>JALMQS010000118.1:4655038-5344232 GCA_024734495.1 Forficula auricularia | reverse complement strand
TAATAATTATTTTATACCTTTTAGTGTATTTTATTTGTTGCATTTAATTTTTTGAAGTCGGTTTTATTTTTTTTAAAAATTATTTTCTTAAAATTTTTTATTTTTCTCTTTTTAGTGATGTTATTAATAGTGATCATATCATCAGAACTTGACCAAATTAATATGACACCATCCCTAAGACACCCCTTTCGGATAAAAAAAGAACCATCGAAATCGGTTCATAAACAAAGAGGTTAGGTCTAAACAAACCTAATAAAAAAGGTCTAATACCTATGAAAAAAAATCGAAAAAAAATGGGACCAATCGGAAGCTAGACTGGACCCAATGCAAAAAAATTTTTCAAAATCGGTTGACAATTGGCGGAGATATGAGGTAACATAGGCACAAAAAAAAAAAAAAAATAGAAAAAAAATTCAGTCGAATAGAGAACCTCCTCCTTTTTTGAAGTCGGTTAAAAAAATTAAAATCACTTACGCAAGTAAATAAAATAATATCTTAAAAAATGTGTGAGTGCCTCATATATTGATTTGAGGCATCAGCACCCATCAAGGGCGCCCCCCCCCCCCCCCCCATAGAGGCCGGGCAAAAAAAATTTGTAAAAAAATCATTTTTTTTAATTTTAAAATTGAAAATAAAGTTCTATATATGTGTGTGTGTGGGGGGGGCGTCATCCCCCACCCCCACCCCCGCTTGGACAATTCGATCGCGACACACTTCCGAGATAAAAAGTATCTTATATATTCTCCCCCCCCCCCATAAAAAATTCCTGGATCCGCCCCTTGCCACCCATGCACCGTACCTACCCGAATTTCAATATTCTAATAGTTTACTTAGATTAAGATTCGGTAGTTTAGCGTTCACACACTGAAAATTTTGCCACTACAACTCTGACAATGGACTTTCTTTTAGTAAATTAAATTATCAACAAGTTTCTTCATAATAATTTTTATTTATATGTAGAATATCTAGGTCGTTAGATCAATTTATTCCAAACTTTCCACATAAATTTCACCTTTACTGCCTAACACTTCGAGATACACAAATTTTATATAATGAGCTTTATAAAAGAAAATTTAATTTCCAACAGAAAAGTTAAAATAAGTAAAATGTCTAAAATCAATAGTTTACGAGATAATAGTAATTGCAATATTGTAGAGTAAATGGACATATCGTCTCGATATAACAGACCAAAAGAATTATAAATGAGAAAGAAATCTCGGTGCCAATACGATTCATAAAAGGTATATGTTTGGCACCGACTTGAAAAAGTAATTTCATGTTAAAATTTAGTATTTTAGTTGTAACTAAATAAGTTAGTAATTATTTTATACCTTTTAGTGTATATTTATTTGTTGCATTTAATTTTTTTGAAGTCGGTTTTATTTTTTTCTTAAAAATTATTTTTATTTTTCTCTTTTTAGTGATGTTATTAATAGTGATCATATCATCAGAACTTGACCAAATTAATATGGCACCATCCCTAAGATACCCTCTTTCCAATAAAAAAAGAATCATCGAAATCGGTTCATAAACAAAGAAGTTAGGCCTAAACAAACCCAACAAAAAAGGTCTAATACCTATGAAAAAAAAGTAAAAATGGGACCAATCGGAAGGTAGACCGAACCCAATGCAAATTTTTTTTTCAAAATCGGTTTACAATTAGCGGAGTTATGAGGTAACATAGGCACAAAAAAAAAAAAAAAAAAATCAGTCGAATAGAGAACCTCCTCCATTTTTGAAGTCGGTTAAAAAGAATTATAAATGAGAAAGAAATCGATCTTATTTTATCTTAACAAAATTAACGATATGTCGATAAAAGACGAATGACGTTAATATATTTCCGAAAAATAAAATTTAATTAAATTTTTTCTGTTGAAAATCTTTAAAAATTTGTAATTAATCAGAATTAAGATATGAAACAATAATACAAAATGACACAATTCTGAAAGTCATTTAATCACATTTGGGATCATTTATTTTTTATAGGTAAGTATTGTTCTATTAATAAAGGATGATTTAAGTCGAATAAATATAATTAAAATGATAACGAACAATTTAAAAACCAATTCTATTCAATTACTAGACTAGATATCCAAACGGATGGAAAGATTTCTGATTTTTAGCGATAATTTTTTTTGCGTGACGCTTTAATACAATATAAAGTGTTAATAATATTAAAAAAAATATATATTATTATTAAACCGATAAATATCTGGATTCTAAATGATTTTGCTATACATATACTCAGAGCTGGGAACAACATCGTTAATCCGTTAATCGTTGATTAACGAAGTTAACAAATTGCTTAACGATTTAACTTTTAAGTTAAACTAAAAAAATGTTCACGGTTTTCTTAACTTACGTTCAATTGAACTTCCGTTAAGTTTAGTCCGTTACATTGTGTGATCAGTTTAGTTCAATTTTCATCCGAGTGTTATTCAGACTGAAGAAAGGGCCAAAGGCCACAAATCTCTGAAAAACAAAGCTTAGAATTTGGTCAGAACTTGGCTGGACTCAAAGTCAAAAGACTCTTTTACAGATGCTGCATTTCTAGGAGAACTGGTTTTAATAGAATTGTTTATTAAATATAACACTAGCGATGCAGTTAAACGACTTTTTCCACAGGAAAATATGTTTTACGGGCGAAACGATCATCACTGACGGATGACAATTTTAATATGCTAATGTTTATGAAGGGAAACATACACCTAATGTAAAATGATGATCAATAACTGATTGCTGTTTTTTGCAATGGGTGCATATGTTTCTGTGTTTTCTTCCTAAAAGCATTAAATACTTAATTTAACTAAATTGTTTATTTTAATTACCTGTGTACCACTGTACCAAAGCCAAGCCTCATCTATAATCTTTAATATACATATAGGTAATGCTTAAACATTAGTACAACTTTTAGGGGGTTAACTTTCAACGGATAACTTTAACTTGCGTTAAATTTGTGAAAAGTCAACGCTTTAACCAATATCGAAGTCAACTTTTGAATTAACTGTGCCCAATTCTGCATATAGCTAATTTTGGCATTAACTTATTTTGGATCTGTATTGGAAATGGTCTAATACAGTGTATCTCAAAGTGTGTTCCGCGGAACCCTGGGGTTCCGTGAAAACTCGCCAAGGGTTCCGTAAAAAAATTCACGGAAAGTGAAAAATTCTAGAGTTCAAAAAGGAAGGTGCGGTTTTGAATTACTTGTGTGAATTCCATTCCCATAACAACGATTTAACTCGAATCACAATATTGTCGGGTTCCACGCTTATACCCTCCAAAAGGAAAAGTGTTCCACATTCGAAAAAGTTTGAGAAACATTGGTCTAATGCACGGGTTCCCAAACTTTTCTGAGGCAAAGCGCCTTTTATCAATTAAAATCTTTACATTGCGCCCCACCCTAAATAAAAGTACATATATCAAAACAAATACCGTATTTGGCCTCTCTCAATACTCTTGTATTAGAATCGATAAAAATATCTTAAGAATTAATAGTTTATTTTTCTATGAAAATCAAAAATTCAGACCACAGGGTGACTCTTTGTATTCATTTCAGTTTTTTTCGAGGGTGTCAAAGTTAAATTTTTTGTTTCATATCAAAATAAATACCGTATTTGGTCTCTCTAAATACTCTTGTATTAAAATAGATAAAAATATCTTGAGAATTAATACTAGTTGATTTTTCTATGAAAATCAGATTCAGACCACAAAGGAGGGGGGGGGGTCTTTGAATATATTTCAGATTTTTCGAGGGTGTCATAATTAAATTTTTTCGATTTATGAATGTCTAATCGTGAAAGTAAGAGATAAAAATGAATAATAAATAAATTTTTAGATTCTCACTTTATTTTTTGTCTAGTTAGGCCAAATATTTTGCTTCAATTAATTGTGAAGCTTCGCGGCGCACCTGTGGCCGCGGCTTCCAGGAGCGCCGCTGCTCACAGTTTGGGAACCTTTGGTCTTAATGCACTTCACTAAAAAACCTTATTGCAGAAAAAATATCTTCCAAGTCACAAATTTCTTCAGTCGAATTTGGAGATTTCTGGAAATTGGTGCCAAAGGTAGACTTTCCTGCAATAACTGACCTAGCCTTTTCAATTTTGATGTAGTTTTGGATCAACATATTTTTGTGAAAAGTTTTTTCAAATCTTAATTTTATAAAAAATAAAAACCGCACATTTCTCAATGAGAAACATACATCTGATTTGTTGTTACTGTTAACATCTTACCTGACACCTTATATAAGAAAATTATTAAAACAAAAAACAGTCAGAAATCACATTGATTGTACCAATTACTTGGATTTAGATTCTTGTTACATAATATTTTGTTTCTTTATTTGGCAGTAGATGCTATTTAATATTTTATTATTATTTATTTTTATTTATTAATATTTTATTATTTTAATAAACGACATTTAAATTTCAAAAATGTGCTGTTTTTTTTGTTGCATAAAACAAGATTTTAAAGTTTAAAGCTTGAGTAACAAAAATAGTAATCGTCAGTAGTCAGTGGCCTGCCAATGATTTTTTAATCGTCAATTTGGCCCAATTGTTAAAAAGGTTGGGCAGCCTTCTAATGCATTTAAGAATTACCAAATTTATAATGGGATTCACGAACTTAGCTATTACTATAATATGCATGTTAAAATATTACATACAAGAAGAAAGAGATAATATTGTGTATGCAACTCAAAACTTTCACTTACTTTTTCTCTTTAATTAGACATCTTTTAAATTTTCAAATGAGAAAGTAAAAATTCCTTAGGAGGAAAAAAGTGAAAACTTTTTCAAAACTCGGCAAGCTTTTCTTAATAAACTATTCATTTTTAAAAATTTTTTTATTTAATTAACTATCTAAGTAATTAAATGAGGAATTGATGGAGAGACAGCCCAAGGGTAATGAAAAACACGAATTTCGAATAAAATAATTTATTAGAACAAGAGGATCATTTTCATCCTCTTAAATAGTTGTGTGTGCTTAGTGTTTCAGATCACATGGCAGAAATAAAACCTTCTATATCATAATCGATTCGGAGGGATAGATGACGCACTGAGAGCAAGAATGAGACAAATATATACCATATTCTGTATAAATTATTTCATTTTTTCTCTGAACACGTCATAAATAATTTTTTCTCAAGTCCATATCTCTCAGAATCTATTTATATATACGATATTATTGAAATTTGGCACTCTCTACAAGATCGATTACGTAATTCTTCTTCTTTAAGTTCCAAACTCAATAGAGCTTTGGCGATTACTATGGAGAATATCTTCTAATTTTCCTGGGGAAATTTTTCACAGGGGGTGGTTTCCCATTGACTTCCCTTGGATTTAGAAGCCGGGATTGTCAGTTCCTAGAGCGAGGGAGCCGTTATTATTATTAATATTTTGAAAATATGCAAATTTTTTTAAATTTTGTCTTCTAGCTGGAATCTAAACCGTGAGGTGGTGTTTTTGCAGAAATATAATATGTAGAATCGATCACTTTATCCGCTCGGCTACCGGCTCCCCATTTAATTTATTTATTTTATTTATTTATATTTAAATGTATTTTTCATACATATATATTACAATATTACAAATTTTAATACCAAAGTTATAATATTTCTCAATATTTCTCAATAGAAATGTTCAACTGTCCCTCTTAAGATATATCCTCACTTGGTTCTTAAATTGAATCAGACTTAATGTATTTCTCACTTCAGCTGGCAAAGAATTAAATTCCTCAAGTTCTCTAAAATATAATGAATTTCTTGTGCCATGTTTCCTCACCTTCTCAATAAATATATCGTCTCTAATTCTCGTCTCATGATCATTGATCTCGTTGACTAATGTGAAATTTAGATAGGCTGGCAGCTGCCTATATATATAAAACACATTGTCTGAAAAAATAAGAATTGCTTCACATTCATAAGCCCTAAACATTCTAGCATATTACTTATTGATCTGTCACATTTTAAAATAATTCTCAGGCATGTATTTTGTAAGAGTCGCAGCTTATCAATATTCTCCTGAGTACCAAAATATAATATTGTAGGACAGTAAGAGAAACTAGAACTAATTATAGTTCTATACACCTTAATTCTAGTGTATTCAAATTATTACTAGCTCTACCAAAGTATTGGACTTTTCTGTTTACATTCTTCAGGGAGATCACTATGATGACTCTTGAAGTTCAACTTCGCGTCAACGACTACTCCGAGGTATTTAAATGAATCCACATATTCCAAATTTACACCATTCAGATAGATTGGACTTAACCCTTCTCCACCCATCCCCAAATGCATTACTTTAGATTTCGTACAATTTATAAACAGTTTATTCATATTTAGCCAGTTCCAACTTCCTAAGGGTTCCATTCATTCTCTGACAAGCCCTCTCAACATCACAATCCTCCACATTACGTAATTATATGTGTATAATTTCAGCTCTATATCCCAAATGGATTATCAGCTGCAGGGGGTCAAAAGTTGCTCAAAATTGTTCGTGTAAATAGCGTACAGTGTTTACGGGCAATTCTCGAACTTGGCCTGCTCACTCTGTGCGCTAGGAGTTATTTGATCATTTTCATTAGCGTACCCTTGGGGGTCTCGTAGGCTAGGGGTTAGCGTGTCAGCCTGCTAACCAAGTGGACTCGAGTTCGAATCCGACTCGAGGCATCCAGTTAAAACCTGACCCCGGTGGGGTAAAGACAAATTTCGATTTCGAGCAATATACGGTCAAAACTTTAATTTTATTTTAAAACCATATATAGATTTATTTATTTGTTTTTTGACCATATTCGAAATGTTTTTACTGTTATTTAATATACTGGTCACTTAAAAAGATGTCATATTAATAAAATATATTAGATTGTACAATGTACAATGTATTACAAATAAAACTCGTTTAATGTTAAAAAAAATGACATGTTTTTTTATATTTCTAGATATATAAAATGCTTTTTAATCTAATCATTCTTTTTTTTACTAAAGTAATATATTAAGAGCCATGAGTTGAGTGCATGCCAGGTATTTAGATACGTAGGTCAACAACTTTTTTCTCTAATCCTTATTAAGTATACTGTGTAAAAACCCAAGTAATTTTGTATTGTTCTATTTAGAGGATATAGGTACATTGAATTGATTAGGCATATCTCAAAAAAGAGTAACTTTTTTCAAAATCTGCGTACTTATGAAATATTAAGTACCTATTATATTCTAAAATTAATTAGTCAAATTCAAAGAATGTGAGCTTATAAGTGAAACTTGGATTTGTACACAATCTTGTTTAATCAGTTTGAAAAATTTCCTGCTATAAAAGTTTTTCGGTAAAAAAGCTCGAATCAGCTTCTCATTTACACAGATTTTTCACTCACCCATTTACACAGGTTTGACTGATCCACTCAGTAATAAAATAAGCTGACGTGTTCTGGTGTGGCCACCCACTTGACTTTACCATAAAACCTGGCCCCTAAAATTATTTATAATCATGTAGGGAATTAGTTTTTCCATTTTTAGACTTCTGGGGTCCCACTGATTATGTATACAAAATTTGGTTGAGTTTGGTACAAGGACCTGGATTTTCATTTTTTGACCCCCTCCACCCCCCTTAATTTTGGGTCGATATGCACCAAAATCTAATCAGCTATTAATCTCAATGGACCAAAACTACGTGTGAAATTTGGTTTCGATATTCACACTAGTTTTTGAGCTAGCTTGTCCACAAAAATTTGATAACGCAACGGACAACCAGACAACCGAACGGACGGACAGACTAACAGACATTTTGACAAAACAATTATTATCTCGAAAAATATAATTTTTTCGATGTTCACTTATTAGAGCTTTTTTGTAGAGCGAAATGCCATGGTTTCGCTCAATTTTTCTAATCAAAATAGTTTTAGCCGTTTTTGAGATATTTCGAAAAAAAGAAGGAAAAAAACACCTTTTTTCATGCACGATATGGTAAAGTAAAAATGAAATTAAAAGAATTTTTATTGGAATTAGATAGAATATATCAAAAAGTAAATTTTCGTAGAAAAAAAAATTAAAAGTAAAATACGGACCGTGCGTCACAACTTTAGCGCCAACTGGCGACGAAAATGTAAGCTTTTTGGAGATCATTTATTAAACGTTTATATGAAATTTTTTGTTTAGTAAAAATCAAATAGATAAACACTCCGTGCACGTTACAAAATGTATCTTTTATCTAAGATATATACTTTGCCCCAATTCACCCAAATTATTTGAATAAATAAACACAAGAGAGCGCTACCTTCGGCAGTAGTACTGCCTCTACATTTAACGCTCGGCCCCTATAAGCAGTTTTGTGTTTTATTTATTATTTCCTAGACGATAGTGTGCATAAATTCCTAAGCCGACATGCTCACAGATCATCGACCTTTGCATATTCGATCCCATTAAATGGCTATCTGATGAAAAATTAATTAATTTTGCATTGGCCAGCTGAATATTTGTATAATTTATTCTATACATATATTATAATCACTAAGTCATTTGAATTGTCATTTTTTGACTTAATTATTTTAATGAAAAGAAAAAAATATTTGATAACCAAAATAAACATCGTTTTGTATGATAATAGAAATTTCTCAAGAAAGAATAAGGGTCAGAGGGTTGAATTTTGTTGTTGTGGAAAGTCGAATTTTCTGGTCGTATGCAATACTATTATTGTCTTTAAATAAATACTATTTAAATCTTTTCAAAATATCTTAAGAATTGAACCAGCACATTTTTTTATAAATAAAAACAAAATTACTAATAAGCGATATTACTAGTTTTGTTTTCTTGTTTTTGTTTGTTATTTTATTTTTAGCATTTTTCAAATTAATATGTTTACTTAAAATTATAGACCAGCAGCTGTGTTGTTATTTTCGAATTTTTAAGCTGACAGAGGCTCATATGGTTCGAAATAAATAAAAATATAAAAAAATCCCCCAGGTTTCAAGTATCCATCTCAATTTTAACCCTTGCCCCACAGCGATGTAAGTTTCCCATCTAATTAAAATGGAATTTTTTCAATTTTTTATTCCGGCCAAAGTAATGGTATAAAAATTTTGAAACTGTAAACTTTATCCTTATAATAGTAGCTATCCTTCAGAATTTGTACGAATGTTTAGCTAGTAAAATTTCAAAGTTACAGCTAAATAAAATACTGCTATATCTTAGCGTTAGTAAGTTATATCTAAAAATCTGTCAACATTCTGAGGGAAGCTACAGAGTTTCAAAATTTTTGAACTATGACTTTGACCGGAATAAAAAAATCGACAGTTCAATGCTAAAAACCCCATGTTATTTAGATGGGAAATTTACATCGCTGTGGGGCACAGGTTAAATTTGAGATAGAGAGTTGAAACTTGGGGGGGGGCAGTTTTTTTATTTATTTCAAACCACCTGAGCCTCTGTCACTTGGAATTTTTACAGATTTTTAGCTATTATAATTTTGGGTCTATAACATATTAACGACAAGATATAGCAGTATTTTATCTAACTTTAACTCCAAAATTATAATCGATAAACATCCGAACAAATTCCGTACAGATTCTTTTAATTTTAAATCCCACTAATAAATAATTCATGACAAATAAAATTTATTAAATAATGAATGCAAAGATTTAAGCATTTTTTTTTTGAGTTTCTTTTTTTGAAAAAAGTTGGAAATTATTTCAAAAGTCAACCCAGACTTATACTATTAATAAATGAATTTACTTAAGGACCAATCATAGATTTTAGTATAAGTCTGAATTGATTTTTGAAATAATTTCCATCTTTTTTTCAAAATAAGAAACTCAAAAAAATGCTTAAATCTTTGCATTCATTATTTAATTAAATGGCCCCTCACTGAAAACTTTTTTTCATTTTAGCCTGATTTTTTGCTTTTCCCTTCTAGTTGAAAGAGTAAAAAATCTTTACCTATAATTCTTATATATGTTGCATGTCAGAGAGATGTTTGTCTTAAAGGTTTGGCTAACGGCCGGCAAGCTAGTTAGCGCTTGGGTTCGATTCCTAAGGGGACGAATCTCTCTGATATGCAATGTAAAAATATTTTCTCTAAAATCTATGATTGGTCCTTAAGTAAATTTATTTATTAAAATTAGAAATTTTAAATTAGTAATTTAAACCCCACTACGAAGTCCAGGGAGGCGTAGAGCGAGGGCGGGCTTCACACCTGGTAATAGAATATTTCCCAATGTAGTGAGATATCCTAAAGTATAAGAGAAAGTACTAGCAGAGTTTAATAGGTTGCGTTAATTTAAAGGAAACTTTCGTGAAGGGAGGAAATAATTTAGGTAAGCCCAAGTGAGTCATCGTTTGCACGACTATGTTTAATCGACGGGCGAATTTCCAAGGATGTCTGTTCTTTATAAGTGAACAAAGCTCTACAACAAGAATTCTCGGATATCCGGTTTTTATTTAGAGGCGTCTATAAGTGTGTGTGTAATGTCAGTGAAAACAATAACGTTTACCAAGATAGAGAGAGATTATCTCAATTTTCATTTAATTATCTGTTGTTGTTTTTCGAGTAGTGTTGTTGTCAGATTATTTATTATTAATTCTGGCAATGACGATGGCACATTAAAAAGCACCCATTCCTATAGATCTCGATACTTATACAACCTAGTTAATCTCTATTATTGCTTGGATGGTTAACTAGTCTAAGATACTGAGTGCTTTTATCTTATTGGTTTTTACAGCCAAGAATTTCCATAGTATAGCAGATGTCTTCAAAGAGTTCCGCGGAATCTGCTCACCCACGAGCTAAGGTCGATATTTTAAAAACAAAAATTGAAAAGCAAATAATAAACCGAGATGATAAAAATTTAATCTAATTATTTCAAGCTAATTTATTTTAAGTTTATTAGTTATATTATATACTAACTGCAAGGTCCCCATTTTTGGGTGGTTTTTTGGGGGAATTTTTTAAACAGAAGTTGTCAGAAATCACATTTGTCCAGATGAACTCTTAAATATTTTGCTGAAGAATAGTTGTAATTGCGAATACATTTCATAAATTGTGTTACATTAAACTGGTTTTAAATTAATTAAATTTAAATTTGTAGAAAAAATTCAATTAGAGTTTTCTTATTAGAACTTGGAATAGAATAAAAAATGTTTTTTTTTTTTTTTTTTTTTGGCTTTTCGGCCATGGTAGCCATAAGCCATTTACGATACTATTTATTTTTATTTTTAAATTTGTCTCTACCTCGGGGGTCAGATTTTAGCCGGATGCCTCGAGCCGGATTCGAACTCGGGTCCTCTTGGTTAGCTGGCTGACATGCTACCGCCTAGCCTACCCGACCCCCCATAAAAAATGTTAAAGTCCCTCCTATCAATCACACCGCTTACTTGACCCCTCAAGAGTATGTGTTTCAAATTTCAAGTAAATCGGTTATGCCGTTTGACTTGGAGGTCAGTGAACACAGAGATATAGAATAATTATATTGATGCTATAACATGGATTATATTAAATCTCCCCACGAGGCTAACAAATGTATATCAGATCGTAATCGAAAGATATGGTCTAGGTCTAGAAGAATAAATAATTTAATCCCATTCCAAAGGTAAAATAGAGTTCATTCGCGCATGTCATACTTTAGCCCCCTCAAGTGCAGAGTCATCAGAGAAGGTGACTCACAAATTAATGAATTTGACAAATTAATAAAGTGACCTTTCTGAATTTTGCCCATAATTTATTTACTTATTCATCCTCTCCATGAATTGACATATATCTTTGAATTTTACTTAGTCCAAACATTTTAGCAGTTAGAATCTCTGAATTTGATGACACTCTTTTTAGCTGCTATATATGGTACTTACAAGCTTTAGCCATTGCTCGCAGCGCACATACGAGTATCAATATAATAGTTATAATATTTGTTTGTCGTTTATAATTTTTCGAACTGAAAATTCTTTTCATAGGGGAAAGTGGGGGAATATCGACTACTTAAGCGCTGTTAAAAATCTCAAGTATTAATCTTGGTAATAAGATGCTCAAAACGGTCAAATTGCTTGGTTACTTTATCTATTATGAGTTTCTTCTATTGGATTTGCAAAAAATCAAATGTGTTTTTTTATAAGGTCCTTTTTTTAAGAGAAAAATATGGAGTAATTTCGGTCGGTGGGGTAATATCGATCATGGTGGATGGCAAAATCAACCAAGCAGTAATATTTTGAAATAAATTTAATTTTAACATTAATTTTAACATTGCAACATTAGTTTTAAAATTTTAACATTAATTTAAAAAGAGCATAGGCCACAAATATACACTGACGCGCATTTTCAGCGTTAGTACAGTCAGCTTGGGCCCAAGTTCCACAAGACGGCAACGCCACCAAATGTCATTATCATATCCAAAGTGTTCACAAATAGTGCAGATTTCTTCATTTTTTTTTCTTTTTTCCACCTGGAGTTTTCTCTTTACATATAATTTTTCTTCTTTAATTTTCCATTTTCCTAATCTTTTTGCTTTTTCAATGCCATATTTTCGAACTCTTCTTTTAAAGGAGGGGATGTTAATATTTGAGAATGTTGCCTTGTCCGCTGTGAAATTCTTGGTTGAAAGACTGGATCTGGACATAAGTCTTGAAAAGAAGTTATTGTCTTTTTTTCTTTAATTTTTAAGGCTTTATGGATGATTTTTACTCACTCAAGGCCTTTATCTCTCTTTTCATGGAATCCTCGGTCCACGAAGAACGTCCAGTTTTTCGGACGTAAGTTCATGGAATTTGAAATTAAATGTTCAGTCATGTAATGTTTATATTTATTACAGACTTGATTTAAAATAGTTATTACCCCATACCTACCAAGTGTAAATATTAAGTTGGGTAATATCGATCACTGGAGGGTAACATCGACCGATTTTACCCGAATTAATACACTTAACATTAAAAAATTTTTACGAAAAATATAGATTAAAAATGAACCAAATTAGATCCAAATTATTGAAAAATACCCACTGTATCCTAGGAACGTAAAATGCAATACATTTAGAAAATATTAAAGTGTTCTTTCCTTAATAAGACCAGCACAATTTTAATAAGAAAAGTCTAGAGATCAGCAAAACTGACAGCATGTAGAGAAGACGAGTGATGGGATAATATTAACCATATAAATTAGGCATATACGAAGCCATCCTTCGAATGGTCTCTAAATTTTGATTGTATGGCTCCAAGTTTATGAGACTTGAAAGTGATCGATTTTGCCCGACGCCCGATATTCCCACACTTTCTCCTTACTACAATTTCCTATAATAAATATTATATTTTATTTGTTCTATAATTTATTAAACCAATTATTTTACATGAATTAATGTATACATTGTATTTTAGCTTCGACTCCGGAGATTACTTCTCCACCATCGAGTGTCCTTGATCATCTTTTTAGCCCTTGTTTTTAATAAGAGGAAAAACTAATTAAAGAAAAAACCTCTTTTCCGATAATTATTCCAATTCAATCTTTCTTCCAATCCTCCTTTATTTGTTCTAATTAGAAATTTCGGTTTTATAAATTATATTATATTAAACTGTTTGTGGGTTTTAAAAAGATTAAATTTATAGAAAAAATTCAATTAAAGTTTTCTTATTAGAACTTGGAATAAGAATAGCAAAAAGAAAAAAAGAGGTCGCTGAACATATCCTCCTGGGACTAAAAGTTCACTTTTTATGAATCACACCCCTTACTTAACCCCGCAGGAGTTTCTGTTTCAAATTTCAAGTTAATCTATTAAGCCGTTTAACCTGGAGGTCGATGAACATAGAGATATAGAATCAGAAAACTATTATATTGATACCTACATATACATAAATATACATAAGTAAGATGTTTTTATCAAATAAATATGAAATTAATAAATGTGTTGAGCGAAACAAGAGCAAACCTTGAAGGTTTTAACCTTGACTCCTTTTAAACGATCTAGGATGGTGACGAGTAAGTTTTTGTTTTCACCTATATATATTTTTCACACTCTCAAAATAAAAAAATCTAGAGCACAAAATATAAATAAAATATTTTAATAATGAAAATCAAGGCTCTAATATATTATATTATAAAAATAGATCAAAATTTCAATGTACTCCTATTTAAAATTTCGACAAAATTTTCCTCATTTTTTCAAGGCTATCTATATTTAAAATGTGCAATTCTATGTAATAATAATTTAAATAAAATCTATTCATTAAAAAGTATTATAAAACAATTGATTGAGGAAAAAGTGAAACTATTTCAAGACTCTGCGCTGTCCAATGTACATTTAAATTTTTTTGTCAATGAGTGGTTTCAGCAAATCGAATAAGTTTTTAATACCTACACCAAAATGCCAAATTTCCGCCTATCTGCCAATTCATTCAAAAGCTGACTCAAAAAGAATTTTTTTTTCATTTTCGAACTGGAAATTCTGAAGATAAAATGTCCAAAATTACATTATAGAAATACAAATATTCTGGCACCAGAAGGATCTTTCTACGATTTTCCGTTCTTGGGTTATCGTGGTTATCGTATTCCAGACACACACACACGATAGCCAAACACGTAGGAAAATTTCAAGCATAATTTATCTCCATGTTATAGGCATTTATTAAAAGTATAAGAAAAAAATCCCGAATATACCATGTAAAAACTTAAGAGTTGAAATTATATTAAAATCACTCATAATTAATAATGATTATTTATTGAAAACGAATAAATAATTCAATAAAATTATGACGTTTCGATCAACTTATTCTGCGATCGTTAACCCAAAATCGTCTGCTCAACTGCTCATACTTGAGAACGATCGCAAAATAAGTCGATCGAAACTTCCTAGTTTTATTATATTATTTATTCGTGGTCAATAAATAATAATAATTAATTATGTGTGATTTTAATAAAATTTCAACTTTTAATAAAATTAATCAGAAAAATAAAAGCTTCAACAGCTTCATTACCGATAGGTAAAACATAATTCATTCATCTCTCTAGCAGCTGATAGTAGTATGAATATGAATCTATAGGGCAAGTGTTTTCAAAATTTTTGAATATACTACTAAAAATTAATGATACCCTGTGCATTAGGATGGTCGTTAATTTGGGTATTTTGCTCTGACAAGGTTCATGTGGCTCGAAATAACTAAAATAAAATATCCCCCAAGATTCAAGTCTTTTTCTCAATTTTAACCCTTGTCTCATAACGATGCACGTTTCCCATCTAAATAACATGGGGTTTTTGACATTGAAATATCAATTTTTTATTCCGACCAAAACAATGGTTCAAAAATTTATAACTCTGTATTTATCCTTATAATAGTAGCTATCCCTCAGAATTTTCACAAATTTTAAGCTATTATAATCTATAACTTACTAACGCTAAGATATTGCAGTATTTTATTTAGCTATAACTCCAGAATTAGAAACTCTGTAGGCTTTATCTAACTATTCTTCAGAATTTTTACAGATATTTAGCGATTATAATTTTGAAGTAACAGCTAGATAAAATACTTCTAAATCTTAGTGTTAGTAAGTTATAGATTATAATAGCTTAAAATCTCTGAAAATTCTGAGGGATAGCTACTATTACAAGGATAAAGTCTACAGAGTTTCAAATTTTTGAACCATTGCTTTAGCCGCAATAAAAAAATTGATTGTTCAATTCCAAAAACCCCGTGTTCTAAATGGGAAACTTGCATCGCTGTGAGGCACATGTTAAAATTGAGATAGAGACTTGGGGGATATTTTTTATTTATTTCGAACCTTATGAGTCTCTGACAGCGTAAAAATTCGAAAATACCCAAAATAAAGACCACCCTACTGTGCATACTCTCTAATTTCGACTTTGTTTAGTCAAAAAATGTTTATGATAGAACTCCTAAAGAAGAAATCAAGAATCTTGTCAATAAATGGTTTTAGGTAAGCTATTTTTTCTTTTATGCAATCTTAATATAATGAAGATATTATTAATAATAATATGATTCGTGTGCTTGTTCATTATAACAATCTTGGGTATGACAGAAGATAGAGTTTAATGCATGACGAACGATTTTAAGTATCTCTAGTTATATGCATCAAATAATAATTCTGAGAAATGTGGATTTAAATTATGGTTATTCACTTTTCAAAGTTTAGAAAACGTAAATATAATTTATAAAGAACTAGGAAGTTATTTATATTTTATAATGGACAGGTGTTATTAAGTTATTCAAAAGATATAACGATTTAATGAGGAAGTATAAATCTAGGTAATCTTAGGATAAATGAAATACAATAAAAATATTTTTTATAAAAAAAATAAAACCGACTTCAAAAAATTAAATGCAACAAATAAAATAATAAGAAATCAAATATCAAATGAAATGCACTAAAAGGTATAAAATAATTATCTAATTTATTTATAACTAAACGACGAAATATTTATCTGTAATCATTTTTTGAAGTCGGTGCCAAAAATATACATTTTATAAAACGAACTCGACGGATCTTACTTAGTACGTTTGGCGGGTATACTCGCTTATATAGTTTGTTTAGCACCGACTTCAAAAAGTGATTTCAGGTAAATATTTCGTCGTTTAGTTGTAAATAAATTAGATAATTATTTCTACCTTTTAGTGCATTTTATTTGATTTTTGAGTTCTTATTACTTTATTTGTTGCATTTAATTTTTTTGAAGTCGGTTTTATTTTTTTTTTATAAAAATTGTTTTTATTTTTCTCTTTTTAGTGATTTTATTAATAGTGACTTAATGATAATAGCTTGCATGCATCTCGTAAGAGAAAGCGTTGGGCGAATGAATCAGAAAATGTAAATAAAATTCAATTCATAAACATAGAAATTCTCTCGAAACGTTTGCGGGTTTTAAATCACTGTTTTAAGATTGTTTTTATAAAAGATTTTATTTATTATAATTTCGATTATTCGCTCATAAAAATTGGAGATTTAAGTTATTTCGTCATTGATCATATCATCAGAACTGGGCCAAATTAATATGGGACCCCCCTAAGATACTCCCTTTCCAGTAAAAAGAATCATCGAAATCGGTCCACGTGGCAAAAAGTTCTCGCTGAATATACATAAAATAAATAAATAAATAAATAGTTAGGAATCTTGACTATCTTGGAACTATATTGATCCAAACTCATAAAGAATCATTAAAATCGGTTAATAAACAAAGAAGTTATGCCTGAACAAACATAACAAAAAAGGTCCAATAGCAATGAAAAAATCGGACCAATCGGAAACTATACTGAACCCAATGCAAAAAAATCATCAAAATTGGTTTACAATTGGCTAAGGTATCAGGTAACATAGACACACAAAAATCTGTCGAATTGAGAACCTCCTCCTTTTTTGAAGTCGGTTAAAAAAGATACATATTTTTAACCGACTTCAAAAAGAGGAGGTTCTCTATTCGACTGAATTTTTTTTGTGTTTATTTTACCTCATATCTCCGCCAATTGTGAACCGATTTTGAATTTTTTTTTCCATTGGGTCCGCCTAGCTTCCGATTGGTCCCATTTTTAACCTGACTTCAAAAAAGGAGGAGGTTCTCTATTCGATTGAATTTTTTTTTTTTTTTTTTTTTTTTTTGTGCCTATGTTACCTCATATCTCCGCCAATTGTCAACCGATTTTGAAAAATTTTTTTTTGCATTGGGTCCAGTCTAGCTTCCGATTGGTCCCATTTTTTTTCGATTTTTTTTTCATAGGTATTAGACCTTTTTTATTAGGTTTGTTTAGACCTAACCTCTTTGTTTATGAACCGATTTCGATGGTTCTTTTTTTATCCGAAAGGGGGTGTCTTAGGGATGGTGTCATATTAATTTGGTCAAGTTCTGATGATATAATCACTATTAATAACATCACTAAAAAGAGAAAAATAAAAATTTTTAAGAAAAAATAAAAACCGACTTCAAAAAATTAAATGCAACAAATAAAATACAACTAAAAGGTATAAAATAATTATTATCTTATTTAGTTACAACTAAACGACGAAACATTAACATGAAATCACTCCTTGAAGTTGGTGCCAAACATATACCTTTTATGAATCGCACTCGACGGATCTTACTTAGTACGTTTGGCGGGTACGCTCGCTTATAGGTATAGTTTGTTTGGCACCGACTTTAAAAAGTAATTTCGTGTTAATATTTCGTCGTTTAGTTGTAACTAAATAAGATAATAATTATTTTATACCTTTTAGTGTATTTTTATATTTGTTGCATTTAATTTTTTGAAGTCGGTTTTTATTTTTTTCTTAAAATTTTTTTTCATATGTATTAGACCTTTTTTTGTTAGGTTTGGTCAGGCCTAACTTCTTTGTTTATCAACCGATTTCGATTATTCTTGTTTTATTGGAAAGGGGGTATCTTAGGGATGGTGCCATATTAATTTGGTCAAGTTCTGATGATATGATCACTATTAATAACATCACTAAAAAGAGAAAAATAAAAATAATTTAAAAAAATAAATAAAACCGACTTCAAAAAAATTAAATGCAACAAATAAAATAATTATTATCTTATTTAGTTACAACTAAACGACGAAATATTAACATGAAATTACTTTTTGAAGTCGGTGCCAGACATATACCTTTTATGAATCGCACTCGACGAATCTTATTTAGTACGTTTGGCGGGTATGCTCGCTTATAGGTATAGTTTGTTTGGCACCGACTTCAAAAAGTAATTTCATGTTAATATTTCGTCGTTTAGTTGTAACTAAATAATATAATAATTATTTTATACCTTTTAGTGTATTTTATTTGTTGCGTTTAATTTTTTTGAAGTCTGTTTTATTTTTTTTTTAATTATAATTCAACAATTTGTTAGCAAATAGATAAAAAAAATTAATTATAGGATTATAAAAAATAATTCCATGTGTCATACATACAGAGCTTTCTTTTTGTTTTTGATATTATATTTAATATGTGTAAATTGTAACTAATATAATTGGAGCCAGTTTGATTTAGCGTGTAGCGTACTTGCTTCGTTGTGATGACGATGATGATGATGACGCGGAAGGCTTTAGTTCAATATTGTCAGATCGATGACAGGAGTTGATTCTATAGCCATTTATCACACTTAAAGAGAATACTAGAATGATCCGAAACTTTGTGAAAAACACTAGAAATTCTAATTTCGCCATGTAAGAAGCAAACTGAATCAACTGGTTGTGTTCACCATACGACTTTCATATTCTCATTTATTTGAAATCATCGCGACACTCCTTACACCCCCTTCCTTTATTTCAAATCGATTAAAAATTTATACATGACTATAATAACTCATACAGTGGGGGCGGTAGGTGCGATCTCGCACCGGGCGGCACATATTTTGGGCCGGCATTTTTTATATTTAGTTATAGTTGTAAAAAACAACTTGTAAAAAAGGGACTTGAAGGTCCTCTTGATCTACTAAAATTTACTCAACCTTATAGATTGGAAAATTTTTGTACCTAATATTGTAATTTTGATAAGAATTTTTTTAACAATTGCTATCAGTGTCGCTAGTTGCGAAAGGAGCTTCTACAAATTTAAGTTGATAAAAAATTATCTTCGTTCCAGAGACTACAAAATCTTGCAATTTGGATGCCGATTTGAAATGTTGATTTATTGGTAGATTTATTTATGTCCATGTTTTTTAATAATCATAAGGGATGCCGTATCTTAGATGAAACTACATATTATGTTTAATGGTATGCAGTGGCGTACCTAGGGGGTGGCGGTGGGTGCGGTCCGCATCGGGATGTACATATTTTGGGGCGGCATTTTTTATATTTAGCTATAGGTGTAAAAACAACTTGTTTACCTCATAAGTTTACTATTCGATTTTCACGAATTATGAATTACTCTATTTCGAAATTTTCTCCAAGTTGAAGTTGATAAAAAATTATCTTCGTTCCACAGTGGGTGATTTAAGGCTACAAAATCTTGCAATATTGTCCATAGAACAAGAAATTACAAATAATATAAATTTTGAAAGCATTATACACGAATTTTCTATACTATGTATGAAAGTTAGAAGAGTAAATATATAAATATGTTTACATACACATATGTGTACAATTTGTTTGTTTCTCCAAAAGAAATGAAATTATTTATTTATAAATATAAAATAAAATAAAATATCTAATGGTAATTTTTCTTGTAAATTAGGTATATGTTTTGTCTCATAGGTGGGGAACCTGCGGCCTCCGTAAGTTTCTTGTAGCCTTTAAAAAAGTATCTTGTATTTTTATAAAAGTTGCATTTATAGGTATATCAACTTATGCGGCCTCCTTTATTACTGCCTCATTTAAATATGGCAACCAATGGTAAAAAAGTTCACAACCTATAGTTTGCTCAATTACAATTATTTATTTATGTTTATTAATTTATAAAAACCACCATTTGATTGACTTAGAAAAGGAGGCAAAAGTTCTAGGTACGCCACTGAACTCATGAGACTTGATAAATACACCAATTTAAAAAAAAGTAGTAGTAGTACCATTTTTGAGAAAATAAAAAAAGAACGAAAAATCTTTCATATAAATGTCCACTTCCGCTGTTCCAATTTCCACCAAAAGCTTGCTGTATTCCTTCTAGCCTTTATCGAGTTTAAGTTACGAATTTGGTAGCTCTGATGCTTATGGTTGCGAAACACAGAGGGGTACGTACGTACGCACTGACCGATGGATTTTTGGTCACTTTTTGGCCTCTGGGGACCAGAATATCTCGTTGTATGTCCTAAATCTGGTTTCAAATTATTAAGGGCATCGATTCCTTCCACCTAGATGTCACAAAATAAAATTAACTTTTTTCATCTCCGAGATACAAGCTCTCAAATAGTCAGGGCACAGTCGTTGTCAATACTTCACATTATATTCTATATCATTACATGATATATTATAGAATATAAATATGAAAGTAAAAATATATCCAGATCATCCCATTGACCACCAAAGCCAGAAAGCATTAGAGAAACCATTTGTATCAATTTTCAGTCCCAGCTTCATATTTGATATTCCACATACCAGAGTATGGAAAGTTTGTTTATGGAATTGTTATCAGAGACAAGTCCTTCATATACTTGAAGTCAAAGATTTTGTGGTCGGTCATGCAAGGTGGGTGATAGGTAATCCTATTTAAATCCTTATACTTAATGATTAACATTTTATTCAATGACGAAGTCATATTTTTTCATATTTGCAGTCAGATTAACAAACACAATTGCCGAATATGGTCAGATGAACACTCAAATACAACCTTTGACAGAATGACACATTAACACAGTTCGAAGACCTGGAATACCCAAGAGAATTAACTAGAAATTGCTTTTGGTTTTTCTTAATTATTTATTTAGATTTTAATTTTACATAACTTCTAAAAGGGTCTCTATTCTCTTGAGACAAGGTAAAGAAATAAGTAAACAGTAACCCAGTTTTACAACGAATGTGTCAGGTTTTGAATAAATAATATTTTCCAAATTCACTTTGATTAAATTTCATTTTGTGGCTTACATAATATATGATAATAATTGTTAACTTATATTTATCGCCATTTTCTTATCTAAATCAAAACTATTTGAACTTGTAATACACTTCTGATTGAGTTTGGTACAAGGGCCTAAATTTTCATTTTTCGACCCTACAACCCCCCCCCCCCAATTTTGGGCGGTTAGTTTTTGCATTTGTAGTCTTCTGGTAGCCCACCGATTATGTATTCAAAATTTTGTTGAATTTGGTCCAAGGGCCTAGATTTTGATCCCCCGATAATTTTGGAGCCAAGAAAAAAATATTTTCGTTATTATTGGTTCATTTAATAGTATATTTAATTTTTCTTGTTTTTTTTTAGTTTTAAAATATTATAATTTTAAATTTTAACCCCCCCCCCCCCTTAATGAGTCGATTTCAACCAAAATCAAATCAGCTCTTAATCTCAATGCATCAAAACTAGGTGTGAAATTTGGTTTTCTCGTACACAAAATTTAGTAACCCACAGAATTAACAGACTAATAGACTAACTAACAGACATATTCATAAAACAGCTATTATCTCGAAAAATATAATTTTTTCGATGTTCACTTATTAGAACTTTTTTGTAGACCGAAATTCTATGGGTTCAGTCAATTTTTTTAAAGAAAATAGTTTAAGCCGTTTTTGAGATATTTCGAAAAAAAAGAATAAAAAAAACACTTTTTTCACGCCCGATTACAATACTTGACCATACGCTGTATGGTAAAGTAAAAAATCCCACATTGAGAAAGAATCAATAATTCAGACATAGAGGAGAGAAATAGGTACAAGGTACATGTCTAGGAAGTATTTAATAAAGTCTCGTCTATCTTTACAATTAATTAAAATCAATTTAACTAGCTCGACAACTCAGATTCATAAAAATTATTATCTTCAAGCTGATAAGATTTTAATAACAGATTGGAATTATCACTTGGTTACAGGGACTTTGTTTCATCATCTATCAAGTGGTAATCTAAACAAAGAAAATAAATGTGTGAGTTATTCAGATGTTGTTAACGAAAGCTAACTATAATATCTGATAAACAATCATTCCACTCATTCATGTACCAAATAATAACCAAGCAAAATATTTATTCATTAAATATGATAAATTAAATAAGAATAACACTACAGTAAAACCTCGTTTATCCGGCACTCATTTATCCGGATCAAATTTGTAGACATTTTTATTTTAAAAATAATTTTTAACTCTGAAAGCAATAATGAATGTAATCAAAGCGCACAGAGTGCGCAGGCCAGGTTCGAGCATGAGCTACATGGTGTACGCTATTTACACGAACCATTTCGAGCCAATTTCGACCCCCCCTGCAGCTTGGAATCCATTTGACATACAGAGCTGAAATTATACAGATGTAATTATGTAATCCATCTTGAAGAGACTGTCAAATTTCAATAATATAGCTTAAATAGATTCTGAGATATGGACCTGAGAATATAGCTAATTTTGGCACTCACTCAATCACTCACTCACTGACAGGTCATCAAAACCTCTAGGCTACTTCAATCATCCCCAACATCATGGAATTTCTCCTCCTAGTAGAGTTTGGGACACAAATAGAGGAAAAATTCCAAAAAGCCTAACTTTCTATCATCAATCCCTTAAAAATGGGGGGGGGGGGGGGTCAAAAATGATAATTCTAGCCCGTTGGACTAAACTCAACCAAATTTTGTATGCATATTCTGTGGGCCCCCAGAAGGCTAGAAATGCAAAAACTAACCACCCAAAATGGGGGAGGGGTCAAAAATGAAAATTCTAGCCCTTTGGACTAACGGGCTATCTCATAGCTTACAAAAAGAAGAGAAATCTTAACCAAAATATTCTGTGAAAAAACAGGCCAAGTTCGAAAAAGTAGTGAAATCTAGTGTGTACCAATTTATATTCGACAAGAATAATTAAGTTGAGAAAATACTAGATCTCTCAACTTAATTATTCTTGGCGAATTTAACTTGGCTACACACTAGATTTCACTACTTTTTCGAAATTGGCCTCTTTTTTCACAGAATATTTTGGATGAGATTATAATTTCACCAAAAATTCGCTTTAATTTTGATATTTTTATATTGACACACGTGCTTAAAACAAAAGACAGTGGACTAATTCTTTAAAATGAAATGATGTGAAAAGTTATTCTATTTTTTAACGTATGTATTTTTTTAAACAATCCTATGTAATTTTGATATAAACATGTTTTTTTTATCGTAATAAATTCAAATTCGCTTATTTGAGGATTTGTTTTGTTTTTATTACCCATATATCCGGATTATCCGGATTTTGGATTATCCGTTTTGCCTTTGGTCCCAGTTAGTCCGGATAAACGAGGTTCTACTGTATTTAAAAATAAATCTCTTAAATAATTATTTATTTATTACGAAAATATTTTCTTAATTAAGAAAAGAAGGAAAAAAAAATTGTCTTTCTATGCCTTTTGTTACAAATGAAGAAAGTTTTTGAACACTACTGTGGAGAGAAGAAGGAAACATTTTATTTGTTTCATTCATTGACCCTTTGAAACCCTGAAGAAGGAGGGAAAAATCCTCCGAAACGTCGGTTTGAAAGGAAAGGAGGAAGGATTCCAATAAATTACACCTTATTTTATAGGTGTTAATTTTTTCTTTCCTCACTACCTCTGGGCTGCCTTCCATTACTTTCAAATAAAATATGTTATTTAAAAATAATTTTTCTTAAAAATACCCTTGGGAATCTCACCTCATCCTTTTTCTATCGTATTTAAGACCCTCAGCCATTTCAAAAGAACTAAGCCTTTTGGCTTTTGTATTCGAGCTCATTCATTCATTTCAATATTATTTATTTATTTCAAAGTTAATTATAAAGGATTATTTAAACTATACTAACTAAAGTAACTGAAAGGAATTCATTAGCTTTTGGAATTTCTATAAAAATATATTTTAAAGATTAAAACCAAAAATTCAATTAGCCCGTAGAATTCTTTATAGAAAAAAAAATCATTTGAAAACCCATTTTTATATTGTTTTGAAATCTAGCAAATTTCAGCCTATTGAAATTATTAAAAACCTATTTTGAGCCTAATTAAACCTGAATTTTCTATAATCTAATAATAAACTTTAAAAGTTTATTATTTTTAATTTTTTAATAGGATAATTCTCCCCAAATGACGATTTTAACTTTATTTATTGAATTTTTACAAGAAAAAAACTTTATTTTAATTTAAGTTGAAAGGTTCTTTTTGCCGAATAATTGAGTAGCAGAAGGGGACAATAAAATATTGTCTTCTGCTGGAAAGATAAATTTTTTTAAATTCATTCATAAAAAGATATACTTTGTCCTCTTCATCAATCTATTACAATTAATTCACAAGAGTTGAAATATGAAAGTGCTCTTTACACGTGTATAAAACATCAATAAAACAGCCACGTGGGGGTCCTAAGGCTCGCCGAAGGCGGGCCTTGAAGCTAGTTTCAAATATTTTTTGTTTGAAAAGTATATTGGTTCTCGAAATGAAATAAAATTGTTGCATAGTTTCAATGGGCAACTAAAATGAATGATTTTTCAGGAAAGGGAGGGTATAGAAGGATTGAAGTCCCTACCTGGTATATCTTCCAGTTCAAGCAGGTCAAGGACAAGTTCAGACGAGTTTAAGTAGAATAAAAATTGTCCTCGCTGAGAAATTATTAAAATAGAATTAATACAAAAAAGGAATAAATAAAGATGATTCGAGAATCTTTGGAATAATTCATTTCTAAGAACTCTCAATATATTAGATCAGAAATAACTAAGAGTGCTTTAGACAAGTCATAGCTTGCTTATAGCAATAGAATTAGTCGTTTAGTTGCAACTAAATAAGATAATAATTATTTTGTACCTTTTAGTGTATTTTATTTGTTGTATTTAATATTTTTAAAGTCGCTTTATTTATTTTTTTAAATTATTTTTATTTTTCTCTTTTTAGTGATGTTATTAATAGTGATCATATCATCAGAACTTGACCAAAGTAATATGGCACCATCCCTAAGATACCCTCTTTCCAATAAAAAAAGGTCTAATACCTATGAAAAAAATGGGACCAATCGGAAGGTAGACCGAACCCAATGCAAATTTTTTTTCAAAATCTGTTCACAATTGGCGGAGATATGAGGTAACATACACAAAAAAAAATCAGTCGAATAGAGAACCTCCTCCTTTTTTGATGTCGGTTAAAAAGGGGGTAGCGGACCAAAAAGTTTGAGAAACACTGGCATAGATGACAATATCAGTCTATCGAATCTCTGCTTGGTTTGTTTTTGTTTCAAACAAGTTTCTCTTGTATTTGGCATGAGCTGTCCTCGGGTCGGGTGTTCTGTCGCACGTGCTGGGCGCCGCGAGGTCTGCCACGGCTGCCATTTGCCTGGCCTTCTTGCCTTTTCCATCCACACTTGATCCCTCCTCCTCACTTGCCTTGATCTTTCATTTGAATAAATAACCAGTGATTGGTTACAAATAAATTCTTCTAGTATTTTATCATTGATATCAAATAGAAAATGATTTCAATTCTCCTATTGAAACAAAAATAATTACCTCTAATAATATAAATTTCAAGGGAAAATTTATTGCATTTTATAAAAATCAAATAGAAATATTTCATTGTTTGCGTCCATAATCAAACATTTAAAAGGATCGTAGGGAGTTGGACCAGAATTTAAATAAAACGCTAAGTTTTTTAATTAAATGGGCCAAACGTTTCGTCATTGATTCGGGACTTCCTCAGTGGCTCGTTTTATAAACTTATTTGTCAGGAGTTCTTACTACAAGAAAAATTATAAAACAATCGATTATTAATAATTATATTCAATTTTGAACGAAATTGATTCATTAGTTTTTAAGAAAATGGTAAAAAGCTAGAAATCCCAAACAAATGACTCGCTGATGCCAAGTGACTTGCGACCCTGTCTCTCGATATAACAGACCAAAATTATTATAAATCAGAAATAAATCGATCTTATTTTAACGATTTAATCTATCTTGAGGTTCATAGTAACTTTTAATATACGAAAATAACATTTTGATTAAGAATTTTGTAATTTAAAGAAATTGTATGAAAAGATTCAATTTCTTTTCTCTGGGAGCGAATCAACTAGAAATGATAAAAGTTTTATTTTTCTCTTTAAAATTTATTCAAATCTGTTCAAATTTCATATCTTTGTGTTATTTTCATTTTTCTTTTATATCAAATAATTATTATTAGGAAATTTGTATTTTAAAGGGTAGTTTATTTGAAGTCCAATTTGAAAAAACGCTAATGACCCCGTTGAAATTTTTTTTAAATATGAAATTAATAGATATTATAAAACTATTATTTATTAATATTTTAGTTCCATTTTGAGCGAAATTGATTAAGTACTTTTTGAGAAAATGGTCAAAAACCATCTGAACCATCTAAAAAAACGATGTTTTTTGAAAGCACGAGATGACTTTGAAAAAAGTTTAAAAAGTCATATGAAACGAAACATTGACTTGTGAGATAGAGGTGAATTTAAAATGTTTCTACAACGGACTTTCATAGACGGTTTTCGGGGTTTTTTGATCATTTTCTCAAAAAGTACTGAATCGATTTCGTTCAAAATTGAATTACATTATTAATAATTAATTTTTCTATAATATCTATTAATTTGATATTTTAAAAAACATTTCAACGTAGTTATTAGCGTTTTTTCAAATTGGACTTCAAATAAAATAACCTTTAAAATGTAAATTTATTAATAATAATAATAATTTGAAATGAAATATAAATGAAAATAACACACAGATATGAAATTTCAATAAATTTAATTAAATATATAATGAGAAAAAATAAAACTTTTCTGCATTTCTTGTTGATTCGCTTCCGGAGAGAAGAAATTTGAATCTTTTCATCCAATTTCTTTTAAATTACAAAATTCTTAATCACAATGCTATTTTCTTATATTAAAAAGTTACTATGAACCTCAAGATAGATTAAATCGATAAAATAAGATCGATTTCTTTCTGATTTATAATAGTTTTGGTCTGTTATATCGAGTTGTATCTAGATCAGAGACACAATATTTGTTTTATTGATTCATATAAAGTCCATTCACTCTACATAATTGGAATAGCTTTTAACTAGTAAACTATTGATTTTCGACATTTCTCTCATATTAACTTTTTTGTTGGAAATTAAATATTTTTTAATAAAAGTCCTTATATGAATTTGTCTACCTTAAAGGGTTAGGCAGTAATGGTGAAATTTAAGTGGAAAATTGGATAAATATTGCTCTAACGTCCTAGATATTCTACATATAAAGAAATTCTAATAAAGAAACATGTTGATAATTTTAGTAAAAAGAGCGTTCATTATGTATCCGATATTTAAATATCTAGAAAGGATAAACATTAAAAATTAAATACTCTTTTAGATTGAATATTAAGATTTTTATTGAAATCAGTGTCATCAACCAAATTCCATATTTTTTGAATCAAAAAATGACCTGGCCAATTCATTGTGCTTGAATTTTTATATTGAAAAATTTTTACATTTAAATAACTCGTAAACTATTGATTTTATACATTTCTCTTATATAAGCATTTAAGATGGAAATTAAATGTACTTTAATAAAAGTCATCCTTATACGAATATGTTTACCTCGTTGTGTTAGGCGGTAATGGAGAAATTTAAGTTGAAAGTTAGATAAAAACTCTCTATAAACTCATTGTTCCCCATACAGAAATTGAAACTCCATTATTAGGAGGCATCACTTATGTATTCCTCATTAAATTCGGAAATATACCATTAGTTATGGTAGAGAGAATCTTAGAATTTTAATTTAATTCACCGTATCTTACCCGCAACATGGGTGGTCCATGAGCAGATGTTCACGTGCGCGTGCAAACAGCCGAGAGAAATAAAGATTCCCGTCTAAATAAAAATTCATAGAACCATCAAAGTCGAAATTAGGTAACCATCGAAAATTTGCCGTAGGCTTCAGTCTACTTAGCCTAATAGGAAATCCGCCACTGTATGACTTTAGACTCGTCAAAAGAGGATTAAACCCAGTCTTTAGAAATCGAAGGTATGATAAATGAATTTGTTCAACTTTTTAACGACAAAGCTATTTTGGGTGTCAATCGCGAATTACGCCAAATAATGATTTTGAACAAATTATTGATTTTATTTCATCAACGTACGTGCCATGATTGTATATATAAAAGGGGGAAACGCCTCAACGAGCCAATGAAGGAAGTGTGGAGCTAGTTTAAGCCGAATATTATTAATTTAAAGTAGCTTTTTCACCATATGGGTTTTCTTAGGATTTTTTTGAAATTTAGACAGATTATTATTTAAATACTTCTGTATCGGTGGAAAAACGAAATTTATGAACAATATAGTACCGGAGATATTAAATTCCAAAGATAGAGATTTTCAGACTCTTATACATTGCACTATACGGGATATCGGAAAGTTTACATACATATTTAATTCTAATTAAGAAGCCCTTCTTACCATTGATATATGAAACTAAACCAACATTAAACAATAACTAATACATTTTTACTTTACCATACAGGGTATGGTCAAGTATTGTAAATGTGCATGAAAAAAGTGGTTTTTTCCTTCTTTTTTTCGAAATATCTCAAAAACGACTGAAACCATTTTGGTTAAAAAAATTGAGCGAAACCATGGCGTTTCGCTCTACAAAAAAGCCCTAATAAGTAAACATCGAAAAAATTATATTTTTCGAGATAATAATTGTTTTGTCAAAATATCTGTTAGTTTGTCTGGTTGTCTGGTTGTTAGTCTGTGCGTTACCAAATTTTTGTTGACGAGCTAGCTCAAAAACTAGTGAAAATCTTGGCCATTTAACAAACTCAACCAAATTTTTTATACATAATCAGTGGGCCCCCAGAAGTCTAAAAATGCAAAAACTACCTCCCCCCTACATAATTATAAATAATTTTATTAAATATTAAATATAAGTGAGGGGCCAGGCTGTTTAGCAGAGTCGAGTGGATGGCCACATCAGAACACGTCAGTTATTTAAGAAAATTTTAATTCATAGTTACAACACAGATTCTGAGATAATAATGAATAAATAATGAAAAATTTACACTAAAAACAAGCTGGCAACAACGCATGTATTTAACCTAAAAAGTGGGATAACTTGAGTAATTTTTTTGACGTTTATTCGCTTCAGCCATAGTCGCAACATCTTTTCAATCGATTATTAAAAGAACTTTTTGTTTTATAAATCTCCCTTTATAATGTAGTTAATCTGAAATTTCTATGATAAAATATATACAAGCTCGGACAGTGTTGCCAGATTTGTCAAACGAGCACGGATTGGTTAGATGTCGTACATAAACAGCAAAAACTTTTGTGCTTATGATAATTATTGAATCCTTATTATCTGTTCTATATACTATAGCATTAACTTTTTGCTAATATTGTCACGAAACAACTACCTTAAGTGATCCTTTTTTAATTGCATTCAGGGTGGCAAACTAATAGAGAAAGATCACTCACGGAAAGTTAACTTTCTTTTTAAAAGATTTCGATACAGAGTAGGTAAACATGTTTATTGCAAAAAAGGCCATTGCTTGACATCCATTATTGTTAATTTCACTACACAGCTTCCAGAAGCTAGAAAGTTAAACAACGTTGTCGGTGATTCAAGTAAATAAAATAAATAAATAAATCTAAAATATTGGAAGAAGCAAAAGATTTTGGAATAAGCATTCTGAAAGATAATATCGTAACATTGGACTGGACTATAGAGCATAATATTATTAAAGTGATCTAAGCAAAGTGAAACAAATGATGTTTCGAAAATAAATAGATAGTGATAATAAATATTTTTTAATGAATTTATGCAAAAAATTTTAAAATACATTTAGTGTTTACATTAAGTCAACTGCTGACAATGCGAGCATTATCACAATGACCTTTGGAACGTTCTTGGAGGAACGTCTTTTATTTTAAAACATACTTATTCCATTCTAGAAATTTTACAAGACAATAGATTATAGAATTAATGCCCCCCCCCCCCCCCTCACAAATTACGATTATGTATGTTAATTTAGTTTCGATAAATCAAATATTTTTCTAAATATTTGTTTTTAAATGACCAAAAGTTTGGAAAAATATTCGTCATTTCATCTTCTTAAAGAGAAACAAAGATGTTGTCCTCTGTTTGATGCAAATGAATAAACAATTCTGCTACTCTCGACAAAAAACTAAACTCATTTTAAATAGTATATTTTATAGAGAACTAGCTGCAAGGCCCGCCTTCGGCGGCCCTCTTGCTAGCCAGGGGGCACGTCCCCTGGACCCCCAGCCCGCGAAGCCCACATTCCACTCGCCCCCGAAACCCACCCAGCACCCCTACCCCCCGCACCACGCACCCGTGCCCAACCCCCGCCCCCACACCACCACCCAACACTCCATCCCGCACCCCACCCACCTCGGATCCCCACCCCCGTACCAGCCCACTACGCTACTGGGCCCTCACCTGAACCCCCACTCCACCAACCATGCGCCCCCCCCAAATATTTTTCATCTATATATATAATCAAAAGCTTGGCTGAAACTTTTTTATTTTTTTCTACCCTATTAAAGACGGTTTTCAGAATTTTTTCAAATTTTTTCACCCAAACCAAAAGAAGTTAGGAATTTTTGAAAAAATAGCTTTTTTTTAAATAACCATAACTTTTTCAAAAATTTAGTTATCATGACGATTTTTTTTTAATTTTTGGTTTTAAATGTACTTTAAAAAATAGATAGTTTTTTTTTTAATCTTTGTTGCAGTATTAAATTCCTAAACGATAATGTGGTTAGAACGTTTGAGAATGAATGACACTCAAAAATGTTGTAAAGAGGGCCGCCAACACTTGTTTTTTTTGGCTAGTTTAGTTCTTTTATTGTTTGGCAAGCTATGTTGGCTAACCTGAATTTTTCCTGAATTTTCCAATTTTCCGGGCAACTTTTCCAATTTTTTTTTACGTATTAACCTGAATTGGACTATTACGAACATTTAAAAAAAAATTAGCCAAATCGGTCCAGGCATTTGAGAGACCTGCGTTTACAAAGAAACAGAAATTCATTTTTATTATATAGATTAAAAGAGTATATTTTCGTTTGAATATATCGAAAAAAAATTACTTTTTTAATCCGGTCTTCGAAGGGAAGATGATGATAAGGGGGGACCATTATCAACTTGAATGAGAATTTCTAGGAATTTTTTTTTTAATTTTCAAAAAACTAAACTTATTTTAAAAATGATATTTAATAGAGAATTAAAAGAGTATATTTTCGTTTAAATATTTTGAAAAAAATTACTTTTTTAACCCTGCCGTCGAATGGTGGATGATGATAAAGGGGACCATTATCAACTTGAATGACAATTTCTAGGAAAAAAATATTGATTTTCAAAAACTAAACTCATTTTAAATAGTATATTTTATAGAGAATTAAAAGAGTATATCTTAGTTTGAATATATATACAATAGATTATAGAATTAATGGAGAATCCCCCCCCCCCCCCAATTATGCATGTTAATTTAGTCTCGATTTTTCTAAATATTTGTCTTTAAATGACAAAAAGTTTCGAAAAAATATTCGTCATTTCATCTTATTAAAGAGAAACGTTGTCGCTGTGCAAATTAATAAACAACTCTGCTACTCTCGGCAGAATAAAAGCTTTTCAATTTAATCTTCTGGTAAAATTATTTATTAAAGAAATAATATATGAGTTGAACTTAAAATTTTACATAATTTAAGACTCACTTTTTCAATTATTGGACTTTATATTTAAATAAAATTTTCCTCTTATGAGAATCATTAACCAATTTTTAAAATCAAGATTACAGCGGATTATTATACTCAAATGATTTTATTATTAAAATGTTCAAACTTTTCAAAAAATCTAGCAATAATCAATCTAGTCTATTAGACCCTTTTGGACTGGACTGGCAATTCACCGAACCTCAACCCGATCGAAAATGTATGGGCGGCCCTAAAAAAAGAAATTTGCAAAGATAAAATAATTACTAACAAAAGGCACTTGATAGAAAATATTATTAAAGCATGGCACAATACACCTGCACTTCACGAAAGAGCCGAAAAATGCATTGCCCGCATGCCGCAGTGCATACAGAATGTGATTACTCGATAAGGGAGGATTGTACTTGAATTGTCCTAAGCTAATAAACCTATAAAGATTAAAACTGAAACGATATTATGAGTTAAATAGTAAGCTAAAGTCCCAAAAACGTATGAAAGATATAATTTTTCAAATGAGTATAATAGGTGGGTCGGATAGGGTAGAGCGTGCCAGCCTGCTAACCAAGTGGACCCGGATTCGAATCTGACTCGAGGCACCCGGCTAAAATCTGACCCAGGGGTAGGGACAAATTAAAAAAAAAAAAAGTAGTATCGTAAATTGGCTTGTGGCTAGAAAGGACGAAAAGCCAAAAAAAAATGAGTTTAATAATTTGGTCTTCAAAAGAATATAATAATTGGGCCACCCACTGTAATTGATTTTCAATAATAGTTATGAAGATTAAATCGATTCGAATGATCCTAATTCAGTCTCAAGGGTTGTGTTGCTAAGTATTATTAGGGGTTATATTGTCGCCACTGCTAATGAAGAAGAATAATACGATTATATTTGGGAAATATATACCTATGTGTATTAGAATATGGCTTCTTCGAATAGAAGAACACAAAAAATCAGATCGAACCCCAGTGTTAATAAGGCTTTAATGTATGATAATTAATAATTCTCTGTAAACAAATGTACAAATTGCATGCAAGTCATCCTTCTATCATTCCTTCTTATCTCTTGCTCACGTGTCAACCATTCGCAAATGTTCTTCTTTAATTTCCAAAAAAATGAATGTACCAATCTAAAATCAATACAAATATTTACACACTTAGCTCTGTGATATTATTAAGTTATCAATTTATTTATTTATTTGTTGTTCGTTATTTATTTTTTATATATTTATATCGTAGCCCCTTTACAGTTTCCGTGTTATTGTTTTTCTTATATAGTTTATATTTATTTTTATTTATTTATTGTTTTTATTGTTATTATTAATTTATTATACAGGGTGTCCCGTATCACAACGATAAACCGTGAACAGGGGATAGGGCAATTTAAGACGGTCCTGAACATGAAAACAATTTTTTAATAAAAGCAGTCTCATAGTTTTCGGAACACCACGCAGTTAGAGCCTCAGCTTTTTTTTATTTTTGTCTAAATTTTAGTGAAGTTCAATTGAATATTCGGGGTCAATCCATTTCAAATCACCCAATATAAATAAAATTTGTTGTTTGAGATTTTTATCATGAGTTCCCTATAGGTAGACAGTCACAAAACACTATTTGAAATTTTTTTACAAGCCATAGTTTTTTTTGGCAGCAATTTTTAAAATGGTGGTTGGTCATATTTTAATAAAAAAAACGTGGTTTGCGGAAAGTTTAATTACCAAGCTATTTTTAAAGATAACAGAATAATTAAAAATCCAGTGTGTTCAGCATGAAATGAACTTCAGGTATACATTATTTAAAATTCTATCATGCAAGAGAGTCAGTCAAACTCTTTCTGTAAAATATCGGAAAAAATGTATTAATCGTTACTTTTTAAGACCATAAAATTTTATGAAGAAAAAGAGACTCACTAATAATAACTTATTTCTGTGTTGTATACTTATATAACTACCAGCAGTATAAGTGGTAGTCCTGAGAATACACTCGTTTTTTTCTAGAGCTTTTCAAAAATGGCCGAAAGCCTTTTAATGTCAATTTTCTCAGGTCAATCAATATCTGAAAAGGGACTAAATGAAAAAATGTGAAAATTTTGACTGACACTCAACTACACTTAGAGTAATAGAGAAGTGAATTTCAGTAAAAACGCCACCCTTCTACACGCTCGTGCAGTACCAAGTTCGCAAACAAGGGCTTTCTAAAAAGAAAAAAAAATATTTACACTACCATAGTGACCAATAGTTTTTCATTTTATCGAGGTTTCTTTAGTTTAACTTTATTAATTTTTAAAGGAGGATGAATAAAAGTCAATTGCTTCATTCCACTAATTTTTTTATTAATTTAAGTGGATAATCCAGATATTTCGAGAGCACTACTGCACCTCTTCCTCAGCTAGTGGTTTCCAGCAATATTCAATTGTTTGTTTAACCGTCTTCTTCTTGTACTATAATTCTGCGACTTCCATTGTCAAGTTATATCAATACTTATAATAAATAATGATACTTACCTAGTTTATTGAGTATAATAAAATCAATGTCAACTAGTTGAGTAATAATTTTTCAAACATTTATTTCTAAGTTCTTGTGTAGTCCGGTCAGAATTAGATTGTCTACGAGATAAGTAAAATTTTAATTTAATGTCCGATGACCTCTTCCATATTTGTATCCGAAGGTGAAGGGCCAATATTAGAGTAAAATAAGGAGTGGCAAAGAGTGGTGGAGTAGGCAAAGATACTCATAGATCTATAACGTAATTTTTGGTAGAAAAGTCAGAATCCAAAGGTTCTACTTGAAATATTTTATAGGTAATTGATTTAATAATGCGTAAATAGTATTTCATATCTAGTCCGTGGGAAATTTAAGGGCCTTAATCGGCACAGCTTTTGTCCTCCTGGCTAAAAATTTAATCAATTTTCGTACTCATAAAATTATATATTCGTCCGCCTCCCTGGTGCAGTGGTCAGCATGTCTGGCTGGCAACCCGGAGGTCTCGGGTTCGATTCCCGGCTATACCCAGACATTTTTTCTGTAAGTATCGCCTCTGGAAATAAAATTAAGTGGGAGATAAATTTAACTTAATTTATCGCACTGAGAATTTACCACTGCTCGAAGCCCTTAAAACACTTCGTAAATTGGATTGTATCTAACTTTCTGAGATTTGGCTCGTGATCCCGGCTTCTTTCCTTCTACTCTGTTCTTTTCACGATGGAGGGGCCATCCCATACAGGCCTTTAGGGGATGCACCTTCTGGTGTATCTCCTTCTCTCATCAATATCATTAAAAAAAATATAAATAGTGAGACACTTAATATTAATACGTAAAAGACTAACGGATTGTTTGTTCTCTTCTAGTTTAATTTAGCTTTTGAGTCAATAAGACTAACGGATTGTTTGTTCACCTCTAGTTTAATTTAGCTTTTGACTCAATATATATAGTACACTGTTAAAAAAAATGTTAAATTTACTATATGTTTACAATACAAATAGATAGGAAATTTACAAGATTGCGTATAGTAAAAAAAACTATATTGGTAAAATCACAATAACTAATTGAAAAAATACAAGAATAAATTGTAACTTTACTTTTTTCTTGTATTAATTAAATTCCTATTAGTGTGAAATTACAAAACCTACTGGTATGTAATATTACTAAAACGATTTAAGGCCAGACTTTTCATTTTTTTAGTAAATTTATATAAGAAATACTTAACACTGTATATGAAAAATATATATCGTCGCGTTAGAGTCTAAACCTACTAAATCCATTTTTTACCTAATTTTTACCATATATGACATATTAATACCGTTCGAAAGAAAAAGAGATGCAGCATCGTCGATCGTCCAAGTAAAACTATTACTTAAAATTACGATCGTACCTAAGTTGTAGAAAAAAATGTGAAAAATAGTTTCTTTCCATAACAACAATATTAAATTTTGTTTGTTTTTTCTCTGCCCTGTAAAATTTCCTTTGTTGTAAGTTAGACTATATTTGACTCTAACTTTAGTTGTTAGCGAGGGGTGAACCGCGATTGGAATTAGGTGTACACGACTTTGAAATTATTTTGGAATTCATTAGATAATTCCCCTACATCTATAGTCTTCTACTTGGAAATGAAAGTGGAAGTAGGTGTACACGATATTAGGTCGCGTTCACCCCTCGGTTGTTAGCATCCATATCATTTGCTAGCTCAATTGGTTGCGTAGTTTACTTGTACCTAGAGGAGAATGTAGCGAGAAATCCATTTTTATAGATTGTGATTTTTTTGTTTTTTATTTATCCTGATTATCTGGACCCAAACACACGGAGAAGGAGATAGACAAAAATCATGTTTGAAGATGATTTTCCTCCACTCTTAAGAGATTTCTAAATCGAAACAAACAAAAATAAACTGATGTTGCCATCCACTATACTTTAAAATTCACCTGGCCCCACTCTTATATTTAATATTTAATCAAATAATATATCGGTTTAATCAAATAGTTTATTAGATCCCGAAAGAACCCCCCTACTCTGAATTTTGGACCCATTAGCAATTAATCATATCTCCTTTTAAATGTGGGATTCTTCTAAATAGCTTTCTAGTATTTTTGTTTAAAATCATTTCAATTATTTTCGACCCCGCCCTCCTCTTTGGTTCACTATTAGCTATTACTTTCTCATTGAGAATCATTTTCGTAAGGTCGTATAGACTATAACAGTACATATCCGAAATTTTGTACAAATCGATCAAAGGATCTAGGATTTATATTGGTAACTATTTTTTGGACCCCCCCCCAGGATCGTCCTAAGATATTTGGAGCCCATGCGCTACTAACAATTATGCGCCCCTTTTCATAATAAAATATACACGGGATATTGAAGTTTTACAAAAGTTTCAGAGCTAATAAAAGTCAGTATATTACCAATAAACAAAGAAAAATACATAGATAATTCAAATAACAAATATGAAAACTGAAACTCACAGAACCAATAAGAATATTACTTTACCAATTATCATTAATGATATCAGTGTTATTATAATGTATTATTTTGTTTTTTATTATTAATGTATATTAGGCATTTAAACGTTGAAAATAAATAAATAAATAATAACCTCCGTATCAAGTTTCGCCTTTCTAGACTAAACTTTATTTGAAAACAAAATTGCTCTAAAACATCAAAATTCTCACTGTCTTAGATTAAAAAAAAAAGTTTCACTTTTTCCTCCAAAATGATAGGGGTTGCAAGCTGCACGTAGATATTTAGATCAAACCAGTCCATTAAGCAAACCTTTCATCTACCACCTACTTATTACCATGGTCAACATCAAACAGGGTCTGTTCCCAAACATCTCCTCTAGCCTTGATTTAAATGTATAAGATAGTTATATTTCTAAACGATATGTGAATTAGAAAGAGCCCTATATTTATTAATATTATTTATTCTGAATGTTCATGGAATGGCAAGCCTTAAACTGTTAGCTAACCAAATGCATTCCTTAATTCTGGTCTGTGACATTTATTACGTGATAGAGTATTAATATATGAGAAGTGGGAGGATGGCAAATAAGTGTCCTCGACTTGCCTTTCGCTCAATATCCATACATAGCATTAAAATTTTCTTTTTTACTTTACCATGCAGTCAGGGAGGGAGGGTATGGTCAAGTATTATAATCGTGCATGGAAAAAGTGTTGTTGTTTTTATTTTTTTACTTCGTTTTTTCGAAATATCTAAAAAACGCCTGGAAACTATTTTGATAAAAAAAATGGCGTTTTACCCTGCGAGAAAGCCTTATAGAATAAAAGCACTTTGCCCCTTCACTTGTGTGGTTAGTTTTTTGAATCCTGTAATTGGTTTTTATTTCTTATTGTTTTTTGACTTATCCATACACCTTGATCTAAAATGCTGTAATTTTTACTGCTCATATGAGGCAAACTGCTTCAGACCATTATATAAATGTAGATAAATAAATAAATAATGTTGTATCATTCGTATCCATAGTAAATTTGTAACAGGAATAGGAGGAAATTGGATAAAATTAGAAACACAGAGTTTTTATTAAATGGACCAGACGTTTCGTCAATTTATTTTGACTTCCTTATTTTTTGTCTTATAGTGAAATTGATTTTTCACAGATAAAATGATTTTGAGTGATAAAATGGTTCACTGAAGAAGTCAAAATAAATTGACGAAACGTCTGGCCCATTTTATAAAAACTCTGTGTTTTTAATTTTATCCAATCTCCTACTATTCCTGTTATAAATAAATAATAATAATAAATATAGAAAAATAATATTTTACGAGATATTAATTATTTTGTCAAAATGTCTGTTAGATCTACGTATTGTTTGTACATTAGTTAGTACGTTACTAATTGTGTATACCTAATAGTTCAAAAACTAGTGGGGCAGGGGGGGTATGGTCAAAACGAAATTTTAATAAATAATAATAATAAATATCGAAAAAATTATATTTTAGGAGATATTAATTATTTTGTACAATATTTAGTACGTTACTAATTTTGTTTACCTAATAGTTCAAAAACTAGTGTGAATATCAAAACGAAATTTATTATAAAAGGGTCCTATAATAAAAAAAAGAATCATTATTTCTTTAGGGGACCAAAATGGTGGGGGGGGGGGGTTCAAAAATAATTTAAAATAAAAAAATTTTCAGAGAAAAATCGAAGAAAGACAAAACATATTTCAAATAGAGAATAGAAGAAGCTCATATTTAAATAAAGTAAAAAAGATATTATTAATTGCTATAATGAGCCCAAAATTGGGGGTGTTCTCTTATAAAATTAAATTATAACACTTTCAATCTAAAAAACTAAGTTAGCTGAAATTCACTTTGAAGAGTCTTATAAAAAATCATTATTTCAAGGCAATAATTAACAATTTTTTTTTTCAATTTCAATAATATTACCTAATCAGTTTATTTATTTTAAAGCCCATTAATAGTTTATAACAAATAATTTATAAATTAAAATTAATTAAGAAATTGAATTGGAGGGTGGAGATTGGATGAATGGGAGGATGGGATTGAATTACCAATCGACTTGATTGGGGAATAATGGAATTGAAATAATTATCGGAAAAGAGGTTTTTTTATCTAATTAGATTTTTCCTCTTATTAAAAACAAGGACTAAAGATGAATAAGGACACTCGATGGTGGAGAAGTAATCTCCGGAATCGAAGCAAAAATACAATGTATACATTAATTAATGTAAAATAATTGGTTTAATAAATTTATAAAAAAAAAAAAAAAAAAAAAAAATTGAATTGAATTGGAATTGGTGGAAGTGGATGAAGATGGGGGAGATGTGGACCAATCGACTTGATTGGGGAATAATGGAATTGAAATAATTATCGGAAAAGAGGTTTTTTTATCTAATTAGATTTTTCCTCTTATTAAAAACAAGGACTAAAGATGAATAAGGACACTCGATGGTGGAGAAGTAATCTCCGGAATCGAAGCAAAAATACAATGTATACATTAATTCATGTAAAATAATTGGTTTAATAAAATTTATAAAAAAAAATGAATTTACGAGAGAGTGAATTGGGAGGAATAATGGAATTGGAATAATTATCGGAAAAGAGGTTTTTTTATTTAATTAGTTTTTTCCTCTTATTAAAAACAAGGACTAAAAAAGATGATCAAGGACAGTCGATGGTGGAGAAGTAATCTCCGGAGTCGAAGTTCAAATACAATGTATACATTAATTCATGTAAAATAATTGGTTTAATAAAATTTATAAAAAAAAAAAAAATGAATTTACGAGAGAGTGAATTGGGAGGAATAATGGAATTGGAATAATTATCGGAAAAGAGGTTTTTTTTTAATTAGTTTTCTCCTCTTATTAAAAACAAGGACTAAAAAGATGATCAAGGACAGTCGATGGTGGAGAAGTAATCTCCGGAGTCGAAGCTCAAATCAATGTATACATTAATTCATGTAAAATAATTGGTTTAATATATTGAATTTATTTCATATAATTCAATTTTTAAACGTTTATTATAATTAAGTTAATTATTTATTACTAAGGCCGGGTCTAACATAAGATCATACCGAGTCGTGAAAAAGTTTTCGCATTTTCAATCCAATTTTATAGTAGAAAATTAATTTTGTTTTGGATTTTATTTGATTAACTATATTGAATTGGGAGTAAGTGGTAAAGATGTGGTAAAATGTTCAAATAACAAGTTTAAGCATCGAGTGGACGGTTTAGGTTATTGGAATGACTCTCACGTGCCAGCCCATCCCCATTGAAAAAGGGATGAATTAAATGGCAAGGGGCGCAGGCAACACGCGACCACTGGACCACTGAGACGGCTCGATACACGAGCTGCCGATTGCGTTGCCAGGCAACCCACCCGCCCTACTAGCTCTTGAACTAAGGGCCGATCGTTCTCAAATGAAATTTAGAGAAACCCCCAGGGCTCAACCCGGCGAGGTTAGACAACTTTCAATATGCTCAACTCGTACAATTTATACATGAATATAAAATACAATGAAACACCTTAAATCCGAAATCTCAGGAAATCCGAACGCAAAAAAAGAGAAAATTAAATCATAAAACAATTATGTATAGGTATATTCTACATTATAATTAGAGACCGGATTTTTATGCACTAAACACTGCCAGAATATGCCATAAAATATGCAGCTAAAGAAGTTCTTTCGCGACAATCAACACAAAAAGTTTTAGCCTAGTAACCACTCTATAAATATGAACGGAACTAAAATTTTAGGTTATGATTTTTAACGTGACTGTCCACTCACACTACGAAATCTCTATATAGATACACACATACTTGCCGGTCGTTTCCAAACCATTGTGCTTATATCCCCTCCACTAAAAATAATCGCCCAAATATGTTTGTTAGTTTTTTGTTTTTTATCAAAACTACGTGGTAAATAATTTCAATTTTTTCTTAAGTTACTGTAATTATCTAGCAAATATTGGTTTTTTATCAAGATGGTGAAAGTCCTTCAATGAAAAAAATAAAATTATGATCATATCCCCCCACCCTTTCCCTATCTACTCTATGTTATAAATGTCATTTTTAATTGCAATTATTTCATGTTTGGTGTGGTAAATCGTCTTCAAATTATAACAGTATGTGTATTGTGCTTTTAATGACTTATATTCCAAGTTTCAAAAACTTCTTGAATTTTTGCATTTGTGAAAGAACTACCTTAAAATAATTTGTAGAAAAAAAAACCGACTTCAAAAAAATTAAATTCAACAAATATAATTTTTATAAAAAAAAATAAAACCGACTTCAAACAAATTAAATGCAACAACTAAAATAATAACAACTAAAAAATAAAATAAAATACACTAAAAGAAATAATAATTATCTAATTTAGTTACAACTAAACGACGAAATATTAACATGAAATCAATTTTTGAAGTCGGTGCCAAACATATACATTTTATGAATTGAACTCGAAGGATCTTACTTAGTACGTTTGGTGGGTAAGCTTGCTTATATAGTTTGTTTAACACCGACTTCAAAAAGTGATTTCATGTTAATATTTCGTCGTTTAGTTGTAACTAAATTAGATAATAATTATATCTTTTAGTGTATTTTATTTTATTTTTAGTTGTTATTATTTTATTTGTTTTAATTTGTTTGAAGTCGGTTTTATTTTTTTTATAAAAATTATTTTTATTTTTCTCTTTTTAGTGATGTTAAGAATAGCGACTTAATGATAATACCTTGTATGCATCTCGTAAGAGAAAGATTCGGGCGAAGGAATCAGAAATTGATACTAAAATTCAATTCAAAAATAGAGAAAATCTCGAAACGTTAGCGGGTTTTAAATGGACGTTTTAAGATTGTTTTTATTTTTATAAAATATTTTATTTATTATAATTTCGATTATTTGCACATAAGAATTGGAGATTTCCGTTATTTTGTCATTGATCCTATTATCAGAACTTGAGCAAATTAATATAATACCACCCCTAAGGCACCCCTTTCCAAAAAAAGAATCATTGAAATCGGTTCATAAACAAAGAAGTTATACGTGAACATACATAACAAAAAAGGTCCGGTGCCAATGAAATTTATACGGGACCAATCGAAAACTATTCTGAACCCAATGCAAAAAAATCATAGAAATCGGTCCACGTGGTAAAGAGAAATTTACGAACAAACATCATCAGAACTTGACCAAATTAATATGTGACTACCCCTTTCCAATAAAAAAAGAAATATCGAAATCGGTCCATAAACAAAGAAGTTATGCGTGAACATACATAACAAAAAAGGTCCAATACCAATGAATAAAACGGGACCAATCGGGTATGAGACTGAACCCGATGCAAAAAAATCACCCAAATCGGTCCACAAAATAATTAATATCTCATAAAATATAATTTTAAAGAGAAATAAATGAACAAACACAAAAAAAAACAGACATTCCGTTGAATTGATAACCTCCTGCTTTTTTTCAAAGTAGGTTAAAAATATGATAAAATCCTACTAATTCACTCATTCACTCCTTTTCAACCTGTGATTTCAAAATGACAAAGTTGTTGGCAGCGTAATGACAAATTTTTCAGACCATACTAAAACGAGAATATTTTCCATATAATTAACTAATGATTGAAAACGAATATAATAACTCAAGAACAATTTGTTGAAGAAAATAATAATAATAATTTCTTGATGAACTAAAATGAGATTGTAAAAAGTTTTCCTTCAAAAATGTTGTCGAGAATTTACAACTAGTAATAATAATTTTTCTCTAACTTCTATCAGATTATTTTTCTTCTAGGACGATTATAGAGATATAAAACCTGCTATTCCATTAACTACCAATATTTAATAACTCTCTGCCTAAGTATCTAACCATTTCAAGTCATCGGGGCTTAAAATGGTAACTATCTTATCGAAATAATGCATTTCCTGATATATATGTTATTTTTTAAATATTCTAAATAAAACATGATTTTATCATTATGCTTTGCATTATATACAAGAGAGAGAGATTGTATATATGTAGGTGAGTCATTTCCTAGCAGTCAGGCCTGCCTTCATGGGTGTTACATATTGCTGTATAAATAATAAAGGTGAAAATGATTTCAGGAAGTGGTTAATATTTCCGTATAAGCCCCATTATTCTGAATTGAAAGTAACAAAATAAAATATTTGTTTTAAAATTGAACCAAGTCATCATGATGAAAGATCGCATGAGCAGTTAAATAATACGATTTCCCTCAATATAAAAATTAATTGGTAAAATTGTATAATAGCAAGGAGGACCACTCAGATGAGGAGTTTCCTGTTGAATGACAAAAATTAAAGCACCGAAGCTATAATGATAGAGAAATGATGTTTTATTCAAATTGTGCTAAAAACTATCAAGACAGCGGTCGGTAACCTATAAATCCATTAAGCGTAAAGTTTTTGTATTACAATTAAAATGGGTTCAAGTACCAGAATATACTTGTGATCGAAAAGCAAGTAATGGAACAGCATTACGTAGAAGAAAAAGCAAGAGATAACTGGAGATCACATATTTCCCATAATGTCCTAGAAACATCTCATCTCATTTCCTTAATTTTAGATTTTGCTCTGGCTTTTGATTTATGGTGTTAGTGTCAATTATCCCCCTTTGAAGCCTAAAATTTTCAAACATTTAAAACTCATTCAGAGGCTGGCTATCAGACTGATAGGAAAGAGATCCAGCTTTAACTAACACTTTCGACCCCATAGCCCAGTATTTTTCAACCGGAGGGGTGGCATTGGTGGAGGCATTGGGGTGCCATAAAGTTTAGGCATTTTCTTGGAAATTTACTAGAGTGTAGTTCAATATAACTAATTGTCGGTTCTATTTTGCTACGGGATATCTAGTAAGGGAACGTACCCAAATTACGTGACGCGTTCAGGGGGTGAGGGGGGTCTTCAAAATACCATGCTTGGTCACAAGTGCGGGGGGGGGGGGGTTAGGTCTTCGTAACGTAGCCAATATCCTCTAGGGAAATCTCGCGCTTTTTCGAGCTATATTCAAATTATGGAGGAAAATGCTGGATATCTATAAATCTAAGAGTTTAACACAAAATTGGAACAGAAAAACGTTCAATTCAACAAAATTTCTTAGAGAATGAGACAGGAATCAAGTTTCTAAGATGACTGGTTTTCATTTTATGAAAAATATACATCGATTTTTTGCAAAAAAATTGTAATTTTTCAAAACTTCAACCTTATTGCGGCACGGATTACCATTTATCCAATTAAGATGAAACTTTATTTGAATTGTAGCGAATTTAATCTAGTTTAAAAATGTATAGAGTGGTCTTTGTTGAAAAAGTGCTCCTTCATGGTCAAAATGGGAAAATATCGAAAAAAGTGCAAGTTTTTGGGTGACCGGGGTGGCTGCAGAGGTCGAAATCTTGGATTTTACGCTTGAATCCGAACGGTTGGTCGGAGAAAAACACTTAAATAATAAAATTTCTAAGAAATTTTATGAATTTTCATTTTGGTTATTTAAGAAAAGTTGATAGTTTTCGAGTTTTAAGCAAAAAACCCCAACAAATGGAAACTTTCATCTTTTTTTGCATTTTCTACAATGTTGGGTCACGAGATTTTGGTAGGAGACCTCAGATTTAGATTTAGCGCCCCAAAAAACATATATATGCAAAAAATCAGAACTACCCCAAAACTTTCCCGATAGAGGCCCATTTGAGCACAATTTGACTGGACATTACAATATATTTTTACATAAGTTTTTTCTTCTTGATAATATCTTTTTCACTTATAATTGTAGATGTGCACACACTCTTGGCGTCACGCGGCAAACGCCCTATTAATAAAGACAAATATGAGCCAATTTTTTTTTAACTTTCTGTTTGCAAAAAATGATTTAAAACCATATTTATGAATTACTACGTTAAAACTAAAAGGGGGGATCTTGACATATACTACGAGTGGTCACCGAGGGGGGGGGGGGGATTGTAAAAAATGGGTCAGGTAATTTGGGTTCGTTCCCTAAGCAAAGAAGCGATGACTAATCGGACGTTAATGTAATGTTCTATGGTTAAGAGAAGTAAAAGTAGGGAATGTACCTAAGTATGTTTAAACATTTTTCTACTATGACAAATGTTAAAATAATACCTCTTATTTCGAAACATATACAAATCTTACACAATAATATAAGTCACTATTTTCCTTCTTTGCGTGTTGAGGATTATGATTGGATAAAAAATCCATTATTTGTGGACGTTAATGAAGTTCTACTAAATCTTGAAGAGCAAGAAGCACTAATTAATATTATAACTAAGGCAATTTAAAAATGAAATATAAGGAATGTTCTTGGTGAAACATTTTAAATAAAGTAAAGAAAAATTTTGAAATTTTTTTTTTAGAAACTTTTTAAAATTTAAAATATAAAATACTAGGTAGGTTTCACATAAATAAAAGATCAGATGCTTGTTTAGCACGACTCTATATATATTTCGGGGTAAAGGACACTCCTTGGTGAACTCCTGAAGATGGGCTTATACCCCGAAATATATATATAGAGTCGTGCTAAACAAGCATTTGATCTTTTATTTATGTGAAACCTACCTAGTATTTTATATTTAAAATTTTAAAAAATTTCTAAAAGAATTGAATATTAATGAATTTTGGATACACATAAAGTCAGAGTATCCTCAGTTAGCTAAAAGAGGTCTCACAATATTATTGCAATTCATATTGGTGTGAATTTGGATTTTCGGCTCTTATGTCTATCAAAAATAATAAAAGAGAAAGTTTGCAAACGATCGAAGAAGAAATGAGAATCTGCCTCTCCAATATTCCGCCCAGAATTAAATAAGATGACGTGTTCTGATGTGGCCATCCAATTTACTTTACCATACAGCCTGGCCCCTAAAATTATTTATAATCATATAGGGCGGGGGGTTAGTTTTTGCATTTTTATACTTCTGGTGTCCCACTGATTATGTATACAAAATTTGGTTGAGTTTGGTAAATGGCCAAGATTTTTATTTTTTGCCCCCCCTTTTTTGGGCGGTTGGTTTTTGCATTTTTAGACTTCTGAGGTCCCACTGATTATGTATACAAAATTTGGTTGAGTTTGCTCAAACGGCCTAGATTTTTAATTTTTAACCCCCTCCACCCCCAAAAAATTACCAAATTTCACACGTAGTTTTGGTCCATTGAGATTAAGAGCTGATTAGATTTTTGGTGCATATCGACCCAAAATTAAGGGGGCGGAGGGAGGTTAAAAATTAAAAATCTAGGCCATTTGACCAAACTCAACCAAATTTTATATACATAATCAGTGGACCCCCAGAAGTCTAAAAATGCAAAAACTAACCGCCAAAAATGGGGGGGTGCATGGTCAAAAAATTAAAATCTTGGCCATTTGACCAAACTCAACCAAATTTTGTATATATAATCAGTGAGACCCCAGAAGACTAAAAATGGAAAAACTAACCGCCCAAAATGGGGGGGGGGGGGGTGGATGGTCAAAAAATTAAAATCTTGGCCATTTGACCAAACTCAACCAAATTTTGTATACATAATTAATGGGATCCCAGAAGTCTAAAAAGCAAAAACTAAACCCCCTCCCTACATGATTATAAATAATTTTATTAAATATTAAATATAAGTGAGGGGCCAGGTTGTATGGTAAAGTCAAGTGGATGGCCACATCAGAATACGTCAGCTTATTTTGCATAAAAAATGCTACTTCAAACTGTCCTTTTTAAAAAATTTTCCTATTTGTTCTGAAGAGATAAAATCAATAATCCCTTCAAAGGCTTCATTTGCGCGAAATACGCGATTTTCTAAGATTCAACACCCCTACGCTGGATACTAATCGAACAAACGCTTTCGCCAATTCGTTTATGCCTATGACATATAGAGACTGGAACTCTCTTCCTCCGACCGTCTTCCCAGCAACTTATAACCTTAATCTTTCAAGACCCGCATCCACAGATACCTTCAACTCCAACCCAATTTCTAAATCTCTTCTTATTTTCACCATACAAATGTCCACCACGGACTACAGAGGTTGTACCTTTTTGGTGCAACTTCTCTGTATCAATATCATTATAAAAAAAAATATTGTGGTCAAATACTCAAATAAAATTCAAAATTGGAGAAATATGTCCACCGCTCGTTAATCCCTATATTGACATATAGGCCGACCCTAGTATTGATTTCACGCAAAAAGTTTTTCACTCATTGTGTTTAAAAATGTTCGAAACGTGAAGAAAATTTATTTTCAAACATGACTTTTTTGTCTGCGTGATTTCGGGCTCAGTAACTTCAAACGTTCGGGTTCACAAATGTAGAAAATAAAATTTTTTCTTAGGATAATTAAAATAACAAATAATGTCTAATAAATTATTATTAGGGCGGCTCTAACTGACCGGGCCTATGGAGTCTTACAAAAGTTTTCACCTTTTCCTTCATTTAATTTATTTAATTTTGAAATTATAATTCGTTGAACTTTGATTAACCCCCAAACACACTACAGTTTTATCACTGTTAAATGACCCTATTTGAACTCAGTTTTCAGTTTTCTTTAACTGTGATTTGCTAATTAGAAAATATGTGTTAAGTATTGTCCTTTACTATATTATTATTAAAAGAACGAGAAGAATATGCTTTGAGTCTATTATTATGTCAAAAACTCAGTCTGTTAGCTTAATATAACAAGTTAATTAATATTAATCTAATTACAATCATTATCAAATGATATATTATATTGTGTTTCAGAGTAAATAATTGAAGCCATAACACGCATGGGAATTATTATTATTCTAGCTGTAATTTGAAATAATAAATCGTGAGAAAAATAAATCTTTGCACAATGACTTTTCTCTGATCGGAATGCAAAAAAAATCACCTTTTTAAGGTAGTTGTTTCACCATATGGGTTTTTCTTGGGATTTTTTTGAAATTTAGACATATTATTATTTAAATACTTCAGCAAAACGAAATTTATGAACAATCTCATTTGCCAGTATCTGAATATCTTAATCCTGGTACAAGGAAAGAATCTTCTGTGGCAGCAGCTGCAGTGGCAGCTTATCACGTGTTACCACCACACAAGAGCAACCTCCAAATTCTCAATAGCATATAGTCTATACCAGTGGTGCCCAACATTTTTTGTCCGCGGGCCGGATTCAACATTACATAGGATCTTGCGGGCCGGATTCTTTATAATTGTATATTTTAGCGGGACCTTTAATTAAAAAAACGCAAAATTTTCAATGAATTCATGAATATTTTTGCGCTGATTCATTTTTTTTTCAAAATATTTGTAAATTTAATGAAAATATTACGTTTTTAAATTAATGGTGCGGCTAAAATAACAATCATTTTTATTAAGATATTATTAAGATATCTAGTTGTTTTTTAATCAACTTGTAATTTGAATACATTTAAAAGATTGTCAGTGACACTAAAAATATTGATCTACATAAAAAAATGTAGAAATTTTTGATTTTAATTATCAATATGATTTATAATTTTTTTAGATATTTTACAAAAATACATATTTTGTGTCAACTCGCTCGCGGGCCGTAGGTTGGGCACCGCTGGTCTATACAAATGGGTAAGTTTTCTACATAAGTTTGTTTATATTTTCGAATCAAATCAATTAATTAATTAAGTTTCCTCATTTCTGGGACCCGATAAGCCAACACTCACGTTTTTAAATTTTTTATTATAAAGTGTTTTTTATCCCATAAATGTGTATTTTAAATATTATAATAATATATAATAAAATTCTTAAAAAGTTCGACGAATCAAAAATAATTAAGAAAAGTTTTTATTCTAAAATTTGAATATTGTTGTAACCGTTGCAACTACCTTTTATCGTAACTGCCCTAAGGTTAGAGTTAGGGGATGTACTGTAGCTTGCAGTCACTCTTTAAAAAAAAATTTAACTTTGACACCCTCGAAAAAATATTTCTTACCTAGTTCGTTTGGCGGGTAATGAAGACAACATCGCGTAAGTCGCATATAGTTTGTTTGGCAACGACTTCAAGTTAGATCAAGCCAAATATAGGCTACCAACTACGAAGTCACATAATCTTGAATTAATGAAGGTTGCGGAAAAGAAGGAAGATCTCAGTCTATAATTCATAGCCAATGCTTTTGTTCATTTCGTATTCCCACTGGACGCGAAGGGATGTTGAATATTTGAAAATAATTTAAGGTAGTTGTTTCACCATATGGGTTTCTTTAGGATTTTTTTGAAATTTAGACAGATAATTATTTAAATACTTCTCCATCGATTGGTGACAAAACGAAATTGATGAACAATATAGTTCCGGAGATATTAAATTTCAAAGATAGAGTTTTCCAGACTCTTATACATTGCAATATACGAAATACCGGAAAGTTTACATACATATTTAATTACAATTAAGAAACTCTTCTTACCATTGTTATAAAAAACTAAACCAACATTAAACAATAACTAATACATTTTTAAGAAAATTTTAATTCATAGTTACAACACAGTTTCTGAGATAATGAATAAACAATGAAAAATGTATAATGAAAAACTTACACTGAAAACAAGCTGGCTACAATGCACATATTTAACCTAAAAATTGGGTTAACTTTAGTAATTTTTTTGACGTTTTTCGATTTAGCCATTGTCTCAACAGCTTTCAATCGCTTATTAAGAACTTTTTGTTTTATAAATCTTTCTTTATAATGTACATTCTCTGAAATTTCTATGATAAAATATATAGAAGCTCGGACAGTGTTGCCAGATTTGCCAAACGAGCACGGGATTGGCTAGTAGTGGTACATAAACAGCAACAAGTTTTGGGCTTATGAATTATGAATCCTTAATGTCTGTACTATATACTCTAGCTTTAACATTTTACTAGTATGTGTCGCGAAACAACTTCCTTAAAATCATCTAATTGCTCTAAAAAAAATCAATGGATTAAAGATTCCTTGGATCAGAAAAGATCGAGGTTCTAATGGAGGTCGATTCTGGTCTATCACGAAAGTAATAGGTCGCAATTTCACCACCCCTTCATTTTCCCTTCTAAATCAAAAGAAAAGAATTTACTCTAATTAATTTTAAAGGCAAAATTTACAATAAAAAAACCACCATAATATTATAAAGGCTACGGCCAAATTCGAAAGTTCCGTAGTATTTTCATCTCATCCACATTAATTATTCTATCGCAATTAAAATAATTTTCCTCACTAAGGTCTACTTTCAAGAAATTTTAAGAATTTTAAAATCCAAAAGGTATAAAATTAGAAGACACCCACACACATACACATAGCTAGCGTGGGACTCGAAAATAAAAATAAAAATAATCTAAAATCTCTTTAATAGCACCTATTCAACGCTAACTACTCAATGAAATGCACAGCAATTTTTCATCAGTAATATTTATTTGGGGAATTACTTAATTTTTTTTTCAATAATTTTTTTTTACACATATGACATCAAAAATATTAAAAGAAATAATGCCTTAAGCCTATGAAATTTCATACATCTGGTAAATTGTACTAGGATGAGATAGGCATGACTAATTTCTATGGAACCCTAAAAAAACTACTTGTTTTTATCGTGGTTTTTTGATTCAGTGGCTATAATTTTGCATATTTTATTATTCTAATTTTTGTTATGCAATCCTGGATAACCCTGCTATTGATCAGAATTAAAAATAAAACCATAAGTACTATATTTTTCGAGAAAAAAAATATTTTTGACGTAGCTAAGTTTTAAAAAATTTTGATCAGCTAACTTTGAATGAATCTTCTTTAATGTAAATAAATTGACACGTTCTGATGTGGCCATCCACTTGACTTTAACATACAACCTGGGCCCTCTCTTATATTTAATATTTAATAAAATTATTTATAATCATGTAGGGGGGTTAGTTTTTATATTTTTAGACTAGTGGGGGCCCACTGATTATGTATACAAAATTTGGTAGACTTTGGTGCAAGGACCATTGTTTTCATTTATGACCCCTCCCCTCATTTTGGGCGGTTATTTTTTGCATTTTAAGACTTCTGGGGGCCCACTGATTATGTTTATAAAATTTGGTTGAGTTTTATACAAGGGCCAAGATTTTCATTTTTTTACCCTACACCACCTCCCCCCCTTAATTTTGGGTCGATATGCACCGAAATCTAATCACTTCTTAATCTCAATGCACCAAAACTACGTGTGAAATTTAGTTTTTGAGCTAGCTCGTTCACAAAAATTTGGTAACGCACAGACTAACAGAATAACAGACTACCAGACATTTTGACAAAACAGTTATTATCTCGAAAAATATAATTTTTTCAATGTTCACTTATTAAAGCTTTTTTGTAGACCGAAATGCCATGGTTTCGTACAAATTTTTAATCAAAATAGTTTCACCCTTTTTTGAGATATTTCGAAAAAATAAGCAAAAAAAAAACACTTTTTTCATTCACGTTTACAATACTTGATCATATGGCAAATTAAAAAAAAACTAGTAAACTAGCATGTCAAGTTATTTAAAAAATTGGGACATTTAGTCGAGATTTCAAAATGGTCAGCCAAAGTGCTTTGTACTTCTTTCATTAGAAAAAAAATTGTATTTTTTGGTAAAATTGGCTAATTTAAAAACATATTTTCATAGTGGTTATTTATTTAATATGTTGATCAATTATGTCGCATCTTAAGTGAACTAATCTTTGGCTATTATAGACATTAATACTATTATAGTTATTAATAATGTCATTAAAGATTAGTTTAATCAAGATGGGACATAATTGATTAACATATTAAATAAAAACACTATCAAATTAGTTTTTAAATTAGCTAATTTTACAAAAATAAATACAAATATTTTTTCTCTAAAGAAGGAAGTACAAAATACAAAATACTGTACCATTTAGAAATCTATACTAAATGGACCAATTCTTTAAATAATTTGCTATGCTAGGATACTAGACTTTTTTACATTAAAGAAGTTAAAGGTTCGCCATCACTGGCCCTAAAAGCTTAATGTCTCTTCTTAGTTTAAATGTTATATTGTTTTTTTCGAAATAATTAAAACACATCTATTACTTGTTAAATAAATATCTCTTAATGTGTTTTTAATAAAGAATAAAATAATATTGAATTATAAGAAAATCTATTATCTCTTAATAGAGAAAGTTATAGAGCTAATCCCTAAGATAAGTACTTTAAGCTTTAATTTTATATAAATAACCAATTGTATAAAAAATCAATTATCAAGGAATGTTTAATTATTTTTTTGATTTTATAAGGAGAGAAGAATTTAAAACAAAAGGTGGTTTAAATTGAGTCCCTATAGTATTTACTGAAAGGCAGTAGATAACCTGGCTGACTGGTGGGTGACTCATCAACATGCGATTCACCGGTAGAGAAAGATAAGCTCGATTCAATCTTATGCAATAGGTATGTAGAGAGAAAGAAGGGATATTCTAAGGCTTCTTTCGAAAATTAATATAATAGTTGAGCACCTGTTATCACCTAAAATCACGGATAAAATTTCCCAAAACCAATTAATAGGAGGAAAAAGCAAACTCTTTTTCAAGTTCAGCTATACTACCAGGAAAAATTTAAGAATTTGTTCATTTTCAATGCCTTTTTCCTCCTTATAGTGGTAAGTTTAGGCCTGTGTTTTTATTTTTTAACCTAAACCAGAGTGTTTATTTGAATAATTCTTTCTCTAAAGGAGAAATCATGTCCTAAAATTCAGCAACAACTTATTTTATAACCGACTTCAAAAAAGGAGGAGGAGGATTTTTTTGTCTATGTTACCTGATATCTTCGCCAATTGGGAACCGATTTTTATGATTTTTTGCATTGGGTTCAGTCTAGTTTCCCAATGGTAAAAATATAAATTTCATTGGTATTGACCCTTTTTTGTTATGTTTGTTCAGGCATAGCTCCTTTGTTTATGAACCGATTTTAATGATTCTTTCTGCATTTGGATCAGTATGTAGCTCCATGATAGTCAAGATACCTATATTTATTTATTTATTTTTTATATATGTTCAGCGAGGACTTTTTGCCACGTGGACCGATTTCGATGATTCTTTTTTTATTGGAAAGAGGGTACCTTAGAGGTGGTCCCATATTAATTTGGTCAAGTTCTGATGATATGATTAATGACGAAATAACGTAAATCTCCAATTCTTATGAGCAAATAATCGAAATTATAATAAATAAAATCTTTTATAAAAAAAATCTTTAAAACATTCATTTAAAACCCGCAAACGTTTCGAGAGAATTTCTATATTTATGAATTGAATTTTATTATCATTTTCTTTTTCATTCGCTCGACGCTTTCTCATACGAGATGAATGCAAGGTATTATATTAAGTCACTATTAATAACATCACTAAAAAGAGAAAATAATAATAATTTTTATAAAAAAAATAAAATAAAACCGACTTCAAAAAAACAAATGAAACAAATAAAATAATAAGAGCTCAAAAATCAAATGAATGCATTAAAAGGTATAAAATAATTATCTAATTTAGTTACAACTAAACGACGAAATATTAACATGAAATCACTTTTTGAATTCGGTGGTAAACAAACTATATAAGCGAGCGTACCCCCCAAACGTACTAAGTAAGATCCATCGAGTTCGATTCATAAAATGTATATGTTTGGCACCGACTTCAAAAAGTTATTTCAAGTTAATATTTCGTCGTTAAGTTGTAACTAAATTAGATAATTATTTTATACCTTTTAGTGCATTTTATTGTATTTTTGATTTTATTTGTTGCATTTAATTTTTTTGAAGTCGGTTTTATTTTTTTTTTACAAAAATTATTTTTACATAATAAATATTTAATTAAAATTAATTAATTAAAGCCCAGAGTCTCTATTAACAATCTGAAACAAATGCACAGGAGTGTGCAAATGGTTTGAATTAAAAAAAAAAATCTGAAATTCGTCATAGAGGTGTGTATTATTTTTTGTACCAAGTTTCAGCTTTCGAGATCAAACTGTTCGCATATAAGAATTCGATTTTCACCATTCCTCAATTGGAATTTCTAAAGAAGATCGAAAATCTAATAATATACATATTGGGAATTTAAACATCTCGGTACAAGGACGAACTTTATATAAACTTTTATTCTTCAGTCCAACTGACCATAAGAATCCAGATATGCAATAAACCCCAAAAGTTTTATCTTTGGAAATTATTTTCTTTCTTGATTTAGTCATTTTTAACAAGAATATGCAAAAATAAAAAATTGAAAAAACACATTATTAGCATAGGAAAGTGAAAGCACTATAAAAAAAAATAATAATAATAATAAATTGAAAATTTTTGAGCATATTCAATACCAATAGAGTATTGATACTTATTTGTTTGTTTTCAATGGCGTTTCTATCGAAATATTAATTCCTTTTATCAAAGCTTTACATTAAAAGTATTTTCTCGATTCTTTCATTTATCTTCACTAAAGATTTTGTCGATTAATTTTTATATATCTAATTAAAAAAAGAAGAACCTTACCAAAACAAATTTCTAGGTGACTAGTAGTAGCTATGGAGCAGTGGCGGCGAGGCGCCAGGGTTGGGGCGAGGTGTGGCGACCGCCCAACCCAAATAGCTCTCGCCCAAACTGCTAAAATGAGCAATTGAGCAAAAAAATATTGAAACACCCATTTGATAAAATTATTTTAGAACCACACTGTCACAAGCTCACAAGAGAAGCTTACAGATTTAGCAATTTTGTACATTGAAAAAAATATTGTAAAAGCATTGAACTTAGATGTAGTTTTAAATTCTTTTGCCACTAAACATAATAATAGAAAAATAGCCTTTTTTAATGATTACTATTCTATAATCATTTATTTTTGTGTAAAATAAACTTTGAAATAAATATAATATTTTTTGTAAAGAAACTAGTAGATATCTATTTGAGAATATGTAATAGTAACAAGATGGCGTCAACTGAGAGAGACACGTTATTTTCGTCTTCTATAGAAACCTTAAAAAAAGTTACTGTTGAAAGTGGAAATTTAAAAACTAGTCTTAAAAATGATATATTAAAATCTATTAATAATTTCTTAAAAGTGTACAATGATATGAAAAAAGAATTAGAAGACCAGAAGAGGATTAGTGATGAACACGTTGAGGTTAGGATATCTCCAAATGCAACCTCTATTGATGTGCTCAACTCCCATGTGGAAACTGAAAATAACCTATTAAACCAATTGGTAGTTGAAATGAGAAGTAAGAATATTATTTTAATAGAGAATAAAACTCTATTAGAAGAAAAAATAGTTCACATCAAGAAGGAGTTAGAAGACTGCAAATCCAAGTTAAGGTTAGATACGCACTTATGTCAAAAAACTCAAAATGAGAAAAATGTTTTAAAAAATTCACAAGAACAAAATCAGAATATTGATGAAAAAAAATTAAAAACGACAACCACGTTCCTCTATTGAGACCATTCTATAAAGAAACTCTTATAATGAAAACAAAAATTAATAAGACCAATGAACAAATGAAAATAGACCTAATTAATAAAATAGATCCAAAATTATTCAAAGACATAAAAGTCACGAACTCTAGAAATGATGGCAACATAATTTTTCAAACCAATAGTAGTGAAGAATTAGAAAAAATTACTAATAAAATTAATGAACAATTCAATAGTGAGGTTGATCTTATTAAACCTAAAAAACGACTTCCCAGGCTAAAAATTAAAAACGTGATAAATGAGGCAAACTTAGAGGATGTTGACTTAATAAATAGGATCATACTCCAAAATGATATAGACACATCTGAAAACTTCACCCTTAAAATTATTTATAAAACAAAACCAAAGGATAAATATTTTGATATGTGTATCGAGATGGACTCGAAAACATTTGCTGCTATAAATCAAAGACAGTCTTTACTGATTGGCTTTGAAAGTTGTAAATTTTATGAGTCCTTTGATATAGTTAGGTGCTTTAGATGTAATGGATTTAATCATAAAATAAGTTCTTGTAACAAGGACCGTCCCACATGTGGATCGTGTTCAGAGGACCATATGACAAAAGATTGCTCAAATAATATCAAAAAATGCACGAATTGTATAAAAAAGAACACAAACCTTAACTTAGACTTAAATACAGACCACCCGACCTGGAGTCATATGTGTCCTACATATATGGCAATTATACAAAATTATAAAAAGAAAATTAGCTATTCTGAATAGCAACTAAATCCATCCATATATTGCCTTAATGTTCAAAGCTTATTGCCCAAAAAAGATCAAGTCTTTCAATTTATAAAGGAAAATAATATTAAATTGCTGGCGCTGAACGAGACACATCTTACTCAAGATATTTTCGAAAATGAAATAAGCTTATGTGGATATAATACTGTCAGATGTGATTCACATAGTAGATATACAGGTGGACTGCTATTTTATATAAGGAAAGAGATTAACTATCAGATATTTTACGAAAAGGTTTTTGAACAACATTTGTGGGTACTTGGAATAAACATTATAGAGGAACCACAGTGTTCATATAATGTAGTATGTTTATATAGATCACCATCTTCATCTAAAGCAGAGTTTCTGGATCTCCTTGATGAAACACTTAAGGAAATACCTAGAAAAAATTTAATTATATTTGGCGATTTCAACATTGATATGCTAAAAAAGGAACATTATGCAGAGAGACTAAAAGACGAAATGGACAAAAAAGGACTAAAACAAATAGTTCAAAAAGCTACAAGAATAACTCAAAACAGTAAAACAAAAATCGACCTTGTATTCACCAACATACCAAATATATCTACAAATGTACTCAGTACTCCGAAATTATCCGACCACTCCATTATTGAAATAAACTGTGCAACAAAAAAATTTTCACATAAAAATTTGATAGAAAAACAAATTAAAACCAGAAACTTTAAAAATGTTATTACTGAAACTTTTCAAAATATTATGATGGAAGAAACATGGTTAAACATAAGCGACCAAAATATACATATTGATTGGCTAACTGACCAATTATACTTTAATATTCAAAGGACACTAGATATTGTAGCTCCTCTGAAAATAAAAACAATTCCAAATCATTATCGGCGATGGTATGATGATGATATTAAAAACTTGACTAAAGAGCGAGATTTAAAATATCAAATAGCTTGCATTGGTAACACAAGTGAACAATGGGACTTATACAAGAAATCTCGAAATCTTGTTACATCAACAATAAAAAAGAAAAAAAATCTTATTTTACACAAGAGATAGAAAAAAGTAAAAATTCCAGACAGATGTGGAAAAACTTAAAACAAGCTAGTGACCTACAAACGACAAACCAAATTGTTAAAATGAAATTTAAAAACACAATATACGTAAACGAGTCAGATATTGCCAACAGTTATAATGAGTTTGTGGAAGAAAGTATACTTGAATTAATAAAAAATGGGACAAAAACTAACTATACTATATATCCCTACATAAATAATATAGAACAAATAGAAGAATTCGTAATTAAAGAAATTAGTCAACAAGACATTCTTAAAGCAATTAATAGATTAAAAAAAGACTCTACAGACATTGTGAATGAAATGGTTCTATCCCTTGGCGGTGAGTTCCTTCGTATAAAGGTCCAGGAAATTATTAATAAATCTATACGAGAGTGTATGTTTCCCCAAAAATGGAAGCAATCTGTAATAACACCAATCCCCAAAAAACAAAATGCAGTGGAACCAATCGATTTTAGGCCTATTAATTCCTTACCTTTTCTCGAAAAGGTATTTGAGTCTATAGTGCATTCACAGTTACTTGACTATATCAATAAATATGATATTTTAACTTCCAACCAATCAGGATTCAGAGAAAAACACTCATGTGAAACATCGTTGCAGCTTACAATAACAAGATGGAAGAAATGGCTGGATAAACCGCAAAACATAGTAATAGCGGTGTCACTGGACCTTCGACGTGCCTTCGAAACTGTTAATCGAGATCTGCTTTTGAAGAAATTGAAAATATATGGATTCAGTGATAGTGCGCTTAAGTGGTTTGCATGTTATTTAAGAAATCGCACTCATGTGACAAAAATTAATAGTGAAATCTCCGAACCACAAAGTGATAGTGTTGGGGTTCCACAAGGAAGTATACTTGGACCTCTATTGTTTATTTTGTACATTAATGATATAGATAGCTGTATTGATGATAATGTTTTTGTAAATTTATTTGCGGATGATACTTTAATATCTGTAGAGGATAGTGATATCGACATGGCTGTAATAAGAATAAATAGGGTCCTTAGAGAAATTGAGGGATGGTTAAATGTCAACAAACTGATAATAAATTGTGCAAAGTCAAAAGTAATGATAATGGGTGCTAGTGGGGAAAACATATCTCCGGTGTGGCTGAATGGTGTAAAACTGGAATATGTCGACTCTATAAGGTATCTGGGTGTTATCGTTGATGACAGACTGAATTTTAAAATGCATTTTAATGAACTAATTAAAAATATAACTGGAAAGGTAAATTATTTTTATAGAATCAGCAACAACTTAAATATGAACAATAGAATTAGAGTTTATAAGAGCATAATAAATCCCAATTTTTACTATTGTCCTACAATTTTATATTTTGGTACAAAAAATAATATAAATGAACTACAGTTACTACAAAATAAGTGTATGAGGATTATTTTGAAATGCGATAAACATACACCAATTAGAACGATGCTAGATTGCCTAGGTTTTTTGAATGTGAGTGATTTCCTGTACGTACAAACAATGTGCTTTGTCTACAAATTGTATCACAGGGAATTACCAACAGTATTTGGAATTCACAATAGTGAATGAAATACATGGACATTATACCAGACATAATGATAGGATATATGTGCATAAGGTAAATAGAGAATCGACTAAAAACTCACTTTACTTCAGGGGCTTGAGGAATTCAATTGTCTGCCCTCTGTTGTAAAAATTCAACAAATTTAACATTATTTAAACTTAATTTAAGGAAACATATTAGTGAAAATGTTACATAGACATTAGAACTTATTATAGTGTAATATTATGTATTTTAATGTTAAATATTATGTTGTATATAATTAATTAAATTAATTGAACCGCGTAAATTTGATTTGATAAATTTGTTGTATATAATGATTTGTACGTTTAATGTATTGTAGTGTATATATGTATGTAAATACATTTAAATTTAAATAAATAAAAATAAAAAAAATAAAGAAAGATTTCGTTATATATTGCATGTTTGGGGATGGTCTCAAGGGTATGACTAGTTGCCCGGAAAGCTTACTAGTGCTTGGGTTCGACGCCCGAGGGGACAAGACCCTCCTAGATGCAATATAAACATATCTATTAAAATCTTTGATAAATGACCTAAATTCATGTTTGTATAATATTTTTTATCCAATTTTTTTAATTTTATTTTGAATTTCACAAATCCAAAGTAGGTATCTAATTTATAACCCGAAATAATGCACATTTTTGCTGCCCACCCTCGAAATTTGTTCGCCGGGTGTCGTCCAACCTAAAAGAAAATGCTAGCCCCGCCACTGCTATGGAGAGTATTCTCTTGGTAGTTGAGAGCTTTTACGACCACTCTAGTGCTGTTTAGTAGGTAAGCGAAAGTTATTAATACTTTTTCTGCAGCATACTTTCTTTAAGTTTTAGGTAGGTACACTTAAAAATAAATCCATTTAAATTATTTAAAATTAAACATTAAAAAGGCCCCATCCCAAAAAAGTCCTTCAGGGACTTACATCTGCATATTTTTACATAGAATATAATAGGTACATTTAGTTAGGATAAATGGCATTGAGTTCTATAAATTTAATTCAGATTGAATGGTGTATTGAATTCACCCAAAAATTTCATTCTCCCCCCCCCCCCCCCCACACACACACACACTTATTCGCCTTTACTTATGTCCGAAACTTGAAGAAAAGCATTGCCTTTATAATTTTTACTTTCCCATTTATATTCTATGAAATGTAATGTGGAAGTATTGCGATGGCCTGTCTGAGTCCTGACTATTTGAGAGCTTGTATCTCAGAGATGAAAAAAGTTCATTTCATTTTGTAACTTCTAAGTGCAAGGAATCGATGCCCTTAATAGTTAGAAACCGGATTTAGAACATAAAACTGGAAATTGTGGTCCCCAGAGGCCAAAAAGAGGTAAAAAATCCATTGGTCAGTGTGTATGTAAAATGTGAATGTGATGACCACACCAAATCTTTTTCCTTTTAGTCTTTGTGTAAGTGAACGAGTGTGCCTGTAGCCTGCTCGGTGACTGTCTAGATCCGATTTCCATAAGCTTTAGAAAGGAAGGTTGTTAAAATCTCCTTCTAATGCCAAAATATTTATTTTCACAACGAAGAATTGGTTTGGTTTTTAAGCTTTCTATTTACAGAACTTATGGATGGAAAAATCGATTCGGTATATAATATATTTATATATATAAACGTCTTTTGAACAAATTTATAGATCAAGAGCCCACGACGGCCAGACCTTCGTTATTTTATAAAAGCTGAAAGTTTTTCTGTGCATGTCCCCTATACAGGTAAGAACGACCAGCGACTATAGAGTTTGGGCTGTGGTTACTTTGGCAGGTAACAGGTAATAAAGGTGTATAAAATAGTACTTTAAATTCGTTAAAGTATAAAGCTCAATTTTTTTATATTTTCTTCGGGATAACTTTAGAAATCTCGTCATCCATTGCCGGACACTTATGACAGTTACTACCCCCTGCCAGACACCCCTAAACTTTAATAAATTATAGTTCAAGCTTGAGTTGTTTATCAAAAAAGAAATTTAGTCTTTTTGATTTTAAGTCGATTCTTCCACGTTTTCAGTAGAGGTTGCCATTAATAGTCAAAACAACAAAAATGGAATGCAATAAGGTTATTCCTCTAGTATTAGATAAGAATCGATGGTTATTTTTGATTTTAAGTCGATTCCTCCATGTCTTCACCAATGGTTATCAATAATAACCGAAATGTCAAAAATCTATTTAAAAACCATTAAAACTGTCCGCCTATTGAGGTAACATTTTTTTATAGGTCGCCAAGTAACATATATAAAATTTATCTTTTATATTATAACGAAAGTATAATTATAATTTATTAAAGTTTAGGGGTGTCTGGCAGGGGGTAGCAACTGTCAAAGTGTCCGGCAATGGATGACGAGATTTCTAAAGTTATCCCGAAGAAAATATAAAAAAATTGAGCTTTATACTTTAACGAATTTAAAGTACTATTTTATACACCTTTATTACCTGTTACCTGCCAAAGTAACCACAACCCAAACTCTATAGTCGCTGATCGTTCTTATCTGTATAGGGGACATGCACAGAAAAACTTTCAGCTTTTATAAAATAACGAAGGTCTGGCCGTCGTGGGCTCTTGGGCTATTAGCTAATAAGCTGAAATTCAGCACACAAGTGCACAAGTTTGTATTAATAAGCTTTAGTTCTCTATTAGGTTTCATGAATCTAGCTCAGACTGTTAGCTGCACTGTTAAAAATTTCTTATATAATTTTACTATAAATATACTAAAAAGCCCAGCTTCAAAACTTTTTAGTATTGTAATCTTACAACATATTTTTTAGTAATACGTATCTAATAAATGTAGTTCTTTCACAAATGCAAAAACTCAATAAGTCTTCGAAACTTGGAATATAAGTGATTAAAAGCATAAAAATACACTGTAAAAATTTGAAGACGATTTACCATACCAAACATGAAATAATTGCAATTAAAAATGAAATTTTTTACATATGGTAGATTGGGAAAGGGTTGGAAAATGATCATTATTTTATTTTTTTCATTGAAGGACTTTCACCATCTTTATGAAAAACTAATATTTGTTAACTTGTTATTTGGAACTTAAAAAAAAATTGAAATTATTTAGCTCGTAGTTTTGATAAAAAATAAAAAAAAACACATTTGGGCGATTATTTTTAGTGGAGAGGATATAATATCAATGGCTTGGAAACGAACCATTCATAAAGAGAATATAGTAGTGTAAAAAGTACAGTCACGTTAAAAAACATAACCTAAAATTTTAGCACCGTTCATATTTATAGAGTGGTTACGAGGCTAAAACTTTTTGTGTGGATTATCGCGAAAGAACCTCCTTATTACAAGAAAAAAGTAAAGTTACAATTTATTTTTGTACTTTTGCAATGAGTTAATGTGATTTTACCAATATAATATAGTAGTATATTTAGAGTATTTTCATAAATATAAAAGGTCGACTTCAAAATTTCAGGAGAATCTTTAAATTTTTAAATTATTATCCGTTATTTCAAATATTTCTATAAAAAACATTTTTTTGTTTTAAAAAATATATTGGTTCTCGAAATGAAATAAAATCGTTGCATAGTTTCAAGGGGCAATTAGAATGAATGATTTTTCAGAAAAGAGCGGGTATATATACAGAAGGATTGAAGTCCCTGCCTGGAATATCTTCCAGTTCAAGCGTGTCAAAGACAAGTCCAGACAAGTTTGAGTCGAATAAAAATTGTTCTCGCTGAGGAACTATTAAAATTGTAATAATACAAAAATAGGAATAAATAAAGATGATTTGAGAACTTTTGGACTAATCCATTTCTAAGAACTTTCAATATTCACTCAAAAGCAAAAAAAAACCCGGACACTTGATAATTTTTAGATAAAATGAATCAATACAATAGTAAAAAAAAATATTTCTATATTTTGACTAGATAGGTAATTAAAAAAATTATTTCTAAAGCTAAAATAGCATTTTAATTTTTTTGTTTTTATTTAATAAATATGATTTTAGAAAACAGAAAATTGTAAGGGCTATCTATTAAAATAAAAAAAACATGGTTAATTAAAAAAAATCGGATGTGTACCTAAGACCACACGACAGAAGTGATAACTTATATGGCATTTATAATTCTAAAATTATTAAAATTTATTAAATTTAGGGAACGAAGAAAATATTATTTTTATTATAGACAAAAGGATCAGGTCGGGGTGATTGATGATGTTCCTTTTGTCTATAATAAAAATAATCTTTTCTTCGTTCCCTAAATTTAACTTTGTTATTGATTGTATTTACACGGTCTCGTTGTGGTCGCCCAGGTGAAGAGAAAATTATTTTCGACCTTTGGGGTCTACGATCGATTGCGAGGCCCTGATATATTTAATTGTTTAATTACCTAATTAAATTATATTTTTATAAAAAATAAATTTTTTAAGTAAACTTTTAATTATTTTTTTGGGGTTGTTATAATCTACATAAATAAAAATGTACTGTTACGTTGAAGGATCTCCGAAAGTTCTTCACCGATTTCTTTGAAATTTTCACACAACATTCCATTTAAATACACAAGTGTTTTTATATATAGTGTTTTTATAGATATCACACCTGTGGCATGTAAAAAATATTTTTTTCGAGGAAACAACGCCAGCGCCTCCTGAGGGGTAAAAGCAAACAAACGAGATGGCCGATAATAATCTTTCAACTGTCAATATTATTTTTGGTTAAGGGAACAATTTTGACAAGTAATATATAATACATTTACTGTTTTAATACCTATTCTATAATTATTTGCATTTTCAATTTATTTTCAAAACTATTATTATTAAATTTAGAGATCGAAGAAAAGATTATTTTTATTACAGACAAAAGGATCAGCCGGGGCTCGAACCCGGGATCTTTGCATGTGTACTGCAATGCTTTGTCATAAGAGCTTTAGCTTCTATATCTACTAAGCTACTGATCCCTGAACCCAAACTAATACTTATTGTCTTTATGAATTATGGAATTTCTTTTTTAATCCGCTCCTCGTTCATTTTCGTAGCGTAAGCCTTGATTCATTAATTAAACAATTAAATATCCCAGTGCCCCGGGTGAAGAGAAAATTATTTTCGACATGTTGGGGTCTGCGATTGATGGGAGAGCAGCTGAGATATTTAATTGTTTAACAATTATTATTTTTTAAATATATTTAAATTTTTGATCAAATCAATTTTGACAGGTAAGTAATATATAAAAACGAGACGCTCCCCGCCAGGGTCAGGTGAACCGCCGGTCCCAATGCCCGGGCGTCAGCAGTAAATATATATTTATGTTATAGTTATTTGAATATAATATTATTATATTTAATGTTTATTACTTTTTTTTATTCAGGATTTTGGACTAAGTATTTCTATTTTTCGCTTCTATAGGATAAGAGTATTAACAGTTTCGAAGACAAAGAATAAATGATCGATTTTCATTAAATTCATTTTTTTTTCGATTTAATCTTAAGTTTTCATGAATTAATCGAAAGTGTTAACATTTTAAATTATGTCTATTATTATTCAATATAATGGTTCGGTTATTGTATGAGAAAATTTATTTTAATTTATTTTATCAAAAAAATAAATAAATAAAAATTATCAAGTGTCCGGGGTTTTTTTTGCTGTTGACTGAATAAGATCGGAAATAACTAAGAGTGCTATAGACAAGTCATAGCTTGCTTATAGCAATAGAATTAGGAGAAATTTAAGATTTTCTTATAGGACAGGCTGATTCATTGTGGAAGATGATCGATGTGGAGTTTAAGTCACCAGATTTAATTTTTGACTCCTAATACCCTCTCTCACACAAAGCAGTCCTTTTAAAATATAGTTTTAAAAAATCTAATGTTAAATTTGAAAAATAACGAAAATGATTCCGTATTCGATGAAATTTGCGAAAAAAAAAAGATTAAAATAAAATTTCAAAAAATGAAAATTACTTTTTGGACAGCATCCCCTGGTTGAAAAGACACCAACCGCCACTACGCAATCTTGCAAATTTCCTATCTATTTGTATTGTAAACATATAGTAAATTTACAATTTTTTTAAACCGTTTGACAGAAAAACTGTTGGCTAGCAGAAAAATTATCAAACCACTATAATTTGTTCACAGGAAATCACAAGATTAGATCCGAGATTAAATTAATTATTTTTAACCAGCTTCGAAGCCTGCCTATGGTTGGCATCTTGCTAGCCAGGTGGCTACCTCCCCTGGACTTAGTACTGAGTTTGAAAAATAATTTAAATTTTCTATTTTTAATAAATTTTATTTGTCATTGAACTATTAGTGGATTTTAAAATAATAATAATAAAAAACAATTTAAGATCAATTTTAAGATTTTAGTAGACAAATATGTTTATATGGAATTATATATCAAGGGAGAGAAATGCATTATTTTTCTCATGGCGCAATTTGTAGTCCGAGGGCTACAAAATACAGAGGGATAAATAGCATTCTCTTCTGAGGTGTAAATACTATTTTTCTCACGACCCCATATTTAAAACGAATATTCAAATAAAATTTTTACACATTAATTTTTCTCAATCAAATTAAATTAAGTATATAGTTGCCTATGTATTCCTTGTTTTCTTTTTACTTTATCCAATGCGAAGCATGGGAGAAAGTATTGGAATCGCTCTCGAGGCAAGCACGACTTCAAAGGGTCCTCAGGTAAAGACTACGGAACCCATAGACTCAATTAAGGTCACAAATTGAAGTATTTAATGAGATTGAATTTTAGCACGTGACGGTTTTGCCAAAAATTACCTGGAATCTCGTCGAGAGGCCAAAAAGTGCCATTTTTTTTTGGAAGTGCGTGCGGATGGATGGATGGATGGATGTTATCGTTTTTTTCGTCCACGATTTTTTCCACACCTTTGCACTGATTGAAATGAAATTGAAAACCTACCATTAGTTTAACAAAATGAAGCGCTGATTAGTTTTTGGTACATATCGGTCCACAAACATTAGTACTTTATTTCAGTACTTTTTTAGTTTTTTCTAAATATCTTGAAAATGACTTAACCAATTTTGATGAAATTTAATATCCTAATTAAGTACCTTGGGGACCACAAAAAGGTTAAATAAAGTTTTTAGTAAAATTATATTTTAAAGTACTTTACTCAAGAACATATTAATATTTCAAATGAATTTGGATAAAGTTTAGCAACGATCCGTTGCAGTTTATTTTGTTGCTATAACAACAAATTGCATTTATTTTATTTATAATTATTTCCCACGGAATATTAGCTCCCGTTAGAAATAATGTTACATTTCTATCTCTATTTTGATGTCATAGAAACTAACTTCTTCACCCGGTCGTGAAAAAACATAGCTATCTACTAAAATCTTAAAATTGACCTTAAAATTGTCTTGTTTTTTTATTTTTTATATGGTTTTGTTCTAGTAGAGTTGACTTTATAAAAAAAAATCTATCTATAAGACACTTTAAATGCTTGTATTAATTGTATAATAATTTAAATTTACTAATTTTAAATAAATTTTATTTGTTATTAACTGTTAGTGGGGTTTAAGACTAAAAAATCACGTCGGCGTCGGTCGTCGCGCAAGTCGATTATAATAAGTATAGAAGGGCTGTTTTCACCACCTCGATTAAAAATAAATTCACACCATCTTCACGGATCTAGTAGATGACAATCTTTTGAGTCCACTACTATCGGCAATTTGAACTCTTATATAATTTATACAGTGTAAGTTTTCACTTTTTCTGCCAAATTAGTGTTCAAAATATTTTTTTATCAAATTAATAGTTCTAGTGTTTGTTGTCATGTACTTTCTGCTGATCAATGTAATCTGTAACTGAATCGAATCGCTGAGCGCACGCTTCACTTGAGACTTCGGCAAAGACAGCAAGTGTGCGATCGAGGATCGAGTGAGTCACTAGTGGCAGGCGCCGAGCCTGGAGCTCAGAGTGGACCCCAAGCCATCAGCAGGCGCTTCACTTTTTCACCGCTCGAGAGCCAGGCATCGATCCATTCGTGCGTGTGAGCAACCCAATTCGACCGAGCCAGGCCTTGCAAAAACATGCCTTCCAAGGAAACAGGCCAACTAAACCCTTATTAAGACCAGGCTGACAAACATTTGCATTAGAATTCGATTCAACAGCGGCGTAAACGGGGAAGTCCACGGCTCCAGATCCTCCACAGTTTTGAAGAGAAACTTCTTTTGCTCTCCAAACACACACTATATCTACTATATAAAAATAGCTGCGACGCCCGCAGCCGGCACCACCACCCCACACCACAACCTCATTCCACCTCCACATCAACCTGGTCCGCATCCCGTACAACACCCAGTTTTTGCATTTCTAGCTCCCTTTGAGGCCACAGATTATGTATACAAAATTTGGTTGAGTTTGGTCGAAGAGCAAAATTTTCATATTTTGACCCTGTTCCCCCCCCATTTTGGGTGGTTAGTTTTGGCATTTCTAGCCTTCCCTAGAGCCCCACACATTATGTATACAAAATTTGGTTGAGTTTGGTCCAAGGGCATGAATTTTCATATTTTGACCCCCTCCCCCACATTTTGGGTGCTTAGTTTTTGAATTTCTAGCCTTCTAGTGAGCTACAGATTATGTTTACAAAATTCTGGTTGAGTTTGGTCAAAGAGCAAGAAAGATGCAGAAAACTTTGTTGTTTTAAACCACAAAATCAAAAATCCCCCATTTTTCAGTTCAGAGTGAAATTTCAAAAAAATAAAAAAACTTTCCCGAGATTTAAAGCATTAATAAACCTATGTGCCAAATTCGAATGACTAAAAACTTAAAAACTCCAGAAGATAGAGAACTTTAAAAATTTACCCCAAAATGAGTATATCTCCCTTTCAGGGACAAATGAAACAAATACTCAAATATGTTTTTTTATATTTCAATGCTTCACCTTTCTAAATTAAACCCATATCGATATCTTTTCTGGTAGATCTTGAAAAACTCTGAAAGCTCATTTTGGGCCCTTTCCCCCATTTACCCTTCTTAGAACACCCACAAATCGTTGAAATAATATACACTCCAAATTTCATCTTTCTGAGTCCAACAAGCTGTTTAGGCTGTGCGTTGATAGATGAATGAATGGAAAGTTTTATCACACCTTCTCTTTTTATATACGAGCCCCATCTCATCTCAATTGGCCCACCAATATTTTTTCTTTTTAAATAAAATTATGCTAATTCACGGTAAATTTAATTTAAATATTTATTTTTATTATCATTTGGAACAACATTTTAAACAATTTAAAACATTTTTATTGTAACATTTAAATTAAAATTATTTTTTAATTGTTAAAAACATATTTTTATATAAAAAAAACAGCAGGTACAATAGCTATCAAACCTCAGTATGCGTCAGAAATCCAAAATATCAGATGCTGATAAACGGGCACTGAAGAATTATTAGAAAAAACAGGCGTCTCGAACTATGGTCCAATTATCTGTTCTTTGGAGCGATGCTGGGGGGCGAAGTGTTTCAAGATCCACGTGCCATAGAGAAGAAGTTAGGTTTTAAAACTTAAAAGGTAATTTTATTGCAACTTATTCCAAATTTTTTTTTGTAATTTTACTAATTTTTTTTAGGCGAAAGAAAAGACACTCTTGAAATTAAAACAAAAGAAAAACCGGCTTAAATGGGCTAAAAGTCACAGTAATTCGATGAGTGATGAATGGAATAGTGTCCATTGGAGTGATGAGTCTCGTTTTGAATTTTGTGTTGGGGACAATCGAAGAAAGAAAAATGAAACTTTCAATTCAGATTGTTTAAAAAAAGAAAGTAAAATTTCCTGCTTCAGTTATGGTATGGGGTTCAATGTCTGCTAGAGGTGTTGGAAAACTTCACTTCATTGATGGAATTGTAAACACCAATAAATATTTAGAGATTAAAAAAAATCGTTACTTCCAACAATGGCAGATGCATTGCAGAATAATAATAATTTTGTGTTCCAACAAGACGGGGCGGCCTGCCATACATCAAGAAAATCTTTAAAATGGCTTTCTGATCATAATGTTCCACTTTTGGAGTGGGTGGAAAACAGTCCCGACTTGTCACCAATAGAAACTCTTTGGCACACAATGAAAAAAGTTATTACGAATACAACCAGCTAGAAACGTAGTCGAATTAAAACACAAACTTCAAAATATTTGGGATACTTTCATTCAAGATGAGTGTCAAAACGTTTTGGATTTTTGTATGTTTGCCTTGTTTTTAACAATTAAAAAATAATTTTAAGTTAAATGTTACAATAAAATGTTTTAAATTGTTTAAAATGTTGTTCCAAATGATAATAAAAATAAATATTTAAATTAAATTTACCGTGATATAGCATAATTTTATTTAAAAAGAAAAAATATTGGGGGGCCAATTGAGATGGGACGGGGCTCGTATATATTAAGATTAAGTTTTTGTCTGTACATTCCCCACCCCAGCGCTCGAAATCGAGTATGGCACTCAAAGATATTAGATTGAAAGCTTCCTAAATGACAAGATAAATAATATTAATATTAATTTATTTTTTATATTTATCTACTTATTTATCAATTTATTTATAAATAGGAAGATATAAAATTAATACACTTCAAGTTTAAAAATTAACTTAATTATTTTTTTATTTCATTAACATACTATTATCGATACTTATATAATCGGCTTGCGCGACGAAGCCGACGTGATTTTTTTAATTTTAAAACCCACTAATATGACAAATAAAATTTTCAAATAATTGTAGGTATAATATTCATGCTGCCTCTCAATGTCAGAAAAAGTAGTTATACTCCTAAGAATTATAAGCCATTGCAAATGACATGTAGTATAGACAGAATCTGGCTAATAATAAATAATTCAAATGAGTTTTTCTATGTTAGGTTAATATGAACGTATAGTAACTCGAATGTTAATGATCCTTTTATTTCCCTCGATATCAACAAGTGCTCTAGCTATGAATAGTTATCCCGTTAGAAAACCCAGACAGTATGAAAGTTGTTTCCTGTAAAGTCAACAAAAAACTTTTCATTGAATGACATTTTCCGGCTAGTAGAACCTTAAAAAGTTTAATTTAAATGAGTTTATATAAGCAAATATTACATTCGTGTAAGAGGATTCAATCAGATAAATATAATTGGAGTGGGGACAGACAGCATTTAGAAATTAAATAAATATATGTTAGAGTTTTATCTTGAAAATAAAACTAGAGTTATATAATCCACGAAGAATACTTGACGTTCAGGTATTAAAAATCATATTTAGAATATACTTCTTTACCAGATAGTGTTGAAAAAATATACTTTTGATTAGAAATGGAAGTAGGGAAAATTACCGAAATAGTATCGTAGTCGAATTAGGGTGAAATGATAATGGAGACTTTACTGTCATTAGATAAGCTGATGTGGCCATCCACGTGACTTTACCATACACTTGGCTCCTCTCTTATATTTAATATTTAATAAAATAATTTATAATTATTTACAAAAGTATATCTAGACCGATAGAGCAGTGGTTATCTTTCTAACCACGTACATTTTAACCATTACTGCCTAACCCTTTCGCGTACACAAATTAGTATAATGACCTTTATTGAAGTACATTAAATTTCTAACAAAAGAATATTTATAGATAAAATCTCTAAAATTAATGGTTTACGAGTTATGCGAATTTAAATATTTTTCAATATAAGAATTGAAGAAGCCCAGTGAATTGTCCAAATAATAATTTTTTGATCAAAAAATATTGAATTTGGTTGATAACTCAGCAGTCATAGTGGACAGTCCCCTTTATATAAAACCGGTAATAATTACAAAAAATATTGTTTAGTTTTACCAGAAAAAATTCCTTAATATTTAAATTAAAATACTAATCTGGGCAAATTTTATATAATTACCATTCTTTTAGTATATTAAATTATCAAAATGATACTTCATGAGAGTTTTTTATAGGTGGAGTATCTAGAATGAAAGAGCAGTGTTTATCTTTTTTACCGCGTAGATTTAACCATTACTGCCTAACCCTTTGTCGTATACAAATTAGTACAATGTCCGTTATTAAAGTACATTAAGTTCTTAACAAAAAAATTTTTATGAATGAAATCTATAAAATCAATGGTTTGCGAGTTATTCGAATTTAAATATATTTTTCAAAAAAAGAATTCAATGAAGCCCAGTGAATTATTGTCCAAATAAATTTTTGATTCAAAAAATATTGAATTTGGTTGATGACTACGATTTCGATAACAATTTTGACATTCAGACAGTGCACTTTATATAAAACCGGTAATATTTTCCAAAAATGTTGTTTAGTTTTACCAGAAAAAAATCCTAAATATTTTTATTAATATCCTTTCTAGCTACTAAAATATTGATTCGAGCTAATTATATATAATGATCATTCTTTTAAGATAATAAATTATCTAAATGATACTTCAACAGAGTATTTTTAGGTTGAATATCTACAGTGATAGAGCAGTGTTTATCCTTCAACCATTACTGCCTAACCCTTTCGCGGACACAAATTAGTATAATGACCTTTATTAAAGTACATTAAATTACAAGTAAAAATTATTTTAAGGATGAAATCTCTAAAATCAATAGTTTACGAGTTAAAAGATATTCCACCAATTATGTAGTGTGAATGGACATTATGAATCAATAAAACAAATAATGTGATGATCTCGACACAACATCTAGATATACCAGACCAAAATTATTATAAATCAGAAATAAATCGATCTTATTTTATCGATTCTTGAGGTTCATAGAAACTTTTTAATATAAGAAAATAACATTTTGATTAAGAATTTTGTAATTTAAAAGAAATTGTATGAATAGATTCAATTTCTTCTCTCTGGAATCAACTATAGAAATGGCCAAAAGTTTTATTTTTTTCTCATTAGATATTTATTCAAATCTATTGAAATTTCATATCTTTGTGTTATTTTCATTTATCTTTTATATCAAATAATTATTATTATTAATAAATTTACATTTTAAAGGTATTTTATTTGAAGTCCAATTTAAAAAAATGCTAATAGCTGCTTTGAAATTTTTTTAAAAATATGAAATTAATAGATATTATAAAACAATTAATTATTAATAATTTAATTCAATTTTGAACGAAATCGATTCAGTACTTTTTGAGAAATTGTCAAAAACCCCGAAAACCGTCTATGAAAGGCCGTTTTAGAAACATTTTAAAATTCACCTCCATCTCACAAGTCAATGTTTCGTTTCATATGACTTTTTAAACTTTTTTCAAAGGCATCTCGTGCTTTCAAAAAACATCGTTTTTTAGACGATTCAGATGGTTTTTGACCATTTTCTCAAAAAGTACTTAATCAATTTTGCTCAAAATTGAATTAAATTATTTATAATTAATAGTTTTATAATATCTATTAATTTCATAATTTAAAAAAATCAACGGAGTTATTAGTGTTTTTTCAAATTGGACTTCAAATAAACTACCCTTTAAAATGCAAATTTCTTAATAATAATTATTTGATATAAAAGATAAATGAAAATAACAAAAAGATATGAAATTTCAATAGATTTGAATGAATGTCTGGTGAGAAAAAAAATAAAACTTTTGGCCTTTTATAGATGATTCGCTCACGGAGAGAAGAAATTGAATCTTTTCATACAATTTCTTTTAAATTATAAAATTCTTAATCAAAATGTTATTTTCTTATATTAAAAAGTTACTATGAACCTCAAGATAGATTAAATCAATAAAATAAGATCGATTTATTTCTGATTTATAATAATTTTGGTCTGTTATATCGAGAGGCAGGGTCGCAAGTCACTCGGCATCAGCGAGTAATTTGTTACGGTTTTCTACCTTTTTACCATTTTTTAAAAAACTAATCAATCAATTTCGTTCAAAATTAAATATAATTATTAATAATCGATTATTTTATAATATTTATTAATTTCATATTTTTAAAAATTATTTCAAGGTAGTAATTACTGTTTTTTTCAAATTAGACTACAAATAAACTCCCTTTGAAAAAATAAAACTGTTGGCTATTTCTAGTTGATTCTCTCCCACCGAGAAGAAATTGAATCTTTTCATACAATTTCGTTTAAACTAAAAAATTCGTAATCAAAATTCTATTTTCTTATATAATAGACATAGTGTGAACCTTCAGATAGCTGAAATTGATAAAATAAGTTCGCAAGGGTGGGCAGGGGGGGGGGCAAGGGGGTCATCTTGCCCGGACGCTACTCACAAAAGATCGCCAAATGGTCGGCAAAACAAAAAAATGCTGGATAATTATTATTTTTATTATAATTGATTTCTGGAAAATATATTTTAAATTTAGTGCCAGTGTAATATAATAAATGTTAATTCGTAAATAAAAAGGAAAAAAAAGTAACACTAATGGTCTAAATCAAACTGTAATAATATATTCATAGTAATTATTTTTATTAATGTATTATAATCATATTATTATTAAATATATGTATCTCCTTATAGTAAATAAATATTTACTTTTTTATTGTTTTAAAACTGCGTGTTTTTAAAATATTTCTTTATAAATATTAAAAATAAATAATAGGTATCTTTTGAACTAATTCTATATGATCATATACATTTCAAAATCTAGTCTTGTTTTCTCAACTACATTTTTTGTCTCAAATTTAAAGCCTAGCTTGAGCCTATGACTTTATTTATTTATTAATTTGCGAGTATATTTTACATATAATATTATATGGTTTTCGAATAGGGGGGGGGTGCTAAAAGGTATTGTGCCCCGGGTGCGAGTTAAGTTCGCTACGCCACTGGGCTAAAGAGACAATTGATTCGAACTATTTATATACATGTATTAAATATATTTTATGTTCATACGTAGGGGCCCGAAATAAAGATTTTGCCTAGGGCCCAAAAGAGTTTAAATCCGCCCTTGAGAATAGGCGGCAAAAATATGTCAGCCTACCGGTGGAAAAATCATGAATCCGCAACTAGAAATAATGCTTTATAGAAATCGTAGATAAACTAGCAATATTCCCTCATAAGGTTAACATACTTTTTCACTTTGATGAATCATTCATTATTTATTATTATTATTATGTAGGACACTCGTCGTTTCTATCAACCACCATGTTTGATAAAGTGTTTTTTTATATATGTCTATTCACTTAGAAAATAAACTGCAAGGTATCGTTACTAGACTTTATCCAAAGTCATTTGAAATATTAATATGTTTATTTCTTTATTATTAATCAGAAATCACTGGCTATTTGAAGTACATGTTGAGTGAAACTCATTTTTTTTTTTTTAATTTATTTATCGTCAATTCTTAAATTATTTTGATAAAAGAATGAAATCTGTGCATATTTTAGAGGATTATCATTAATTTTATTTTTTATTTACATTACTTTTTTTTATATATTAATTTATTTCTATAAATATAAAATTAAGGTTTTGTCTGTACATTGGTCCAAATCACGCCAAATTTTTGGTTGCACACGTTTCAAGCAAAGTTATGGACGAAAACTGTCTGTCTGTATGTATGTTTCCATGGGTTCGGCTCAAAAGTTGCTCACGATTCACGTAAAAACGGCTAAAGGGATTATTACGAAATTTCATATTTGGATCAGATGTTTTCTAACTTAAATTCATTGCTATATAACGTTTTGATATTTTGAACTCAAAAGGGGGTTTAGGAGGGGACGCACTAATTGATATTATCAAATAACTCCTAACCTTAACTCTACGGCAAATTTTGTTATGAGCAAAGTTCTACGGGATGTGATTTCTGCCAACATTTGTTTAAAAAAATTCCCCCAAAAAACCACCCAAAAAGGGGGGGGGGGGTGAAAAAAATGTAAATTCTTGCCCTTGGAGCAAACACAACCAAATTTTGTATACATAATCTGTGGGCCTCTAGAGAGCTAGAAATGCAAAAAATAACCACCCAAAACGGGGTGGGGTCCATGGAGCTTGGCTAACAAGAGGGCTGCCGAAGGCGGGCCTCGCAGCTAGTATTAGTCTAAAATATTAAATTATTAGCTACATTACTATAAATTTATCTTATTTAAAATTGAGATAGATTTGATTATAAAAGAAAATGACGTTGTGAGAAATTTTGTCAATTTCTTTCCAATGAACTAATTTTAAAAATATTTTATTATTATTAAGAATTAAAGTTTCCATAAGCTGTTAGTTATTCAAGATCAAGGCTAATATAATGGTGTTTGTATACGGATGAGGTTAATTTTTAGAAGATAAGTTCTGTAGTGTCCTTAACACCTTTTTTGGCTTTTATCGTTTTATACGATGCATGATCCAATTCAAATATAATAAATTAATTATTCTCAAAAATAAAGAAATATTATTTTAACCTAGGCCAGGAAATAAATAGAAATAAGTTATTTTCAGTTTCATTCACCTTACGGACCACACTAACAGTTTGATAAGTTTATTAAAATACACATCCCGCAAAAAAAAATATGTAATCGATATCTTTAGAGATTAATATTCTCATAATCAAAACATATGATGGGAGATTAACTTATTAAATAAAAAAAACCTCTATCAAAATATAATATTAAATTAGCTAATTTTGACAAAAACACAAATATTTTTTTTTCTAAAGAAGGAAGTACAAAGTGCTGTACTATTTTGAAATCTCGACTAAATGGGCCAATTTTTTTAGATAACTTGCCATGGTAGTTTACTAAACTTTTTTACATTAATGATGATTCAGAAGTTAGCTGTTCAAAATTTTTTAAAACATAAGTCCGGCAAAAATATTTTTTTCTCCAAAAGTGTAGTACTTATGGTTTTATTTTGAATTCAATAGCAGAGTTATTCACGATTGCGTAACAGAAATTAGAATAATAAAATATGGAAATTTGAGCCCACAGCATCTCGATATTTAGGGCATGGTAGCAATTTTCACCATTTTCAAAAAAATGCCTATAACTCGAAAACTATGAGACTGGTTTTATTAAAAAAAAATTTCGGTTCTTGACCCCCATAAAGTGGCTTATCCCCTGTTCTCCGTTTATCGTTGTGATACAGGACACCCTGTATATTATAATGTTATCTTATAGAAGGTGATTAGATGGATATTATATAGGAAAGTGTCTTGGGATATGAAAAATAAATAAATGTTAATATTTTCTAATTACTATTTTATTATTATTTACTTCATACATTTACTTAAAAGAACAAAAAACAATTTATCGTAAAGTAAATTTGATATTTTATAACAAAAGAGTATTATATTAATAAATATATAGTATAGAGATAATTCAAAAGAAAAATATTCATAATTATAAAAAGAGAAATTTAGTTATAATGAACTTATTAGTTCGGCACTAAATACATATGAATGCAATGGAAAAATAAGTGAATTGGAGCTTAAAGTCATTTTTAAGTACTTAGTATGCTTGAAAAAAAAATCTTGAAAGAAAAAACTCTTGATAGCATGTAATTTATATAAACTAAAATTTATTTTTGATTAAAAAAAAAATTAAATGAATTTTCTTATTAAAATGTAATATTTGCTATTTCTGAAGAAGTTTACAAGGTTTGATTTTAATCGTAAATGTAAAATCTAATTAAACATCAAGCTTATCTATCTCTATACGATCTACGAATGTAATTTGAATTTTAATCAAATTAATCACAAAAATAAAAGCTTCAACAGCTTTATTACTAATAAATCTACGAATGTAGAATAAAATTTAATTAAATTAAACATTTAATATAATCATATCTTAGAAGAAAGGATGTATGGATAAAGAAAGTAGTGATTTATTAAAGTAGAGACAAAAATCTTTAAAAAAAAATTTTTTTATTAAGAAATATTATAGGAAGTGGGCCAAAGAGATGGCATTATTTTTATAAATACATAGAAAAGTAAATTTTTTAATCTATAAAGTCATATTTTCTATTAAAGTTCGGGTGAATTATAAATGAAGAGAAAGGCAGATTGATGTAACACTGGATAAAAAGTCTTCTTGTGTAGTAATCAGTCATTGTGATGAAAGATTAATGAAATAAATACACTAAATGGAACACTAGTACAAGGAACAAACTACCTTACAACATTCACAAACAACATATTAAAATTACACAAAATGAATAAAAATAAATTAAAAAATGGATATCACAGTCTTCTGTCCTTGTTTCGGCCTCAACAGTACAAGACCGGTTTTACATTTATTGTCCGGCCGGCCACTTTGGCTTGAATGTATCACAAAGGGTTAAATCCCTAGTTTAAAGTTCATCATCTTCTGAGAGTACAGGTAGGAGGGTAGGTTGAGAAGAAGGTGTACTGCTACCAAAAGCCGCAAGCCACGCATCCAAATCGCGAGCATTTTCGCTCAAGAATGTTAAACACATGGGGGTGTCGAACCCCTGTTGCCGGAGGGTGAATCCCGGTTGGCCCTTGGCGTTGGTCAATGGCTCGACTCGGGTGTTGCGAAGATTAATCACGCCAAGTGGTCGGCAGACTTTCTTTTGTGGATAGAGGACAGCGAAGTGTTCAAGCGAAGTCCGGTATACCTTCACTTGTACATCCTGGCAATGTCCACCTGAGCCGATTAGGGTCATCGATCCTGACATGGTCTCGGGATTCCAACAGGGAGGCTCACCCCGGAGGTATCTGCTGCAGTCAGCTACTGCCACATCAGCCGGCATATTGATGAGATTCCAAACAATGAAACAACTCCAAGTACACTCAACTGCGTCCTCGGAGAGAATGCAGGAGTAGTAGATTGTAGTTGTGAAACTGGCAACTCAAGTGGTGCGCTCTCGGCCGTCCTCGGTTAATATAATCGTGACAGCAAGCGCTGCAGTGGCTAGCGCTGGCAACCCGAGTGACGTCATTCGCTCCTCTTGGGATCTCTTGGCAACGGCGAGCCGCATCCCAAGAAATTAACCCGATCATCTTTTCTTCAAGAGAGAGGCAACAAGTCACTCTTCTGAATTTAACATTCTTTTTTTTATTACAAATTTTGCTTTCTTACTTGTTTAATTAATTTTCTTCTAAATAATTTTTTTTTATATACACTTTGCTATTAACTTGCAATGTTGTAAATTTGTGTTTGTTTATTTTTCTGTTTGGCATTTGTTGATCACTGCCTACTTTGTTCCGTATAAAATGTAATTTGCTCGAACTATTCCCTTGATCACTTTTTAACCGACTTCAAAAAGGAGGATGTTATCAATTCGACGGAATTTTTTTTTTGTATCTATGTTATTCAATTTCTTTGCCAATTGTGAACCGATTTTGATTATTTTTTTGCATTGGGTTCAGTCTAGTTTCCGATTGGTCCCGTTTTTTTTCATTGGTATTGGACCTTTTTTGCTATGTTTGTTCAGGCATAACTTCTTTGTTAACCGACTTCAAAAAAGGAGGAGGTTCTCAATTCGACTGATTTTTTTTTGTGTCTATGTTACTCGATTTCTTCGCCAATTGTGATCCGATTTTGATGATTTTTTTGCATTGTGTTTCCGATTTGTAAAAACTAAATTTCATTGGTATTGGACATTTTTTGTTAGGTATATTCACACATAACTGCTTTGTTTATGAACCGATTTTATTTGTAAACAACTCAAGCTTGACTAAACATCACTAAAAAAAGAGAAAATAAAAATTATTTTTAAGAAAAAAAAACGGACTTCAAAAAAATTAAATACAACAAATAAAATAATTATAACTCAAAATTTAAATAAAATGCACTAAAAGGTATAAAATAATTATTTAATTTAGTTACAACTAAACGATGAAATTGTTACATGAAATCACTTTTTGAAGTCTGTTTTTTTTCTTAAAAATAATTATAATTCAAATTCCATGATATTGATTGCTAATTGATTTGCAGGATTTATTTATGAACCGATTTCGATGATTCTTTTTGTATTGGAAAGAGGGTACTACCTTAGGGGTGGTCCCATATTAATTTAGTCAAGTTCTGATGATATGATCAATGACGAATTAACGTAAATATCCAATTCTTATATGAGCAAATATCGAAATTATAATAAATAAAATCTTTGATAAAAAAAATCAATCTTAAAACGCTCATTTAAGACCCGCAAACGTTTCAAGAGAATTTCTATATTTATGAATTTAATTTTATTATCCTTTTCTGATTCATTCGTCCGACTCTTTCTCTTACTAGATGCATGCAAGGTATTATATTAAGTCACTATTAATAACATCACTAAAAAGAGAAAAATAAAAATAATTTAAAAAAAAAATAAAACCGACTTCAAAAAAATTAAATGCAACTAATAAAATAAAATACACTGAAAGGTATAAAATAATAATCTAATTTAGTTACAACTAAACGACGAAATATTTACATGAAATCACTTTTTGAAGTCGATGCTAAACAAACTATATAAGCGAGCGTACCCGCCAATCGTACTAAGTAAAATCAGTCGAGTTTGATTCATAAAAATATGTTTGGCACCGACTTCAAAAAGTGATTTCATGTAAATATTTCGTCGTTTAGTTGTAATTAAATTAGATTATTATTTTATACATTTTAGTGTATTTTATTTTATTTGTTGCATTTAATAATTTTTTTGAAGTCGGTTTTATTTTTTTATTTTATAAAAGTTTTTATTTTTATACACTTTGCTATTAACTTGCAATGTTGTAAATTTGTTTGTTTATTTTTCTGTTTGGCGTTTGTTGATCACTGGCTACTTTGTTCCGTATAAAATGTAATTTGCTCGAACTATTCCCTTGATCACTTTTTAACCGACTTCAAAAAAGGAGGAACTTTTTTTTGTATCTATGTTATTCAATTTCTTCGCCAATTGTGAATCGATTTTGATGATTTTTTTGCATTGTGTTTCCGATTTGTAAAAAACTAAATTTCATTGGTATTGGACATTTTTTGTTAGGTATATTCACACATAACTGCTTTGTTTATGAACCGATTTTATTTGTAAACAACTCAAGCTTGACTAAACATCACTAAAAAAAGAGAAAAATAAAAATTATTTTTATGAAAAAAAAACGGACTTCAAAAAAATTAAATACAACAAATAAAATAATTATAACTCAAAATTTAAATAAAATGCACTAAAAGGTATAAAATAATTATCTAATTTAGTTACAACTAAACGATGAAATTGTTACATGAAATCACTTTTTGAAGTCTGTTTTTTTTCTTACAAATAATTATAATTCAAATTCCATGATATTGTTGATTGCTAATTGATTTGCAGGATTTATTTATGATTTTTTTTGCATTGGGTTCAGTCTAGTTTCCAATTTCATTGGAATTGGACGTTTTTTTATGTATGTTCACGCATAACTTCTTTGTTTATGGACCGATTTCAATGATTATTCTTTTATTGGCAAAGGGGTACCATATAGGGAAAAATAAAAGAATTTTTATAAAAAAAAATAAAACCGACCTTAAAAAATTAAATGCAACAAATAAAATAATAAGAACTCAAAAATCAAATAAAATACACTAAAAGGTATAAAATAATTATCTTATTTAGTTACAACTAAACGACGAAATATTTACATGAAATTACTTTATGAAGTCGTGCCAAACAAACTATATATGCGAGCTTACGTGATGTTGTCTTCATTACACGCCAAACGTACAAAGATCCATCGAGTTCGATTCATAAAATGTTTGGCACCGACTTCAAAAAGTAATTTCATGTAACAATTTCGTCGTTTAGTTGTAACTAAATTAGATAATTATTTTATACCTTTTAGTGCATTTTATTTTTTATTTTTATTTTATTTGTTGCATTTAATTTTTTTTTCTAAAAATTATTAGTAATAATGGAAATTCTATAACACATTTATTTCATCAGAGCAGTAGCGTGATATTCCGGAGCCCGAAAGCATGCGCGGATCCAGGGGGGCGATGGGGGCGACCGCCCCCCCCCCCCCCAAAGCATTGGAGATCAACATTTTTTTATATGTTTATTTAATTTTTTTTTATAACATTAAATTTTTAAATTGAAGAAAATAAAGTTCCATGTGGAGGGGGGGCGCCTGACCCCCCCCCCCCCCCGCTTGGACAATTCGATCGCGACACACTTCCGAGATCAAAAGTAAATCTTATATACCGCCGACCGCCCCCCCCCCCCCAAATCAGAGGTCTGGATCCGTGCCTGCCCGAAAGGATAAAATGCCTCCCCCCACCCCGTCTATATTTTTTATTACAATAAAAAAAAATGTTTTTGGTGAATAAACGTTCATTTTTTATTTTATTTTTTAGATTTTTGGTCCTTCTAGCCATCACCCAATTTACGTTACTATGATTAAATTATTTATTCTATGTAGGGATCAGATTTTTAGCTTGTTGCCTCGAGTCGGATTCGAGCTTGGTTAGCAGGCTGGTACGCTAATCCCTAGCCTAACCCGACGCCCAAACGTTCAATTAAAATTATTAATAAAATGTTACAGAAACAAATATAAATATAATTGAATAACATTTTAAATAAATATATTATGTTTTGATATTTTAATTATTTGTGTTAAATAGAAAGAAGATAAACAAATGTAAATATTATATGTTATGGACAATAAGATGAATTTACTATAAGAAATAACAGAATCAAATTAACTTTTAACTCTTTAGAAATTACATACAAACAAATTAGAAAATATATATTAAACGATACAGTATTCTTTTTTCTTTATAATAATACATTGTAAGTTTATAAGTAATAATCATTAATTAAATAAATTGAATGATACTTGAAATAAATGTATCTATATATATAAAATTAAGGTTTTGTCTGTACATTGGTCCAAATCAGGCCAAATTTTGGTTGCACACGTTTCAAGCAAAGTTATGAACGAAAACACCCTCAACAAAATCCCTGTCTGTATGTATGTATGTTTCCGTGGGTTCCGAAAAGTTGCTCACGATTCACGTAAAAACGGCTCAAGGGATTATTATGAAATTTCATATTTGTATCAGATGTCTTCTAAGTTACGTTTTTAGTTATATAACGTTTTGATATTTTGACCTCAGAAGGGGGTTTGGGGGTGCGCACGAATGAAAATTATCAAATAACTCCTAAACTAATAACCCTAAGGCAAATTTTATGATGAACAAAGTTGTAGGGGATGTGATTTCTGACAACTTTTGTTTAAAAAAATTTCCCCAAAAAACCACCGAAAAAAGGGGGGGGAGGAAATGAAAATTCTTGCCATTGGAGCAAACTCAACCAAATTTTGTATACATAATCTCTGGGCCTCTAGAGAGCTAGAAATGCAAAAACTAACCACCCAAAATGGGGGGGGGGTCAAAAAATGAAAATTCTTTCTCTTGAACCAAACTCAACCAAATTTTGTATACATAATCGGTGGTCACTAGAAGGCTAGAAATTTAAAAACTGGGTGCGGGGGTGGAATGGAGTGGGGATGGGTTAGGTATGGGGTGCCGGGGGTGAAATGGGGATGGGGTGAGGGATCCAGGCGAAGTAGGGTGGGGGTACAGGGGGTGGTGCGGGATGGAGTCCAGAGGGCGTACCGGGGGTGGGGTCCAGGAGGCTAGGCGGGGGAGTAATGCACAGTGTTGGAGGGCACGGGGTGGGGTCCGGGGTGGATGGGGTGCGGGTGGTGGTATGGGGGCGGGGATTGGGCACGGGTGCATGGTGCCGGGGGGTGGGGTGCTAGAGGAGTTTTCGGGGGGGGGGGGGGCATGATCTGGGGGGTGCTGGGTGGGTTTCGGGGGTGTGGTGAGTGGGGAGTGGGGGTGAGGGTGGGGTTCGCGGGCTGGGGGTCCAGGGGGCGTTCCTCTGGCTAGCAAGAGGGCCGCCGAAGGCGGGCCTTGCAGCTAGTAAAGATATATATTTTTATACAGCTACGAATATATTACTTTTACACTTTTACACACACTTAAATACTCTCAAAAAAGGAATGTAAAATGTAAAAAAATTGTATTTTCATGTGTGACTACTGATATGAGTATTGGCTCAACTAAAAAATCATCTTTGAAATACATATATTGAAAAATTATAGAATTATACAAAATTAAATGCATTACTAAAAGCTTTTTCAAGTCTAAAACGGCATCTCTATTGTTGGTCGCTTTTATAGTTCGGCACCTTTGTCTTTCGCCACCTTTGTCGTTCGGTGCCTGGTGCTGGGGCACCGCTTCCACCACCCACGCTACGGCTCTGTATTTCATTAATAAATAGATGTGTTATAGAATTTCCATTATGACTAAAAAGTATTAGGTAAATTAAAATTCTTTTTAAAAAATACACTTTTCAATCACAGAACCGTACTAAAAAGCAGAAAATAAATTCTAGTATTTCTGAGGTATTGTCTTAGGGTTATAGTTGAATTCGCTCAGTTTTAATTTAATGGCAAGTACAATATTCGTACGACGATGAAAAATCAAAAACATTCCTAGAAGTAAAAGTGTGAAGCGATAGTAAAATTCTTTGTAACCTTATCAGCTCTTCACACTTTTACTTCTAGGAATGTTTTTGATTTTTCATCCTCGTACAATTATTATTGTACTTCCTATTAAATTAAAACTGAGCGAATTCTAACTATAACCGGAAGACAATACCTCAGAAATACTATAATTTATTTTCTGCTTTTTAATACGGTTCTGTGAATAAAAAGTGTATTTTTTTAGTATTAATAATTACTTTTTTTTTTTTAATTTTAATTATTAAAACCCATTACAAATATTATTATATATTAAAATTAAAAAAAATAATATTGAATAATAAATAGACGTATTTTATATCGAAGACCGAATGGTAGAACTCAATACTGAATTGATGCAAAGGCATGCCCCTTGCCCAAAGATAGTGAAAACCACTAATTTCGAACAAAAGAATTTATTAGGAGGTCATTTTCATCCTCTTAATAAATCAGACGTCCTTTCTTGTTCACCTGTTTATTAATATTATTTTTAATTGAGTTTAATTTGAAAACTTTGTGAATGTCAAAACGTTGAAAAAAAATTAATTAAATTTTCAATTTTATTCAATTTTGGCTGCAAAAAAATTCTACATTTTTACCTGAATCCAAAGTCTAAAATAATAAAAATAATCTTGCTTTTAACTAAAGCCAGGTACAATTATGTAAAGAATAATCAAGAAAAGCTGTCCGCCTGTATCTATGCAACCAAACCGACGCCTCTGGATCGTACTAGCCTCCTCTACAGGCGTGTTTGTTAATGAAATGTTTAAAATTTTAAGGCCATCTCCCATAAGCTTATTTCTTATTTATCTAATTAGTAGTGGTGGCGTCAGGGGTGGGAGCGGTTGGGCGAGCGCCCAACCTGAATTGTTTTCGCCCAATCTGCTAAATTGAGCATTTAAGCAAAAAATATTGAAAAACAGAGTTGATAAAATAAAAAAAAGGTAAACCATCGCTTTCAATATTATAGACTTGATATACGAGTAATAAAAATATAATAATTATTCAATATACCTAAACTATTAAAATAGAATATCTAAATTATACAAAAATCTGAATTACTCGAAATAATGCACATTCTTACTGCGCATCTCAGGGCTTAACCTCCAAATTTTTTAGTCGGGTGTCGCCCAACTGAAAAGAAAAAGGAAATTTATAAATGCCTAATATCCGCTTACTTTGGCAAGTAAACTCTCTTAAAATCCATGTATATTAAATCAATCTTGCATAGTTTCCCTTATAACAGCTAAAATTAATCGAGAAAAATGTTATCTTATGGTAATGAGTGGTCACATTATAATCCCAACATATTTCAAACAAATGATCACATCTTTGGAACGTCAATTAACTTCCAAGTACAAAGCGTCAGCAACAGTGTCAAACAAGATTATTTTCTTCAATACATGTTTCAAGCAAAAACCTTTTCCAAATTATATTATCAATATTGTCAATCATAAGTCTATCAATATATTTTTGATACTTCTAAGTCTTCTTCTCTGGATCTCTGATCAGGAGCAGTTCTAGGGCCCGCTTGGGGCGCCGAAAAATTTATAAAAAAAAAACAAAAACAAAAAAAAACTATCAGTTTGAAAAAAGAAATAAGGCGACCATGTACGAACTACGGGATCGCATTTTAATTATATATATATTAGCTGAATGACCCTTTGTTCTGTGAATTCAACCTTCCCAGAGGCCGGCAGACAGCAGATAAATGATTATATTTTCCAAAAATAATTGATTCGTTCAAATTTATTCTTATTTGTCAATCATAAGAATGACATATAACTAAAATTAATCCATTTCTTCTCGAATCTAATAGATGACAACCTCTTGTAATTTTCTTTAAAAAAATATATACCAGGGATGGCCCCTAACCTTAACTTTGGGAGCCGCAAATTTATAAAACTGTTTCACAGCGAGCCACTTTGTTTGGAGATTAATTAATGTTAAATTGAAAGTTTTTGTGCCGAGAGTATCAGAATTTTTATAAATTGAAGGAGACAATAAAAGAGTGTGTTTTCTGCTGGAATTATAAATTTTATTTATAACGAGACTATTAATTAATAACAGATAACTCACTTTCCATCCATACATTAATTCCTGTGAATCAATTGTAATAGATTGATGAAGAGGGCAAAGCCCTCGAAACTATAATTTCGTTATAAATAAATAAAATGTATAATTCCAGCAGAAGACACACTCTTTTATTGTCTCCTTCAAAATTAATTAATGGTTTATTAAAAAAAATGTTTATTTTATAAAATATAAATGAAGTAACATTTATTTTTTTGCTCTACTTACTTTTAACATTAGTGTTCAATTACAATAAAAAAAGAAATAACAAATATATATATTTTTCAAAATTTTCAATGTATAAATCTTAATTTGTAACTAATTTGAAATATTTGTGATAGACTGATGATGAAGTCAATGCCTTCGAAACTATAGTCTCTAGAAATAATTAAAAATTATTTTATTTAAAAAAACAGAAGACTCTCTCATTTGATTTTTAACCTAAAAGAAATAACATTTTACTTTTGAGAGGTGCTTTTACGAGTGTTCATGTTGGCTGTTAATTTGAAATCTGGCTGATAATTGGTAAGCGCAGTTCGCACGAGTTTACTTAAATGTTCATCACTTATGGTAGTTCGGATCGATATTTAAATTGAATGAACTTAAGCATTGAGTACAGTGATTCACACACACATAAGTAGTTCCATATATTGAGATTAGTCTCTTAGCACACTCTTTTGTTAGTGGGTATTTTTCTTCTTCATTCTTTCTTCCAAAACTCTATGGCCGAAATGCCACTTAGTTTGAATTTTTTGAATTTAATTATTATACTTTTTAAAATCAGTGTTATTCAAGAGGGTTCAAGAGCCGCATGCGGCTCGCGAGCCACGTTGTGGCCACCATTGATATATAGCAACAAATTGATAGTCGGACTCCAAGGGGTTCCATATCTACTATATAGAAAATGTTTTCTATTTGTTCATAATCAATTTTAGATGATAATTCATATTTAATCTCTCTTATTGGCTAAAATATTAACTTAATCGAATAAATCTGAAGAGAGAATTTGTAGAAAATTTAATTCTCTACAAAAAAGGTCCTTTGACTAAAATCGCTCGGATTAATGGTTTTCAAGATAGGGAGGTTTAAAGATTTATCTACATGAAACATTTTCTCTTATCGACTAAAATATTAACTTAATCGAATAAATCTAAAGAGAAAATTTGTAGAAAATTTAATCCTCTACAAAAAAAGGTCCTTTGAATGAAATCCCTGCGATTAATGGTTTTCAAAATAAGAAGGGTTTAAAAATTTTACAGCATAGAATAAAAAATTTTTAACTCCAGATCCACTGCTTGCTTGAATGAATAGACAAAGTGGATTTTTCATTTCTCGGTTCACCGAACCGAACCGAACCGAGGATCACAACGCAATTGAAATCAATGCAAAATATAAATTTATATTTTCGTTTTCTAATATAATAGAATTAAAAAAAAAAATCATTTTTTCTTTTTTTAAAATGGATGTACAAAATATTAATTATCAAACAAGTTAAGCGAAATAATTCATGGATGGGAGACCCCTAAAGAAAAAAATATTATTGTCAATAGCCGATTTTCGATAACATCCCGTCAACAGTTTAAAGTATGAACATGGATTGAAATAAATTGGCCCATCATCACCCCTAATAGGGGTGACTACCCTTAATTTAAAATTTCATAAAAATGTAGTTTCTAATAGATTCTAGATCAGAGGTAGGGGAACTTTTTTAGCCATTACCCCAAATTTTTTTTCGTAGGCGCTATTACCCCTACATTCTGAAAAGCAAAAAAAAGTAAGGTAAATTTATATTATTTATTATTTATTGAATTAATTGGAATTTACATGAAAACTATCTGTATGTAAATAAAAATTATAAACATTAACATAATTCATAATTTTAAGTTTTAAAAAAATGATGTTTCATTTTCGCTAAAATGACTTCAAAATTAGGACTTTTGACGTGAGCGCAATTTGAATATAAGTATATAATATAGTCCTCGGCATTCAGCCGAACTTGTAATAACGCATAACTTTTATTAATGTTTTTATATTTTTACTTTCACATTTATATTCATAATATATAATGGGGAAGTTTATATTGAGATGGCCTGTGAGCTTGTATCTCAGAGATGAAAAAAGTTAATTTAATTTTGTAACTTCTAGGTGGAGGGTATCTGTGACACAACTAATAACTCATGACAATAAAAAAATCGTTAGAGCCGTTTTTGAGAAAATAAAAAAAAAAAACGAAATAAAGGAAGGGAGTGTAAATTAGTAGTGTTGCGATGATTTCAAATAAATGAAAATGTGAAAGTCATGTGGTGAACACACCAGTTGATTTTTAACTTTTATTAATTTTACGATTTTTAATTCCTGGAAAACCTATCAAAGTAAAAATATTATAATAGTTTATAAAATAGAAAATTTTAAAAATGTCCTTATTACCCCCGATAGATTCATTGTTACCCCATTTGGGGTAATTTACCCTGGTTCCCCGACCGCTGTTCTAGAGCACTTCCAAATCATTAAAGTTTTTCGATCAACTCTTCATTCCCTAAAGGGGCACTACCCTTAATTTAATATTTCACTAAAAAAATAATTTCTACTAGATTCTAGTTACAATTCCAAATTATTAAGTATGAATATGGCCTGAAATAAGTTCTCTGATCAACACTTCATCTCCTAAATGTCTTAAGCAAAGGTAACGGATAAGAAAACAACGCAGTTGCTATGGTTACTTATAAAATTTCCTCCCAAATTTTTACCATTTCACAGCGAGAAGCCTAACCATTCTTACTTAAGTTAGGTTAAATGAACTATCTTAAAACGATCAAATGAATAAATTTTAAAAAATTTTAAATAAAATATTAAAAAAGTACTATTTTACTCTAGAGTAAAGTACTTTAAAATATAATTTTACTAAAAACTTTATTTAACCTTTTTTGTGGTCCCCAAGGTACTTAATTAGGATATTAAATTTCATCAAAATTGGTTAAGTCATTTTCAAGATATTTAGAAAAAACTAAAAAAGTACTGAAATAAAGTACTAATGTTTGTGGACCGATATGTACCAAAAACTAATCAGCGCTTCATTTTGTTAAACTAATGGTAGGTTTTCAATTTCATTTCAATCAGCGCAAAGGTGTGGAAAAAATCGTGGACGAAAAAAACGATAACACACACACACACACACACACACACACACATACATACATACATCCACCCATCCCCACGCACTTCCAAAAAAAATGGCACTTTTTGGCCCCTCGACGAAATTCCAGGTAATTTTTGGCAAAACCGTCACGCGCTAAAATTCAATCTCATTGAATACTTCAATTTGTGACCTTAATTGAGTCTATGGGTTCCGTAGTCTTTACCTGAGGACCCTTTGAAGTCGCGCTTGCCGCGAGAGCGATTCCAATACTTTCTCCCATGCTTCGCATTGGATAAAGTAAAAAGATGGCACTTTTTGGCCTCTCGACGAGATTCCAGGTAATTTTTGGCAAAACCGTCACGTGCTAAAATTCAATCTCATTGAATACTTCAATTTGTGACCTTAATTGAGTCCATAGGTTCCGTAGTCTTTACCTCAGGACCCTTTGAAGTCGCGCTTGCCGCGAGACCCATTACAATACTTTCTCCCATGCTTCGCATTGGATAAAGTAAAAATCCTCCAAAACGTCGGTTTGAAAGGAAAGGAGGAAGGATTCCAATGAATTACACCTTATTTGATATGTGTTAATTTTTTCTTTCCTCACTACCCCTGGGCTGCCTTCCATTACATTCAATTAAAATTTCTACCAGTCCGTCTCTTTCCAGAGAAAATTTCGTTGCAAAAAAAATTATTTCTACTATATTCTAGGGCAATTCGAAATTATTAAGTGCAAACATGACGTGAAATAAGTTTTCTGATCAACCCTTCATCCCCTAAAGGCGGCGACTACCCTTAATTTAAAATTTCACTAATAAATGATTTCTACTAGATTCTAGAGCAATTTCAAAATCACTAAGTATGAATATGGCCTGAAATAAGTTTTTTGATCAACCCTTCATCCTTTAAAGGGGGTGACTACCCTTAATTTAAAATTCTACTAAAAAAATTATTTCTACTAGATTCTAAGGCAATTTCGAAATCACTATGTATCAATATGACTTGAAATAGTTTTTCTGATCAAACTTTCATCTCCCAAAGGGGGTGACTACCCTTAATTTAAAATTTCATAAAATAAATGATTTCTACTAGATTCTAGAGCAATTCGAAATTATTAAGTGTAAACATGACTTGAAATAAGTTTTCTGATCAACTCTTCATCCCCTAAAGGGGGCGACTACCCTTAATTTAAAATTTCACTAAAAAATGATTTCTACTTGATTCTAGAGCAATTTCAAAATCACTAAGTATGAATATGGCCTGAAATAAGTTTTCTGATCAACCCTTCATTCCCTAAAGGGCGTGACTGCACCTTAATATTTATGCAGGGCCGGTGCGATAGAAATTGCCGCCTAAGACGAGTTGTTGAATTGCCGCATTTTTGTCAATGATCGTGAAAATTTCAATTTAATAATACCGAAAATGACACCCTTGAGATCTTGTTGCCTCAGGCCTGAAGCAATTAATAAGCCATGTATTTAGGATGATTTGAAATCGTACTTTTAAATATATTTTTGAATGAAGTGATTTTGTTCTTATTAAGTTGGCAGACTACTATATGCTATATGACATTCAAATACAATAAGTTTTCCATCAAGTAAAATCAGATGATTTCTATAATGAAAATTCTGGTAAATTAAAAAATAAAATCCTATAAATATGCATACCGAAGTAGATGTCTTTATAAGCAATTATACATTAGTTGATCCAGAAGTTTATCAATTGTGGATTGACGGATTCTCATGTAAATATACTTTTAAATATCTTTTAAGCTAACTTTAATTCAATAATTACTTGTTTTATTATTATATATTACATGTATGAATGTGTAGTTGAATGAATATATGTGATGGTGCAAGAGAAAAGGGACCATGGGCGTAGTTAGGGGCAGTGCCCCTCAGGGCCGGATTTAAGCATAGGCTAAGGAAGCTGCAGCCCGAGGGTGAACCGCGACCTAAAATCGTGTACACCTACTTCCACTTTCATTTCCAAGTAGAACACAATAGATTATCTAATGAATTACAAAGTAATTCCAAAGACGGTGTACACCTAATTCCAATCGCTGTTCACCCCTCGATGCAGCTCTATGGGTCCGCACCACAAAGGGTCTACTTTTTAAAAAATATATTTAACAAGGTTTCAATTCAATTTAAATTGGATAATTACTGAAAATACAGTTTTTTTAGTTTCTTTTTTTATTTATTTATTCTCATCCGTACTTACCCTAATTGGGCTTTAAATTAATTTAAAAAAAATATTTTTCCCCAGTAGGAGGCGCCAAATGCCACAGGTTCATCCTAGGAGGCCATAGAACCTAAATCCAGCCCTGGCTCCCCTACAAAACTCATTGCCCCCTCCTCTCTAGAAAAATCGATAGTATTGAAGAAATATACTATATCAAATTGAACGGTATATGTCCCGTATTTTGCTTAAAGATAAATGGTCACCTTAAGTAGATAGAACCTTTAGTTTAAGCTATAATTTTTTCAATATATTTTTTTTAGAAATATTGCACTATATTAAGATGTTATCTATATATATTTTTCAGCTACAGAAGCGGTACAGAAACTCACTGCCCGGGGAATCACTCAACAAACAGGAGCCTCTCATGATTTGGTGACATCAGACGTTCTTGATCATTATCGCACATATAGTCTTTTAGAACGACTTTTACATAATCCAACCAAATTGTCAGAACAATTAGCCTTTCAAATCGAGCCTCAAACAAGATATCTTCTTATAGAAAGGTGGCATTAATATATTTAGATTACTAAAAATTTACACTTTTTATTTTAGATTGAAATATTAATCATTCTATTTGTTTATTAATGATTATTCTCATTTAATTGCTTGAAATACTCTCTCTGGGGGAAATTTCTTAATCTGGATTTATAATAATTAATCATGGGTAGCCTGCCTTTATACAGAGTGATTCACGGTCGGTGGCACGTTAGACGTTTATGCAAAACGGAATGCAGGATTTTTCTGAAAATTTACCACCTTACATTTTCTTACCTGTTCTATCGATCTAAAATATTTTCAGCAATTGCGACGTTTCGGCTTCCATCGAAAAGTCGTAGCAGACATTTGTTTATTTAAATGGAGCACCCCGTATATTAACACGTTTTTAGAACACGCCCTTTTATTAAAAATACTTTTTTGTTAATATTGTCCTATACCTATCTCTATCGGTTTTTGAGATAAAAAATAATTTATGTTAAATTTGGTCCAAAACATGGCCCTAATTAAACTTAAATAAATTAGTGCTCTCAATTCATGAAAAGTTGATATTTTGGTGGTAGTTTAGACAGACCCAAAGTATTTAATTTACATCGAGAAATCGACTCCATATTATACAGGGCGTGCTAAGATTACTATTATTTCCGTTATTCATAAAAGGAGTCAAAAGTTCATTTTTTCAAATGAGACCCCTTGTATATTACTCAATAAATTGAAAGACGAAGAAAAATGCTTTAAGATGATATATCATGTCCCTATACCTAAAACATCAAGTTTACTTAATAAAGCCGCTTTTTCGTGAAAAATACTTTTTAATGAATTTAATTTTAACTAACCATGGAAATATCAAGCTTATGACAGTTTGTTGAAGTAACTTATAAACAGTTTATTAACGATGTTAAAAAAAATCTCCCAAAATGATCGCAAATATTGGTTATTCAAACGAAGTTCTTATGAAATTATTTAATTTTTGTACTAGAAGAACTTCGTTTGAATAATCAATATTTGCAATCATTTTGGGAGATTTTTTTAACATCGTTAATAAACTGTTTATAAGTTACTTATAAATAGTCAACAAACTGTCATAAGCCTGATATTTCCATGGTTAGTTAAAATTAAAATGATCGCAAATATTGATTATTCAAACGAAGTTCTTATGAAAATTATTTATTTTGTACTAGAAGAACTTCGTTGGAATAATCAATGTTTGCGATCATTTTGAGAGATTTTTTTTAACATCGTTAATAAACTGTTTATAAGTTACTTATAAATAGTCAACAAACTGTCATAAGCTTGATATTTCCATGGTTAGTTAAAATTAAATTCATTAAAAAGTAATTTTTCACGAAAAAGCGTCTTTATTAAGTAAACTTGATGTTTTAGGTATAGGGACATGATATATCATCTTAAATCATTTTTCTTCGTCTTTTAATTTATTGAGTAATATACAGGGGGTCTCATTTGAAAAAATGAACTTTTGACTCTTTTTATGAATAACGGAAATAATAGTGATCTTGGCATGCCCTGTATAATATGGAGTCGATTTCTCGACGTAAATTAAATATTTCGGGTCTGTCTAAACTACCACCAACATATCAACTTTTCATGAATTGAGAGCACTAATTTATTTAAGTTTAATTAGGGCCATGTTTTGGACCAAATTTAACATAAATTATTTTTTATCTCAAAAACCGATAGAGATAGGTATAGGACAATATTAACAAAAAAGTATTTTAATAAAAGAGCGGTTCTAAAAACGTGTTAATATACGGGGTGTTCCATAAACGTCTAACGTGCCACCGACCGTGAATCACTCTGTATAGTCATTGGCGATCCATCTTATTGATAAAGACATTAAATTTTATCAAAGAAGCTCTCATAAAGAATAAACTATATGGCCGTCCATAAATTACGTCACACAGTAAGAGTGGCATCTCAAATTTGTGACATGGGGCCCCGGGGATTTTAAAAATTGTGATGTCACAAAACTCAAATTAAAAAATTAAAAAAAAAATTTAAATATATTTTTTAGATTTCAGATTATTCCAACCTGAAAATGTTGACAAAAAATTCATTTAGTTGAGTTTAATTTCATAAAAAAAATTCTACAATTATTAAATTATAGGGTATAAAAGTGATAGTGTGACGACACAAAACAGGGGGGGCTCAATGATAACGTGACACAGGGGGGGTCTAAAAATCTTGAAATTCGTGTGACGTAATTTATGCACGGCCCTATATATGGCATATATTTAGGAATGACTTATTTGATGTCATCTCAGACTGGGCTTTTCTTTCATGGTTCAAAAGTCTGATCTGTGCCCTCTAGACACGTCCAAAGCAGTGTTTCTTTTAGGCACCTATTTGGGGGGGGGGCGGCTGCCCCTCCCCCCTCCACGGAGAAAAATAAAGGCAACATTAAAACTAAATTAACAAATATTTATATCAAGGAACCCCACCACCCCATGACCCCCCGAATCTTTAAAATGCCCCCCCTCCCACCTAGCAAATTATCTGAAAGAAACACTGGTCCAGAGTTATTGTGAGTTTGTCCAGAATTTTGAAAGGAATGAAATTTTATTTCTGCAGATATTATGAATTCGATGATATTGTTATTCGTGAATTACTGGGAAAAAAACTTTCTTCAAGACATCGAAAGGATCTTGATGAAGTTAGTGAAAAGACTGGAATTCTTTTAAAATCTTGCAGGTAATGATTAATTTTTTAGAACTTACTAAATAGTTATAGGCATAAATTATTTATATTTCTTTTTCTTTTTCAGACGACAATTTGATAATGTAAAACGAATATTTAAAAGTGTGGAAGATATGCAAGGTTCAATTTATTCAAATATTCTTAAAACGTTTTGTTTACCCGAAGAATTAGCTAGGTAATTAATTTTATTTCTAAATGTATTATTTGCTTTTATTTATATAAGCTCCGTTCTTTTTAAATTTAATCATATTGCAAGCAATAATTATAGATTCACTAAAATAAATAAATTAAAACTGGTGTAAATATTTTTTTCCCAGTAAATATAGGGTTAGGCCATCTATTGTAATGGAGTTTTTGAATTTAAAATAAAACATATTTTACTAAGGAAAATCAAAATTGTTTATTGATAATGAAAGGTGTATTTTTGCCATTTATGTATGAAAAACAATATTATTAAAATGCCCACCACAGCTTCTTTTATTGGCCATCATTCGAACATCAAAATTTTTGATGACTTTGTGCTATATTAGCTGCGGTCTATGGCCTCACTTTCAGCTTGAATATTGCGTTTAAGGTCTTGAATTGTTGGTGGAGCATTAACATTACACTTTACCTTTCAATTAGCCCCAAATAAGTTTTTTGATCAACCCTTCATCCTTTAAAGGGGGGTGACTACCCTTAATTTAAAATTCTACTAAAAAAATTATTTCTACTAGATTCTAAGGCAATTTCGAAATCACTATGTATCAATATGACTTGAAATAGTTTTTCTGATCAAACTTTCATCCCCCAAAGGGGGTGACTACCCTTAATTTAAAATTTCATAAAATAAATGATTTCTACTAGATTCTAGAGAAATTCGAAATTATTAAGTGTAAACATGACTTGAAATAAGTTTTCTGATCAACTCTTCATCCCCTAAAGAGGGCGACTACACCTTAATTTAAAATTTCACTAAAAAATGATTTCTACTTGATTCTAGAGCAATTTCAAAATCACTAAGTATGAATAATAAATAATTCGGCTGAGTCAAATCGCACGATCTTGGAGGCCAATTCACTTCAAAGTTTCTTGAAATTTCGTTGCGATTAGTACGATTGTTTCACGGCTTGTGTGTGATGTTCCGCCGTCTTGCTGAAACCAGAGCTCATTCACATTCAATTTTGACCACAAAAATTCAGTTAACATGCCACGATTACGTTCAGAATTGACTGTAACTCTTCACGATCATTTTCAAAGAAAAACGCTCTAATAATGCCACCTGTCCATAATCCACGGTTTCAGTTCTTGCGTTAATTGAATTTTATACGCATGTAAAGAGTGTTCCAAAATTCACGCAAGATTTAAATTTTGCCCCATTTGTGGGGGTAGAGTGTTACGAAAATAAATGTATTTTTTATAGAACAACCATTTTTGTAATAAGTTTGGAATACCAAAATGCGTTGTTGCTTCGTTAAGAAAGACATGACTATAAATGGCATAGACTCGACATTTCATATGTACAAAAAACAAAACAAAAGAAAACGTTCATTAATTGTAATTAATTGATAGTTGAAAAACCCCGCAAACGATGACCCACCCTTTATAATTTATTTATTAACAATGGGAAAACGTTTTTCAACTCATCTTGATCATCATTAATTGAAGAAATATATAAATTTAATTTTTAATATTAGCAATTCTTTCAGAAAGTATAGTGCAGTGGTTTTTTTAGCTTGTGCAAAATTTGAAACAAGTAAACGAAAACTTCAATATTTAACTTTTTCCGATTTTTATCATTGTGCATTAGTGATAATGGGATCATGGACATACTCTGAAAATAGCCCGGAATATGATAATCAAGATTTTGATAGAGAATTCTTACATGATTTACAGCATCTCAAACTTTTATTGGATAAAGAAAAGGAGCATAAACAGTTAGTTTGATTGATATTATTTTAATACCTTTACATTATGTTCAAAAATATAATTTATTTCTGAAATCATACTTGAAAAACTTGAGATTTGATTGATAAATCAAGTACCACTTTAATAAGCAAATACCCTGGGATGAAAAAAAGCTGCATTACAATTTTATGTACTTCGTAATATTTATTTCATAAATTAGAGTGGAGACGTGTGGTTGCGTCAAACCAGTCTTAGGACTGTGTACTCAATGATGATGAAATATTTTATATAAATGTGTCCAAAACACTCGAAAACTCTTCGACCTAAAGGAAAACATTAAAAAATTGTAAAATTACTTTAATATTTATAAAAAAAAAATCAAAAATAATAAACTTGTAAAATTTGTGCTAGAACAGGGAAAATTAAATGAAAATTCAATATAAAAGTTCAAATTACCGTTAGAAGGAGAATTTATATTTAAAAAAATCCCGTGACATATCACAGAGCAGCCTATTTGCCCCGATTGTTGTTTTTTATTCAATTGCTGAGGGGATGAACACAACCCCGATATCATCTTTAAAACTGTATACATAAAATTTAATCGTTGTACTTGATGGTGTTTAAAGAATTAAATATATATGTGCGTTACTTTTTTCTTAATTGAATTTCTAAATAAGCAAAGTACACTTCCACTATCCTATATTTAATTTTGTGTGATTTATTTAACTTCTAAAAAAAATCCTTAACATCTACCATCCCTAGTGCTTATATAGATTCTCAAAATCTATATAGTTACTATATAACAGTTTGAAACATTGTGCTACTAAAAAAATTGTAAAATTGCTAGAACAGTTTCGATCGACTAATTCTACAATCGATTAAATGCACTATGAAATTTTTGATTGAAAATTGATTGTGTTAGATATTGTACATGGGATTATTACAACAAAGAATATAAAGGATTAGAAGGATTTTGGAACCTATTTAAAGTAAATTTTTTTGAAATAAATAGGAAGAACTAAAAATTTTACCGTGACCAGGGTTTTTTTTTGCATCCCAGATGATATTTCCAAGTATATTTGAAGAAATTTCTTTGGAGAAAGACGGACTGGAAGAATTATCAGCTGAAATTAATTGAAGGCAGCTCAAGGGTAGTGAAGAAAGAAACAATTATCACATATCCAAATAAGGTGTCTTATTGGACTGTCATTCTCTTCTTTTTTCTCCTTTCCTTTTAAACCAACGTTTCTTCCCTCGTTCATTGACCCTTTGAAACCCTGAACAAGGAGGGAAGGATCCTACGAAACGTTGGTTTAAAAGGAAAGGAGAAAAATAGAAGAGAATGACAGTCCAATAAAGACAGCTTATTTGGATATGTGATAATTTTTTCTTTCTTCACTACTCTTGGGCTGCCTTCCATTACTTTCAGCTGATATTTACAAGTATCTACAAGTCGTCGGCTTAGAGTGTAAACCTGTTAAATCCATTTTTTATCATATATGACATATTAATACCGTTCGAAAGAAAAAGAGATGCAGCATCGTCCAAGTAAAACTGTTACTTAAAATTACGATCGTAAGTTGAAAAAAAAATGTGAAAAATAGTTTCTTTCCATATCAACAATATTAAATTTTGTTTGTTTTTTCTCTGCCCTGTAAAATTTCTTTGTTGTGAGTTAGCAGGTTTACACTCTAAGGCGGCGAAATTTTATTATGATTTATTTTTAATTATTTTGTTTTCTGAATAATATTTTATTTAAGAAAACCTTCCTTTCAAATTAAAAATTGTAATAGATGAAGGAGGAGGCATCAGCCAAAGATGGAATCACTGTGTTCAATAAAACACCTTTAATAAGACGTTTCGGCCTGAATTTTATTTGGCCATCTTCAGTCAATTCAGGATTTATACACAAAATGCGGTACACATTATAACGTGCCTGGACCCATTTCATTCTGAAACTTTTGGGTTCAGGCACGTTATAAATTTACATGAAGCTAAAAAAATTTTATTTTTGATAAGGCTTGGTTCGATCACATATGTGTACCGCATTTTGAGTATAACTCTAATTGACTGAAGATGGCCAAATAAAATTCAGGCCGAAACGTCTTATTAAAGGTGTTTTATTGAAACTAGTGATTCCATCTTTGGCTGATATCTCCTCCTTCATCTAATACAGTTTCATCACAGCCACGAACTCTAACAATAATTGTAATTATATTTAATATTTTCTAGTCTAGTATGTCAAAAATTAAAACCCCAACTTCTTGAACGATCATATCAAGAATTAGAAACAAATTTTCGTTCCTATACACGTGCAATTGTTGGTGTTGCATGTAGTCTTCATAGATCTCGTGAAATGAGATCATTATTTTGTGAATTAGTGGAAAAATGTTTAGATCCATGGCGTCAAGTTAATTGGACTCAAACGGATTTAAAAAATTTTCTCTCTGCTTATGTACAATGTGCACTAGAAATGGATGTTCTAAGGTAAAAAATTTAAAATAATAAATAAATAATGTAAATTTTTCACTATTTATTTTACATTTTTCAGAGAAGCAGATCTGAATTCATGCTGGGAACGTTTTATGAATGTCGTCTCAAGTTGTCTTATTAGAATGTATCATCATTGAACTGATTTATTATTTTAAAATTGAAAATATATATATTTATTTAATTTTTTTCATATACTTCTTTAAAAATCAAAATCTTTGTCTATTGAATTAATTTAATTTTTTTTTGTATTCTCGAAGTTATTGTGATTGTTTTTATTATTTAATATTTTGTGAATAAAAAAATGTATTATTTAGATATATATATCATGTTATTTAATTTCCTATTCCAAATTTCATTTAATTAACAACAAAAACCAATTTAACTATTGGGTTGGTGCATCCATAATTGCTTCTTTTTTTTCTTTAAAAATTGTCTTTTTGATTCATTTTTTTTCATCAAAATAATCTTCTCTTTTCATTTAATTAGAATGCGTATGGAAAATCATATCCATATATGCTCTACCACTTTGAGAAAGGTTGGAATGAAGCACAGTCATTTGGCGATTTCAACGAACTTCTTGGCGAAGGAAGAACAATCAGCAAAAGCCAAGTTAAAAGATGGCACACACAGCATTGCCTTCTTACAGTGGATTCCTTTGGGCGAAACACTTGGCGAAACCCAAACATTCCTTCTTTTGACGTTTTTGAAGAGAAGCCACGATTCATCCCCAGTGACGAGATTCTTCAAGAAGGGAGTTTGCACGTTTCGCTGCAGAAAATCGGTGAAAATTCGGACACGTTCAGCTTTGTTGTTGGAGAGTTCGTGGGCCACCCATCCATCAATTTCCGTACTTTTCCGAGCTTTTTTGAGAGGGCGAACGATGATTCGTCAACATTCTGGTTGTCAAGTTTTCGTCCTCTTCCACGGCTTTCAAAAGTCCCTGGTCGTCAATTTTGATGGTTAGCTCTTCCTTCTTCATCTGCCAGGTTTGTATCGCCTGGTTTGAACTTCTTCAACCATCTTTGAACTTGGCTTTTGCTGATTGTTCCTTCGGCAAAAGTTAGTTGAGATCGCGAAATGACTGTGCTGCATTCCAACCTTTCTGGTGGTAGAGCATAATATGGCGAATATGGATATGATTTTCGATAGGGATTTTCATTAACTGAAAAGAGAAGATTATTTTCATGGAAAAAAAAATTTTAAAAGCCAATTTTTAAATAAAAAAAGAGACGTAATAATTATGCACCAACCCTATATAAATACAGTATAGTCTTATTAATCCGGTACTTCAATAGACCGACACGTCCAAAATCCGGTACCCTCCGCCCGCGCCCCCTACGTCTCGCTCCGTCATAAATCAGTCTAACCTTAAAACTCATCACAATAGCACCCACAATCCAGTAATCCGAACATTCCAATAATCCGGCAGCCCCTAATTTTTAATAGTGCCGGATTAGTGAGACGTTACTGTAATTGGACTGTTTATTTTGAAAGTGGTGTAAAAGCCCATTTTTTTGTTATTTCGAGATATTTGTATTTATATTTTTATAAATACATATATTTATATCAGTGGCGGACGGTGACTTTTCAACCAATGCTGTCCAAAAAAGTACCCTTCATTTTTTTAAATTTTCTTTTATTCTTGATTTTTTTGTAAATCTCATCGAATAGGAATGGCTTTATAGAATTTTTCTTAATTCTTCAAATTTAACATAGATTTTTTATGAGAATTTATGAAAATACCCTAAATTTTAGGGATTGACCGCACGCCACTGATTTATATATATTTCGATATTTTTATTTTTACGAATTCATGAGAATATTGTACTACATTGGCTGGGATATTATAAATATGAAAAGAATACTGACAGGTCAGAAGTCATCTAGAAAGCTACACGGTCGTCTGGAATAGGAATAGGGCATGTACCACCAACTTGGGACTTTCTTCCCTTGAAAGTAGAAGGAAAATTTTTGATCTCAGATTTTTCATGGGGGCCCTCCACGGTAGTCTGGCGATCCCAGAGCTGGATATCTTTTACAGAGTGCCTCGCCCTGGTTTGAGACGGTTCGAGAGTTTTTACTCGGAGCGACCCGGAGTGCTATTGCCGATTGCCACATGTATCGTGACGGCTAATAATAATGACCACTTTATTGATTTCTTCTGGAGAGATGGCCCAGCCCAACCCTTTTTTCAGCTACCCAGTAGCCTATATTCCCAGTCAAATATTTATTTTTCTTGACCATGGCGGTTTCCTGCCTATTTATTTATTTATTTTTTATTCCTTGACTACGGCAACTTCCTGTCTACTTATATATTTATCTGTTTTTTAAATTATTTATTTTTAAATAGTTTAATAAAATTTCTTTAAACCCAGTGACATATTTTGACTATTTATTTTTTTATTTTTTTTTATTTGATTATTTATTTATTTATTCTTCCCAGTATATTTATTTATTTATTTTTATTGTTTGGACGACATGCGGTATTCCCTTTTTTATTGTTATTATTATTATTTTATTCTTGGTAGCAGCAAACTAAGGTTTCACATCGTTCTGCTGTGGCCACATCCTGAGCCACTCAACCGGATCTTGAGTGGGAAGATTGGAGGGCTATAAGGGAAGATCTGGAGGACCTTAAAAAAAAAAATTAACTTTTTTTTTCAAAATTGGACTTACACCACTTTCAACATAAACAGTCCAATTATAATATTTAACTTCTCATTTGAAAAATTTGTCTAATTAAAAGGATGGAGATGGATGTTTTCCGAAAGGATCTGAATCGAAAAGAAAAAAAATTGAAAAGGTAGTTCCATAGCAGGAATAAATTTTTATTTAATCATGAAACATGGAACGATTTGATTCATTTTATTTATTAAAATGATACGAGAAATCGAAAATTTATATAAATTAAATAGATAAAATATTCGATTTAGAATGAAAATTTAATGTCATGTATGTAGAAATGTAGATACTTTAAAAGTTTTGAATTAACGATATGTATTGCTTATCAATAATTTATAATTTCACATAAAATATATTCGCATTAATATAAACCATTACTTTCGATATAATAATAGTAATTATATTTTCATTATTAAAAATTATATATACTTCCTACTTTAAATATTAAAATGTAAAGATCTAAATTGTTTCATTTCACATTATATAAATTTTTTTTTTGAATGTACACAAAGATTAGAGATATATGTATAAATTGTATATTTAACAAAAATTTCTTGTATTACTATAATTTAACATCAATGTTAACAGTGGCGTTTACACGCATTTCTGAACTAGGGTGTGGTTACTAAATGCAGTTTAAAATCACATTTAGTAAGGCTTAACTGCAGTTACCGAACTTATATGTTATGGGAACATGAACCGGTGTTTGTATCGGTGTTAAAATAAAATTCAACTCTAGTAAACAAAGCAATTAGGGGTCGTCCATAAATCACGTAACACCAATTTCAAGACTTTTAGACCCCCCTGTGTCACATTCTGTCACATTTTCATTGAGCCCCCCTGTATTGTGACGCCACACTATCACTTTTATACCCTATAATTTTTTTAATTTTTAATTTGACCTTTGTGACTTCACCCCCTTAAGGAGGTTCTTTCGCGACAATCCACACAAAAAGTTTTAGCCTCGTAACCACTCTATAAATATGAACGGTTTTAAAATTTTATGTTATGTTTTTTAACGTGACTGTACTTTTTACGCTACTATATTCTATTTATGAATGGATTGTTTCCAAGCCATTGATATTTTATCCCCTCCACTAAAAATAATCGCCCAAATATGTTTTTTTTTTTTTTATTTTTTATCAAAACTAGGTGGTAAATAATTTCAATTTTTTTTAAGTTACTTCGAATATATTATTCTAATAAATATTAGTTTTTCATCAAGATGGTGAAAGTCCTAATGAAAAATAAATAAAATAATGATCATTTCCCCACCCTTTCCCAATCTACCATATGAAAAAAATTTTATTTTTAATTCCAATTATTTCATGTTTGGTGTGGTAAATCATCTTCAAATTTTAACAGTGTGTATTATGCTTTTAATGACTAATATTCCAAGTTTCGAAGACTTCTTGAATTTTTGCATTTGTGAAAGAACTACCCTAAATGTGTGGCATAATTTATGGACGGCCGCTTATCCGTCACTAATTTAAGTAGAGGCACCTATTGATGACAGGCACCAAACGATGACACTCTCGAAGAAAAAATAAGAAAATAACTTGTTTTTTAAATTTTAGTTGATTTTCGTTTACTACGTTTTAACTTGATCATTAATTGAGTGCCTCTACCTTAATTAAAATATAAATTGATTATAAATCCATTTTTTAAATTTTAGTTGTAAGCCATATAAAGAATTTATTACTATATTATTACTAATAAAATACACATGATTCACTTGAATAATAATTAATATATAATTATCAGTGGCGTGCGGTCCATGGATGCTGTCGGCGCATCCCTAAAATTATTAGTAGATGATAAAAAAGACGATTTTGAATTATTGTGAAACAAAGTAGACTGAAAAGTTTAATAGAAAATGAATAGATACTGAATGTGTGGAAGATATGAATATGACGTATGAATTTCATTATTCTAAAATTTTAGAAACTCAAATACTCAAATAGACTTCGAGATATCAAAAATTTAAAATTTATGGAACTTTAACGTTCGTAAATTTAAATAATATGAAAATAATTTTTCAAATTTCTTATTAACACTATCCGCTTTGATTTTATAATATCACTTGAAAAAAAATCGAATGTTATAATAAATTTGAAAAATAATGAAAAATTCTATTATGCTATTCTATATTATCTATGAATTTTGGAAAAAGGAGCCAGGAATAAAATACAATTTTAAAAAAAATGTGGAGTTCTTTTTAGGACAGCATCCCTTGGATGAAAAGTCACCACTAGGGAATGCAATCCCGATCTCGCTTCCTAATACGTGCCAACTTATAAGTGTAAAAGTGTTTATAGTGTATTTATAGTGACAAATATCATAGTAATTTATATTCTTTGTAAATAGTGATTTATATTCTTTGTAAATTTTTTTCTAGTTTTTTTTCATTTATTTTTAATTTTTCAATTTTTTTTTCTTTCAATTTGAAAATCTATATTTTAATTTGTATTTAGATTTTATAAACCATTTTTTTTCCTTGTGAATTGTTTTTATTATGTATAATTATACCGTACATTATAATTAATTAATTTTTTGAAGAAGATACAAAACAGTGTAATTTTATAGTTGAGCATGGCTATCCAGGTAACACAAAATATCCCCAGAATATTCTAAGTTATTTAAAGGACATATATATTCCAATTATCTCCAGGAGATCCACAGAATATTTAAATGGGATTTAATCTTCTGAGAATATTATTTTCCGAATATTCCAAGAATGCGCATCTAGGAATATTCCGGGAAAGGGAATTTAATGTCCTACACGAAATGTTAGTTCTAAGAATATTCCCAGAATATCTACGAAGATTGAAAGATTATTCACAGGATATTCCAATGTTCAGAGAAGATATTATCAGAATATTTATAGATTATTATTGTGCTATCTGGGTAAATGACTTAGGCCCGTAGCCAAAATAAAAAAATAAAAAAAAAGCCTCTTCAGGTATTATTTTTGTTAATTTCCAAAAAAAAAAAATTAAAAAGCGGGTAATTGTTGTATTCATTAGTAATAATAAGTAAATGACTATAAAGAATAAACATTTTTTTTAAATTAATGTTATGTCTTACTTAATCACATAACAAGCTAAGTAGTTTTCATCTCGTTTTTGTTTTCCGAATAAAAACAATAGTTTTTTTTTAAAATACCCGAGATCTCACGAGATCGACATTTCTAGTCACGCGAGATCTCGAACTTGCGATCTCGGCTCGAGATTGTATTGCCTAGTCGCCACCCGCCACTGATAATTATTTATAAATTTAAAAACTGTTGTATACCAAATACACACTCGTGGACGCCTGTTATCTTCCATATTATTAGCATTATAAAGCATCTTATTTTTTAAATAATGTATTCTTAATAGCTTAACGAAGGAGAAGAAAATCGTCGCTCTATTGACGATTTTTCGACCTCTAAATAGGTTATTTGTAATTCGTAACAAAATTTATCTTTATTGGGGAAACCACAAAGTTGTAATTCAAAAATTTCTAATATCTAGCTAATTAAATATATATTAATTAAATTAATATTCATTATTAAATATATTAATAAATAAAGACGTTAAAAATAGAAAACTGGTTTTAAAAGAAAAATCACTTAATCCTCTTCGTGTGAATTGGAAGATTTAACTTGCTGGCGGGGTAAGTCTTCGACTAATTGAAGAATATGCTGTACAGGTTCAGGTCTACCATCGTCACCCACTCTACAGGGTTGCACAATTCCATGCCTATTCAAGAAAAAAAAAAAAAATTACTTTTTATATATAAATAATTTGTATAAACTTTCAAAATGAGGTAGTTGAAGCCCAAGAGGTGCAGATTACTCCCGAATAATCGAATCAATGTTACCTCCTCAATTACTCTCGACCTAGACAAACTGAATAAATGGGGCTCACAAAATTTAGTTAACTTCAATTCAAACAAGACTCAATATTGTCTAATTTCTAGGCGAGAAAATAAAGATTTCCATGATATACACTTCGATTCGAATACCCTAAAAATTGTAACCAAAATAAAAGTGCCGCGGTTATATCCCGGGAGCCTAGTGTCTGAACAGTGAACTATTCGAGCAGGAACGACTCCATGACGTGGAGGCTATAGGAGTGAGCGATGACTAATGAACATGTGGCAGTCAGATGATATATGGATGCCGCTTTGTCAAGTAATAAAAGACTTGCTCGGGTCTGTTATCGTTTCGTTTTGAGTGTTTAACGTGTGCCGTGTTGCCGTTAATATTATTGTTATCGTGTGATTGTGTATTGTTGTTATCGTGGAAAGATAATTCAACAATAATTTATATATATAAATATATATATCTTATATCTTAAATATCATCAAATATTTAAGTTATTTATTTATAGAAATGGCCGATTGCCTAATTCAAATACAAATATTGTTCAGATAATATAATTATCTGTTGTTTAATTTCTTTTATATTATATAACTATATTTAATTAGTAAAACCAAAGATTGTTAAACACCTTGTTATACATATATACAAAACCCGTTTGAAATAAAATAATATTTCAAACAACAAACATTTATTATTTTATTTATTTTTGCCTTCAACGGCAAAGTATTAACTGGCGAATTTTCCAGCCAGTACAATGGCGCCCGAACAGGGACCCTATTTTTCGTTTACGTTCCGTATCTTAATTAATCATTTGTGATTTTGTGACTACCGATTATAAGGAAAGAACAATATGGCGACCGAGCGATTCGTGGAAAAACTAGTGGCCGAACGAGAAGATTTAATCGACCATGTTCGGTTCCTTTACGAGGAATGCACACAGCTGACCCCTTCTCAGGTAGAAGATTTTAAAATTATCCTAGAGATGTTACCAGGGTTGGAAACTCAATTTGGGGAGGTGCAGAGGGGCATTCGCTCGTTTAATGCCCGCACTTCTGATCCCAAAGAAAAAATTGAGGTCCCGATGACGCGGGTGGCCTTCACCGATATCATCGACGCCATACAATACAAGTATCGTGTGTTCGTAAAACGTGTAGGAGTGCCACACACAGGAGTTCTTCCTTCTGCCATCCCTAGTACCGATTTCTCGTCTTCTACCGTATCGCCAGGTCCCATTCCTTATCATCATATCGTCCCGTGCTTCTCCTTTTATTCATCTCCTACCATACCGTCTCGTACCGTCCCGGACCCATTAATAAAACGGGAAGATTTAGAAGTAGATAAACAAGTTCAACTATATGAAAATGTTGAACATTTTGGAGAAGTTGAACACTTTGAAGAAGCTGAAGACTATTCAGAAATTGAATACTCAGAAGTTGAACATTTGGGAAAACCTGATGAAGTGGTTAATTATGATATTGATGAGGTTGTTAATGATGATGCTGATGAAGATGTCAATGAAGATGATCTTAATGAAGATGATGAAGTACCTGGTGAAATTGTCAATTCTGAGAATGATCCTGATGAAATTGAACAAGAAAAACCAGGTGATAATATTCCTGATGTTAGTGATCCTGATGATCCTGAGGAAATTTATCAAAATCAACTAATGGAGGTTGAAAATATTTCTTTGGATAATGTTAATGAAGACTTCGATGAAGAACTGATTGATAAAAAACCAAATATTCAATCCGTTGAAGAAGAAGAGGAATCTGACACAGTGACAACTGAAGTAAGCCCTGAGGTTGAAAATATTTCTTTGGATAATGTTAATGAAGACTTTGATGAAGAACTGATTGATAAAAAACCAAATATTCAATCCGTTGAAGAAGAAGAGGAATCTGACACAGTGACAACTGAAGTAAGCCCTGAAACTGTAATTGATCAGCCTCTAGAAACAGCTGAAGAAATATATTCTAGAGAGGATGAGACAACGGATGTACAAAATGGAGAAAAATACAATTTAAATTTTCCAGTCCCAGTGCCACTTCCCATTTATGTCCCGTGCCCCTTTTTCACGTTTAGCTTACCCTATCCACATCCTTTCCCTTTTGATCCGGGTATATAAAAACTATCGGAGGAAGGTGTTCTCGACCCAGAACCTTCCCGAGCTCCCGGAACTTTCCCGCTGGGGGGGGATATGTAACCAAAATAAAAGTGCCGCGGTTATATCCCGGGAGCCTAGTGTCTGAACAGTGAACTATTCGAGCAGGAACGACTTCATGACGTGGAGGCTAGTCGGAGTGAGCGATGACTAATGAACATGTGGCAGTCAGATGATATATGGATGCCGCTTTGTCAAGTAATAAAAGACTTGCTCGGGTCTGTTATCGTTTCGTTTTGAGTGTTTAACGTGTGCCGTGTTGCCGTTAATATTATTGTTATCGTGTGATTGTGTATTGTTGTTATCGTGGAAAGATAATTCAACAATAATATATATATATAAATATATATATCTTATATCTTAAATATCATCAAATATTTAAGTTATTTATTTATAGAAATGGCCGATTGCCTAATTCAAATACAAATATTGTTCTAGATAATATAATTATCTGTTGTTTAATTTCTTTTATATTATATAACTATATTTAATTAGTAAAACCAAAGATTGTTAAACACCTTGTTATACATATATACAAAACCCGTTTGAAATAAAATAATATTTCAAACAACAAACATTTATTATTTTATTTATTTTTGCCTTCAACGGCAAAGTATTAACTGGCGAATTTTACAGCCAGTACAAAATGTGTGACAGCCTATCCATGCTTGGCGTCTCTGTCGCATCTGACCTGTCTTGGAATGAACACATCTCCTCTGTGGCGAAATCTGCAGCAAGGAAGATTGGCTTCTTATTCAGGTCCAAGCGATTTTACAAACCCCCACAACTTCTCACCATCTACAAGGCCCAGATCCGCCCCTGTCTCGAATACGGCTCTCATCTGTGGAGAGGGGCCTCAAAATACTCTCTTGCTACCCTGGATGCAATTCAGAAACGAGCCGTCAGGCTAATTGACGATTCTACCCTCACCGACTCCCTCGACTCGCTGGCTCATCGAAGAGATGTCTCTGCCCTTTCCCTTTTCTATAGATACTATCACGGCAGGTGCTCTGATGAGATAAAATCAATAATTCCCCCCAAAGCATGCTTTGCACGCAGCACACGTTTTGCCGACTCCCAACACTCTCTCGCGGTCAAACTAGAAAAGTGCCGGACCACTTCATTCGCCAATACATATATCCCCATGACTTCAAGGAACTGGAACTCTCTCCCAGCCTCTATCTTTCCCAGCACCTATAATCTTCAAACCTTCAAAACCGAGTGCATAGACACCTACGTCTACACCCTCTCACTTAATCAACTTTCTCTTCTCTTCTGTAATGCAAGGGTCTTTCGAGATCCATAGGGGCTGCATCTTTACTGGTGCACCCCTTCTTGCATTCGATTGCATTAAAAAAAAAAAAAAAAAAGATGTGAAGCTCAAATAAATTGGAAAAAAATCCTTCTTTATTACTGAGATAATCAGTGGCATAGCCAGAAAATTTTCATAGTGGGGGGGGGGGGGGCTCAATCCACAAAGCAAAATATTTAGTGCAGGGAATTTTTTTTATTAAAACAAATAGTCCAATTAAATTGTTGTTTTTACTCGGAAAGTTTTGGCGTAGTTTTAATTTCTTCGACTCTTTATGTTTTTGAGTGTGCTGAATCCGAATCTGAGGTTTGCTAACAAAATTTCGTGACGGCACATTGTCAAAAAGCAAGAAAAGGTAAAAAATCTCATTTTTGGCGGTTTTTTGCTTATAACTCAAAAACTATCAAATTTTCCTAAATAACATTCCTATTCAAAATGAAAGTGCATAAAATTTCCTACAAATTTCATCATTTAGGTTTTTTTCTTCGACCAACCGTTCGGGCTCAATGGCTAGTAGAAAATTGTCGTATTTTTAACCGACTTCAAAAAAGGAGGAGGTTCTCTATTCGACCGATTTTTTTTTTTTTTTGTGCCCATGTTACCTCATATCACGGCCAATTTTGAACCGATTTTGAAAAAAAAATTTGCATTGGTTTCAGTCTACCTTCCGATTGGTCCCATTTTTTTTTTCATTTCAGTCATTTCAGGTATTAGACCTTATTTGTTAGGTTTGTTCAGATCTAACTTCTTTGTTTATGAACCGATTTCGATGATTCTTTTTTTATTGGAAAGGGGGTATCTTAGGGATGGTGTCATATTAATTTAGTCAAGTTCTGTTGATATGATCACTATTAATAACATCACTGAAAAGAGAAAAAGGTTTTTAAGAAAAAAATAAAAACCGACTTCAAAAAAATTAAATGCAACAAATAAAATACACTAAAAGGTATAAAATAATTATTATCTTATTTAGTTACAACTAAACTACGAAATATTAACATGAAATCCTTCTTTTGAAGTCGGTGCCAAACATATACCTTTTATGAATCGCACTCGACGGATCTTACTTACGTACGTTTGGTGGGTACGCTCGCTTATAGGTATAGTTTGTTTGGCACCGACTTCAAAAAGTAATTTCATGTTAATATTTCGTAGTTTAGTTGTAACTAAATAAGATAATAATTATTTTATACCTTTTAGTGTATTTTATTTGTTGCATTTAATTTTTTTAAAGTCTGTTTTTATTTTTTTCTTAAAAATTATTTTTATTTCTGTTTCCGCAAATCCCAAAAACTCGCACTTTTTTAGATTTTTTCCCATTTTGGCCATGAAAGAGCACGTTTTCGACAAAGACCACTCTATATATTTTCAATCTAGATTAAATTTGATATAATTCATACAAAGTTTCATCTTAATTGGATAATGGTAACCCGTTGCCGCAATGAGGTTGAAATTTTGAAATACTGCAATTTTTTGCCCCGAACGGTTGGTCGAAAAAAAAACCTAAATGATGAAATTTGTAGGAAATTTTATGAACTTTCATTTTGAAAAGGAAGGTTATTTACGAAAAGTTGATAGTTTTCGAGTTATAATCAAAAAACCGCCAAAAAATGAGATTTTTTGCATTTTTGACAATGTTCCATAACGAAATTTTGATAGCAAACCTCAGATTCGGATTAAGCACAGCAAAAAACATATAGGATCAAGAAATCAAAACTACCACAAAACTTTCCCGCGAGGGGCCTTTTAGAGAAAACTGGACTAAAAAGGTACATCAAGAAATTAAAAAAGAACATAATTCTTGATTAAACATTTAAAATATATTTGATTACGATTAGTTTGCCTTAAGAAACGGTTTGTCGATGCCGTTACTCATCCCATAAGCCCTGCCCTGGGGGGGGGGGTTCCGACCCCCCCCCCCTCAACCCGTGAATATGCCTCTGGAGATAATTGTTGATGAATTTAAAAAAATGTTTCCCTTAGCAATCTTCAGTCTCTGACAATGAACTCAAGCATTAAAAAAATGCATTTTTTTATCTTACAAATGTAATCACACGTAAGGCAAGTTATCACTATTCGAACAAATGCATTTTGATATATATTAATTGACATTTCAACCAATAATTATTGATAAATAACTTGATACGGATAGTTTTATTTTAATAGTTTAATAGCTCAAAACCACCATACATCAGCATTTCGTTCGAGATGTTATCTGGACCCACCTACGGCTTTCCTATATTTCAGTCATTTTTAAAGAGTTAGGGCTCGGTTCAAGGTGAAACATTTTCAAAAATAAAAAAAAGTAAGTAGAATTTCAAGGTAGGTTTCATAAAAAATAAAACAAATATATGTTTTTGAGATTTTATCTGTTATTTTTCATTGACCTTAGTTCTTGTGTAACTACTTTTCTTCATATGTTTATAGTATCATCGTCTGCAAATTGGATAACTGGGATTTTATTGTTAGGGGCTTGATAGAGTTCTGAAAAATTGTTTAATAGTTATGTTACTATTGATCGTTCGTTTCATTTTTGCTTCTTCTTAAAACTAGCCATCCCTAGGTTTCGTTTATAAAAGGTAAACGATTCATTCATGGGGCAAGGTGTGCGCTTATACAACAAAATTCCGGAGGAAATTACAAGTCTAGCTCTAAATAAATTTAAATTACTAAAAAAAGGCATACTATGGATTGGCGAGTTTTTAGACCACGTTCATGCCTGGACTTGATTTTTGACATATTCTCAGAGAGATTACTTTTGTATATTTGTGTTTTATTTGTTTTGTTTATTCATCAAGTGCTCCTTCGGGGAGCCTATGATGAAAAAAACTCAAAGAAAGCTTCTAGACTTTCTTTTGAGCACTATATAGATCGTTAAGGGCAGAAAATTATATTTAGTTTTAAAATCAAGAATTTTAAGAAAATATTATTTAATTAAATTTATTTTCGATAAAATATAAATATAAGCCAGAGAGACCTTTTTTTTGGCTTTTCTAGCCATCAGCCAATTTACGATATTATTATTATTAAATTATGACTTCTATGTAAGGATCAAATTTTTAGCCGGTTGCCTCGAGTCGGATTTGAACCCGGGTCCACTTGATTAGGCCAGAGAGACCTAATCGAAGTGAAAGGTCGTCTGGAATTTTGAAGGGACAAATTGTTCCATTGTATAAGTTGGGAAAGGGCGGGGAACTATTGTCCGCAAATCCTGGTCCAAATCCGTTTGGGGAAAGGTATTCATGTAGAAAAGTCCCAAAATTTTAGTTTAATGGGTAGAACCCATTCCAGTTGCATTATTTTCTAGTATTTTTCAGAAAGGGTAGCAAATCCTAACTTGCACCAGGGCGCACAATGGGTCAGGAATCGCTCTGGACTCCATAATCTTATTATCTTCTTCTTCTTAATCTTCTCAATAGGCCTGCGCCTGTTTCTCCAAATGAAGGACGTTGTTCTATTCGATTTTTAGTCAGGGTGTACATTTAGGCCCGCTTCCCGTCTTTTTTGCCCTTCCTCGGCTTCTTACACCCTGGAGAAGAAATTCTTTCTCTACTTTTGCCAATCTACATTCTCACATAAGATCTACATGGGCTGCCCATTCTCTTTTTCTAATACCGATACAGTCGACTATTTCTGGTATGTCGCTTATCTCCCTTAAATGTTCACTGCGGACTCTATCTCTTAGTGTTTTCCCCTGTATGGTTCTAATTATCCTCATCTCGGTTGTTCTGAGAAGTTGTTGGGTGGAAATTGTATCTGCCCTTATCTCTGCAGCATATATCAACACTTGGCGCACGCTGATCTTATAAATGCGAATAATCTTATAATATCATTCTTAAATTCTTCAAACTTCAATTGGCCACGACCCAGCACGGCAGATTAATTTGACTCAGAACCAACCATTATTTTTTATTTTGACGTATACAAGAATCTATTTTATCTCTATCTTGCATTTTCTTTCATCATATCAATAAATATAAAATTAGAGTTTCAAGAAATTTGAATAAACAAAGAAAAATCGTTTTTTTTTTTACCTGTGTAATTTGTCCATCATGTTAACCAGTTGAACTGCTTCATATTCCTTTTGCTCATCTGTCATCAAAGCCATAGGATCAATTCGCGGAGGTTCAACGCAACCTGACACTGGATTAATTCTGGAATTATAATAAATAGAGCGTTATTTTATAAATATTTAAAAGAAGGTTTCCGTTTGACTGTTCATTATGTTTGACGGAAAATGATAGCACACTTCACGATAAGCTAGAGGGCTGAAATTGATATAAGCCAGTGCATAAGCCATCTTGAAAGAGTGGCTTGAATTATTATTCATGACTATCCAAAAAATTGTTCAATTTTGAATTTAAAATGTTACAATTTCCAATGATTTAGAGATTAATTCAGACCACCAATGCCAGCTAATTATTGTGAGATGGGAAAAAAATTTATCACGAAGCCTATAGAAATATCATTTGATTATGATATCCTATTTTTTGAAAGAACAAAATTTTGAGAATTGATACGCAGCCCGCAACTTTCATTTTGGGGGGTCAAATTCCGGGTGTGCCCCCCCCCCCTAGGAAAATCTTAAAATTGTGGGCTTCAAAAGTAGTTTTTAGAGGCGATTTTTACCCCCTGTAAAATTAAAAACAAACATAAAAGGAGCGCATGAAGAAGAGAAAAAGGGACAGGGCTACCTATTAAATGTATAATATAATATACTTAGACTATAGTTCCCTAATTGAGTTCTATATATTTATATAGTAAGTTTATAAGGAAATGTCCCGTTTTTCGCTTATATCTCAAAAACGGTGGGTCGTAGAGAAAAATTATTCTTATCACGATTAAAGCTTATAAAATTTGATACAAGATTGTTTCTATTTAATTTTTCTCTATTCCTTATAGTTTTTGAGATATTCGCCCTGTTTTTCTCATACCACCTTTATGGAAGAAAGATAACGGGAATGAGGCCAATTCTTATTTCAAAGAATCCTTCAGGTCTTGATCGCTTTTTCGCTAATTCGAATCATTATATCACAAAAATCTAACAATTCTTCTAAAAAAATCATAATTTTGTGAATGAACCTTATGTACATAACATGTGGATTTTATGGATAGCAAGCCTATTAAAAAAATAATTGATAAGAATTTTGCTGGCTTGGTGTGTACTGGATATATTATTTTTTTATTGTTAAGGATAAATAAATTGAATTTGCTTCTTTCCAGTAATTTATTTTGTTATTCAAATGGTTAATCCAAATATTTCGAGAGCGTTCTCAGCATCTCTTCCTCAGTGGAAACCACTCCCCACTAATGTGCCGACCCCATCAGTTTGTACAGAACATTGATAAAAGCTCGATCAATGTTCTGTACAAACTGATGAGGTCGGCATATTGGTGGGAGTGGTTTCCACTGAGGAAGAGATGCTGAGAACGCTCTCGAAATATTTGGATTAACCATTTGAATAACAAAATAAATTACTGGAAAGAAGCAAATTCAATTTATTTATCCTTAACAATAAAAAAATAATATTCAATTGTTTTCAATAAGAGATAATTATGCACCAACCGAATAATTATTTTTGAAACTTGGGAAATAATATTTTTTATTTATTTCTGAAGTGTCTTGCAACCGAGGGATGAACCGCGATTGGAATTAGGTGTATATGTCTTTGGAATTATTTGGAATTACTTTGGAATTCATTAGATAATCTATTGTCATCTATTGTCTTCTACTTGGAAATGAAAGTAGAAGTAGGTGTACACGATTTTAGGTCGCGGTTCTCCCCTCGCCTGCAACCATTACTCAACAATAAATCTACCAGTCCATCTCCAAAGAAAAACTTCTAGCGTATGAATTATTTTATATTTACAATCCTTGAACTAAATGTAATAATAAAATGTTCAGGATTGAGTTGGTATATACATCACAACTCTGTTAAAGTTAACTCTGGTAACGAATATATACCGAAATCAAATGATCGGTGAACGGCATTATCTTACAGAGTTTTTCCTTATACTACTATTATTTTCTTTCTGAACTTACTGATGTTTTAGTTGAGCATATTCCTCCGTTTCGCTCTCTTCACTTTCCGAGCTATAATGAGAATTATTAGAACTTGAAGGAGGCCCTCCCATTAGAAGTCCTCGCTTAGCAAGAAGCCCAGCAGCATTTCCATAACCAGTATATTTTACCAAACGCATAACTAATAAGGGAAAAAAGTCTTTTTTTAATGTCTAAATCGTATTTATATTATAATTACAATAATTTATATAATTACCATTTTCTTTACAAAGGACAAAAAGTAGATCAGCAGTAATATCTCTTGCTTGATTTGATGGAGACGTGAGTAATCGAGTCAAGTAACCTCTAAGGTCCTGACCTTCCTCTGGTCTTTTATGAGCATCTTTTAATGGAGGCAAAATTCGACTCCTGATATATTTTCGTTGAATACGATTTCCTCTTGAACATGAAAGTAAAACTAATAAAGGAGGACAAAGAGTCTCCGTTTTCGTATTATCAGATCCATGAAATAAAAATTAACTAGTTTTACTATTTATGATTAATAAATAAGTATACTAAATTATACTCTTATACTCTACAAGTATAATAAAACTACTTCAATCTTATTATAGATTTTATGCTCTTAAAAAATATCTTATTTAAATCTTACATGAATTTCATCCGAGAGGCGTTCAGCTAAATAATTAATGATAATTGAAAGAGCTTCTATGTTATATCCTTCATAATCATAATGTTTTTCATTAAATGTAGTTATTAAAGGAGTTAATTCTTCTAAGCAATTTGCGGGTACAGAAGTAAGTAAATTTATAACATGCCTAAAAAATTTTAGTCAGATGTTAAGAAAAACCAAATAAATATTAAGGTAGATAAGTTATTTATATGAATTATGTATAGAATGGGGCAGAGCACTTTGCTTATTTAGAAAGTCAATTAAGAAAAAAGTAACGCAGATATATATTTAATTCTTTAAACAGCATCAAGTACAACGTTTAAATTTTATGTTTACACAGTTTTAAAGATGATAATTTTATCACGCAGATGGCGTCCATTATTCTCAATACACTGAGTTAATCGAACTCGGAAGTTTCGTTCAACTCTTTCCGGCATATCGACGGGTTTATTGGCGACAGCTTGACGAATATTGGTCTTCAGGGTCCTTGGACGATCATTGTAGACAAGTGATTTTAGATAGCCCCATAAAAATATTCGCAGGGGGCTAAATTAGACGACCCTGCTGGTCAGTGCAGAACGCCCCTCAAGGAGTTGATGCAGTGTATTGAGAATAAGGGACGCCATCTGCCTGATATCATCTTTAAAACTGTGTAAACAAAATTGAAACGTTGCACTTGATGCTGTTTAAAGAATTAAATATATATCTGCGTTACTTTTTTCTTAATTTAATTTCTAAATAAGCAAAGTGCTCTGCCCCACCCTATATAAAATAAATAAATATATTAGTATTTAAAGGTATTTTTAATATTAATATTTTAATTCATATGAAAATAAAGATAAATTCAATACTTAATAATTATAAATATTTATATATTTTTTTTTTATTTAATTCTAATTTATTTAATACCTACTGATGTAAATCGATGACTTTTTTGGATTTACTTAATAGTAGTTCTCTTAAAATTGAAACAAGTCGTAAGAAATGCGTTTCTTCTTCTTCATCTGCTGAAGGCATTTCTGCACATTTCACATTTAAATTAAAAAGAACTTTTAAAACTTCACAGGCAAGAGAAGTTTGGTCGTCCTAAAAAAATAGATATTTATTTAAATGATATTTTTTAAATGATTGAAATGATAATATAATAAAATATATTTACATTTAAAGTTATTTGAGCATCAATCGATGTAGCGCCTTTAACATTTTCACTTGCTTCCTTTAAAATTAAATCTAAGATTTCCATCAAATATGTTAAGCCATGCAATTCCTCTTTTATTTTTGGTCTGACCTTTATCATATAAAATTATTTCAGTGAAAGTGTTAATAATAAATAAAATAAAAAAAGTCCATACCTGTGCACATAAAGCTGTAATAAGAAAAAGCATTTTCATGTCAAAAAATTTTATTTCACTTGGTAATTTTGGGTCTCCATATGTTCTTAATCTTATTACGATTCCCTCAACGGAATGATTTTTTGCACTAATAGTTTGTGCCATTCTACTATTAAATATAATATTACAAAGGCATTTTAAAGCATCTACAGCAACTGAAAAATGTAATTCAATTTTTAATTCTACCCTTCACAACAGGATATTAGTAGAATTGATTAAATAAAAGCATACTTTCGTAATTAGTTTCTTCATTTTTTACCGAATTTAAAATTTCTGAATGAGTCATTAATTTGGCATGTTTTAATAAAATATCCATCCATTGTTCAGAAATAAGTTCATCCAAATCTTCTTTTTCCCGGCTTTAATATAAAATTAAACATGAAATAAATTAATGTAAAACATTAGAAAACATTAATTGTATGGATTTTACATCAATGAAATAAAATCTTTACTAATCTATATCTATTATAGAGTATTTTAGTGTTTAGGAGTGAGAAATTAATATAATTTATTTTTTATGTTTAGCTCCTTCGTATTAATAATAGAAAATTTGAAATGGATAAATGAAATTTAATAAATGTTCATGTTGAATTATTTATTATTGTAAGTTACTAGTTTCGCCATTGTTTGGCTCATCAGACCTATTTACATTTTTTGTTTATAAAATTTAACAATACATTTCACTGGGAAATCACAGATAACACATCACAACAGATCAGTTTTTATCCATTCATAACGGACCAGTTCCAGAAAGAATACATTCGATGAGAGACAGTCCAAGAGTTAAAAAGTGATTAATTATTTAAAAATAGTATGATCATGGTGGATCGTCCCTTGGGGATGTGATTTGACATGGAGACACTATTTTTAAATAATTAATCACTTTTTAACTCTTGGACTGTCTCTCGTCGAATGTATTCTTTCTGGAACTGGTCCGTTATGAATGGATAAAAACTGATCTGTTGTGATGTGTTATCTGTGATTTCCCAGTGAAATGTATTGTTAAATCAAAAAAATTTTATAAACAAAAAATGTAAATAGGTCTGATGAGCCAAACAATGGCGAAACTAGTAACTTACAATAATAAATAATTCAACATGAACATTTATTAAATTTTGGGGTCGGGTAGGCTAGGCGGTAGCATGTCAGCCAGCTAACCAAGAGGACCCGAGTTCGAATCCGGCTCGAGGCATCCGGCTAAAATCTGACCCCCGAGGTAGAGACAAATTTAAAAATAAAAATAAATAGTATCGTAAATGGCTTATGGCTACCATGGCCGAAAAGCCAAAAAAAAAAAAAAAAAAAAAAAATTTCATTTATCCATTTCAAATTTTCTATTATTAATACGAAGGAGCTAAACATAAAAAATAAATTATATATCTATTATGTATATAAAATTCAACGCCCAATACACTCATTAAGTCACTTATTCACTAATTCATCATCGAAATAGCCCAAACCAGTAGATAACATTTAGGGAAAGCGATGTTGGTTTATAGTGAAACATATTAAATACAGGATTTAAGTGGTGTTTCACAAGTAAAAATAAAAATTAAAAAAAAATTAAATTATATTTTTGGAGTTATATTTTAAATACTCTATACATATTTCGGGTTTTTAGCCCTTCATCAGGAGTTTGTGTTTACAAAAGTCTTTTTTAAACCGGGCTACATTTGAAGAATAAAAAATGTCTCGGGCTGCAGATAATTTTTACTTTACCATACAGGGTATGGTCAAGTATTGTGATCGTGCATGAAAAAAGTGTTTTTTTCCTTCTTTTTTTCGAAATATCTCAAAAACGGTTGAAACTATTTTGATTAAAAAAATGAGCTAAACCATGGCATTTCGCTCTACAAAAAAGCTCTAATAGGTGAACATCGAAAAAATTATATTTTTCGAGATAATAATTGTTTTGTCAAAATGTCTGTTAGTTAGTCTGGTTGTCGGGTTGTCCGTTAGTTGTCAGTTACCAAATTTTTGTGGTCGAGCTAGCTCAAAAACTAGTTTGAATATCGAAACCAAATTTCACAAATAGTTTTGGTCCATTGAGATTAAGAGCTGATTAGATTTTGGTGCATATCGACCAAAAATTAAGGAGGGGGGGGGGGTTAAAAATTAAAAATCTAGGCCATTTGAGCAAACTCAACCAAATTTTGTATACATAATCATTGGACCCCTAGAAGTCTAAAAATGCAAAAACTAACTGCCCAAAATGGGGGGGGGGGTCAAAAAATGAAAAACTTGGCCATTTACCAAACTCAACCAAATTTTGTATACATAATCAGTGGGACCACAGAAGTATAAAATTTCAAAAAACTAGCCCCCCCCTGCATGATTATAAATAATTTTAGGGGCCAGGTTGTATGGTAAAGTCAAGTGGATGGCCATATCAGCTCATTTTTTATGCTATTGAATGCAAGAAGAATCCCATGAAGATGTGGCCCCTATAAATCTCGAAAGATCCCTGCATTACCGAAGAGAAGGAGGAAGAGATCAAGAGAAAGGGTGTTGAAGTTTTGAAGGTTATATGTGTCAGAAAGTTTGAAGAAAATATAATGAAAATGGAGTCGAAAATAAACCGAAATGATGATTATTTTTAGAAAAATATTGAATTTTAGTCCAGATTCAAAATTTTAAATTACTTATTTTTTGAAAACTATTCGGTAAATTTCTTATTTTAGAGAAACAAAATTGATATGTTTTTTCCAAAATATATATTATATATTATGGTATATATTAATCTCAATGTTTTAAGGGAGTTTATAAATTTATGTTGGACCGCATTCATTGCGGTGCTGGGCCGCATGTGGCCCGCCGGTTGGACACCACTGGTTTAGATAGAGTTTTTAGTAGCAGAGAAGAGAGTGTCTGGACGTAAACATAAAATTTTTCTTGTTCTTTTATATATTTTTATATAAATTTCGGAGGCTATGTCTATTATAATATATTATTCGAAATAAATCTATGTTTCTATGAATGTTGATTTTTTTTTTGCGGCCCACCTAAAGTTCAACCTTGTTTGTTTGGCCCAAGTTAGCCTTTGAGTTTGACACCCCTGCTTTACTACATGAAAATGGGGTTTGAACCAAGGTTCCACTGTTATTGAAATCTTGTTTTGAAAGCAAAGTTCAAAGCTTACGAAAAAATGTTTCACCTTTTATAAACTTTATTTTAAAATAAACTGCAACGGATCGTTGCTAAACTTTATTCAAATTCATTTGAAATATTAATATGTTTATTCCTTAAATTGAAAGTTTTTGTGCTGAGGGTAGCAGAATTTTTATATATTGAAGGAGACAATAATAAAACAGTGCGTCTTCTGCTGGAATTATACTATACATTTTATTTAACGAGACTATAGTTTCGAGGGCTTTGCCCTTTTCATTAGTCTATTACAGGAATTCATGTATGCCCTCGAAACTATAGTCTCGTTATAAATAAATAAAATTTATAATTCCAGCAGAAGACACACTCTTTTATTATTGTCTCCTTCAATGTTTATTCGTTTATTATTAATCAGATATCACTTGCAATTTGCAGTTCATGTTGTCTTTAATTCAAATGATCGATTCTCATTTAATACTCGAGGAATAACCATTCTACATTGGATTTTTGACGTTTCGGTTATTTATTAGTAACCATTGCTGAAGACATGGAGGAATCGAGTTAAAATCAAAAATACCCCTCGATTCTCATCTAATACTTGAGGAATAATAATTCTACATTAGATTTTTGACGCTTCGATTATTATTGGTAACCATTGCTGAAGACATGGAGGAATCGACTTAAAATCAAAAATAACCATCGATTCCTATCTATTACTAGAGAAATAACCTTATTGCAATTTTTGATGTTTTGACTATTAATGGCAACCTCTACTGAAAACGTCGAAGAATTGACTTGAAATCCAAAATCAAATTTAGGGAAGGCGGTGTTGGTTTATAGTGAAACATTGTTAAAATTAAATTTAAGGCCATCCCATCCTCTGATAATTCTTTTATATTTACACTAAGTCATAAATAACTGTCCATCATATTAAAATAAATTCTGTTCATTATTTTATGTTATCTTCAGTCAATGTTCTCCTGACGATGAGTTAAGAGCTCGAAATATATAGAGTAAACTAAAAAAAAAAAAAATCTTTGTATTTTAATTTTTTTTCTTGTGAAACACCACCAACTCCAACCTAATTTAATTTTAATTGAAATCAAAAAGACTAAATTCTTTTATGATAAACAACTCAAGCTTTCAATTTCATTTCAATCGGTGCAACGGTGTGGAAAAAATCGTGGACGAAAAAAAACACGATAACATCCATTCATCTGCACGCACTAGATGAAAAAATCGCACTTTTTGGCCTCTCGACGAGACCCCATGTAATTTTTAGCAAAACCGTCACGTGCTAAAATTCAACCTAATTGAATTCTACAATTTGTGACTTTAATTAAGACCATGGGTTCCGTAGTCTTTACCTGAGGACCCTTTAAAGCAGCGGTGCTCAACCTACGGCCCGCGAAGAGGCTCAATCCAACCCCCGAGTGAGTTAACACTAAATATGTATTTTTTGTAAAATATCTAAAAAAATTATAAATCATATTATCGTTTTCCAAAAGAAAAAATTACCAAGATGATGCAATTACTCAGCAAAAATTTCGAAGATAGATTTACAGATTTTCACCGGATTAAAAATGAAATACGCATGTTTGAAAATCCTTTTTCAATGGACGTTTCTACGGCGCCAGATGGTTTACAACTAGAATTAATAGAATTACAATGCCAAACGCCATTACAAGATCTTTTTCACGAGAAATCTTTACCAGATTTTTATGCAGCGTTAGACTCTTATCCTAATTTGAGGAAATTTGAAATGAAAATGACGGCGGCGTTTGCAAGTACATTTATTTGTGAACAAACATTTTCTACTTTAAAAAGATCTAAACCAGCGTCTCGCGCTCGGCTTTCAGATGATCACCTTCATTCCATATTAAAGAGAAACTTTACCCAACTTGAACCAAATATTCAAAAATTAGTTTCTGAAAAGCAACATCAGACTTCACATTAATAAATCGTGACTACAGATTTTGTCTTTTTTTTAATCTTAACCCAAATTTATGATTTCGTTTAATTCAAGTAACAGCAATCTTTTAAATGTATTCAAATTAGAAGTTGGTTAAAAAACAACTAGATATCTTAATAATATCCTAATAAAAAGGATTGTATATTTTGCCGCACCATTAATTTAAAAACGTAATATTTTCATTAAATTTACAAATATTTTGAAAAAAAAATGAATTAGCACAAAAATATTCATGAATTCATTGAAAATGTTTTTTTAATTAAAGGTGCCGCTAAGATATACAATTATAAAGAATCCGGCCCGCGAGATCCTATATGTCATGTTGAATCCGGCCCGCAGACAAAAAAGGGTTGGGCACCACTGCTTTAAAGTCACGCTTGACGCGAGACCGATTACAATAATTTACCCATGCTTCGCATTGGATAAAGTAAAATAGATATCCTAAATATATTTACCTCAAAATTCTTATGAGATTTAAACAATTTTTATGCAAAGAAGAATGACCAGGATTATTAAGGTGATTAAATAAAATGTTCCAAAGTTTCTGCTTTTTACCATCAGCGTTTAAATCTGAGAAGGTAAACGATTGACAATTCTAAAAATATCAATAACATTAAAAACATGTAAGATAAAAAACAAAAACAATTCAATACTTTAGAAATAAGTGCTCCTAATAATTTGTCAATTTCCTCGAGTGGTCCTTTTTCTAATAAAACAAGTTCATTTTCATCCATATTTCAATCGATAAATTAGCAGCGTAGATTTATATTTAAGAATATTTAATACATTTTCTGAATTTTCTATTAAAATTTAGAAATTCTAACAAAGATTTTTTTTCCTTATATCAAATATTGACTATGTATGAAATAGAGAAATAATCAGCGAATGATTATATTGGAATGGATCAGGAATGGATTTAACATACAATTTTATAAAGTGTATTTGACAATCCTATTTATTATCAATAATCATTGCCAACTTATAATATATCCAATTGAAAAATATTATAAAATTACAATAGATATTTAAGATATTTAAAAAATCTTAATTTGAATAATGTTTAAAAATAATAGTTGAGTAATCTTAAAACTATGAGGAAAATAAATTTTTATATTGTTGGTAGCCAAAACGCCAAAAGACACGTATTGAATTTTCCTTGAAATTTGTTTTTCATTTAAGTTTAAAAATATTTTGACAAGTATTTATATAAATAAGTGAATCAAATTCATAAAAAATTTATTTTATAAATAAAATCAAAAGATATAAAAACTAGTGCACAATGCATTCCATTTTAACAAGAGGAAATGCAATTTTGGCATATACTTTAAGTGTCTTAGCTGCTTTAACATTTTGTTGCTTTCTTTCAACAGTTTTTATTGATTATAGAGCTAAAGCATCTATGAATACTGTAAAAGTTGTCGTGTACGTTTATTATTAGTATTATTTAATTGCTAATTTTTCAAACTAATTTTTTTTTTAATTTTTACAGAAAAAATGTTCCAGATTATAGTGCATCAAGAGAGAAAAATGATTTAGGATTTATTACTTTCGATTTACAAACTAATATCCTTTTCAATACAATATATTTATATTATTTAAAGAGTATAGAATAGTTTTTACACCAATACCGTAAATGTTCCAAATTCTGACACTTTCAACTTGAAATAACATTATTAAGAAATGCAGAATATTGTTTGTATAAATAAATATATGAATACGTAGGTCCATTTATCTACTTTGTCGTCAACTAAAAACATATTATTCTTTAAAAACTGAAATGCATGGGGCTGAATTCCTTTTCCGCCAGCTGTTACTTTGACTTTGTTTGTGTTCAGAGTGTAACCTTAGAAAAGTGCGCCACCAAAATAGCGGATAACTCATCAAAAAATGAATATTGTTTTGCTAGTAAGATATATATATATTGATTAAATCCAAAAAGGGGATTTATAAGGGTTGATGTTAGTGGGCTGTAGGTAATAGGGGCTGTGCCGGATAGAATTGGTAGAGATGTAGTTAAACCGGGCCTATATGAAAAGTCTCAAATAAATAACACTTCATATATAAATTCACTTTCACCTTTATTTTAAAGGGATAAATAAATACAATGAATGATTCTATTCAACCCAATGGTATCGAGAAGGGTCAATTTCAGGAGAAAGGCAGGTGGTACGTGCCAAGGTTTTTGTAAGGAGAGAAAGAAACAGATAAGAAGCAGGATCTGGTGACGAGAGAAGATTGTCCAGAAATAACAGGGGTCAGATCCGAGAGAGAAGGGCATTAAGAGTGAGCAGGGGTTGTCTTAGGGTAATCAATTAAGGGTAAGGGTACGCAAGCAAGTAAGAAAGAAAAGTGACTACGCTCAATGACTGAACAGAGTCGAAACTGAAGTCAAGGGTGACCAAGAACGTCCCATCACCTCCAGAGGGGCGGGGGTCAGAAGGGGGGAGGAGGAGAAGCTTCGAACCCCGGCAAAGGTCCAATTTCAATTTAACCATATTATGTGTAATTAATAAATATTAGGGTGTCAGGCTTTGGTATATAAAAACATACTCTGGGCCAAACTCTGACACGCCTGTCAAATTTGCAATCATGAATAAATATGCCATGATCCTAATTCTGACACTATTATTCTAGTGCCTTCACCACTTAAACGTTGTCTTTTTGACCTAAAACGCCTGTAAATAATAAAAAAATAATAAAGTAAGAAAAAATACCGACAGTAGCCACGTCCACTGAATGGAGAAATTACCATTTGAAGAAAGAAGAAGAGAAGCAAGAGAGGAAAAGAATCAGGGATGAGAAAAAAGCACAAAAATTAAACAAGAACGCTGTTATAGACGATAAAGAAGAAAGTGGTTCAGATAATGAAGATCTGCAAACCAACATGAATGACTACGTACTCGTCAAATATATGGTCGATATGTACCCCGGAATTGTAGAAGAAATGTATGACGATAATGCATTAGTAAGTGTAATGGAAAAATGTGGACAATTTGGATGGAGATGACCCAAAGAAAAGGATTCTCTACCGTACGAGTTTTCGGATATCACAAAAAAATTTCTGCTTCCATCCTTATAAATAAATGTATAAAGTCTTAGTTTAGAATAATTATTTAAATATGTACATGTTTTTATTCCAATAAATTAACATATAAACAATTAGTCAAGCTTTTGAATAATAACAAACTAACAAAACATTCTATGTCAGAATTAGGAACCACTATTGTCAGAATTAGGACCAACCGAAATTTTTCATGTCAGAATTTGGTACAAAAATATATAATGCATTTAAACAATTTTGCCCAATATAATAAATTTAATATGGGTAAAACTTAAACAAAATGAAATTAAAACTTTCAATTTCAACGTATTTAAAAAATTATCACATTTTTACGTCATTATATATATTTGGTCGTACGTCCAAGTGGTATTAGCTCTTAGAGTGTCAGAATTTGGTACATTTACCTTATTTGATCGTTTTATGTTTATTATTTACATACATCTTGATTTTTGGCTAGCCATATTGAAAGCATTTGAACCAAAAGTCTCCCAAATTAAGAAAGAATAAGTGGGCGCATATGGTTAACTGGTCAGAGGCAGTCGGTACTACGGCCCTGTAGCCGGCCTCAGCTAAGCATGTTGCTTCAGTATCATGTATATTTAATGCGAAGACTAACTTATCATTTATTTTTTTACTTTTTATTCTTAAAATGGGTACAATTCTACGCCTACATCGCTAAACTAAAACTAAATTTGACAAGAGTCTATTTTTGTATTTTTACCCTTCTGGGGTCCCACAGATGATGTATACAAAAATTTCCTAGAAAATGAGACAAGAATCAAGTTTCTAAGAAGAGTGGTTTTGATTTTATGAATGAAAAACTACAAATTTTTACGGTTTTTCAAAAACTTCAACCTCATTGCGCCACGTGCTACCGTGATCCAATTAAGATGAAATTTTGCCAATCTCATTTTTTAACCAATTAACAACTATTATGGGGTCAGCACAGCAAAAATTCGAAGAGGGGTTTCTTGTGGCCACCTAATCAGCATAATTCACTTTTCCGCCAAGTTGATAAAACAAAGAGAAACAAAGAGGTTGTCCTCTGCTTGATGCAAATAAACATACACACATATATATATCGAGATGATATATCTGTATATATATTATTTGTTTGTTTGAGACTATAGTTTCGAAGACTTGGTCTTCATCATCAGTCTTTCTTCAATTATAAATGTTTTTCATGGAGTCAATATCATATGGATATTGAAAACTTGGTGTTCTTTCGTCACTGCTGGAGAGCTAGGAACTAGTAAAGACATTCTATTTGGGCTCACATTCAAATATAACAATATGTTTCCCTTTCTCCTTTCTCCTTAGAAAGGCTGACAAAAGAAGGGTTTTTTTTTCCTTTTTTCTTTTATCTTTTGTTAGCAAACATCTTAAGCAGATTACTATTGGATAATTCAATTTGATTGTTCAAACAGAGTTTTAAATTTCTATTGAATGATTTCAAAATTTCTAAAGATTCGATTGCAAGCCTTATAGACCAAATGTTAAATAAAAAAATTGAAAAATTAACCCTGGAATCAGTATATTCACAAAAGAATGAAAAAGAAAAAGAAAATCCTAGAATAGTTCTCCCATATTATGCACAAATTTCGGAAAAATTAAAACAAAAAATGAAAAAATTAGGGTTCAAAACAGTATTCAAAACTCCAATTACTCTAGGAAAAGATTTAGGTTCAAATAAAAAAGACAAATTACCAAATATTGAAAAAGAAGGGGTTTATAGTTTGAAATGCAAAGATTGCGAAGCAATCTATGTAGGGAAGACCGAGAGAAATCTGAAAATTCGACTAAATGAACACATAAGAGATTTAAAAAATAAAAAGTGCGAAAATTCTTTTGCATAACATTTAAATTCAAACAATCACTCCTTCCCAGAAGGTATTAGATTAATAAAAGGAGAAAAGAACCCAAAATTAATTAGCGCAATCGAATCTTTAGAAATTTTGAAATCATTCAATAGAAATTCAAAACTCTGTTTGAACAATCAAATTGAATTATCCAATGGTAATCTGCTTAAGATGTTTGCTAACAAAAGATAAAAGAAAAAAAGGAAAAAAACCCTTCTTTTGTCAGCATTTCTAAGGAGAAAGGAGAAAGGGAAACATATTGTTATATTTGAATGTGAGCCCAAATAGAATGTCTTTATTAGTTCCTAGCCCTCCAGCAGTGACGAAAGAACACCAAGTTTTCAATATCCATATGATATTGACTCCCTGAAAAACATTTATAATTGAAGAAAGACTGATGATGAAGACCAAGTCTTCGAAACTATAGTCTCAAACAAATAAATAATATATATACAGATATATCATCTCGATATATATATATGTGTGTATGTTTATTTGCATCAAGCAGAGGACAACCTCTTTGTTTCTCTTTGTGAATCAACAACTCTGCTACTCTCGGCAAAACAAAAACTTTTCAATTAAGTTGATAAAAATTGTCTTATCTTTGATGATCGATTATGGCTAAATGGCTGAACCGATTTCTACTTTTAAGTACGTTATTCGACGCGAAATTTTATGCTCTTTCATTTTGGTAAGAGTGAACTTATCTGTAGGTCGCATGGTTTTCGAGTTAAAAGCGAAAATCTGAAAAAAGTCCAAAATTTTCGTGGTTTTTAGGCCCTCAAAAATTTTTCACCAGCCAGAAACCGTCGCAAACTCATATAACTCTTATTTGGGATGCCTAACGCCGATTAAAATGATTCCCAGCTTGTGCAAATATTTATTGGCCAGCGTGGCCTTTTTTCGGTCTAATTTATCTGGGCTAAATTAAACATTAAATTAAATTTAAAAATATCTTTAAAATTTCCATATACATTTTATTTATGAGAAATAAATACAATTATTTTATAAACAAAAATAAATAGTTTAATATAACATCAAATTTTTCGAGAACCCTTATATGAAAAATATTTCAACCAAGTGAATATTTATATTTTGTGAAATCTTGATAATGAAAGTTCTATAATTGTCTTGTTCTGTAATTTTAATTGAAAAGTTTTTATTTTGCCTAGAGTAGCAGAGTTGTTGATTAACAAATAGAAACAAAGAGGTTGTCCTCTGTTTGATGCAAATAAACATACACACATATATATATCGAAATTATATATCTGTATATATATATATATATATATATATATTATTTATTTGCGCAAATGACCACGCAGTCGATGCGCCCTTTAAACTGTAATAATAACTGTATTATTTATTTGTTTGAGACTATAGTTTCGAAGGCTTGGTCTTCATCATCATTTTTTTTTTTATAAATATTATTAATGGAGTCAATACCGTATGGATATTGAAAATTTTCGATCTTAGCTAGGAGCCAGTGTGTATGTTTATTTGCATCAAGCAGAGGACAACCTCTTTGTTTCTCTTTGTGAAGGTAATTTTCTTTAAGCCACTTTGTTTCCTTGCCAAATATTGATATTCACTTCGCTAAAATATTTTTCATTGTCAATGGAAGCAGAAATGTTCAAGTTCAAGTATCTCATTTACTGATTGCTTTTTTATAAAATAATTGAATTTAATCAAAACATTATAAATATACAATATATAATTTCCTTAATTTTACTTACATCTTAGTAGTCTATTTAATTGGAATGTCAAAGAATTATTTCTATATTTAACAGCAGAATATAAAACACCAACTAATGAATTAAATCAGGTATTGTAATTTCAGTTCTTTCTAGTCTTATAAATCGGATTTTAATTTAATGCAATATTAATTTGTAGGTTGTTCTATGGGATAAAATAATATTAAGAGGTGAAAACGCTATTCTTGACTTTAAGAATATTAATACTAAATATTATTTTTGGGATGATGGAAACGGACTTAGGTATGAAATTCTATTCATATATTATTATTATTATTATTGAAAAAGAGAAAGAATTTAATCTTTAGGACAAATTCTAAGATTTTAGTAGAAATACTAGCTGCAAGGCCCGACTTCGGCGGCCCTCTTGCTAGCCAGGGGGCTTGCCCCTGGGCCCCCACCCCGAAGCCCACTCAGCACCCCCACCAACCCATTGTACAGACAAAACCTTAATTTTATATATATTTCATTTAAATTAGTAACCGTGACGACCCCTGGACCTCCCCCCGAAACCCACCCACGCCACCACCCCAATGTACAGACAAAACCTTAATTTTATTTATATAGATAATTTCAATTAAATTGGTAACCATGAAGACTGTTTTTGTTGGGGGACGGACATAGATACATACATAGGTACAGAGGCAGGCACAAATGCTCTTTAGTAGTATAGGATTATTAAATTGCGATATCTGAGTTGGCTTCCCGGAAAGCATGTTAGTTCTCAGGTTCGACTCCTGAGGGATGAATCCCCTCTGATATCCTAATTTAATAAAATTTCTACTAAAATCTTAGAATTTGTCCTAAAGATTAAATTCTTTCTCTTTTAAAAATACATTGGTTAATCTGAACCCGAGCTGATTTTTTGAAAAACATTCGAACTATTTTTAAAAAAAGATGCTCAAATCTTTAGTTTTATATTATTATTGCATTTCTTTCTCTTTAAAATGCATATATTTTTCAAATATTTAGTATCAACTATCCCATTTCATTAAAATGTATTTTGTCTTGTCCTTTCCGTTTGACCTTTTCATAGTTTTCCTTACATTTTCTTTCTCTATTCTGATTTCCGATCTCTACTTGAACGCAGTAAATCCTCCATCCTATCCATACGACTAAACTAGCGCTTCTTAAATTTTTTTCATTCATGACCCCTTTTTGTCATTGAGATTTTTTTGCGACCCCGGATATTAAATTTATAGTAAAATTTAATAAAAATAAATATTTTCCTATAGATAATTTATTTTTTGTAAAAAATATACATATAAAAACAAGTAGTTTCAAAAATTCAAAAATTAATTAAAGAAAAGCACGTTTTAATGAGACTGGTGTGCTTGTTTTTTGCTGCATAACAAATTAAATTTTGGTGCAGTATTTCACAGTGCTGGACGGAAAGCATCTTGAACGTTTTTCAGCGTTGAACAATATTTAGATTTAATAAACGCGTTAAAGCTGAAAAAGTCGTTTCACATATGTGCTACTGAAAGGCAGAAAAATATTTAATGCCATTTCAGAAATTTTGAGAAGATCCTGAATTCAGTCAAATATTTTTGTAGAAACTCATTTTTTAAGTTTCCGTCCCTCGATAGCTCAGCAAATTCCTTTTGGCCTTTATATGACAGGTGATTAATCTAATTAATGTCAATCAAACATGGTTTATAGAAAATGTAATATATTAAATACAAGGAAATAGTGTCTATTTGAGAAAGAAAATTCGAATTTATTCTCAAAATCAAGTCGCGATATTTAATCAATTTTATTAACGAAAATGAATTTAGGTCAAATCAAAGATTTTAATAGATATGTTTATATTGCATTTAGGAGGGTCTTGTCCCGTCGGGAGTCGAACCCAAGCACTAGTACGCTTTCCGGGCAACTAGTCAGACCCTTGAGACCATCACCTCCAAACCGGAAAGCGTACTAGTGCTTGGGTTCGACACCCGAGGGGACAAAACCCTCCTACATGCAATATAAACATATCTATTAAAATCTTTGATTTGACCTAAATTCATTTTTGTTAGTAATATATTAAATTAGTTATGGTAGTTAGGTCTCTTTGAAATCTGGTGGGTAAACAAAAAGCTGTCTTACGAATTTGAAGCTTTTTTGTAGGTTTTTATTAGTTCTTTTTAGTTTCTTTTTTTTTTGGGGGGGGGGGGGGGGGGTTGTTAACTCTTCTTTCCATTTAGAGATAGGAAAAGCAAGGGTTGGTTTTGAAATTAGGCTGGAATAAGTAAATCTCTGCGTTGCTAAGGTAAATAAATATTTTGTTTATTTTTTAAAATTATTATTTTTTTTTTTAGATAATATGGTTGAAAGGAGTAGTCAATCTAGGGTTGGAACTAGAAGTATAGGCGTTAAAACCAGTAGTGGTTTTTGTTATGAGGATGATTCAGATGGTTATTTAGATTATAAGGATTTAGGGAAGAATGGTATTAATTTAAATAGGTCTAGTTCCTACAAGTTAGTTAATTCAGATATTAAATGTAAGTTTGCATTCATTTGTAGGGTCTGACATTGATTTGTGGAACAGTCTATTTATTACTACTTGGGATTATTGTCCTCTGTCTCCTATGATTAAATCAATTATAAATCTTGTCAAGTCCTAAGAGTTGTACAAAATTTTATTTAGCTCTCACAGCAGAGATTAGCTGAGGTAGAGAGAGGTCATACCATCCTTGTTAAGGTTTTGACCAGGTTTCCTTAACAGCTTATGGCAAATGCCGGGATGGCTAATGCGTCGCTTGCTCCTGGTATCGGGTTTTTGTGCGGAATTTTTAAATTACTTTTTGTCTTTTGATAGAAACCTATAGTCTAAATAAAACCTAAATAAAATTATCAAATAAGATATTAAAACATATTTTAGCTATCGGGCCTCTAACCAAATATGACTAAAACTAAATAGAATTAAATAATTAAAATTTTCAAGAAATGCAAAATTATATATTAAATTGAAAAAAAAAAAAAAAAAAGATAATATACTTATGTGCTGTCTAAATGGGCTATGTTCCCGAGGACAATAAATAAAATAAAAAAAAAAAAAGAAACCTATAGTCATGTTATTTGTTAATGAACATACATTTCTATTTATTTATTTTTTTTGTACTTTTTAATATTTGTTAAATTGTTGTAGTTAATTTGTATTGATGTTTGTTAATGTATTGTAGCTAGATTGTATTGATGTTGAGAGGACCTAGCCACCTAGGACTTGTGCCTCTAAGCAGGTCGAAGAATAAAGATTTATTTATTTATTTAAATTAAATTTGGGGTCGCGACCCATAGTTTAAGAAACGCTGGACTAAACAATTATACTTGAATACAGAATTTTTGCCACATCAATTTTCTTTTTTTCTTATTATCTATCCTTAATGCTCAGGTTCAGAATTAAAGACAGTATGTTGTTAATATATTAATGAATATTTATTTATTTTGTTTCTAGGGGCAACCCAAATGTTACTCTATCACTCTCGTGGAATATAATACCCAATGCAGGATTTTTACCAAGAATATTCGCTTTAGGAACTCATTCATTTAAATTTCCTGTTGAATATACCACTTCTAGAGTTTGATTTTCATAAGAAATAATTAATTTAAACAAAAAAATAAAAATGTATTTATTAATAAAATTCTCGTCTTTAATAAAATTTTACACTCTTAATTATAAAAACACACATAGTTTGCTAATTTTTACTAGATTGTAAAAAGTTTATTTTATAAAACCTATACCCTCATATTTTTTTTTTTTTAAATTATTTTTCTATAATGTATTCGTTTTAAAATGAAATTATATTTGTCCCTTGGTGAGAGTTCTGCGATTAGAATATATATTTTTTTTTGTTAATTTTAATGGATTTAGAAGTTTTCAAAAAACGAATTTTTAATGAGGCGATTGTATATCTAAGCACTTACTATTTGGTAAAACTGAAAGTAAAAAGAAAATAAAAATTTCAAAAAAATTCGTTTAATTTTATTTATGAATTTGTTGCATCTATTTTATATTAATTACAAAAATAATTAATCAATTGAATATAATAGTTTAAATCACATTTTAAGATTTTCCCACATTTCTCCCTCACCCTTTAAAATGATCTATCCCCTTTAATTTTTGAGTATTTAGATTTTTCTTAATTTTTTCAAAAACAAATACAACTTAAAACTGAAATTTCAATGCTTTACGTCAGTTTACCCGTTTTTATGACATGCCTAATTAATTAAGTTCTTTCCCTTAGATTAATTTCAATCGGAATAAAATTCATACTTACCCAATAAAGAATGATACTTGATAAGCAAAACGATAAATAAAAACTCGTTATAGCGGATTTTGGGAAAATTACAAAAAAAACTGAAGGAGTTCTAGTTTTCGATTTGAACCAATAGTTGTAGTCCTAGCTCGTTTCAAATTCCGTTGCTCTGTGACTTAGCGTCGTTGAAATTAGGAGGCTGGAGATACACACGTACTGTCCTGGGGCGGATTTAAGCATAGGCTACCTACGTTGCAGTCTAAGGGCACACTCCGCAAAATTCTATATACTTGTACTGTATATAGTAGGTATGTCGCACGTAAATTTTCACAGCTCCTAAATACGGCCCTGCATGCAATGGATTTTTGGGCTCTTAGGACGGATTAACATTTGTTTTTTCTAAATCGATTTTCATGTTTTGAGGCTATCACCTAGAATTGACGAAATAATAAATTTAATAACTTTGGAAAGGAATACAATCATATATACGAGCTTTTCGTGCGTGCCTTCGGCACGCCCTCGAAGCTCGGCCCTCCGGACCTGGCGGGCGGCGTCTCGGTCCAAAAATTTTATTCCTCTTAAAAAACCACACTCCAAATGTATACCTGTAAACTCCCGAAAATACATAGTCTCTTAAAAGATTCGCCTCATTTTCGTCCTGACACAGCTACAGAAATGAAGCTCTAGATATGAATCTGGAAGTATTTTTTTTCTATAATCTACAGCATTGTGATATTTTTGTGTGGAAATAGATTTATTTAAATAAGTGGGATCGTGTGAGGAGGAGAATTATATTATATCATTTTTTTAAAATTTGGGATCGATAATCGATATAAAGCTCCAAATATTTAAAAGAGATTAGGTGTTGTTTGTATGACAGGCTGCTCCATCCAGTATTACCATGAGAAACTCATATGGGCATGCGTGTCTTAAGTCGTTCAATTTTGTAAAAATCAACAAATAAGAATAACAAAATTTAGATTTTTAAAAAATTATAAAAAAGTGGCAAATTATTAAAAAATAAACAAATAATATATAAAATATAAATCAAATAAGATGTGATTAATTTCTTCTTCTGTGCGCAAAGAAAAGCGAATTGAATATTTAATTTTTGAGTGGTGAAGGGGGGGGTATAATTATCAATATATTTAATGTTTCTTAATTTAAAATCAATTGGAGTCTTTCATTTCAAAATTCGAGTTAAAATTACAATTATATTTCAAATTTGCCTCGACTTATCTCGACTCAAAACACAAATATACCGACGTCATCAGCGCCCCCTGTCAGGGCTGTTAGGTCAGCATTGCTGCAAATTAATCTGGACTATTCTTATTATAATATTATACAGGGTGTTTCAGAAGGAATAGTAAATATTTTAGGAGGTGGTAGATTAGACAAATTGCAATAAAAAATGCCATATAACATGTGTCCAATTTTTATTGAGTACAGAGATACAACTGTTAGTATGTAACCCAATATCGGCATTCTCAGCATGTGTAAATACGTGCGGCATGTTTACACGCTACAGCACAGTAGAAGTGGCCAACAAATCACAATGAAAACTTCAATGTAAACTAAAGTACAACTTCAACATCAATACTCTACTGCTGACATTCGATAAATACGCCCATATCAACCAGAGTACCAAGACACGAAAAGAAAATGAATTGAACTCAGCTGTATATCGCTGTACTTAATAAAAATTGGACACATGTTATATGGGATTCTTTATTGCAATTCGTTACTACCACCTCCTAAAATATTTACTATTTCTCCTGAAACGCCCTGTATTATACGTGAAAGTAAAAATGTGAACTATTAAAAATTACTAGGAAATAAATTAAAAATTAAGGTGATTTATCATATAAACCTTTTTGTTTAATCTAATAAAATAAATAAATTACATTTTGAAAATGGTTTATTATCAACATATAAGAAATTACAAATTAAAAAGGTTGTTTTAAGAGAGTAGCAGAATTCTTTAAATTACAAGATTTAAATAGAGTGGATGCTCTGCTTGTATATTTATTTACACCAAGCAGAGGACACACTTTATTTGATTTATTCCTAATAAAAAAAATTACAGATGATTAAAGAGTGGTATAATTCATTTTTGGCTTGAAAATTGAGTAAATTTAATTAATTATTATTAATATATAATAAGCATAGAACATGAAATATAAAAGTGTTTCTAAAGATCTTTATTTCTTATGAATGTATTATATATGTTGTATGTACAAAAAAACAAATATATTATAAAGAGGCATAAAATAATATTCAATACAAGACAATATCGACAAGTGGTCATTTCTAAAATCTTTTAAAAAGAAATTGAAAAAGAATTATATTTATTTATAAGTTGAATTCATAGGTCAGGAAGAGGGATCAGATCCTGATTCGGTTTGAATTTCTTTTTCAACATTTGTTACTCCAAGAAGATTTTGCCTAAGTGACCCAAATTTGCAGGAGATTTCCAGAAGTTCTCTTAGTCCCTTAAAAAAAATGATAAAATTTTAATTGAATGTAATGGAAGGCAGCCCAGGGGTAGTGAGGAAAGAAAAAATTAACACATATCAAATAAGGTGTAATTTATTGGAATCCTTCCTCCTTTCCTTTCAAACCGACGTTTCGAAGGATTTTTCCCTCCTTCTTCAGGGTTTATAAACCAATATTACAAAATTATAAAAATGATAAAAATTTGATAATTATAAAAATAAACAAAAATTTAATTATAAGGTGTACAAATAAGTTTCCGCCGTTTGACAAAGTTGGTCCCACCAGTAAGTTATGATTAAAATTGTCAGAATTAAAACTTAATTATCGTAAGGTTGTATATTTGTTAACAAAATAAATAACCTTGAAATCTTAGTGAATTTTCATCAGTATATTATATTTTTTTGTGTGCGAAAATGTCGAGATTTGAGCCGAATAAGCGTCATTTGCCGGAGCTTTTGATTTACTTCTTCAAATTTGAAAAAATCTGCAGTTGAGGCGCATCGATTGCTTGGAGAGGCATATGGTGAGGCTGCTTTAAGTGAGAGAGGTTGACGAGAGTGGTTTTAAAAGTTTAAGTAGGGTGAATTCGACATCGAAGATAAAGAACGTCCCGGAAGGCCGAAAGTGTACGAAGACGCGGAATTGAAAGCATTATCAGACTAAGATTAGTGCCAAACGCTAGAAGAACTTGCACATACATTAGGAGTGACTCAAAAAGCAATTTCACATTGGTTGAAATCATTGGGAATGATTCTAAAACAAGGAAATTGGGTTACATATGAACTGACGCCGAGAAACGTTGAATGCAGATTTTTCACAAAACCGGTCAAAACCCTTTTGGAAACACTCAATTGGGAAGTTTTATCCCACCCGCTATATTCACCAAACATTACTCCTTCTGATTTCCACTTGTTTCGATCGATGGCGCATGGCCTGTCTGAGCAGCACTTCACATCATATGAAGATAACAAAAATTGGGTCGATTCGTGGATAGAGTCAAAAGATGAAGCATTCTTCTGAAGCGGTATCTGCCAGAAAGATGGAAGAAAGTAGTGGCCAGCAATGGAAAATACTTTGAATGATACTGTGTAACCAATTTTTTTCATTAAAGCCTCAAATTATGGGGGAAAAACGGCGGAAGCAAAGTTGTACACCTTGAATAATTTTATGTTTGTAATGTTTAAATAACAAATAAAAAAATAATTTAAATTATCTTATTAGTTGAAAATTCAAATTTAGTTTACCTTATTTTCTGTTGTGAGTCTTGCAATGGTTTCTTGTTCTGAAAAAGCTTTTTTTTCGTCTAAGGTTGCAGCATGATCCATTACTGCGGCCATTTCTTGTATTTTATTAGATTGGTCACTAATTACCTAAAATAGATAATTTTAATTTCTTAAAACAATATATTAGCTAAGCAGGTTAACAGTGGATCTAGTGGCTCACAGTAAATATTTCGAATAATAAATTAAGTGATGTAGCTATTCACATAATTATACCATACACCAAAGCTGGGCAGAACATCGTTAATCCGTTAATTAACGAAGTTTATATATTGCTTAACGATTTAACTTTTAAGTTAAACTAAAAAAATATTAACGGTTTCTTAACTTCCGTTTAATTGAGCTTCCGTTAAATTGGTTGTTGGCGTGATTTTGTTTGAGATTCAGCACTGTTACTCTCTCTGAAAAACAAAGCTCAGAACTTGTCTGGACTCAAAGTCAAAAGACTCTGTTACAGATGCTGCATTTCTAGGTAAACCAGTTTTAATAGAACTGTTTATTAAATATAATATAACACTGCTATTCCGTCTAGTGCTGCAGTTGAACGTCCTTTTTCTACAGGAAAAGATATTTTACTGGCGAAACAATCATCGCTGTCGGATCACAATTTTAATATGCTAATGTTTATGAAGGGAAACATGCACCTAATGCAAAATGATCAATAACTGATTGCTATTTTTTGCACTAGGTGCATATCGTCACCCCATTGCAAGAAATAGGTAACTCCAAGGAAAATGACTAAGCATTAGGGAATTCCAGATTTAGTGTGTAGCGGCTGAATGACGCCGTAAGTTAAATACTAAAATTTAAAAGCATTCGAATCATTTGCAGAGCCTTAGGGTAGGCCAAATTTTTGTTAGACCTGATCGAAAGTCTGAAATTATATGGTATATATTTTAATTGATATTTCAAACATTTCATAAGATTAGAGGATTTGGATGAGGCAGTCCAGATTCAACTTTTCATCATCAGCAGAATTTAGCGCACTGAAAAGTTATATAATATTCTCACTCCAACTAACACTGAGAGAGGAGACAGAAGGGAGTGACACCTTGCACTTCCTTCATTGACCTTTTCAAAACCATGAAGATGGGGCGTAAAAACCTCAGAAACGTCAGCTTTTGAAAACATTAAAGAAAGAAAAAAGCTTTGTCTAATAAATGACATCTTGTTAGATATAATTTCTCTTATTTGAAACTGGACTGCCTCATCCAAATCCTATAATATTCATTTACCAATCAGTCCGGAAACTATTTCAAACTTATTTCATAAGATATTTAATTAATTAACCGGGTATTAAATAAATAAACTACAAATTTAGGTAATTAAAAAGATACCTGAGAATAAATATTATTATGAAGTGAAGCCAAATCCAATTTACTATCCGAAACTAGCTGAGTGATATGTTGTCGATATTTTGTCATTATCAGTGCAATAGTAGTTTGATGGTCCTCTAAAGCATCTCGAAGTTCCTTATTTTCTTGCTGTAGGTCTCTTAAATGTCTATTTTCCTGTTTTATTCCTGCGACAAGAACCGAGTGAGGTCTCTGACGGGCTGCTTCATTTAATTCGTTCACCTCGTCTTGATACTTGAAAGATTAAAAAAAAAAAATTAATTTCTTGATTCAATCGAAATCCAAGGACAACAAATCGCCACGCTAAGATTTGCTGATGATATTGCTTCTTCTAGGAAGCAATAAAAAAGAATTAGAGGACGCTTTGAATGGAATCAATCAAATCCGAATAGAAGAAATCAAAATGAAAATAAAGAAGAATAAAACCAAGGTCCTAGTTTGTACAAAGAAAGAACAAACGAGACAGGAATGAATAAAAATTGACCAAGAAAATCTAGGAGTTAAGGAATTCCGTTATCTAGGAAGTAAAATGACATGGAATGGGAAGAGCCAAAAAGAAATTAAATCAAGAATTGCTCAAGCTAAAATGGGGTTTAATTCAAAACAAAAATTACTATGCTCCTCCTCATTCAGCTTAGAAAATAGGAAGATGCTATTGAAGACATATGTATGGAGCAGAGCCATGTACGGGTGTGAAACCTGCACAATTGGAGAAGAGGAGAGAAAAAAGTCTGGAAGCTTTCGAAATGTGGTGCTACAGAAGAATGATGAATATCAAATGGATGGATAAAATTACAAATGAAGAAGTTCTTGGAAGAATCGGAGAAAGAGGAACCTTGTTGAAGAGTCTGAGGAAGAGAAGAGGTCAGATGATGGGGCACACACTGAGACAAAAAGTGGAAGGGGAAGGCCCAGATTATAATATTTCGATCAAATAATTAGGGATATGGAATGCGAGATTTAAGATTTATATAAGAGTCTTTCTTGGGAGAGAAAGGGACTCGAAGCCGTCTTAATCTCCTACGCTTTGCCGACGATATTGTGCTTATCAGCAGCGACCCAGACAAACTAGGAATAATGCTACGTGAACTCGAAGAATCCTCACAAGCTGTGGGTCTGAAAATGGATCTTCAGAAAACTAAAATTATGAGTCCGAACAATATAGTGGTCACCATCGGTAAAGTCGATGAGTATGTGTATCTGGGACTCAAAATCAAGCTGGGAAAGGACAACCAAGCAGCCGAAATCACCAGACGTATCGGCTTGATCTGGGCGGCATTTGGCAGGCTCGGCTACATTCTCTGGGAACCACACATCCCTATAAACCTCAAGAGAAAAGTTTATGACTCATGTATCTTGCCCGTCGCTACGTATGGGCTCGAAACTGTAACTCTAACGATACACAGTGCAAATCGACTCCGAGTCTGCCAGCCAGCGATGGAGATAGAGCGTGCGATACTGGGAGTCAGCCTCAGAGAGAAAATTCGAAATGAGGAAATCAGGAAGAGAATGGAGGTCGTGGATGTGATGGAGCGAGGGGTTCGTCTTAAGTGGCCTTGGGAGGGTCACATAGCAAGAGACAATATTAAGTGGACTAAAATCCTAATACAATGGAGGCCGCGAGAGTCGAAAAGAAGTGTTGTATTGGCGAATGAAGTGGTTCGGCACTTTTCTAATTTGACCGCGAAAGAGTGTTGGGAGTCGGCAAAACGCGTGCTACGTGCAAAGCATGCTTTGGGGGAATTATTGATTTTATCTCATCAGAGCACCTGCCGTGATAGTATCTATAGAAAAGGGAAAGGGCAGAGACATTTCTTCGATGAGCCAGCGAGTCGAGGGAGTCGGTGAGGGTAGAATCGTCAATTAGCTTGACGGCTCGTTTCTGAATTGCATCTAGGGTAGCAAGAGAATATTCAGAGGCTCCTCTCCATAGATGAGAGCCGTATTCGAGAGAGGGGCGGATTTGGGCCTTGTAGATGGTGAGAAGTTGTGGGGGTCGCTTGGACCTGAATAAGTAGCCAATCTTCCTTGCTGCAGATTTAGCCACAGAGGAGATGTGTTCATTCCAAGACAGGTCAGATGCGACAGAGACGCCCAACATGGATAGGCTGTCACACATTTTCAGGGTATTCGAATCGAAATGAATATCAGGGAAATCTTTATTTTCGCGCCTAGAAATTAGACAACATTGAGTCTTGTTTGTATTAAAGTTAACTAAATTTGAGAGCCCCATTTATTCAATTTGACTAGGTCGAGAGTAATTGAGGAGGCAACATTGATTCGATTATTCGGGAGTGAGGGTTTGCCGTGCAGAGTGCTACCGTCTGCTTCACCCATATCCAATTGTTTCAAGAAACAAGGAATCACACCAGCACCTTATGACAGACATAACCTTTCCTTCATTCTAGTGAATAATAAAATTGATAAAATCGATCCCATTAATAGAAGTGGCGTGTATCTGCTTGAATCTAGCGACTGTGAAGCGATCTACATAGGTCAAACTGGAAGATCCTTCAAAATACGTTACTCTGAGCATATGAGATCGCTAAGGCAATTAACGTTAAATAACTCACCCTTCGATTCCACTTCTTCTTTTGCTGAACATTTAATAAATGAAAATCATTCCCCTTCCCCTAACAACCCTCAACCTTTACATTTCACTCCCAAAGGCCCTAAATTGGATATATTAGAGTAGGCCGAAATAAAGAAAGCAATCTTTAACAAAAAAACAATTTTGAATAACCAACAAGATATCAAAAGCTCCACTATATTAGATTTATTATTTAAATAGTTTGAATCCCCATATAATCCCTCTCTCTAATGATTCCCCCTTTTCAGCTCAAAATCTATTCAAAAACAAAGCCTTAAATAATCCCTTTAAAACCTCTATATCAAATTCTGAGTCTTCCTTTATTATATTCATCTTAGAGCTACATTATTTCTCTTCTTTTTCAAACATGCCATTCAAATCTATACATACCTGTGTGCCATTCTCTCGAATACTCCCCCACTGTTCCTCCACTAACCCTTCCACCTCCACCACCATACATTCGACCTAAATACGTGTATGTACTATTTCAACCAGTTAATTTAATGTAACTACTGAAGATGGGTGAATAGCCCGAAATATATTGAGTTTTATATTTAAACTGTTATAATTTTATTCCTGCGAAACCCCACATCTATATATGGTAAGTTAAGTTTGCAAAATCTGCAAAGTTTCTTTTTTTCTAACTATTCTTTCTCACGCATTTTGCAAACTTTGCACTTCTTCCTTCTAGTCCATTCTTTCTCACGCCTCGCTATCTAAAGGTACGTGACAAAAGGTATAGATTCAGCATTTTAAATCATTATAAAAGGTGGCTTCACAGATGAACAAATCAGTCTTGTATTCACAGGTGTTCTCACCTAGTCATCTCAACAGACCCTTGGACACCCTTACTAGGGTAGTATATCGATTTAAGACCTAACTTATAGGACGTTACCGAAACTGTTAACGAGTACCGAAATTCCACTCATCGATCGATATCAGTGCAGACTCCCAGGATTGGAGAACGATTTGTCGTAACCCCCGAAACGGTATAACCCGTGCCAAAACTTTCTTATCCTGGTCAGTATTAAATCATCTAAAGTGTTTCCCTAAAAATAAACTATTGTTGTGTGTCTCTAAATATAAACATTTTATATAAACTTTTGTAATATAAACAAAACTATTTTCCTTAATAAATATATATTCCAAAATTTCTCGAATATCAGTTATCCAGTGCTACCATCATCCATCTGCTCTACCAGTCTTCACATGTTCCCAATTCCTTTTTAAAAAACCTAATATTGGAATCGAGAATATAAGTTATATAGTACCTGGAGGCACCGAGCGATGCTCGGTAACTTCTTCCTTCAGTTAAAACCTTTATTTTAATATTATTTTTAATTTAAAATTCTGATAAAAAGGTCGATTTTTATTTGAGAGCCGTTTTCAAATTAAAAAAAAATACAAATATAGGTATATAGTATTCGCCCATTGTACCCCCCCATCCCGCTTAACCCCACCCCCGAAATCTCGCCCTACCCCCGGATCCCCACCACTGCACCCCACCTCCTGCACCTGTTTTGATTCAACCATATGATTCATTTTTATTCATCCAATTGTTAATAAATAAAACCTATCAAAATGTGTTGTTTTTTCAGAAAATTGAGACCTGCTTATGCGAAATATATTTTTAAATAAATTCTTGATTATTTTTTATTCTATTAAATAAATCATCATCATCATTGAGTATAAAGTCCTAAGACTGGTTTGATGCAACAATCCGTCTCCACTCGACTCTGTCCCCCGCCAGCTGTTTGACCTCTCTAAATGTCTGGCATCCCATATCCCCAATTATTTGGTTGAAATATTCTAATCTTCGGGTCTTCCCTTCCCCTTTTCTTTCCCCCTCCCCCTCCAAGATATCCCTAAGCAGTCCCCCATGTCTCAGTGTGTGCCCCATCATCTGACCTCTTCTCTTCTTCAGACTCTTCCACAAGGTTCTTCTTTCTCCGATTCTTCCAAGAACTTCTTCATTTGTAATTTTATCCATCCATTTGATATTCATCATTCTTCTGTAGCACCACATTTCGAAAGCCTCTAATCTCTTTCTCTCGGCTTTTCTAATTGTCCAGGTTTCACACCCGCACATGGCTATGCTCCATACATATGTCTTCAATAGCAACTTCCTGTTTTCTAAGCTGATTGAGGAGGAGCATAGTAGTTTTTGTTTTGAATTAAACCCCATTTTTGCTTGGGCAATTCTTGATTTAATTTCGTTTTCGCTCCTCCCATCCCATGTTATTTTACTTCCTAGGTAGCGGAATTCCTTAACTCCTTCTAGGTTTTCTTGGTTAATTTTGATGCATTCCTGTCTCGTTTGTTCTTTTTTTGTACATACTAGGACCTTGGTTTTATTCTTGTTTATTTTCATTTTGATTTCTTCTATTAGGATTTGGTTAATTCCATTCAGGGCGTCCTCTAATTCTTTTTTTATTGCTTCCTAGAAGGGCAATGTCATCGGCAAATCTTAACATAGCGATCTTTTGACCTTGGATTTCGATACCTGTATCAATTTTGTCTTTGAATTCTTTAATCGCTTCTTCTATGTATAAGTTGAAAATCATGGGTGACAGCACACATCCTTGTCTTACACCTTTTTTATTTTGGCTTCTCTTTGCTCATCTCCAATATTTATAATTGCCGTCTGGTTTTGATATAGATTGTAGATTAGTCTTCTCTCCCTGAATTTTATTCCCGCCTGTTTTAATATTTTAAACATAATTTCCCAATTGACGTTATCGAATGCTTTTTCTAGGTCTATGAATCCGATGTAGACAGATTCTTCCCTGATAAAAGCCCTTTATATTATTAGTCTAAGAGAGAGAATTGCTTCTCGGGCGCCTCTGTTTCTTCTAAAGCCGAACTGGTCTTCCCCAGATTTTCTTCAACTCTTTGTTCTATTCTTCTTTGGATTATTTTGGTTAGGATTTTGGAGGCATGTGAGGTTAGGCTAATGGTCCTGAAATTTTGACATTTATCCGCGCCTGTCTTTTTGGGAAGTGTGACTATTTTGTTTTTTGGAAAATTGAGACCTGCTTATGCGAAATATATTTTTAAATAACTTCTTGATTATTTTTTATTCTATTAAATAAATAGTTCTTTATAAAAACAATTATAAAACGTTTATTAATATTTCTAACGTTTATGGAGAACAAAATATGTTAAAATCTACAATCACAATACTTCTTCAAGGCCTTTTAGAACAATGAATTAAGGCAACCCATTGTCTGCCTGGGTACAAAAGGAAAAGGGAAACCTTTTTAAAACCTAAGAATGGGATTTGTCTACCTGAGAATAATTAATTTGATTACGAAAAAACCCATCAAAAACAATTTTGTCGAAGGTGAGACCGTGACAGATCGAATTGTCACCCCGAAAACCCCCTAACCCGTGAATTTAATCAAAATCGGTAGAGTAGTTTTCAAAATAGAACCAAGATACAAATATATAAACAAACAAATATATATATATATAAATAAATATACAATTTTTGCTATTATTTATTATGTTTCACTTACAACCAACACCGCTTTCCTTAGAAGTAATCAAATTATGTTATTCACTCAATAAAAACCATTGGTCAAAATTTGATAAAGTCCAGAAGGGTGTAAACCAGTGGTTTTAACCGAACCACCCTGACGTCAACAGGCTAAAGAAGAAGGTGTAAGATATTTAGAGAGGTCAAAGAGCTGGAGTGGAGACGGGTGGTTGTGTCAAACCAGTCTTAGGACTGTGTATTCAATGATGATGATGATGATTTCAAATTAAATAATTAGATAATGTACCTGTTTCATTGCATCCACTTGCTTATAGACTGATTGTGCTTGAGAGAGTAAAAAATCAGCTGCTAAATCATTTTTTTTTAAACGAGTAGCTAAACGTTTTGCATCTAAGATCATTTGCTGGATTGTTAACGACATTTCTTGAATTTAAGAATAGATATTCATTAAATATTTAATAAATTTTGATTGAACAAGTTTCTTTAAATATAGAAAACATACCTTTTTTGATGATATATTAACAAATTTGAAATTATTTTAAAATAAAAATGAATTATTTCGTAAATAATTAAGGATTATACTATGAAATAATTATTCATTCATAAAATTAATGGTTTATTAAATTATTTAGATATAAATTAGGAAAACATGAATATCTGTCTAAATGTATGAAGTATATGAGTTTATTATTAATCCAAAAGATGTCAGTTGCTCTGCTACCTTTAATTGATCTTTTCTGATATAATCTATAAATAGAATTATAATATATATGTATAAATATACTATTTATTTATTTATTTAAATGTAACATTTTTAAAGAAATTCCAAATATAACTTTTTATAATACTTATGAAAATATAAAAAATCAACTGATGTGGGCATCACACGACTTTCACATTAGTACTCCCTTATTTGAAATCATCAAACCAATTTTTTTTATTAAAATTACTTTAATTTGGGTTTCCCTCAAGCCGTTTTGAGAGAAAACCGGAAAAAATACGAATTGCAAAATAGCAAAAATCTTGAAGTAAACATGTACTTACGTTTCTTTGATTTTAGCCAAAATCTTGAGGTACTTCGACTCTAGAATCTAAATATAGCTTAAGTTCCAAATCCCAAAGTTCGGCGACTTGCCGTAGCCTAAATATGGACAATTCAAATATTTTTTTTTTAATTAATTAATTAATTTATTTATTTGGGGGTCAGATTGGCTAGGGGTTAGCGTGCCAGCCTGCTAACCAGAGGACCCGGGTTCGAATCCGACTCGAGGCATCCGGCTAAAATCTGACCCCGGGGGGTAGAAACAAATTTAAAAAAATTAATAGTATCGTAAATTGGCTTATGGAAAAGCCAAAAAAAAAAAAAAAAAAAAATATTTATTATAAAATAATGCTCTGACCTCGTAAAGCAGAAATATAAAGAATACAGAAATAGTTACATTTAAATGAGTAAGTCTCTCACAATATGTAATCAGTACAAGGCCAACACGTTCCAACCCAGAGATCAGCCCAGAGTCAGCACCAGCAGACAAATCAACCACAGTGACACACACTCTCTTCATTTATTTCAATCGGATTAAAATTTATTCAAGACAGAGTATTTACATCAATTTTTTTTTAAAAAAGGCTTTTTTTTAAGAAAATAGCTAAAAACGAAAAATATTTCACGTACTTAAATGTCAACTTCCCTTGTTCCGATTTCAACCAAAAGCTTGCACACTGTACTCCTTCTAGCCTATATCGAGCTTAAGTTTCGAATTTCGTAGCTCTGACGCTTAGATGAGTTGCGAAACACAGGGAGTACATATTATGTTGCCGTAAAAACTCGTTTTTATAGTAAGACCAGGTTCTTACTAGTTAAAACGGAGTTTCACTGAATACCTTTCTGGCAACTGGAGTTTACTGATGCTGGATGAGTTATAGGTTCAAAGATCTAGAATCTTCATTTTTGAACTTCCACCTCATTTTGGGTGTCAAATGTCAAAAATTAATCCTCCTTTTCGTTTAAAATTTTTTGAAAATAAACACCCAAAATGAGGCCTTTGAACCAAACTCAACCAACATCAGTTAACTCTAGTTGCCACAAAGATATTCAGTGAAACGCGTTTTAACTAGTAAGACCCGTTCTTACTAAAAGCGTGTTTTTACTGTAACATAATATATATATATATATGCACACACGGACCAATATGGTTTTTGGCCCCTTTTTGACCCCTGGAGACCAAACAATATCTGGTTTGGCGTTCTAAATCCACCAGCTTCAAACTATTAAGCTCTACGATTTCTTTCACCTAGAAGTCACAAAGTGAATTCAACTTTTTTTCTATGGAGAGATAGAGGTGCTCAGTGTCAGGACTCCGGCAGGCGAAATATGTAATCTGTATTGTTATGTTTAACAAAAAGAAAATTCAAGAACAATTTCAACAGAATCAAAGATCCTCAAAAAATTTCTTAAAAATAAATTTGAAAGAATACTCAAATACAATCTTATAAAAATAAATAAATAAATTTGGACATCTCACTTATTACAAGAACATTTAATTTTACAATTTGGAAATTTAAATTTTTATTAAAATAAATATTTTGAACTCTTTAGAAAAATTTGGTTAAGGAGGTTCCCTAATAAATCGATTTTCTTGCAATCCTTTTAAAACTTTGAATACACACATATTTTTATAAGTGTCCTTTATTCGTAGAAATTTTTTTCAATAGTCCTTGCGGCACTAAATTTGTAAATATATTGACCATTGAAATATTTAACACGCGAACGCTATCTCGATTGATGTGAAAGCGACTGTTTCATTAAATATAACAATCATAATTTTCTTGAAATTATTTTGAAAAACTGAGAATCATTAACTGAAGATATAACTAAACTATTAACCCTACGGAAAATTTTATTATGAGCAAAGTTGTAGGAGATGTGATTTCTGACAACTTTTGTTTAAAAAATTCCCCCAAATAACCACCCAAAAAGGGAGGGAAGGTGAAAAATATGTAAATGCTTGCCCTTGGAGCAAACTCAACCAAATTTTGTATACATAATCTGTGGGCCTCTAGAGAGCTAGAAATGCAAAAACTGACCACCCAAAATGGGGAGAGGTTCAAAAAATGAAAATTCTGGCTCTTGGACCAAACTCAACCAAATTTTGTATACATAATCGGTGGGTCACTAAAAGGCTAGAAATGCAAAAGCTGGGTGCGGAGGTTGGGTGCGGGGGTGGAGTGATGGTGCGCAGGGTGGAATGGAGGTGGAGTGAGGGAGTAAGGCGGAGTAGGGGGTGCAGGGGGTTGTAGCGGGTGGCCCAGGGGGAGTAGTTGGGGGGTCCAGGGGGCTAGGCGGGGGTGAGGGCACGGGGGAGGGGTGCGGTATGGTGATGGTGCAGGGTTGGTGGAGTGGGGGGTTCAGGTGAGGGTCCAATGGCGTAGTTGGGTGTTACGGGGGTGGGGGTCCGAGGTGGGTGGGGTGCGGGATGGGTGGTGGTGTGTGGGCGGGGGTTGGCCACGGGTGCATCGTGCGGGGGTTAGGGTGCTGGGTGGGTTTCGGGGGTGTGGTGGGTGGGGTTTGTGGGTTGGAGGTCCAGAGGGCGTGCCCCTGGCTAGCAAGAAGGCCGACAAAGGCGGGCCTTGCAGCTAGTCTGAGCTATATTAGGGAACGTCCTTAAGTTGATAAAAAAAAAGCTTTTGGAAAACCCGCTTGAATTGATGACTTTATGATTGCGCGTGCTCGCACCCTAGATAACTAGCCCTCTAGGTGTTTCAACAACTTCGGAATATTTCGGATCTTTTCGGATATCATCGCTGAATGATGTATGTAACTCATATTGAGTGTGTTTGTGTGTTAAGAATGAATTGAAAACGTCAGAAAAATTGGGTATATATACTATTTACCCAATCAAAAACGTATTTATGTGTTAAATTTAGTGTTTTTATAAGTGCTTATTAATGTGTTTAGAAATATTTGCCAAAAGATTTTGTATTATTTAATGAGAGATTCTTAGCAAAATATCATCATCATTACAACATGGCTGAAATTTGAAAGAGCTCTTTGTTCCGGATGTACTCACTATGAAAGTTAAGTCCTTTGAGAAGGAAAAGAACAGTGAGAGGTAATTAATTTTTATCTTTTCAAACAATGCATTTTATAATAATTTTATATTCTTTATTAAATAACCTAGTTTCTCGTCCGTCTAACGTCCGACATTTTGTGCTACTTTCATCTTGTTACCTTAAGGCGTATATAGCCTACGTGTTGAACTCATTTTTAAAAATATCCTTTTACAAGAATTTTCAAATGAAATTCCTAAATCACATTAAAGATATTGCATTTGTTTTATTTTTTAATAAAAAAAAAAGGTGAAATTAATCTCTTTAAAAAAATGATGAAATCATGTTACAATTTCTAACTTTACCATATCTAGTATGGGGAAATATTAGTCCAGATTGCTGATTTTACTTACGTTTTTTCCAATTATTTCACAAAGGATTAAAAACTTTTTAATAAAAAAAAAAAATGAATTGAAATAACATAGTAAAAGTAAAATTTACTGAAAAAATTATTTTCAAAAATATCTTTGAGTGGGTCTGTAACTGTAATTAGTGTGATTGTGCTCACTTTTTATCTGAGTTCTACATCAAAAACTTAAAATAAAACCGACATGTAATATTTAATTGTTTTTTTATTTAAATTATGAACTCAAAAGTTTTTGATGGAAATCGGAATCTTCATTCTTAGGTTTACTCTTGACATCTCTCGAAAAAGATATAATTTAATTAATATCTCTTAAAATATCATATTTACCATAAGGGCTTCAAAGTGTTGATTTCGCATAATTATTTTTTTTATCAAAATAGCTTAAATAATTTTTAGGGGATTTCAAATAAGTGAGCAAAAACACTAATTGACATAAAGTGACATTTCGTGACTTTTTTGTTGATTGAAGGCTTATTTTCATTTAGTTTTTTTTATTAAATATTTATTTCTATTTGTTTTGTAATAATTGAGAGTAGACCGAGCTTATGGTAAAAATTAATTGAAATAACAGTTACTATAACAAGGGAACCGAGGGGTGAACCGAGATTGGAATTAGGTGTACACGTCTTTGGAGTTAAGTGGAATTATTTTGGAATTCGTTAGATAATGCCCCTTTACCCCCCCCCCCTTACCCCTTTTATACCCCTTTATTTAATAGATATATTGTCTTCTACTTGGAAATGAACGTGGAAGTGGAAGTGGGTGGTCGCGGTTCACCCCTCGAGGGAACAAATTAAAAGTAATATTTACTGAAAAAATTATTTTCTAAAATATCTTTGAGTGGATCAGTAACTGTAATTAGTGTGATTGTGCTCACATTTTATGTGATTCTTTTTCAAAAACTTGAAAAAAAACGACATTTAATAATTAGTTGTTTTTTATTCATATTATGAACTCAAAAGTTTTTGATTGAAATCGGAATCTTTATTCTTAGATTTATTCTTGACATTTCTCTAAAAAGATATAAATTAATTAATATCTCCTAAAATATCATATTTACCTTAAAGATCTCTCTGGGCTTTAAAGTGTTGATTTCGAATAATTTTTTTTATCAAAATAGCTTAATAATTTTTAGGGTATTTCAAATAAGTGAGCAAAATTACTAATTGACATAAAGTGTCATTTCGTAACTTTTTTTTGTTGACATTGAAGGCTTGTTTTCATTTAGTTTTTTTTTACTAAATATTGATTTCTGTTTGTTTTATAATAATTAAATTAAATGAGAGTAGACCGAGCTTATGGTAAAAATTAAGTGAAATAACAGTTACTATATAGGGAACCGAGGGGTGAACCGCGATTGGAATTAAGTGTACACGTCTTTGGAGTTAAATGGAATTATTTTGGAATTCGTTAGATAATGCCCCTTCATCTATTGTCTTCTATCTGGAAATGAACGTGGAAATGGAAGTGGGTGGTCGCGGTTCACCCCTCGAGGGAACAAAGTAAAAGTATAATATTTAATTAAAAAATTATTTTCTAAAATATCTTTGAGTGGGTCAGTAACTGTAATTATATTGCGAGTCGGAGAGATTTTTATCTCAAGGGTAAGATCAACTGCCCGGAAAGCATATTGGTTCTCAGGTTCAACTCCTGAGGGGATAAACCCCCTCTGATAAGCAATATAAAATTATTATACGTTTTATATGAGTTCTATATCAAAAAATTAAAAAAAAAAAACGACATTTGTTTTTTATTGAGATTATGGACTCAGAAGTTTTTGATTGAAATCGGAATCTTCATTCTTAGGTTTATTCTTGACATTTTTCGAAAAAGATATAAATTAATTAATATCTCCTAAAATATCATAAAAAATCATCACTTTTTTGTAGACATTGCAGGCTTGTTTTTACGTAATTTTTTTTTTTTTTATTAAATATTAATTTCTATTTGTTCTTTAATAATTAAATTAAATGAGAGTGAAACGAGGTTATGGTAAAGTCATGTTAGATTTTTAGAATTTTTTTTTTAATTAAGTTTTTTTTCATTTGTTTGTTAATATTATTTAGAGGCTATGATTTCACGATTAGGTTAGTTTTTTAAACAAGTTAAAGCATGTGAGAGACAATACTAGAAATTCTTATAAAATAATTTTTTAAATCCTAATATATATATATATATATATAAATTTGTTATATTAAATATTTTAAACTGATAGTTTCCAGTCTTAGTAGCCTTTCCTATTTTTCTAATTTTAATATATGGGTTAGTTATAAATAAAAAAAAAAAAAATTAAAAATTAAAGCCAAATATTGAAATAATAATAATAATAAATTATTTATGAATAATTACATTCCCATGCTTTATATAAAATGTTGACAAGTTTGATAATATAAATAAGATACTATTACCATGATTAAAATTGTTGCTTAGGGTTTTAAAAAATAACAAAATAGCCAATTGGGTCATGAAAAATATATATAGATTGATCTTATCTTTTTAGAAATATGCAATTTTCAATTTGAGTAAATTAACAGGGACTTAAGAGTGACATCTTATAATTAAAACAAAATTCAGTCGAATTGAGAACCTCCTTCTTTTTTGAAGTCGGTTAAAAATATATACATTTTTTATTTTTTCTACATTGTGTTAAAGGAGAATGGTGTAGGTTCTTGGTGAAACATATTTAAATAAAGTAAAGAAAATTTTAAAATTTAAAATTCTAGGTAGGTTTCGCAAAGATAAGAGACAAGATGCTTGTTAGCATGACTATATTTTGGGGTACGAGTGTATACCATATTAACTATGACACGAGCCCATCTTCAAGAGTACACAGAGAAAACTGAGAACAAAAATATAATATAGTTTACAAGTAAAATTTGTTATCTTTAACAATAAGAGAAGGGAGAGAAGTAGTGGAGGGGGAAGAGTTAAAGACAAAGAAGAATTTTTATTTATCGAAAATTAAGATTAAGAAAAGCTTTTGAGGGCTTAGAATATACCCTGGAGTTATTGATAGAATTCATTTCTAGGATATTCCAAGACTCCAAAACCCTTTCTTAATCTTAATTTTCGACAAATAAAAATTTTACTTTGAACTTTAACCCTTCCCACCACCACTACCCTTCTCTTATTGTTAAAGTTAACAAATTTTACTTCTAAACTATTTTATATTCGTCAACTCTTTAAGATGGGCTCCTACCCCGAAATATATATACTTAGTCATGGTAACAAGTATCGTGTCTTTTATTTTTGCGAAACCTACATAGAATTTTATATTTTTAAATTTTATAAATTTTCTTTACTTTATTCTAGATTGATTCAGGGTATCCCACTTTCCATAGACTAGTGCAGCGTTTCCCAAACTTTTTGACCGCGGCCCGGTACAAGGTTTTAAAAATTTTCGCCACCCACTTATGAAAAAAAAATACCCATTTTTTTACAAAACAAATTTTATTTTTAATAAAAAAAATCAAGTAATTTGTTTGTTTATTTCATACACAAAAATTACAAAATAATTATATAAGAAAAATATAAGTAATTAAAAAATTAACAATTATATTCATTTAAAACTTTAGTAAATGAAGTAAACTTTGTTTCCACATATTTTGTCCTTAGTGCGAAGGATGATGCGGGCGCGGGCGATAAAGCTTTATGAAAGAGTACAAATACACACTATTCCTAGTGTGTCTAACTGATGTAAAAAAAAAATATGTAAAAAAAACTTTTTTGTGTTTTAACAATTTTTTTTCGCGACCCGGCAAAATTTTTCTACGACCCGGTTCCGGGTCGCGACCCACACTTTGGGAAACGATGGACTAGTGAGTGTATACCATATGTCTAGACTTTTTGACCACCCTTTATTTATCAAAGTCTGGCCAAATTATTAGCCTCAGGATTATTTTTGATCTTTTCTTTAATAATAAATATTTCCAAGCAATATTTCTAATTAATCAATATATCTTAGAATTATTTCTGTTATAAAAATACATTTTACACAAAAAATTAGTATTTTATTTAGATTTCTTTCGTTGATCTTTAATAAAGCTACAATTTTGTGAGTTATTCTTTCAATGCAACTAAGGCCACTATTTTTCATTGTGATTTAAAGAAACATGATACTTCAATCAATTTCATTTACATGGCTATGTTTTCCTCTTAAGACATTCTAAGAAGTGATCTGACTTGTAGACCACCAGCTTGGAATAACTCAATGTATTAGGTCATAATTAAAGCAAATATAGAATAATAATGAGTTTAATAATTTGGCCAGAAACTATATATTTTAGATAATAAATAAATAATTTATTTTTATTTAATTTCTAGCGAATGCATGACATGTTCATCCAATCTCAAGTTGGAAGTCACAGCAGCGGGGTGCAGGTTTTACAAGGACACAAGAAGCGTAAATTGGACCATAGCTCTCAACAAAATCAAACACAAATTGATTATTCTTCAACCAGTGATTTATATTCTTTGAATAATTCTGGAACAATTTTACCAGTAAGCCATCATCAACGTCGAGGAAATATTTCACATTCAAATGGTCATAATGTACTCCAGAAAAGTCCCAACGGTGGCATGCCACAGCAATTTATCCGCGCCTCCACCATAAAGCTTTTAGATACTTACCAACGCTGCGGACAAAAGGTAATCATAGTAAGAAAAATGGAATAATATATTCAGATTAAACAACACATTTTCGATTTAATTATAGTCTATGAATTACTTTTGATAAGTATTAAAGAAATTATAACCCTTTGTAAAATAATCCCCTCTAAATTTTAAGTAGGTGCAATTATTGAAAGATAAATTTTTATTTAAATCAAACATAATTAATTATTTATAACTCAGATGAAATCCAAACATTACACATCGAGAATACCTATAGAAAAATAATATAATAAAAAATAGAAATTAGATAACATCCAAATAATTCTAACAGAGATATGATACCTTAACTTATATCGTATTATCTTTTAACGACCAATAAAAATTATTATTAGTTATTCTTTTAACTAATAACAAATAAGACAATATCGTCGCGTTAGAGTGTAAACCTGCTAACTCCATTTATTTATCATATATGACATATTAATACCATTCGAAAGAAAAAGAGATGCAGCATCGTACAAATCAAACTGCTACTTAAAATTACGATCGTAAGTTGAGGAAAAAATGTGAAAAATAGTTTCTTTCATTAACAACAATATTAAATTTTGTTTGTTTTTTGTCTGCCCTGTAAAATTTCCTTGTTGTGAGTTAGCAGGTTTACACTCTAAGGCGACGATATGTTTTCATTTTCCCCTCTCCGCTAGTGGTTTAACTAGAATTTTTTACCCTTCCAAATTTTAATCTAGGATATGGAAATCAATTCCAACTCGCCAATGAAAAAATTTTATTTAGCGTGCTTATCTTTCAAAATTTCACATATTGATGATTAATAAACGAAAGTTTTTAAACCACTAAAATATTTCTTATATGTTGTGGAAATACTAAAATAATGCAAAGAGGTGAAGAAATAATGTGTTTTGTAAATTTATAAATGCTCATTTTATAATAAGGACAAATTCATATCTTTATTTATTTGTTCATTGTAAAACTTCTTTTCACATGAAGATGAAACTTACTGACGTTTTATGGTGTCATGCATGACAAGCTATGTATTATCTATTTATCAAAATAAGAATTTATTATTTTTCAAACGCAGAATTCTTATCAAAAGATAATTTTACTTGGATTATAGGTTGAAAGATTATTCAAAAATTTTCGTGTTCAGCTAAAGAAGTTTATCTTCAAAAACTGGGCACTGGCTACGGTCCTCCACTCTGTAATCTAAGCCACTCCATATATTAAAGTATTTTGGTTTAAATTCACCATAAATAATCGGTTTTAAATAAATAACACTAGCGATAGATACATTTTGATATAATTTAGTTGCATTAAAATAAATTAAAAAAAATTGCTATTAGTATAATGCCTTTGGAAAATCCTAAGGAATATACTACTCGAAGGATTCGATGACCTTTTCACAGTGACTTTGGTTTGTCCCCTTCATGTGCCGAAGCGGAAATCGTGCGAGCGAGAGGGTAATGGTGATAGCAGCGGCGGAGGCGGCGGAGGCGCAACAGCAACAGGCCAAGTACCAGCCACAGCAGCATCAACAACGATTCATCAATCTACAGCTGCAGCAGCACTTGCGGCAGCCAATCCCTCTTTGGAGTCCAAAAACACCGCCACCACGACGTCCCATAGCAAAGTGGCAGGCGGGCCCCCGCCCCAGGGCTCGTCTACCGCTGATGGGGACTATCAACTTGTTCAACATGAGGTCCTATATTCTATGACCACCCAATATGAAGTACTGGAATTTCTTGGGCGGGGTACTTTTGGGCAGGTAAATAAATTCAATTATTTGAATTATCTTATCAAGATTTTTTTTTTTTTAAAGCTCAATAACTGATTAAATCAATAAAAATTCCAATCACGTTATTCGATCATAATGGTCTTATTGTATTATCATTTATCATTTTATTAAAAGATAGGAAAATACAAATTTTTTTACTTTACCAAAAGCCATATGGGGAAATATTTATATTTGTGTAGGGAAAATTGTTTTTGTTTTTGAAAAATTTCAAAAAAATATTTATAAAACTTTTTTCTTATGTGGGTGATTATTGAGAACTTTTTTTTTTATTTCGTTATTTTAGCAATCAGAATTACAATATTTACAGAAATTTAGGTTTCTTGGAGATCTTGTGGCCATTTTATTTTTAGTCTTCTTACTTTGGGATTTAGGCATAGAGAATTGACTGATTGATTTGGGTGAAGAGCCAGTTTCTTAAAGTGTTTTGATGCTTTTTTGTTGATGATTTCTGATACATATTGTATTTGTTGATCGTCATGTAGTGATTTGTTTGATAGATACCATGGGGCATTTGTGATTGTTCTAAGAAATTTTGATTGAAATCTCTGGATAATATTTACATTTGATTTACATGAACAACCCCAGACCATATGTCCATATTGGCCGGATGATGGTCTTGTATATCAGAATTTTGTTTTCTAGCGTTGTGGGAGCCATTCTTCCAATAAGTCAGAACATCTTTTTTATTTTAATATCCATTTCGTTCCTTTTCTTTTTGATATGGACATTCCATGTCAGTCTCGAGTCTAAGTGGAGGCCTTGGTATTTCACATTATTGGTTTGTGGAATAGTTTTATTGTTAATATTAACTTGGGGACTTGAGAGTTTCTTCAGACTGAAAGTTATGTGGGAGGAATTGAGAACTTGGACTTGAAATAAATTGGAAACTAAATTTTTAAAATGTTGCTACGTTTCGCAGTATATTTTTCTGCTTCTTTAGGCAATTTTTAAACTTAACCTCCTCGTAATATGTAATATATAGATCATTTTTTATCTATTATTAACGACCAAGTAGAACGGAGTCGAGTATTTTGGAAGATATAAGATAGAGAACCCTAGAGGTATGCGAATTTGAATCGCACTTGGCCGGCTTATCACAACAGAACAATGACATCCTTTTTTTAAAACACACAATCCTCTACAAATCTTAACCAATACAAATAACAATTGTTCTGTTGTGATAATTGTTTTAATTGTAATCAACATAATATGGTCTAATGATCTATACATTACTTATTACGAGGAGGTTAAATTTAAAAATTGCCTGAGGAAGAAGAAAAATATACTGCGAAACGTAGCAAAATTTAAAAATTTAACTTCCAATTTATTTTAAGTCCCCAATAATCAGCCACATAAGAAAAAATTTTCAACATGGACGATAACAACACCAATATATTTTAGAACAGCTAAAACCATTTTATTAAAAATAAGCCGGCCAAGTGCGATTCAAATTCGCATACCTCTAGAGTTCTCTATCTTATATCTTCCAAAATACTCGACTCCGTTCTACTTAGTCGTTAATAATAGATAAAATAAAATAAAATAATGTGGGAATTTGGAATTTTTTCATAATTTTAAATTAAGCCACTTCTCGGTTCACAATTGGCGGAGATATGAGGTAACATAGACACAAAAAAAAAAAAAAAATCAGTCGAATAGAGAACCTCCTCCTTTTTTGAAGTCAGTTAAAAAGCTTTTGGATCTCCATCATGAGTAGTGGTCCACCCATTTTTATCGCTTCTGAAACTATCCCATCCTCTCCTGGAGCTTTGTTATTTTTCATCTTCCCTAGAGCATTCGTCTAACGAAATCTCTGGAATATCTTCAGAACCTTGATTTTGGACCTTCTTCTCCAAATACTTAGGGCCAATTGTATGTCAGTCTTTGTATAAGTTGACAAAGGGTAGAACCTTAGAATCCTGGCGGGATGGCTAATCAGATGAAAGTGCGTGGCACAAGGTAAATTCTAAGGTTTTACCCTTTGTCAACTTTTACAAAGACTTAACCAACCGACATATAACTGGCCCTTGATTGAGTCTATACTGGATTTGTTGGTGTACAACAGTCCATAAAATCTTTCCACAATGTGTAGTAATTTTTCTATGTTGTTATTATGCCAGTTTCATCTCTAAGTTTGAAAATTTCTTTTTTTCCATTTATAAATTTACTTCTCATTTGTTTCATGCTTCGAAGATTTCCTTATTTAATACGTTTATGCTTTGTTGGTCAACGTTCTTATCGCCTCTCAACAACCTCCTTTGTTCTATTTTGCATTTCGTATCCAAACTAATTTTTTCTTTCTTTGGACTTACTGGGCAAAACTTCATTTGAATATCTGATATTGTTTCCACTATTAAGACATTTACTTTGTTAATATCTTCCTCTGATGTTTTATTTTGGAGGGTTTCACTAATGTTTCTCAAATATTTGCTTGTTTCTTGGTTGTTCCCATGATTTCGGTTGTTTCTTTTTTATCATTTTGTGTCGTTCATCACTGGTATTTATTTTAATGGTGGCTCTCACCATTCGATGGTCACTTGATTTTGAGAATCTATTTAAAACTGTGACATTTTTAAATATATATTTTTTATTTGTGATGAAATAATCAACCTCATTTTTTGTATTTCCATCTGGGCTTTTCCAGGGCCATAGTCGATGGAATTTTTTATAGAAGAAACTTTTCAGCTGAAATAAGTTTTTCTCTAACAGGAAATTTAGCAGAGTGTCACCGCGGTCAATTCTTCCCGGACTTCCGAAATTTCCAAGCACACTCTCCAAAAGATCTATCTTAGTTCCTATTTTGGCATTAAAATCGTCACTTATAATTGTGAAATGTTCATGATTTTCTGTGATGGCTGCGGATAATTCTTCATAAAAAGTTTCGATTTCTTCGTCAACAACATAACGACGTGCTAGCTTAGTTTTCTATTGAAAACAAAAAGAGAGAAATCCCTGAGTCGGAGTCGACACATTTTCCCCGAATACGACTGCTCAGGCCAAAAATTCCTTCCGACTCCGACTCCACAGCCCTGGTATTTAGTTAATTTTTTTTTATCAAGATCGAATGTAGAATTTCTGGGAAATTTCCAAAAAAAAAAACAAAAAAAAAAATCTTTTCAAACACGATTACAAAACTTTCCCATACTTCGTGTATGTAGTCAACTAAAAATTATAAATGAATATAAATTTTATTTAGGTACTTTTATATTTCAAAGTCAGAAAAACATTTTAACATTATTTTTTTTTATTTATAAATAATACCTAAAGAAATTATTTTTTATCATCTATATATAAAATATTAAGGTTTTGTCTGTACATTGCTCCAAATCACGCCAAATTTTGGTTGCACACGTTTAAAGCAAAGTTATGAACAAAAACACCCTCAACAAAATTTATGTCTATATGTCTGTCTGTCTCAGTGGTTTCCGCGAAAAGCTGCTCACGATTCACGTCAAAACGGCTGAAGGGATTATTATGAAATTTCATATTTATATCAGATGTCTTCTAACTTACGTTTTGATATTATGACCCCAAAATGGGGTTGGGGGGGGGGGGGCGCGAATGAAAATTATCAAATAACTCCTAAACTATTAAATCTAAAGCAAATTTTATAATGAGCAAAGTTGTAGGGGATGTGGTTTCCGACAACTTTTGTTAAAAAAAAATTCCCCCAAAAAACCACCCAAAAAGGGGAGGGTGAAAAAAATATGTAAATTATTGCCCCTGGAGCAAACTCAACCAAATTTTGTATACATAATCTGTGGACCTCTAGAGAGCTAGAAATGCAAAAACTAACCACCCAAAATGGGAGGGGGTCAAAAAATGAAAATTCTTGCTCTTGGACCAAACTCAACCAAATTTTGTCTGTGGGTCACTAGAAGGCTAGAAATGCAAAAACTGGGTGCGGGGTTGGAGCGATGGTGCGGGGGGAGGAGTGTGGGAGTAAGGCGGAGTAGAGGGTGGAGCGGGGGGGGGGGGGGGCACGGGGGCTACATGGTTGGTGGAGTGGAGGTTCAGGTGAGGTCCAGTGGCGTAGTGGGGTGGTACGGGGGGTGGGGGGTTGGGCTCGGGTGCATGATGCGGGGGGTGGTAGTGCTGGGTGGGTTTCGAGGGGTGTGGTGGGTGGGAGTGAGGTGTGAGGTTGGGGTGCGAGATAGAGTGTGGGGGCGGGGGTTGGGCACAGGTGCAAGGTGTGGGGGGTAGGGGTGCTGGATGGGTTTTCGGGGGGGGGGGGGGGGGGGGGGGGGGTCCAGGGGCGAAGGCGGGCCTTGCAGCTAGTTATCATATATAAATAAAAAAAAAAAAAAATTTTTATTTTATTAATGTTGCAATCAAAGTGTAAACATAGTTAATCAATGGCGAAAATTTTAGCGTGGTAATATAGTCCTATGTCTCTATAAAATGGGAAGGGAAATGCTACGAAAATATGATGACAACTGATGAGTGTTCTCTAGCAGCCATCGCGCGAAACTAATTTATAGAGACTTAGGATTATATTATCACATTCAAATACTCACGAGCCGACAGCCCTTAGTTCGATTCCTTGTCAAGTACAGTTCAATTGGATAAAATTAAATTTTTAAGCTTTCGTGTGCAACTAGAGTACACCTATAAAATATTAATTATATTTCGCATTGTTTTTTCAATAATCTCGTTATAAATGGTTATAAACCAAAGTAAAAATAATTTGGAATAATTATCTGTCTACTTATTTGAACAAGATAGGCTGGAGTGACATTTGGAGAATCAATAAATAATTTTTTGTAAATCTTCATTCTCTGCAATAAATAATATTTATAGTTGTATTTTTTATTTTATTATAATTTAAAAAATACCATATATGGACATTTCTAAGTAGCCTGAAATAGCCTTCATAATTTTGAAAACAGACTGGAAAAATATTAAACAAAATTTATTCTTTGACTAATGCCTCGTCGTCAATGTATACATTAACTAGATATAGGGTGCATTTTATTATTCATTAATAAAGTAAAGGGATTGTAGTTTCACAATGAATACTAACAACTACACTCCCTTTATTTTATTAATGAATATCATGTTTCACCTAAAACCTACACCACTTTTCCTAAGTAAAATTTTATTATTCAATTGATACTTTGTCTAAAAATGCACGTAGATGTATAGATTCACTCGAGGGATAAACCGCGACCTAAAATACACCTACTTCCACTTTCATTTTCATTTCCAAGTAGAAGACAATAGATGACAATAATAGATTATCTAATGAATTCCAAAGTAATTCCAAAGAAGGTGTACAGCTAATTCCAATCGCGGTTTACCCCTCGGATTCACTAGTATACATTGACTCGAGTTCATACTTTAACTTTAACATATATATTTAATAATATTAAGCTAATAATTAAAATTAATCTAACTTGAAGTTTTCTTTATTATTCTTAGGTGGTCAAGTGCTGGAAAAAAGGCACAAATGAAATTGTGGCCATAAAAATTCTGAAAAATCATCCTTCCTATGCTAGGCAAGGACAAATTGAAGTTAGCATTTTGTCCCGTCTCAGTCAAGAAAATGCCGACGAATTTAATTTTGTCCGAGCATATGAATGCTTTCAGCACAAAAATCATACATGTCTTGTCTTTGAAATGCTGGAACAAAATTTGTATGATTTTTTAAAACAAAATAAATTCAGCCCACTTCCTCTAAAGTACATCCGCCCCATACTTCAGCAAGTCCTTACTGCTTTATTGAAACTTAAGGTGAGAACTTTCTTTGCCATATTTTCTTAAAATTTCACATATTTTATTAAAGTATTGTTCACTTCTTATATCAAATCACATATGTTTAATTCATTGTTATATTTCAAAATAGAAAAAGAAAATATAATAAAAAATTCTATTAAAAAATAAATGTAATATAAAGACATTATAAAATATATCTTATATTTTTCAGCAATTGGGACTTATTCATGCTGATCTTAAACCAGAAAATATCATGTTGGTTGATCCAGTTCGTCAGCCATACCGTGTTAAAGTAATCGACTTTGGAAGTGCTTCACATGTTTCAAAAGCAGTTTGTAACACTTATCTCCAAAGTCGCTATTACCGAGCACCTGAAATTATTCTTGGACTACCATTTTGCGAAGCTATTGATATGTGGTCTCTCGGCTGTGTAGTGGCAGAACTTTTCCTAGGCTGGCCTCTTTATCCTGGTTCTTCTGAATATGATCAAATTCGTTATATTAGTCAAACTCAAGGATTACCAACAGAACATATGCTTAATAATGCAAGCAAAACTACCAAGTTCTTTTATCGAGACATGGATAGCACATATCCTTTTTGGAGGCTTAAGGTATATTTAATAAATTAAAAACTAATTTACAATGAAAATGTTTTCGTGGTATAAAGTGTAAAACACTTGGGGAGATTGATGGAATGTCATTTTAAGTAAACAAACTTTAAACTTTATTAACCAGTTTCAAGAAAACTCATTTTGATAGGTTTTTTATTAATTAAACTATATTAACAAGTGGAATAAAATAAACAAAACAAGTGTCTCTGAATCATAATACAGATCAGATGTTTTTGAATTCAAATAAACAGGTGGCTGAATATATAAACAATAATTAATTAAAATTAATATTGATAAAAAAAAAATAAACTACAACGGATCGTTGCTAGACTTTATCCATAGTCATTTGAAATATTAATATGTTTATTTCTTATCATTAATCAAATATCACTGGCTATTTAAAGTCAATGTAGACATAGATTCAAAAATAGCCATCGATTCTCATCTAATACTTGACCATTCTACATTTCATTTTCGACGTTTCAATTATCATTGGTAACCATTGCTGAAGACATGGAGAAAGAAGAATTAAAATTAAGGTCTGAGCCCCCCCGTCCCCGTCCCCGTGTAGTTCTGTAAAGGATTGAAAAAAATCAATGTTCATTTAACATTTCTTGCTTAACACTTTGGAGTCCGATGGCACCAATGTGGTGTCATGAGCAAGCCAAACGTTGGAGTCCGATGGCACCACATTGGTGTCATGCTCAAGCCATGCTCTGAAGTCTGATGGCACCACATTGGTGTCATGCCCAAACCACACTTATCACATAAAAACGGCCCAAAGGATTATTATGAAATTTCATATTTGGATCAGATGAATTCTAACGTTTATTGCTATATAACGTTTTGATATTTTGACCCCAAAAGGGGGTTTGGGGGGAGGGGGCACTAATGGAAATTATTAAATAACTCATAAACTATTAACTTTACGGAAAATTTTGTTATGAGCAAAGTTGTAAGAGATGTGATCTCTGACAACTTTTGTTTAAAAAAACCACCCAAAAAAGGTGGCGAGGGAGGGGGGGGGGGGTAAAAATGTAAATTCTTGCCCTTGGTGCAAACTCAACCAAATTTTGTATACATAATCAGTGGGCCTCTAGAGAGCTAGAAATGCAAAAACTAACCATCCGAAATGGGGGGGGGGGGGGCAAAAAATGAAAATTCTTGCTCTTGGACCAAACTCAACCAAATTTTGTATACATAATCTGTGGGCATCGAGAGAGCTAGAAATGTGAAAAACTGGGGGGGGGGTGCACTAGTGGAGGTACGGGGTGGTGGTGCGGGGTTTGGGGGCCCAGAGGCAGCGGGGGGGGGGGGTTACAGGGGTGGGTGTCCAGAGGGCATTACGGGGAGTGTGGAACTGGGTGGGTGTCCAAGAGTCGTAGCGGGGGTTGTACGGGTTGGAGGTCCCAGATGCATAGAGGGGTGGGGTGGGGTGAAGTAACTGGGTGGTGCTGTGGGGCGCGGGTGCATGGTGCGGGGGTCGGGGTGGTGGGTGCCCAGAGGGTGGGGCAGAGGTGGGTTGCGGGGTTGGGGGGGTGCATGGTGCTGGGTGGGTTTCGGGTGGTGTGGGTCCAGGGGCTGGGCGTGGGTGGAATGTGAGGATGGGTTTCGGGGGGGTACAAGGTTGGCGTAGCGCCCTGGCTAGCAAGAGGGCCCCGAGGGCGGGCATTGCAGCTACCCTAGTAGCACAATGTTTCAAACTATATAGTAACGATATAGGGACTATATAGATTCTCGAAATAGGGTAGTTTAAACTAAATTGAAAGTTTCTTTTTGCCGAGAGAAGCAGAATTTTTATAAATTAAAGGAGACAATAAATGAATGTGTCATGTGCTTGGAAAAATAAATTTTTTAATTCATTTATAACGAAACTATAGTCTCGTTATAAATAAATTTAAAAAATATTTTTCCAGCACATGATCATAAACATTTATTGTCTCCTTTAATTATTTAAGTTTATTTACTTTATTATTGTATTTAAATAAAGTTCTTTTAAAAAAATTGCATTTAAAGTGCTGGTGTCCTAATAAATTTTGATGTGGAAATTGGAAACAACAAATGAGTCCTGTTCTCCAAATTCCTCCGATTTCCACTGTAGTTTATATATATATATATTTATTAGGGTGTCACATAATTTGGGTATTTTCGAATTTTTGTGATATGGTTCGAAATAAATAAAAAATATATTCCCCAAGTTTCAAGTCTTTATCTTTATTTAACCTTTACCGAACAGCGATGTAAGTTTCCCATCCAAATAACATAGTTTTTTGGGCATTGACGATCAATTTTTTATTTCGGCTAGAGTAATATGATTCAAAAAATTTGAAATTCTCTAGACTTATAATACTAGCTATCATTCAGAATTTATACAAATTTTTAGCTATTATAATTTTAGAGTCTATTACTTACTAACACTAAGATATATCAGTATTTTATCTAGTAGTAACTCCAAAATTATAATAGCTAAAAATTTGTAAAAATTCTAAATGATAGATAATATTATGAGGATAATGTGTATAGAGTTTCAAATTTTTTGAATCATTACTTTGGCCGGAATAAAAAATGTATCGATCAATGCCAAAAACGCATGTTATTTGGATGGGAAACTTACATCGCTGTTCGGTAAAAGTTAAAATTGAGATAAAGACTTGAAACTCGGGGAATAGTTTTTTGAATTTATAGATCTCTAGAGGCCCACAAAATATGTATACAAAATTTGTTTGAGTTTGGTCCAAGGGCTAGAATTTTCATTTTTGACCCCCCCCCCCCCATTTTGGATGGTTAGTTTTTGCATTTATAGATCTCTAGAAGCCCACAGAATATGTATACAAAATTTGGTTGAGTTTGGTTCAAAGGGCTAGAATTTTCATTTTTGACCCCCTCCCCATTCTGGGGGGTTTTGGGGGAATTTCTTTAAACAAAAGTCAGAAATCACATCCTCTACAACGGAGAAACTAGGTCAAGGCCCGATTTTCTGGTTTTTGCCGGCTCCTGGTTTTTATGAAAAAAACGCCGGCTCCATTTGAAAGTTTCCAGTAAGTTTATGCGGACTGCATAGTGTTAAAATGACCTCCCTAACAATTTCCCAAAGTTTTTTTCACTCGTTTGAATCAATCTGTATATTTCGGTGTTTGTTTCGGTTTCTTTTGGGTAACCTCGCTATAAACATTTTCAATGTTAAAAAGAAATAAGTAAACAAAAGTACACAAATTGAAAACCCCTGAATTAATTATTAATCATTTAATTAATTTTTAGACACCTGAAGAACATGAAGCTGAAACTGGAATTAAGTCAAAAGAAGCTCGAAAATATATTTTTAATTGTCTGGATGATATTGGGCAGGTTAATGTGCCTACAGACTTGGAAGGAGGAGAACTTCTTGCAGAAAAAGCTGACCGGAGGGAATTTATTGATCTACTTAAACGCATGCTAACAATGGACCAGGTAGTAATATTTATGTCATTTTTTTAAGTAAGATTTTAATTTTGTCAGACATAGGTTTAAATAATAAATTATTATTTATCACTTTGCCGTCTCTAGGCTAGTTGGGCCTCGGAGAAAGTTTGCACTCCCCCCCCCCTTCCAAAAAAATAAAATAATAATAATATATACTAGTATAATAGTATATGTATGTCTATTATTGGGCTTTTTGTTTGGTTGGTTTGGTTTTCGAATTGAAATTTTTTTTAATAAATAAAAAAATAATAAGAAATAAAATATTTCATCTAAAATTAGATATGATAACAAAAACAAAAGTCTTATTTCTACTCTTAAGTTGTTCAGGCGCGCAGATCACTTCGTGAAAATATATCAGATAACTAAAAATCTCGTAATTTATTGATTATCACCAAAATAAATATTTTCTTAACCTTAAGGTAGTTGTTTTACCAAATGGGTTTTCTTAGGATTTTTTTGAAATTTAGACACATTATTATTTAAATACTTCTGCATCGATTGGTGGCAAAACGAAATTTATGAACAATATAGAACCGGAGGTATTAAATTCCAAAGATAGAGTTTTTCAGACTCTTATACATTGCACTATACGAGATATCGGAAAGTTTACATACATATTTAATTGTAATTAAGAAACTCTTCTTACGATTGTTATAAAAAAACTAAACCACATTAAACAATAACCACGAGTCTCCATTAACTTATTAAACAATAACTAATACATTTTTTAAGAAAATTGTAATTCATAGTTATAACACAGTTTCTGAGATAATAATGAATAAATAATGAAAAATTTACACTAAAAACAAGCTGGCAACAACGCATTTATTTAACCTAAAAAGTGGGTTAACTTTAGTAATTTTTTTGACGTTTTTTCGCTTCACCTATTTTCGCAACAGCTTTCAATCGCTTATTAAGAACTTTTTATTTTATATATTTAAATAATAAATATTTTATATAATTATAAATCTTCCTTTATAATGTACTTTATCTGAAATTTCTATGATAAAATATATACAAGCTCGGACATTGTTGCCAGATTTGTCAAACGAGCACGGGATTTGCTATTAGTGGTACATAAACAGCAAAAGGTTTTGAGCTTATGAATTATTTATGAATCCTTATTGTCTGTTCTATATACTTTAGCATTAACTTTTTGCTACTATTGTCGCGAAACAACTACCTTAACATAAGAAAATATAAAAAGTAGTTGAATCCCCCTTTAGAGTATGTTTAAATCATCAAAAAGTTAAATTTCTCTAATGAATTTGTCTTGTCTGAACAAAGAAAGCTTCCACGAACGAACCTAATATTTACCAAGTTAATAAAACAAATTTGTAATTTCGTAGGAACGTCGTATCACTCCTGGCGAAGCTCTGAACCACGCCTTTGTGACTTTGGCTCACCTTGTTGATTATGCTCATTGTAATAACGTCAAAGCGAGTGTTCAAATGATGGAAGTGTGTCGTCGAAATGGTTATGCATCAAGTGGATCTGGAGCCCACCATCAACCTCCTGCTCCTCCTCCTCCTCCACCTCAACAGGCTGCCCCACCGCCTCTTGTGGCCAATTTTGTACCCAGTTCAAACGGCAACGTTACACTCACCTTTAACAATCAATTAACAAATCAAGTACAACGACTGGTTAGAGAAAGAGCTTCAGGATATGATAACCTGGTTCGTATTAATAAACTATTTTAAGTTTTTTATTTTTTCATTCAAAGATGAAGTTATTTAATGATAAATACATAAAATTAACTTAAGAAACTCATAAATAAAAGATTCACGGGTTTTTGGACAATTTTTTTATTAATATTTAACATTAAAAAAAAAATTGTCCAAAAACCCGTGAATCTTTTATTTATTATTAAAATGGACAAGAACCAACTAAATTTAGAAACTAATCTTTTATTTCTAAATTAAATTAGGTGTTTTTATTTAATTTATAAACTAATAAATATGTAGTTATTAATTAAAATTCTTCCAGTTATTAATAAAATAAATATTATAAATAAAATCCATTTGATTTGGACTGATAATAAGAAATGAAATGTGTTCACATTTACATTATAATTTTATGTAAGCTAATTTTTGTCCTTGATTTATAAATCGTCTTGAAGATTCGTAGGGAAATGGACTAAGGTGTCCAGATATTAACATACTCGAAGTAGGACATTTGACATTCCAACTCAAAATAATCTAAACTCGGTTTTATTTTATTTTATGTGAAATCCACCTCTCAAAATAATTAAAAATCAAATCGAAAGTTTTTTTGCCGAGGGTAGCAGAATTTTTATATATTGAAGGAGACAATAAAACAGTGTGTCTTCTGCTGGAATTATAAATTTTATTTATAACGAAACTATAGTCCCGTTATAAATAAAATTTATAATTACAGCAGAAGACACACTCTTTTAATGTCTCCTTCAATAATTAAAAATCAGTAAAAAAAAATCGTAAATGACATGAAAGTATTTTATCTTAACATAAGAAAATATTAAAACTCTCTTTCTAGATACCTATTGTACTTGAACCCTATGTTCGATAATAATAATAAATATAATATATTTATTTTAATTATTGTTATTACGAATTATGAATTAGTCTAAATTGGGAGATCTAAAAATTAATATAAATAACATATTTATTTTTTCTATTATTTTCTGCAACTTTAATTTCTGCAATAACACGAATCTAGACACATTTTATATTGAAAATAGTTAAGTATTAGTTAAGTGGGAGATAAATTTAAAAACCTAATTTCGATCGGAGAATTTACCACTGCTCGAAGCCCCTAAAAACTTAGTAAATTGGATATTGGATTGTATCTAACTTTCTGAGATTTGGCTCATGATCCCGGCTTCTTTCCTTCTACTCTGTTCTTTTCACGATAGAGGGGCCAGCCCATACAGGCCTTTGGGGGATGCACCTTCTGGTGTATCTCCTTCTCACATCAATATCATTAAAAAAAAAAAAAAAAGTAGGAAACTAATCTCCAAGAAATAAATTTTATATATATATGTATGTATGTTTATGTGCATTAAGCATAGGACAATCTCATTGATTTCTCTTTATGAATCATCAACTCTGCTACTCACGGTATCTTTTTTCAAGTGGATCATTGTTTTGATTATTATTATTTTTTTTTCTTAGGACTTAAGAAAGGGGACAGAAGGTTAAATTGTAAAATTTATCCTCGCAAAGCAAGACGGGTGGTCACCCTAATGTAGACAATATAATTTTTTTTTTTTTCAAATTAACCAGAGCTGAATGTTTTTTCGATATACCATATTTATATCGTGTAAGTTGCTGGTGAAGTCGAAATATGTATATCCAAGAAACATTTAAATCTAATCAATTTTTGTTAAAAAAAAAAATATAATATATGGTACATTTTGTCCACATCCCTACGAATCTTTAATTAAATATAATTTTTTATTTAAATTTAGGGAACGAAGAAAAGATTATTTTTATTATAGACAAAAGGATCAGCCGGGGCTCGACCCGGGATCTTTGCATGTGTACTGCAATGCTTTGTCATAAGAGCTTTAGCTCCTATATCCACTAAGCTACTGATCCCTGAACCCAAACTAATACCTATTGTCTATATGAATTATGGAATTTCTTTTTAATCCTCTCCTCGTTCATTTTTCACAGCGTAGGCCTTGATTCATTAATTAAACAATTAAATATTCCAGCGCCTCCCAATCAATATAATTTTTTTTTTTTTTTTTTTTTTTGGCTTTTCGGCCCTTCTAGCCATAAGCCTAATTACGATACTAGATATATTTTTAAAATTTGTCTCTACCCCCGGGGGTCAGATTTTGGCTGGCTGCCTCGAGTCGGATTCGAACCCGGGTCTCCTGGTTAGCTCGCTGTCACGCTACCGACTAGCCTATCGACCCCCCCATCAATATAATTTAATTAACCAATATAATTTTTTATATTGTTAATTATCAACGAAAAATATTCTGATAACAACTAAGAGGCATTTTGAGATGATTAAACTTTTAATTCCTAAAATATGTATTCAAAGCTATATTATTAAACTTTTTATCTTTCAGTATCAATTGTATCCTCCTGGTCGTTCAGTGCCAAGACAATACAGTGGAACTCGAGCGGACCCCTTTCATCAACATCAACTTGTATCTTCTATTCTTTGTCCTCCTGGATATCAAGGGATGGGATCACCAGCTAAACATGTTACAGTGGTTGCTCAACAACCTCAACTTCAAATCCAACCTCCTATTATCTCTCAACAAGTAATTTTACTAATTTATTATTAATTTTATTTATATTAAACTTATAAATTATAATTTAACATTATTTATTCACTTGTTATCTTTATCACAAAATAAATATTTTTTTTATTCTCAATAATCTATTTACAATGGTCACCATGGAAACTAAAGAATATAATTCTAAGGGTATATATATTCTCTCACTAATAATAATAGATATTATATTCACTTAATTATATAGTATATCTCTGGTATTTGAGAGAAAAGTGACTTCAAAATTGACTTTTTTGCACTTCGGGCTTTTAAAAATATTATTATTTTGATTATTTATGTCCATCTATTAAATTATTAAAGTTTTTAAAGGGAACTAAGGACTATATCTTTTACGCAGATAATTTATATTTTATTGCCAACGTTTCGTCAACTTTGTTGACCTCTTCAGGGCTAAAATAATTAACTTCCTTGCATATTTGCCATTTTTATAATTATTTTTTCTTAGTAAACATATCAAGGCATGTCATAAACATCAATCAGATTGAAATTTTTTTCTTTTTTTAAAACTTAAAAATATCTTTCTTTATTTTTAAGTTTTAAAAAAAGAAATTTTTTCAATCTGATTGATGTTGATGACTTGCCTTGATATGTTCACTAAGAAAGTATAATTTTATAAAAATGACAAATATGCAAGAAATAAATTATTTGAGCCCTGAAGAAGTCAACAAAGTTGGCGAAACGTTGACAATAAAATATAAATTATCTGCATAAAAGATATAGGTAGTCCTTATTTCCCTGTAACAACTTCAATAATAAAAATATAATAAGAAATAATTTCTTACTACTTCTTATTAAAGTATAAATATGATAAAATGACTTTTTTTTTATTTGAAATTCTTTAATTACTAAATCTAATTATATTTTAAAAAGCTCGAACTGGAAAAAGTTTTTTTTTTTGAGTTTGGTTTCCCCAAACACCATACATATACTATATATCAGTGGCGTTCTGTCCATGGATGCTGTGGATGCGGCGCATCCCTAAAATTTCAAAACGTCAAGAGTATTTTCATACCGTGTCATATTTGATTTTCGTGTAACTTAAGCTAGTTCTTTCGCGACAATCCACATAAAAAGTTTTAGCCTCGCAACCACTATACATATGAACGGTGCTAAAATTTTAGGTTATGTTTTTTTTAACGTGACTGTACTTCTCACACTACTATATCCTGTTTATGAATGGATCGTTTCCAAGCCATTGATCTTATATCCCCTCCACTAAAAATAATCGCCCAAATATGTTTTTTTTTTATTTTTTATCAAAACTACGAGGTAAAAAATTTCAATTTTTTTTTAAGTTTAATATATTATTCTAACAAATATTAGTTTTTCATCAAGATGGTGAAAGTCCTTCAAAGAAAAAAAATAAAATAATGATCATTTTCCCACCCTTTCCCAATCTTCCATATGTAAAAAATTTTTAATTGGAATTATTTCATGTTTGGTGTGGTAAATCGTCTTCAAATTTTAACAGTGTGTTTATTATGCTTTTAATGACTTATATTCCAAGTTTCGAAGACTTCATGAATTTTTTCATTTGTGAAAGAACTACCTTAATTTCCCTTAGATTTAATTTAAAATTCATAAAACTTTTTAACGTTAGTAAATTCAAAGAATTTTCCAGATATACTATTTGAATCAATCTTATTTAAAATACTTTGATTTTAAGAGGTTGAAAAATGAATTACTTTACTTGAATCCTGATTTTCATTTAAAATCTATAAATTGTATGAAAGAATTAATCTTGAAAGATTATTTGACAGAAGTTTTAGATTTAATACAATTATTTTGGACTATTGTATTACCTTCCAAAAACTCCCCGGTCGAACGATCCATGTCAACTCTTAAATAAATTTAAAAAATCCCAGAAGTATAGGGAAAGTGAAGTCAAGTCTGTCCGCTTTGTTTTTTATTAAAAACCGATTGAAAAAATCGAATGTTAAATTTGAAAAATAACGAAAAATTCTATAATGCGGCTTTCGATGAATTTTGCACAAAAATCGAAGATTTAAAAAAATAAAGGGTTGTTTTTTGTACAGCATCCTCTGGTTGAAAGGTCACCGCCACTGATATATATATATATATATATTCTGATAATATTTATAATAATACTTTAATCAATTAATTACTAAGAAAAATAAACTTACTATTTCATTGTTACATAATTTTACAAGTTGCTGCGCAGCAACAATATGTTCCTGTATCAATGGTTGAGCAAAGTGGACGTCAGATGTTATTAACAGTAAGTTTCTAATTTATAATAATATACAAAAACAATAAATCATATTTTTCTAATTTGAAGTAAAATTTCATAAATATTTTTTTTTCCTAGAATGCTGTCCAAACTTCCTGGCCTGGAAGTAGACAAATGGTAGTTCCCTCATGGCAACAGCTCCCTGGTCAACATGCTGCAATTCAACAGCCATTATTATCCGATGCTGGTGATTGGGGAAGACCTTTATTGGTTGATTCAAGTTCATTACTACAAGATCATCGTGCTCCTGTATTTCCTCTTGATGTTGCTAGTGCGGATGTCTATGATCCATCAAATCTTGTGGACTCAGGAGCTGCCGCTGCTTGGCCTTCTTCGAAAAGAAGTGTGGCAAAAGCGCCTTCATCAACTACTTCCCATCATCAACATGCTCTTGCTGCGGCAGCTGCAGCTGCAGCAGCTGCTGCACAACAACACCATCAACATCAATCAAATCACCATTTAACTGTACCAAGGCATCACGATGCTAAAAAGGATAACACTCAATTAAGTCCTGTTAAAAAGCGAGTCAAAGAAGGCACACCTCCTTCAGGTAGATTTCAATTTCAATTCACTGTTTCTTTTTTATAAAGTATTCGATTTCAAACCATTGCCATTTTGCATTTATTCATTACAGATTCGCTAAATAGTTATATGACAAATAGTCGACGACGACATTCTCCGAATCACACCTCTACAGCCTTAGGAGCTGTAATTTCAAATTCTCATAATTCTTCTGCTGGAATTGGAATAAATAACACAAACAACACTCTTCAGTGGCAACACCATTCACACCATATTCAAACGACTCATCATGGATCAACACAAATCCATTCTCATCATAATTTGATACATCAGCAGAGCAACAATTTACCTGTATCGACTCATAGTACTGTTCCCACTATGGCATCAGCAATTGTGGCTAATACTGGAGTTGTTCAACATTCTAGTAAACTCCATATGAATGGAAATTCCAGACAACAGACGATAACTATCCGCGATACTCCTTCACCTGCAGTATCTGTTATAACTATCTCAGATAGTGAAGACGAGACGCCCACTAAATGGTAAAAAAATAAAAATTCATTTCAACTTTAATCATTTAAAGAGGCATTGGCTCTTCATTTGTTTATAATTTTCTTTTAATTATTTTATTTTTTACTAGTGGTATTGTATTTATATGAATTCAGAAATAATTTCACAAATCAAATAATCACTTTTACCAGTGCTAATTGTTTAAAGCATGCTCTTTTTTTCTTTTAGATTTTTATTATGAGCTTTAAACTATTAGAAATAATTCTAGAATTTGAGCTAGTTAACGTGTTTTCAGTTAATGGTATAATAAACGCATTGTAAATTCTATATATTTACTTTTCCTATATTCTTAACTTTTATCTTCTAAAGGAGTGGCCAATCTTTTTGTAAGAAAATGCACAATGAAGAATTTTCATAACTTTGCGGACGCAAGGATATATAATGACATGATTTAATTTTTTCATAATCCACTTACAGGTTTAAATCCCCTAGAATCTTTTTTTTTTATATTAGAAAATTTATAAAAAATATATTTTTCTATCAATTATTTAGTCAATAAAGAGAGAATTTTCCAAAAATTCTTTAAGTTCTAAATTATTTCGAACATTATTATTTTATTTGTACATACTGGATTCCAACTGGAAATATTAGAAACCAAAAGGCAAAATGAAAATAAACCAAAATCATTAAAGTCAACTATATAAAAAATTATTAATTTTTTTAAATATTTTAAAAAAAGTTGAAAAATAAATTTTTAATTTAGTGGAATTGTTTTGCGGGCATATGATGACCAATTGTGCCGCGTGGTTGGCCACCCCTGATCTACTATATATAAAAATTTGTCATTTCTACGAAATTTTAGTTTTAATAAAGTACCAATTTCGATTAAATGTGAGATTATCTTTTTTCAAGAGTGAATGAGAAATTTTGGAAGCCCCAAAAAAATCATTTGAACTTGAAACATTTAAAGAAGCACTGGCTCTTCATTTATATATAATTTCATTTTATTTATTAGTATAGGTAAAATTATTTAAAATTTATCTCACTTAATTAAATTTTGTTATATTTTTCTTGGTTTGAAAGTTTTTTAAGGAATATTATATAGTGTATATTTTTTGAAATTTATATTTAGTGAATTATAAAACACTCTTTGAAAACGTTGCAGATTTGATGCTTTGATAGTTGACTGATTTATCGATAGAAAAGTTTCAATTTAAACCAGTTAATTTGCACATTTTTCAGAAGGTCCTATCACATCACATAATTAATATTAATTTTTATTTTTAAAACAAAATTAATACTCACAAAAGCTGCTCAAAATTTTCTCCTTGACAAAGATATGCAATCGGTGAGTCATAATCCGGTACCATATTGTTATTTCGAATTTGAATGGCAGCTTCTATTTTACTTTGCGACATTGTACGTCATTATTTATTTCAAAACTGAACATGGACCATTAGATGGCCTCAAAGGTGTTATATTATGTTATTAAATAACAATTAATATTAATTGTGTGTTGTTTTAATTGTTAAATAGATATTAAATGTATGTGCAATGTACAATATGTACATAAGGGTGCTCCTTATTTTGGATATTTTCAAATATTTACGCGGACAGGGGCTCATGTGGTTCTAAATAAATAAAAAAAAAAAATATCCCCCAAGTTTCAAGTCTCTATCTCAATTTTAACCTGGTGCTGCGCAGCAATTAAGTTTCCCATCTAAATAAAATGGGATTTTTGGCATTGAACGACCAATTTTTTATTCCGGCCAAAGTAATAGTTCAAAAAATTTGAAACTCTGTAGACTTTATCCTTATAATAGTAGATATCCCTCAGAAGTTTTACAGATTTTTAGCGATTATAATTTTGGAGTCCTAACTTACTAATACTAAGATATAGCAGTATTTTATCTAGATGTAACTCCAAAATTGTAATAGCTAAAAATTTGTAAAAATTCTGAGGGATGGCTACTATTATAAGGATAAAGTCTATAGAGTTTCAAATTTTTTGAACCATTACTTTGGCTGAATAAAAAATTGATCGTTCAATGCCAAAAACCCCATGTTATTTAGATGGGAAACTTAATCGCTGTATAGCACTAGGTTAAAATTGTGATAGAGATATGAAACTTGGGGGATATTTTTTTTATTAATCTAGAGCCATATGAGCCTCTGTCCGCGTAAATATTTGAAAATATCCAAAATAAGGAGCACCCTAATGTACATAGTAGTATTTCTAAATAAAATTTTTATCAGTCATAGTTCTATAAGGGATCGAAATAGGACCTGTTTATATAACATTTTTCGCTTAAAATGATCTTCCCAAAAATTACCCAAAGTTACATATGATTTAGTCATTTTAATGTGATACAAAAATACATTAATATTACTTTCGAGTTCTTATTGACCCATATTAATTAAAAGCGTATGTTAGTAATGATGGCTTGGGTTGTTGTCCTGTTGCCCCTACAGTTGTAAGGACAGGAATTGTTCAGCGTGTCTCGTTGGGCTTCAGTGCAATATCAGCCAAGAATGCCCTTCCGTGTTAGCTCTTGTATCTCACAACGACCAAGCATACCGCAGGTACCAACCCACCAAGCCTGTCACCAAAAATATTTTAATGATAAAATTCATTTACACCATGCATGTTCTCCTAAAACACAAAACTTTCAAACATGTTTGACGTCAATTCCTTAATCACACTAACTCAATATTTTAGTCACTTTTTTCATTATAACACAAATTGATTAAGTGATAATTAATATATTTTACTTTACCATATAGGGTATGGTCAAGTGCTGTAATCGTGCATGAAAAAAGTGTTTTTTTGCTTATTTTTTTCGAAATATTTAAATATTTAAAAATTTCGGTCTTCAAAAAAGCCCTAATAAGTGAATATCGAAAAAATTATATTTTTCGAAATAATAACTGTTTTGTTAAAATGTCTGTTAGTCTGGTTGTTAGTCTGTGCGTTACTAAATTTTTGTGGACGAGCTAGCTCAAAAACTAGTCTGAATATCAAAACCAAATTTCAAAAGTAGTTTTGGTGTATTGAGATTAAGAGCTGATTAGATTTTGGTGCAAATCGACCCAAAATTAAGGGAGGTGGAGTGTGGGTTAAAAATTAAAAATCTAGACCATTTGAGCAGACTCAACCAAATTTTGTATACATGTATACATCAGTGGGCCTCCAGAAGTCTAAAAATGCAAAAACTAACCCCCTCCTCTACATGATTATAAATAATTTTATTAAATATTAAATATAAGTGAGGGGCCAGGTTGTATGGTAAAGTCAAGTAGATGGCAACATCAGAACGTGTCAGTTTATTTTCTTAAGGATAAGGATTCTTTAAGATCAACCCAAAGAAACAAAAATGAAATCGTACCTTAATTATATATAGTTAAATAAAAAAAAAAAAAATTTCACTTCAAATAAGAAAAATAAATTTTAACTAGAAGAAAAAGTAAAAACTTTTTCAAGAATCGGTTAAAGTTGCCCTAAAGTTGAAATATAACTATTAAAAATTTACTTTTTAATTCAATTAATTTAAATTTCGTAATTTATATTAAAATATAATTATTTTATTAATAAACTATTGGTGGATATTAAAATAAATAAATTGAAATTTAAAATACAAGATTTCTAGTAATGAAGCTGTCGAGGCTTTTATTTTTGTGATTAATTTGATTAAAAAGTTAACCTATGGTGGTGCTCATACTTGAGAACGATCGAAACGCGTCGTATTCATATTATATTTATTTGTTTCAATAAATAATTATAATTAATTTTGTGTGATTTAAATTTTTTTTTTACCAACGCGAAAATTTGTCCTCTTTCATTTACTATAGAACGGTTATTTACAAAATATGAACTATTTTCGAGCTATAAGCGAAAAACTGGAAAAAGTCCTAAAATTTCGAGGTTTTTCGGCCGCCAAAAGTTGTCCCCCAGACTTTTTAGGTCGCAAACTTAGATTTGGCATACCCACACCATACCAAACGACCCTAAAAAAAATATTTTCCCGCAATTATTATAAACTGAAACCCCCCTATTTACTGGGCTATATGGGAAGATAATTTTTTTTGAGATCTACATTTTTCAATCTGTATTGATTTTTTAAGAGTAAAATTAATCTCATAGCATAAATTGTTATTGAGATATTGACTCGATTTTTCTAAGGGGGGCAAGGAGTTTCCTAGGGGGCAGTGCTCCCTTGCCCCCCCCCCTTAACTACGCGCATGTCACTTCTCTACATTGAAAATTCAAACATTTTGGCACCAGAAAAACGTTCTATGACTTCCTTTTAATTTTATCGGAATCCATACACACAGGAAAAATCTATAAGCTATAGGCTTCACATTTCTCTTTTATAATTTTTAAAGACTGTTTTTCTAACTCCGTCAGCTTGAAGGTGTTGAAAAGTTCTAAGCCGTCATCTCCCAGAAGGTTAATAAAAATAGCTACTTGTCTCTCTTCCTTTTGTGTATTTAAGTCCGATGCTATATCAACAAATTATTAAATTTCTGCTCAAATAGTTTCCAGTTGTCTGCAATATTTCCATTAAGGGACAAAGTTTGAGGCGCTTGAACATTGACTCCATCTTAAAAATAGAAAATAAATATTAAAGATTTACCATATAAGCTTCTCATCTCCATTCACTGTGCTAGTCTACCTGACACCATGTATTATTATTTAATTTATTAATAATATTGGTCAGTTTAAGTTACAAGTATACATTGTAATTTAGTTGAATGATCATGATTAATTGATAAGATGTGTGAATGTATTATATTGCTACCAACATTACTGTTGGTTACCGACCAAAGATAATATAAGCTTTATTTTTACTAATTTTTTTCAATATTATATTAACAAACAACTATTAAAAAATCTTTACTAATTGTAAAAAGTAGAAAAGTGTAGAATAAAAACAAAGAATAATCAAACTAATAACAAGACTAGATTTTAAAGTCTTGATATTTATCTATCAATTTATAGATTAATAAGCTACTATAAAAACTTCTTATAAAAATAAATACCTCTTTTAAAAAATATATTTCTTTACTTTTCCTAAATCAATATATTTTAAATAAGATTTTTTCTTTGAACTTTTTTCCAATTTCTTTTCTTTATATATTTAAATGAAAAAACTCACCTTTTTCTAATATTTGATTAAATAAAATTTAAAATTTCATTAATTTTCTTATGTTGAACATTCATTTAATTAATTAATTGGCCTTTAAAATAATGCTAAAAGGGAAATTTTTTAATTAGAAATTAACCCAGGATTTTTTAATTTATGCATGGCTTACTATTTTATCTTATTCTATGTTAATATTGAGGTTTAATTTTGTTGAATTTAATGTATTTATGAAACTGTATTTAATTATTTATGGAATATTTTTTTTTTATCTTACAATTCACTTTTCATTTTCTAAATTTTTTCTAAAAAAAAATCAAAATTTTATTTCTTAGAGGAAATGATATATCTAATTATAATTTGTTCTTATAACTATGTAAGAATTAATCTAAAAAATATTATTTTTATTACTAGTTGATTCATATAAAAATAATTGTTTGTTTTTTTCATTTTTTTACAGTTCTCAAAGTACTCCTGCTAGACCTTCAAATTCTTCAACTAACTCATTGGCCACTACAGCTGCTTCAACAATTCCAGCCCATTCATCAATTACTTCAGCATCTTCAGCATCAATTTCATCTACCACAGGGACATCAAGACATCGCAAAAATGTTATATCTTGTGTAACTGTGGCTGATAGTGATGGCGAAGATCATCGTAGCCCTGCTAAAAATCATATTTTAGCATCAGCTGCTCACCATCATTCCCAAGCCATTCAACATCATCAGCAACAGCAGATACAACATCATTTTCAACCTCCTCAATCAACACAACACGTGATAAGAGAAATTAAAAATGAACCTCAAATTGGGTAAAAATAAAATTATTCAAATTTTTTTTATTTTTGTAAATATATTAAAAAATATTAGTTCTCTTGTCACTGAACTGGTAATAAAACACCCTATTTCCTAGAGGGGTGTAACCAAGGGCGGATCCAGGAATTTTTTATGGGGGGGGGGGGGGGAAATTAAAAAAAAATTCTCATCGCTATATAGAATATAACAATATTTTTATTTTATAGTATGAAATTCAATTAATTAATGTTTATTTACAAGAAATATATTACTTTTATACTAGGAGTGGTACCAGACTTTCAATTTGGGGGAGGTCATGTACCCCCCCCCCCCCCCCCCAGGAAAATTTTGAAATTTCGGACTTCAAAAGTAGTTTTTAGAGGCGATTTTGACCCTCTGTAAAATTAAAAACATACAAAAAGTGGGCATGAAGAAGGGGAAAATATACAGGGTTACCTATTAAATGTGTATATTATAATATACTTGGAATATAGTTCGCTAATTGAGTTTTTCATATTTATATACTAAGTTTATAATGAAATTACTCATGTACATATATATATTGGAATGATTGTTTGTATGGTGGTTAATAAATTGATTGAGACTACTAATAGTCCAGACAAATTACGATTTGAAAAGGAAATAATTCCCGGTAAAGATTTTAATGCTGGAATACCTTTATTGGTACTCCAATATTACTACCCTAAGTTTTCTCCCAAATCTGTGATGTGGAAATTTTTCTACGCGCCTCAAAATGAAAAAATTTCCGAGTTTTTTCAGTTCTTGAATAATTCTAAAACGGCTTATCAAATCAAAAAATATCTATTAGATAAATTAAAGCTCTTTAAATTACGCGTCAAATAATACCAATTTCATCTATTTAGGTTAAGTAGAACCGGTACCAGCGCTTGTCAAAAAACAGCCCCCGGGATCACTTTTGAATATCCCTAAAACTCGTACTTTTTTCGATTTTTCCCCCATGTGGTGCAGGTTTTCGACAAAGACGACTCTATACATTTTTAAGGCGATTGCCCCCCCCCCCCCCCGTGGATCCGCCCTTGGGTGTAACCATGTTCAAGCTCCAAGGATCATTGAAGTTGAGCAACAAGAGAGAAATCAATGAGGTTGTCCTCTGCTTGATGCAAATAAATAAATAAATATATATAGGTATATATAATTTATATGTTTGAGACTATAGTTTCAAAGATTTGACCTTCCTCATCCGTCTTTTTAATTAGAAATATTTTATCTGTTATTTTTCATGGGGTCAATTACCTCATGGGGAAATTGATTTTGTTGTTATAACAAGCTTCCCACAGAAACGAATAATTATCCACTCAGGTAATTGAACCCATTAAAAATAACAGATAAAATATTGAAGGAGACAATAAAAGAGTGTGTCTTCTGCTGGAATTATAAATTTTATTTATTTATAACGAGACTATAGTTAGATAAAATATTTCTAATTAAAAAGACTGATGATGAATGTCAAACCTTTGAAACTATAGTCTCAAACAAATAAATTATATACATATATATTTGGTATATACGAGTATATGTATATTGTATACATTTATTTGCATCAATCAAAGGACAACCTCATTGATTTTTTTTATGAATCAACAACTCTGCTACTCTCGGCAAAACAAAATCTTTTCAATTAAAGAGGCGTAGTGTTTTGTTCTGAGATGGGTTTTCAGGCACTGTTGGCAATTTTTAACCAATCCTAATTGTGTTGCGTGCATCCCAAAGAAGGATATTGCGTGTTGAGAAATTATTTTCCTTAGAAAGGCAACGGCTAATATTCCTTAAGGACGTTTCCTAATAAATTGATTTTCTTGCAATCCTTTTAAAACTTTCAATAGGCATATTTATAAGTGTCCTTTATACGTAGAAATTTTTTTTTAATAGTCCTTGCGGCACTAAATATTTAAATATTGACCTTTGAAATTTGCATATTTAACACGCGAACCCTATCCCGATTGATGTTAAAGCGACTGTTTCATTAAATAACAATCGTAATTTTCTTGAAATTATTTTGAAAAACTGAGAATTATTAACTGAAAATATAACAAATATTTTTCTGTTAAAATAATTGTATCAAGGGGTATTCGTTTTGTATGAAAAATGTTAAAAGTTAGGTACTTTTTATGGTTTTCATTTTTTTCTCTCATGGCATGGCAAGTTAGAGATGGCGACTTGGCATCGTTGCACTAAAATCACTCAATTTTTCCATATCTAAAAAACTTCTACAGCTGGTGCATTTGAGATTTTTAGCTAATTCTCTCAAACTAACTATACTGTTCTCACCTGGAATTTCGCATTGAGCTGTTTCATGAAGTGTGTTTTTTTATTCTTTGTCAATTAGCGTCGGTAAGAATGCAATGTTGCCAGATCCGAGAAACGATGCAGTGAAAATATTTTTGCCTTTCTGCGCATGTGAGATTAAGAGAAAGAGCGAACTGCATCTGAGCTATATTAGGGAATTTGCTTAAGAGTACTATATGGCATTGCCAGTATAAGCAGAAGCTGCCTAACAAAGCATAGCTGTTGTGTGTCTATTAGAGAAAAACAGTATAACTCAAGTATTCGCCTTTTAGGGTCTCTCCACCAATAAATTTAAATGAGATGCAAGCATCACAACTGGGGTGGACAGCTTTAATAATAGTCTTTTAAACTACCTCTTCCACAATAATCGCACTACATGTCGCTCAACTTCCCTCCTCTATAAGATCGGATTGTGCCTATATGTCATCATATATACCTATAGCATCTTGAAATTAATTTGGAAGATTATTTTATTTTAATGTTTGAAAATATCCACATATTTATATCAATTTATAAATATTAATATAAATTTATAAATTCTATATGCCCAAGTTTAATTTAATTTAATTTTTTTTTTAGTGCATCTTCGAATAATAGTTATATTCCTGCTGCCTCTCAGTCACAAAAAAAGCGCCTACTCGCTAAAGTACAGAATGAATGTCTTCTGAAAAGAGAACCTGGATTGGAATATCAACCATCATCAGCTGCCGCCGCCGCCGCCGCTGCTGCAGCTGCTGCCGCCGCCGCGGTTGCTCAGCAATCTCATTTGCCAGTATCTGAATATCTTTATCCTGGTACAAGCAAAGAATCTTCTGTGGCAGCAGCTGCAGTGGCAGCTTATCACTATGTTACCACCACACAAGAGCAACCTCCAAATTCTCAACAGCATATAGTCTATACAAATGGGTAAGTTTTCTATATAAGTTTGTTTATACTTTCGAATCTAATTAATTAATTAATTAAGTTTCCTCATTTCCGGGACCCGATTAAGCAACACTCAGTTTTTAAATTTCTTATTATAAAGTGTTTTTTATCCCATAAATGTAGTATTTTTAATATTATAATAATATATAAATAAAAGTCTTAAAAAGTTCGACGAATCAAAAAAAATTAAGAAAAGTTTTTTATTCTAAAATTTGAATATTGTTGTAACCGTTGCTACCTTTGTCGTAACTGCCTTAAGGTTAGAGCTACGTGATGTACTGTAGCTTGCAGTCAGTCAAAAAAATTAACTTTGACACCCTCGAAAAAATATTTCTATTGCTCATGTTGTCCTAGTTAGAACAAGCCAAATATAGGCTACCAACTACGAAGTCACATAATCTTGAATTAATGAAGGTTGCGGAAAAGAAGGAAGATCTCAGTCTATAATTCATAGGGGACAATGCTTTTGTTCATTTCGTATTCACACTGGACGCGAAGGGATGTTGAATATTTGAAAATAATTTAATATAGTTGTTTCACCATATGGCTTTTCTTAGGATTTTTTTTGAAATTTAGACAGATTATTATTTAAATACTTCTCCATCGATTGGTGGCAAAACGAAATTGATGTACAATATAGTTCCAGAGATATTAAATTCCAAAGATAAAGTTTTTCAGACTCTTATACATTGCAATATACGGGATATCGGAAAATTTACATACATATTTAATTATAATTAAGAAACCCTTCTTACCATTTTTATAAAAAACTAAACCAACATTAAACAATAACTAATACATATTTTAAGACAATTTTGATTCATAGTTACAACACAGTTTCTGAGATAATAATGAATAAATAATGAAAAATGTATAAAGAAAAATTTACACTAAAAACAAGTTGGCAACAACGCATTTATTTAACCTAAAAGGTGGGTTAACTTTAGTAATTTTTTGACGTTTTTTCGCTTCAGCAATTGTCGCAACAGCTTTCAATCGCTTATTAAGAACTTTTTGTTTTATAAATCTCCCTTTATAATGTACTTTATCTTAAATTTCTATCATAAAATATATGCAAGATTGGACACTGTTGCTAGATTTGTCAAACGAGCACGGGATTGGCTAGAATCGGTACATTAACAGCAAAAAGTTTTGGGCTTATGAATTATGAATCCTTATTGTCTGTTCTATGTACTTTGTACTCTATCATTAACTTTTTGCTAGTATTGTCGCTAAACAACTACCTTAAACCATTTTTCTACTTTTGACAATTTCTATTATTCTCTTCATTAATTCCGATTAATAATTTAACAATTCCAATTTTTTTCAAGATGTTCAACTGAAAAGTGGGGACCTCCAGCGGCTCATTCCAGCCGAGATATGCTTGCACCTCCTTCAGCCCATAAACGAGAACCTGGCACGGTTGCTTCTAGCTCACATCGAGATTACCATTTGCCAACAATCAAAGGTTCGTATTAATAATAAGAAATTTTAAATATTTTTAAAATAGTTATTTAATAATATTTCCACAAATCTGAATTTCATCTTTTTATCATTAATAAAATAGAATATATTACACCGTGATGTAATATTGGTCACACTTTTATTTTCCATCTATAAAGAATATAAAATTTAACGATGTCTCTATCTTGAAATTAGGGTTTAGAAAAAATATAAGATAGCCAGGAAAAGTACAATAAAATTGACTCAAATTTTGAATTTAACTAAATTAACACAGATTCTTCTTCTCTTCCAAAATAATTTAAAACAATTTATTATAAGTTTTTTAAAAGAGTAACAAGTTGACAAAACCATCTGTTAATTTACTTAAATTATAAATTTTCTTTCTTGAAAATGATAAGTACTATCACTCTTGTCTAAATAAATTTTTTCGAAACTAATTTCTACTATGATTTTATTTATTACCTTAAAAAATCAAATCAATACTATAAAAATAATGAAAACCGTAGCAAACTTAAGTTCCAGGTGCCAGGGTCCGTTGTTCGACATGAGCTACAACCGCTTGTTTTTCATGATACAAAAAACATATTTATATACCTATTTAATCTTATTTGTTAGTGACTAGTTTCGAAGTTTTGGCCTTTATCTTTAGTCTTCTTTTATTTATTTGTTTATTTATTTTTTCTTGAGCATATGAATACTCAATTTATTAAAATTATTGGATAAAAATACTTGGTAGGTGGTATTTTTATCCAATAATTTTAAAAAATGTTTCACCAAGTACCAACACCAAATTCCTTAAAAACTACTCAATTTATTATTTATTAGGCTTCATAAAATCTTATTCGTTAGATACCCTTACCTATATCGAATATTTAATTGAATATTCAAGTTAAAGTGAAAAAAAAAATTATTTATTTATAAAAAAAGAATGAAATCAAAGTCTTCGAAACTATGGCCTCTTTCAAATAAAATTACAAATATATTCATATATCTACAAATCCACTTATTCATTTATACAGATAGATAGGGTGGGCTATCTACATGTGATCCATTTGTTTCTGAAATAACAATTTAAAGAAAAACAAATCGATTTTTTCTTTGCATTAGGCATTTATTTTGGTCCAAATAAATACATGTCAGCTACTTTTCGAATATGATTTGTTTCAGGTGGTCGCCTTTTGCTCTGACGACATAATGGGCTCGTTTTTCGGCATTTTCAATCACTTTCTCGAGTGTTGCTCTTGGTATAGCCGCCATTTTGTTGGTCTTAAGTTGAACTAGAATCCGTGGCTTGTCGATGTACATTTTTGATTTCAAATATCCCTACAAATAAAAGTCTAGAGGCGTTAAATCAGGCGAACGCGGTGGCCAGTCATAATTACCTTTTTTCGACACAAAATTTACCGTATTCAAGCCGACGAGATTTATCCTGTGGCTTAATCTTACTTGTCACTTGTATTTTATACGGGAATAAATTCAAATCGTCTTGGATTATGCGCCGGAGGCTGGTTCTTGGCAACACTCGAGAAAGTGATTGAAAATGACGAAAAACAAGCCCATCATGTCGTCAGAGCAAAAGGCGATCACCTGAACCATATCATATTCGAAAAGTGGCTGACATGTATTTATTCGGACCAAAATAAATGCCTAATTCAAAGAAAAAATCCATTCGTTTTTCTTTAAATTTTTATTTCTGAAACAAATGGGTCACACGTAGATGGCCCACCCTGTATTTATGTGTATGCTTATTCGCATCAGAGGACACCCTCTTTGATTTGATTTACTCTTATAAACAACTCTGCTATTACAATCTTTTCAAATATAATAATGCTTACAAAGTTGAAATTCAGATTATTTGGAAGGTGGGAATATATAATCCAAGCCTCAATCATATCGATAGCAATAATCTTTGAATCGATTTGAATAAGTCTTGATCGATTATGCAGCATCAATCCCAAAAGATTTGGAATATATCCAACCGCCGGCTGCACACTCCTCAGGCGGCAGTCAAACAAACAAAGGATGGTCGGCAGCGGCAGCGGCGGCTGCAGCGGCTGCGGCTGCAGGTCTACATCCAGGGTATCGACTAGCAACGGCTCACCTCTCTCCTCAGCCAGGATTGGCCCAGGCACCTGCTCGTCTTTCACCTCAGCATCCTCTGGCTGCTGCTGCAGGGCAGCCCCTCTATCACCAGCCAGAATTATATAGACGACCTGCAGTCTACGTAACTACGACCCAACCTGCTTATCATCAAGTGGCACCATTTACCACAGGGTGAGTGGAATTTAATAATTTCATTTTTTTTTAATTCTAAATGTATTTTTTCACTAACAATATACAAAAAATGTATATATATTATTTTGATTTAATTTAATCACAAGTTTATCGAACATATGATTCTAAAAAAATAACATTAACCAATTATTTAATAATTCATGTAATTGTTCATATAAACTGTTGATAATAGTATAGTACTATAAATATTGGCGAAAATCAGCAGCGTTGCTGCACGTTGACGGGGAAAAAACTATTTTTCTTATGAGAAAAAATAATATTTTGTTCCACGATAAATATCTCAATTAATATCAGGGAGTGAAGTGAATTCAGACTTTACCATTGGCTGCTGAGATTCTATCTCTACTCACGTAAAAATGACGCCATAAGCAAAGAATTACATTCATTTTTGTTGATTATTTTTTAAAAATAATTTTATTTAGCCGGTCGTCAGTGGAGACAAAGAAAGCCCTATCCTGCAGAAGGCGCTAGTTTCGTCGTTTTCTAGAATGCTCTACCTAATTAATTATTTCGAAGGTTTATAATGGGAATTAAGGACACGTTTTTTTGGATGATTTTTTTATTTTTCAACCAACTTTTCGTCGACTTTGCCGACTTCTTCAGGGTTTCAAATAGTTACACCACACATTCGTCTAAAATACATGATTTTTCTTTATCTAGGTTACCAATGAAGAACCATCAGAAACTTAATAATTAGGCACATTCACATAAAAAAATTTATCTTTTCTTTTTTGCTAACAATTGAATTAGATAAACAGTTTTAGAAACAATATAAACAGAATCAGACAACACAATTTTAAAACAATTGTGTTGTCTGATTCTGTTTATATTGTTTCTAAAACTGTTTATCTAATTCAATTGTTAGCAAAAAAAGAAATGAGAACAATTTGTTTATGTGAATGTGCCGAATTTTTTGAATTATCAAGTTTCTGATGGTTCTTCATTGGTAACCTAGATCAATGTTTCTTAAAGTAGTGGGCCGCCGCGGTGGCCCCCTAGGTGGCCATGGATTAAAATCTGAATTAAAAAAAAAAATAGGGGGTCTGTGAGATATTGACTTGGGTTCCAAGGGGGCCGCGACTTCAAAAAGTTTAAGAAGCACTGACCTAGATAAAGAAAAATAATCTATTTTAGACGAATGTGTGATGTAACTATTTGAAACCCTGAAAAAGTCGACAAAGTCGACGAAACGTTGGTTGAAAAATAAAAAAATCACACAAAAAACTTGTCATTAATTCCCATTATAAACCTTCGAATTAATTACACATTATGGACTAAAATGATAATAATAGTTAACTATATCTATCTGGAAAAGATGTCACACCACATAGTGATTTTCGCCAATAGTTAAATAATAATTCATTTTGTGAGAAATTAATTATAGTTTTATTTTTCATTTTTGTTTTGTATAAAATCATCTTAAAGACAAAATTTATTTATTTCTCATTTTATAAAAAATTACTATTCAAGATTTATATTTTCATATTATTTTTTATTTATTAAAAGATGAATGATCTAAATTAAATGTTCCATTATATTTAAAAAAAGTTAATATCTCAAAAAGCGAAAATCAATTATGTTAATACGAGTATACCAATATAAAAATAATATATATTATAAATTAATATAAATTTTAAATTAAATCTATTAATATTAATTAGAAGTATCGCATTTCTTATATTATTCTTTATTAATTAATCTATAAATAAGATTTGACGAAATAGCTTTAATTAAAATTAAGTTAAGAACCAATTCTATCTAAATAATATATATCTTAATATAAATGAATCATAAAAGATATTTATATTATATTACTTCTTGAAAGAAATGTTTTATCAAAAAAAATATTAAATGGTCAAATTTAAATATTCATCTACAAAAAAAAAAAAAATATATTTTTTTTAAATAGTCAACTCCTTATTTCTAAATTTTTTATTTTTGGTCTTAAATATACATTAATTTTTTTGTTTCAGACTATTTAATACTCATTGAAAATTAAGCCTTCAAATCTAAAAATTCAAGGATTAAAAAAAAAATTAAGTCAAATTTTTATTTTCTTCAATCCTTAAATATTAGAAAAATAATATAAATATTTTTCCAAATATTATTGTAAGACTTATTGGATGTTCGTCAGTAATCGCGGTATCTTTCTATCAAAATAAGGAAAGAAAAAGACCCAGAGGAAATTCGCTGACGAATTAAGGTGCAACTTTCAAAACATTTATATTTTTTTTTATTTTTTTTTAATCTTTCGAATTTAGTATTGAATCTTGTTTGCACGATTTAATCTCCGTAGTACTCGAATTTTCATGGCCATATACAGAAAAGCTTTTTTAGAAGCGTTTGGTTAGCATTTCGTATCTTTTTTGAGTCGTTTTATTATTATTATATATATTCGGGGCTTAACAAAAATGAGGCCCACAGGATTGTATTCTACTCATCGAAATGAGCCTAAAAGTTTATATTAACAGATCTCACTCGTTGTCCATTTGTCTTCTATTTATTTATTTTTTTTAATAAAAATTAATAAATCAAAAACAATCAATCAAGAGTCGTTATCAAGAATCGTTAAAAATAAATTAAAAATTTATAATTCCAGCAGAAGACACACTCTTTTATTATTTCCTTCAAATCCAGAACATTTTAAGTTTTTTAAATAAAATTTATTATACCTGTTAATATTAACATTTTCTGGAAATTTATTCTTATCAAATTATTATTATTGTTCAGTTCCGTAATCAGTATTAGATATAATCAAATCAGAGGATAAAGGAAACAATTAAACACCGTGTTAAATCATACTACTAATCGCAACGTTTTGCTAATTTATTGTAGATTCATCAGGCTCTATACAAAAAATAAATACAATTGAATCACTCACAATTATTAAAATTAACTCAGCCATTATATATTTATCTTGATCAAATTTTTTTCAAACACTGTCATTCAATTTTTACTTTACCATACAGGGTATGGTCAAGTATTTTATCGTGCATGAAAAAAAGTTGTTTTATCCTTCTTTTTTTCGAAATATCCGAAAAACGGCTCAAACTATTTTGATTAAAAAAATTGAGCGAAACTATGGCATTTCGGTCTACAAAAAAGCTCTAATAAGTGAACATCGAAAAAATTATATTTTTCGAGATAATAATTGTTTTGTCAAAATATCTGTTAGTTAGTCTATCTGGTTGTCTATGCGTTACCAAATTTTTGTAGACGAGTTAGCTCAAAATCTAGTGTGAATATCAAAATCAAATTTCACACGTAGTTTTGGTCCATTGAGATTAAGAGCTGATTAGATTTTGGGGCATATCGACCCAAAATTAAGGGGGGTGGAGAGGGGGTTAAAAATTAAAAATCGAGGCCATTTGAGCAAATTCCACCAAATTTTGTATACATAATCAGTGGACCCCCAGAAGTCTAAAATGCAAAAATTAACCGCCCAAAGTGGGAGGGGGGGGGTGTAGGGTCAAAAAATGAAAATCTAGGCCCATGTACCAAACTCAACCAAATTTTGTATACATAATCACTGGGCCCCCAGGAGTCTAAAAATGCAAAAACAACCCCCCCCCTAAATGATTATAAATAATTTTATTAAATATTAAATATAAGTGAGGGGCCAGGTTGTATGGTAAAGTCAAGTGAATGGCCACATCAGAACACGTCAACTTATTTTTTCTTGCCATTTCTTCTCTTCTTTCTCAGCCTGGCGCCATCCACTCCTGAAAGCCTCTTCCATCTGTTGCCATATATGCCTATTTCTAGCTGTTAACATCCAATTTTTCCCCGCAATCTTTTGGATGTCATCTCGCAATCTCAGTTGGGGTCTGCCTACACTTCTTTTTGTAGTTCTTGGCCTCCACTGGACCATCCTCTTTGACCACATTGAGTCCTCCTGTCGTGCCACGTGCCCCGCCCAGCGCCATTTCAGTTATCCGTTCCACAACATCGGTGACCCCAGTGCGCTTTCGGATGACTTCGTTGGGCACTCTATCTCGGAGGCTAATCCCCAACATTGCTCTCTCCTTGGATCTTTGGCATGTTCTAAGTTGGTTGGCTTTTGCCTTCGTAAGCGGTAGTGTTTCTGTGCCATAAGTTGTTACTGGCAGCACAGGACTCATATACCTTCCCCTTGAGATTGATATGCATTGTTGTTGAACCCCTCAAAATAAATCCAAGCTTCCTGAAAGACGCCCAAATAAGTTTCCACTTTCCTAGTGCCAACCTCTTTCATCTTGCCATTTAGAATACATATAATATTATACAGGGTGATTCACGGTCGATGGCACCTTAGACGTTTATGGAAAACGGAACGCAGGATTTTTCTGAAAATTTAGCACCTTACATTTTCTTACCTGTTCTATCAATCTAAAATATTTTCAGCATTGCGACGTTTCGGCTTCCATCGAAAAGTCGTAGCAAAGCAGCAACTTTATTTTTTTAAATAGAACACCCCGTATATTAACACCTTTTTAGAATAACCGCCCTTTTATTAAAATACTTGTTTGTTAATATTGTCCTATACCTATCTCTATCGGTTTTCGAGATAAAAAATAATTTGTGTTAAATATGGTCCAAAACATTAAAAAAACTTGATATTTTAGGAATAGGGACATGATATATCGTATTAAAGCATTTTTCTTCGTCTTTCAATTTATTGAGTAATATACTGGGGGGTCTTATTTAAAAAAACCACATTTTTTATCCCTTTTATGAATAACGGAAATAATAGGAATCTTAGCACGCCCTGTATAATATGGAGTCGATTTTTCGGCGTAAATTAAATACTTCGGGTGTGTCTAAACTACGACCAAAATATCAACTTTTCATGAATTGAGAGCACTAATTTATTTAAGTTTAATTAGGGCCATATTTAACACAAAGTATTTTAATAAAAGGGCGGTTCTAAAACCCTGTTAATATATGGGGTGTTCCATTTAAAAAAATAAAGTTGATACGACTTTTCGTTGTATGCCGAAACGTCGCAATGCTGAAAATATTTTAGATCGATACAACAGGTAAGAAAATGTTAGGTGCCTCATTTTCAGAAAAATCCTGCGTTCCGTTTTCCATAAACGTCTAACGTGCCATCGACCGTGAATCACTGTATAACAATCAGAATACATTTATTTACTTATATAATTATGTTATTTTAGATAAATTATTGGGTATTTAATTATGAACAAAATACCTCATTTACTCGAATCTGCTATCATACAACCGAGTTATATGAGAAATTGTTATTCGAAATGTTGTTATTGTTATATCGATCCTTGTGCCTGTTTTCCATAACTGATTGTTATTGATAATATGAGGCAGTAGTATTGTTTGCATAGATTCAGGTTTGGGTCTCTCCATAAAATACTCTCTTGTCACACACAGCTAGTTAGATTTTTGTATACCTCCTAGCTAGGCGATGATACTTCATTCCCTCCGCCCCCTCTTCTTAAAACAAAGAAAAATTAAATGAGAATTTGTAAAAATTACACTAATATAATTCTCAACCAAAACATTCTGTGAAAAAACAGGCCAAGTTCGAAAAAGTAGTGAAATCTAGTGTGTAGCCAAGTTAAATTCGGCAAGAATAATTAAGTTGAGAGATCTACTATTTTCTCAACTTAATTATTCTTTGCGAATTTAACTTGGCTACACACTAGATTTCACTTCTTTTTTGAACTTGGCCTGTTTTTTTACAGAATGTTTTTGTTGAGATTTCTCTTCTTTTTGCATGCTATGAGGAAGCCCGTTGGTCCAAAGTGCTAGAATTTTTATTTTTGAATCCCCCTCCCATTTTGAGTGGTTATTTTTTGTAAAAAAATTTCTAGCCTTCAGGGAGCCCACAGAATATGTATACAAAATTTGCTTGAGTTTGGTCCAACTGGCTAGAATTTTCATTTTTGACCCTCTCCTCCATTTTAAAGGAGTTGAAAAATAGTAAGTTTGGATTTTTGAAATTTTTCCTTTGTTTACGTCACAAACTCTACTAGCAGGCGAAATTTCATGATGCTGGAATGATTGGAAGTACCCTTATAGGTTTTGTTGACCTGTCAGTGAGTGCCAAAATTAGCCATTTTCTCAGGCTCATATCTCAGAATCTATTTAAGCTATATTATTGAAATTTGGTACTCTCCTCAAAATGGATTACATAATTACATACAGCTCTGTATCTCAAATGGATTCCGAGCTGCAGGGGGGTCGAAATTGGCTCGAAATGGTTCGTGTAAATAGCGTACAGCGTGTATGGCCAAGCTAATGTTCGAACTTGGCCTGCGCACGCGGTGCGATTTGATATATTCATAGGAATCATATTTATTTAAAAGAAAATAAGTTTTGTGAGTATAATTATAAAAATAATAAAATTGACATATATCTGTCAGGTCAAGTTTGCTTTGATCCTCATTAAAAAAAAATAAACTGCAACGGATCGTTGCTAAACTTTATCCAAATTCATTTGAAATATTAATATGTTCTTGAGTAAAGTACTTTAAAATATAATTTTACTAAAAACTTTATTTAACCTTTTTTGTGGTCCCCAAGGTACTTAATTAGGATATTAAATTTCATCAAAATTGTTTAAGTCATTTTCAAGATATTTAGAAAAAACTAAAAAAGTACTGAAATAAAGTACTAATGTTTGTGGACCGATATGTACCAAAAACTAATCAGCGCTTCATTTTGTTAAACTAATGGTAGGTTTTCAATTTCATTTCAATCAGCGCAAAGGTGTGGAAAAAATCGTGGACGAAAAAAACGATAACACACACACACACACACACACATACATCCATCCATCCCCACGCACTTCCAAAAAAAATGGCACTTTTTGGCCTCTCGACGAGATTCCAGGTAATTTTTGGCAAAACCGTCACGTGTTAAAATTCAATCTCATTGAATACTTCAATTTGTGACCTTAATTGAGTCTATGGGTTCCGTAGTCTTTACCTGAGGACCCTTTGAAGTCGCGCTTGCCGCGAGAGCGATTCCAATACTTTCTCCCATGCTTCGTATTGGATAAAGTAAAAAAAAACCACCGCCCCAGCCCTTATTCTTACTGGTGCTTCTAACCCTTTTATGAACAATTCTCTTTAAATTTCAACACCAATATTTTTTCTAAAACAACTCCATAGTTAACTTCATTTTCCGTAAAAAAAAACCATTGTATCTTTAAACCAACCTTTGCTCTTATGCTAATTATTTCTAAGTAAACTTAGACAGATGAACAGCGATGCGAGAAAGATTTTTAATATACATTTTTGGGTTCATTTCGATGAATACGCTCCTGAAGTAAGGAACCACATTTTTGTCACACCTTATATCTAATTAATATACTGTATATAAATTGAATATTATTTTCAAAGTTTCAAGACATTTTGCACAAGTATTAATAAAAAAACTTTGAAGATAATAATCTTTTCATTTGTTTTTCCTACTTTTAAATTTTAATTTAGATAATAATTTTTCACGTTTAATATTTTTTTGATTGACAGGCCACCTCCTCCACCTGCACATCATGGCTCCTCTAGACCAGTACTTGCCTCCCATGCGAGCCACCCTTTGCCCGCTCATATGCAGCCAGCTGCTGTCTTCCCAGGACACCATCAAACATATGGATTTGGCCCTTTAAGTCCTGCAAAATCGCATCAATATCCTGCGAGCCATTGGTTTATCGAGTAGCCAGCCAATCTCGTATCACATTTTGTCTGTTTCTACTTGAACCATCAAAATGTGTATTTTCGTCCGTTATTTAATTTTTTAAATACCTTTTAATATTATTTATCAATTTATTAAATTAAATGCATTTTAAAAATTGCCTGGGATAAAACGAATTTACTACATTTCTCTGAGGCCTATATATATAAATATATAGTATATATATAGAAAAATTGGTGAGCAGACTTTTCTAAATGTAAATAATTCTCAGGCTAAGCTGCTCACCAATTTTATTTTTATTTGTGTATAAATTTGCTTTCAAATATTATAATTAAGTCTTTTAATAAAAATAGGTATCTTATTTATTTATATACAGATACATAGTGTATAGATTTTTTCGTCTTTCAGATATATCATTAAAACTTTTGTATTATTTTTAATATAACTTACTATATATATATATATATATGTATATATATATATAATATATATACATATATATATATATGTATATATATATATAATATATATATATACTTACTTTGAAAAGATTTAGAAAGAGCTTCTTAAAAAATAGATGTGAAATTATGATAATCCCAAATAAATGTGCCTGGTCAATAGATAGTCCTTAGAGTCTATATCAAGTTTATTATCAAATTTGAAGCTTTTAGATAAAATATATGTATATATAGAAATGTATCTATATATATAAATATATGTGAAAGTTTATAAAAATATCGTACAAATCTTTTAACAAGTATTGATTTAAGGTTTAAGTTTTTAAGAATCGCTTACTCCTTAAATCAAACCTTAATCTCCGTTTGCGATCATCGAGGTTAATACTAAATAAAAAACCTCACGAACTCGCTCGTCTATTTGTGATATCTTGCGTCCCAACGATAAATTTCTTCAAAAAATTATTTGGTTCGTTCGTAGGTTTCTTGTTTCAAATTAAAAAAAAATGTCTCATCCATTTTTACTATGTTTTATCTAGTTTGCTTTTTATTAACTTAGATCAAATCTATTAAGCGTGGATTTTAAATGATTATTTTTTCAGCCTCTGGGCTATAAATTATTCATTTTCATTAATTAATTATTAACACTATAATCCAATAATAATTTACATTAAGATATATAAATATATATTACATTAAAGGTTTGTTTTATCAATATATCCAATTTAAAAATATTTCATATGAGTCATTTTACTTTTATTATTTTTGTTTTGGCATTGTTTCCGACTTATTTTAGCTCTTTATTTTTATTTCATTTAATGAGCTTAAAGAGACTTGACTAGTTGGTTGGTATTTGTAGTTTTTAACTATATATATTGTATAAATATATCTTTCGTGTTTAGATAGATGTGATAATACTAATTTTACTATATTTGATTAATAATCAAATTTCATTTGTTAAAGATGATTGATAGACGCGTAGAGAATAACCGTGTATGGTTTTATCTCGAATCTTTATTGTGTATAGTTGATTTAGGGCAACGGTTCTCTGGACTCCAATGCTAATGGAATTCACTTGATCCGACCCATTAAACTTCGGTGATAAAATTAGTAATATATATATATATATATATGTATTAATTATATAGACGAAAGATTAGAAACTTATAGAGTGGTCTGTTCGCTCCCCCCAGACTGCTTTAACACTCTTAGAAGTTTTCTTAGTAGATATAAATTTTCAATATCATTTTTTTCTTTAACTTGAGTGAATAATTTTAGTTTTATTTCTAAAAATTAATTATGTCAATTCAAAGTGTCTTTCAAATACTTCTACTACTATTGGAATTGTGTAATATGCTTATTCAGGATTCCACCCTGATGCCTTGTCCATATTATTATGAATATTAGGTTGGAGCGAACAAACCAAGAATATATAAATGGAATATATATATTAAATATATATATATATATTTATATATGTATATATAACAATAAAATATATATTCTATATATATATGTAAATGTATGTATATAGTATTTTAAACATAAATATATAAATATAAAATATTTTTGGATTTACTAAATATAGAGTAGAGGTAAAATGGATCTAAATAGAGAAAAAGGTTCTGATATTACACATATAACCTTGTGTGTTGCCATTTTTACATGTTTACCTTATGTGTTTAGAAAGTTTATATATCACAATTGGGATGTGTAATTAGGGTAAAAAGGGTAAATTTTATTATATTTATTAGAGTAAATTTTTAATAAATTTATCATTATTTAATATTTCATAATACTGAAATAGCCTTAAATGGATTATGAAAAATAACTTTATTAACCAACTACCATTTTAAAATAATCTCAAAATTTTATCGTTTTCATCAGTATTTTTTAGAATTTGTCAGATTATCTAGTTAGGGCGTAGCCTTTTTTTAATAATTGGCAAATTGAATTTCACAGGCTGTACGACATGCTTTCTTTTTTTTTGTTTTTTATAATTACTATGCATTTGCCCGGTGTTGATCTTTTTACTTTATTCCTAGCGTAGCATAGCGAATGGATAAAGTATTGCTTAGAAATATATATATGCTAAAATTTACTTAAATATTTGAAATAGAAATCTATATACAACTAATAACTTATATAATAAACTTAATTACATTCTTTATTAATTTATTTTTACAATACATAATAATTTTAAATACATTTTAAATTTACAAATTTAAATATATTTAATAATTGTTTATAATTTTATATTAAAATTGATTAAATAAAAATATAATTATCTTTATTATACTAGAGCTCTATAAAGACAGGTATTCGCAGCCGCCATCTTTGATCCATTCCGATTGCCAGTTACATATGGTACTATAGTGGTCCTAATTAATATTGTTATAATATTATTGTTAAAAAATTAAAAAGTCTTGTTTTGTTTATGAATTATAAACATTATTTTATATATAGTGTTAGTGCAACATTATCGATTATAGTTTTCACACAATTGCGAAATTTTGATCTGCAGCTAATGTGATTACTGATTACTATTAGATGGATTGAAATATAATTTAAAATTTGGTTGAGTATTCGGATTTTTTCTTATAATAATCAAATAAATATAATATAGCAAAGCACTTTGAATACATTTCAATGGCATATTACAGCTGTTAGTTTGGATCAAATATGACGGCTGTGAATACTCTCCTTTATAGAGCTTTAATTAAAATATATTAGCATAGTTAATTATTAGAATTATTATTATTAGTATTTTTTTTTTGAGAGCATATTGTTCAGTCCTGCTGAAGATTTCTATTGCCATCAGCCTTAGGTGTTTCTATTTCCAAAATCAAATTTCTTAAAATAAAATATTCTATTCAGGAACACTTACAATAGACCCATTATGCACATTTTTTAGTATTTAATGTTAGGAGGTCTAACTCAACATAAAGTGAATTGCCTTATTAATTGAAATAAATTTGTATTCTAATATATTATATTATTTATATATTTATATGCTTCAAATACATATAATATATAAATAATATAGGTAAATGATATAAATTAAAAAAAATATATTAATTGAATTATATATATGACGATGTTTTGCTCTTCGAATTTAGATTTATTGTTGTAATTCAAACTTTGTACCAAAGAGAAAAAAAAGCATAAAAATGTTCCTGCCTATTAAAATATTGTAAATGTATATATGTAATAGTGACTCTATGTATATATATTTACATATATATTATATATTTATATGTTTATATATACGCATAAGTCTATATATAAATCAAATAGTTTAGCTTTTGGTGACTGACTGACTGAATAAGTGGTTGGTGGAGAGGAAATCTCTTCCACCCGACCAAAAGTATCGGTACTAATAAAATACAATCTCGTCTACGCTCATGCAGACACTGGGACCAGTGCACTTGGTGCACCGCGCACATTCTTAGATAAAAACAGTACTAAAAAAACAAAAAACCAAAAAAAAACAATCAAATCTAATATAAAAATAAAAAATAAAATTTTTTAAAATAAATAAATAAATAAACATTAGACGGTGACCTCTTTCTAATTTCTTAAATAATTTTTATTATCCTTATTCAATCTATCAGCGGCAAATCTTTTATTATTTTTTCTTTCTTTTTTCTTGAATTGAATGTATGGTCCCTGTTGGGGTCATATTTTGTATCGCTTGTCCGTTGTCGGTATGCTTGCATGCAGACTGGTTAGATGCTTGCGGCTTGGCCGGTCGGCCCAGTGTCTGAACTAGCGTATTAGCGTTTTTTAGTGGCTTATTTTAGTTATTATTCCACAAGTATTACGCTTCCGTACACCAGACTGAGCCACGCCAAAATCCATGCGTGCATTTTACTTTATAATATTTTTTCACTTCCATTTCATCTTGTATATATTTTTAATCATGAATATTTTAAATAATTAACTAAAAAAAATTATTAAATACTGGATAGTTTCCTTTTTAAGTTATACTTTTTAAGAACGGTTACTTGGTTTTACAGGTATAAGTTATTATATAATGCTTAGGATCTTTAGATTTGGGATAGAAGTATTATTATTAATCAGGAGTTACCAGATCGTATTTGGTTGAATTTTAATTTGATATTTTATTAGAATTGATTTTATTAAAACTACATTCTGTTTAATTAACTAATGATGGTTTTATTGCACTGGAATTAAGTTGGGTAAACAGATAATTGAAACTAGGTTTATTGCTTTGGTCAATGCAAGTAAGTTGAATTCTATGCTACAATTTTAGACATCGATAATCTAATAAATGTTAATTCATGTGATGTTAGATGAATAGTATTTTAGTAAGGGCTTTGAAAACAACTAATTCCTTCTATTGACCAAAGCTTCTCCTAAGGGATACCGATACAAGGAATGTTTTTAATTGTGCCAATGATAAATAAGGTGTGAGCATCAATCTAGTTTTCTACTAATAAATATTTAAATGTAATTTTAATAACCTTAAATGTAGCAGACAATCTGCATTTTTCTTCTTGAAATTTATATTAAGATGAATGGTTGTAGTGGAAACACAGTTTCACATTTATTATAATTGGTTTTCAATGTTTTGTATTTTAATGGAAACATATCAACTAAAATAATGTCCAAACAATTTAAAAAGTATTTCATTATCTTGTACGTAATGTTTAAATGTCGATAGCAATGTGGAATAGAAATTATCCGGACATTTTTAATTGTTATTTCAAAATGAAATGAAATTTTCTTTTAAATATTTTATGTAATTATTGCCCGCTGTAACTGGATTAGACCAGAACATTGTTAGTGTCTTTAAAACTAATCAAACTGTGTATATCTATTTGAATGTTATGAATCTCTTGAACATAATCCTTTAAATTATAATTAATTCTTTAATTTTCTAAAACAATAGTATTGTTTATTTACTCACTACTTGGTGCCGTTTAAAAAGGGCTTTTATCGTAAATAATAAAAATTAAATGATCTGATTTGGGAGAAATAACATTGTTGCTTATTATTATAACTCCAAAACTTGATTTATCATTTACCATTACTTTTCCTTTTCCTTAAAAAATACTATTTTATATCTATATCGAAATTCAAGACACATTTTTAATGTATTTAAAATTTCTTAAAGGGGGCCGGGTAGGCTAGGGGTTAGCATGTCAGCCTGCTAACCAAGTGAACCGGGTTCGAATACGACTCGAGGCATCCAACCAAAACCTGACCCGGCGCGGGGGGGGGGGGGTAGAGACAAATTTAAAAAATAAAATAATTAGTATCGTAAATTGGCTTATGGCTAGAAAGGACGAAAAGCCAAAAAAAAAAAATTCTTAAATTATCACTGCCCAACAATGATGAAAATAATTCGGGCTCTAAAATAGCTGATTCTTATGTATTTCTACCTGCTAAATTCAAAAATCACCATAAAAATTATCGATTACCTCTTGTTTTTGAGAAATTATCGGTCAAAACGACGAAAAAGGCTATTTTGACCTTATTTTCGAGTCACATTAGATATTAAACAGCGATATTTGAAATCACAATATCTTTGTTGACGTAATAGAAAACAGCTTTCTCTTTGATTTTCAAATTATTACTTGTTTTAGTTTAATTAGAACTCGAGTTATAACTTAAAAACTAAAACTACGTGATTATAAAGCATAATAAACATAGATAAAAACATATCGTCTTAGTTTTTTAATTATAACTCAAGTTCTAATTGAGCTACAAACAAGTGGTAATTTGAAAATCAAAGAGGAAGCTGTTTTCTCTTAAGTTAACAAAATATTGTGATGTCAACTATTGCTGTTTAATATCTAATGAGACTAGAAAATAGGCCAAAATGGCTTTTTTCGTCGTTTTGACCGATAATATCTCAAAACTATGACCTGTTCTAAAAAATTGGGAAATTTCATCATAATCATCGTATAAAACGGATTATGGATACAAATTTTTGTTGAGCAGTCTTATGAGTCCTTAAAATTTGAAAAAAATTTGAAAACACATTTTTAAATTAGTCGATTTTGAGCTTTTTCGGAACTATTTATGAAAAATGTAATAATTGAGTAAAAAAAATAATATTTTATACCTATTTTTCGACATAAGACATTTCGAATTAATAAATATTTCTTAAGTTATTAAACCTTAAATTTTTTTTAATCCCATAGTGTTGGGGAAACATCCGCTAGATAGGTAGAATACGCCAGAAACTTTTTCTCAAAGTGTTGACATCGTGCACTGCAGCTTTTGGACACTCTCTCTATTATTTCCTTCATAAAAATCTCTAATTTTGTTCGACAACGATTTCTGTAACATAATGCAATTTCATATTTTTTTCTTTAAGGAAATTGATCCAAAAACATGCAACCCCAGTACCGGGATGGATTCTTGCATCGTAATAAAGAAGTAGATTAAAAAAAAGTTTCAGGGATTTGGTCGTAGTTGAAGTATTCTTTGGATGCGGTTCTTATTAGGGCTGTTGAATGTTTGAAAATCGTGTTTCTCGCAAATTATGAGGTGAGACTATTGATTTCATCTCGTTAAGATAGTATCTATAAATAAGAGGAAGAGCAGAGTTCACTCTACAAAGGGCCAAAAATCATCAAAATGAATAAGAAAGAGCATGGGATAAATTACCGAGCCATGAGAAACTTCATTATAATTATGTACTATATGAGTAGGCTTACCATACGTCCCGATTTGACCGGGACTGTCCCTGTTTTATGGTCCCTGCCAGAGTGTGATTATGTCCCGGTTATTTGGAAAAAAATTCCCGAAAATACACCAAATCAAAAATTGAAACCTCGGAAAATGGCAATTAGGTAACACGAAAACGGACTCGATTTAAAATAACAAAGAATTTTCAAGAAAGTTCACGATAACGATACCTAAATCTTAATAACTATTTAATAATAACATTAATAAGGTATTTTCACTAAAGAGTAATTAAGAATTACTATGTAATTGTTTTTTGTTTACAACTCAATTACTTAGGTTTTATGAATCAAAAGTAGGTACTTAGCTGAATATAGGGGAGATCGGGGCAATACGGAATAGTGGGGTAAGATTTGCTTTTTATTGACTAGCTTCTATCCTGAAGAAGGATACTCTTGAGGGTTCGAAACGTCGGCGGAAGGCTAAATTTTATTTTTAATATCCTTATCTTAAGAATTAAAAACATGTATCGGTGTCTAAAATGTATCAGTGGATCCATCTTCAATCTTCATTTCTGTTACAAGACTAAATTTTTGAGCATATCTTCGACTGGGGTTTTGTTAAAAAAAATAGACATATTTCCTCTGAATTCCATGGTAACCCCTGTCAGTGGTTTCTGGCTCCAAGGGAGCTTCTATCTTTCGGAAAAGTAGCAAACTATTTTTATTAAGAGATGAAACATTCTTGAGCATGACGGCCATTTTAATCCAGTAGTTTGCAGTTTCTAGAATTTTCAATCAAAAATTTGTTATTATGACTTTTTCCTTATTTTTTTGGCTCATCTTTAAACGTATATTTTGGTAAGTAGTATTCTAAAATTCTTATCATATTAGTTAAATACGTAGTTTATAAGGATATTTTTACAGTGGTTGAATTTTATTTTATTCCAAACCTAACCTTCTACAGACAGCAAAAACTCTAAAAGCCGCCAGTGGGGCAAGACGGGATAGTATCCTATCTTGGAAAAGAATTTTGACTCTGCACAATCAATTAGCAAACATGCAAAATTTGACCATAAAAGTGAGAGGACTAGACCTAAAACTAGGCCTCACCTCAAAAGAAAGAGATGTCTGATAGTAATGCCTATATTGAGGATATTTATATTCTCAATCAAATGAAGAATGGAATAAGTGTTTTGGCAATGCTAGAGTTTGTATGCAGGGTTGGAGGACGAGGACGATGAAGCTGTTCATCTTTGTGTTCTATGTAAAAGCTAAGCCCATCTTACCCCACGGGTGAACCCATTTTGCCCCGCATTATCTCACTTTGAAAGTTTCCGATTTCTGTTACTAATAAAATTTTATTTCATTTAATTTTGAAAATATAAGTTTGATTTAAATTGTATAATAACTATATAATATTGTTCTAGAAAACTCACGAAATTGTCTCGGTTTGAGAAAAATAAGCTGACGTGTTCTGATGTGGCCATCCACTTGACTTTACAATACAACCTGGCCTCTCACTCATATTTAATATTTAATAAAATTATTTATAATCATGTAGGGGAGGGGGGTTAGTTTTTGCATTTTTAAACTTCTGGGGGCCCACTGATTATGCATACAAAATTTGGTTGAGTTTGGTAAAAGGGCCTATATTTTGATTTTTTGACCCCCCCCCATTTTGGACGGTTAGTTTTTACATTATTAGACTTCTCGAGTCCCACTGATTATGTATACAAAATTTGGTTGAGTTTGGTAAATGCCAAGATTTTCATTTTTTGACCCCCCCCCCCCATTTTGGGCGGTTAGTTTTTGCATTTTAGACCTCTGGGGTCCCACTGATTATGCATTTTCTCAAAAACGGCACTAACGATTATTTTTTTTAATTGATGTACTTATCAAGCAAGTGTCATGAGTTATTAGTCATGTATAAATTTTCATCCGATTGAAATAAAGGAAGAGGGTATAAATTAGAAGTGTCGCGATGATTTCAAATAAGTTAAAATATGAAAGTCGTGCGGTGACCACACCAGTTGATTTTTTCTTTTTCAATTTATTAATTAGCCGGTGTCAAAGATTGATGCTATCTTTTTTTGGCCTTCCTCTGTTTCTTGTTCCCCGTAGACGGTTGTTTCGAAGGATTTTCGATAAACGGTTGGCAGGCATCTTCTCAACATGATCTGAACAGCACTTTCTTCGAATGCCTACTCAGTCGGCTAATTCTTTTTAATGAAATCAAATGCAAAAAGGCGCAGCAGGAAGATGCAGCCCCTGTGGATCTCGAAAGACCCTTGCATTACCGAAGAGAAGCGAAAATTTATCAAGTGAAAGCGTAGGTGTTCGTGCAACCGGGTTTTGAAGGTTTGAAGATTATAAGTGCTGGAAAAGATGGAGGCCGGGAAAGAGTTCCAGTTCCTTGAAGTTATGGGGGACAAATTGATAACGAGTCCAGCTCGCACTTGTCCGGCTTATTATTTTTTTCCTTTATATAATTTTGTTCTCTTTCTACTCTGCTTAATAAATTGTTAAGGTAAATGTGATTTAAAAATTAATTAACAAATGGGCTAAGCGAAGGGTTAATGATCAAAAAGACCTTTTTTTTATAAATTAAAAATTTACAATTAGATTTTCTAACATATTAATTTAAATGATTTAAAATAGAGATCAAGGGATTAATGAAAAATTGAGAATTAGAAGGATTTAAAATGTTAAATTAGTAAAATTTAATTTATTTAAAATATTATTCAGGTAAATCGATCAAGTTAAGAATAAATCACATTTCAAAGTCTTTACTTCGTTCTGTTGAATATTGTATTTATTTAGTAATTAAGAATTCTCTTTTACTATAGATAATATATAAATTAAATTTGTTGAAAAAATTAATCATTTTTCGAAGATGAAGAGAAATTCGAATTTTACTTTTCATACTAAAGCACTTCATTTATTTGGTCTTTGGCCTTATTCCAATAATGGAATATTATATTATTTGTTCACGGTAAGATTCAAAATATGGTTGATTAATTTGTTTAAATAATAGTAGAAATCATTCCACATTAAAATTTATATTGCTTTAAGAAGAGTGAATTCTTCCTTGGGCCCCTCCGGTGGGGTTGAGTCTCGGCTGGGGTCCTTCGCCGGGATCGGAGACGCGCCAAGTCCTTTTCGCGCCGTCGTGCGAAATACAGATGGGCGCCTTTATAAAAATTGAGTCAAAATTACACAAGTTATTTTCACGGCTCAAGTTTCAAATTACGACAAAATTTTGATTCTTATTAGTATTTTTACTTTATCATACAGGGTATGGTCAAGTATTGTAATCGTGCATGAAAAATGTGTTTTTTTCCTTCTTTTTTTCGAAATATCTCAAAAACGGCTGGAACTATTTTGACTAAAAAAATTGAGCGAAACCATGGCATTTCGGTCTACAAAAAAGCTCTAATAAGTGAACATCGAAAATATTATATTTTTCGAGATAATAATTGTTTTGTCAAAATGTCTCTTAGTCTGTCTGGTTGTTAGTCTGTGCGTTATCAAATTTTTGTGGACGAGTTAGCTCAAAAACTAGTGTGAATATCAAAATCAAATTTCACAAGTAGTTTTGCTCCATTGAGATTAAGAGCTGATTAGATTTTGGTGCATATCGACCCAAAATTAAGGGGGTGTAGAGGGGGTTAAAAATTAAAAATCCAGGTCATTTGAGCAAACTCAACCAAATTTTGTATATATAATCAGTGGACCCCCAGAAGTCTAGAATGCAAAAATTAACCGCCCAAAGTGGGAAGGGGGGGGGGTCAAAAAATGAAAATCTAGGCCCATGTACCAAACTCAAACCAAATGTTGTGTACATAATCAGAGGGCCCCCAGGAGTCTAAAAATGCAAAAACTAACCCCTCCCCCCTACATGAATATAAAATTTTTTATTAAATATTAATTATAAGTGAGGGGCCAGGTTGTATGGTAAAGTCAAGTGGATGGCCACATCAGAACACGTCAGCTTATTTTATTTTAGGCTATCAGTTAGGTACATACAAAAAAGTGACAAACTCGTAAATTAAATTTCTTATTGCACAATTAAACAACAGTAACAAAACAAAAAATGTGTTGAAATTATAAAACATCATTCAAAATTATTAAAGAAAAAAATGTGAAATTAATATATTTAGATTTGAACGTGTCCTTATATAATATAAACATAAAATAACACACAAGGAAATAAATTGACACTTTCTGATGTGGCCATCCACTTGACTTGACCATACACTTCTGGTTGAGTTTGGTACAAGGGCCTAGATTTTCATTTTTTGCCCCCCCCCCCCCCCATTTGCATTTTTAGTGTTCTGGGGGCCCAGTGATTAAGTATACAAAATTTGGTTGAGTTTGCTCCAAGAACAATAATTTGCTCAAATGGCCTAAATTTTTATTTTTTGACCCCCCCACCCCCACCCAGAAAAAAATATTTTCGTTATTATAGGTTCATTTTATAGTATATTTCATTTTTCTTGTTTTTTTTTTTAGTTTGAAAATATTATAATTTTAACTTTCAACCTCCCCTCCCGCCCTTAATGTTTGGTCGATATGCACCAAAATTTAATCAGCTCTTAATCTCAATGCATCAAAACTACTGGTGAAATTTGGTTTTGATATTCACACTAGTTTTTGAGCTAGCTTGTCCACAAAATTTGGTAACGCGCTGACTAACAGACTAACAGACATTTTGACAAAACAGTTATTATCTCGAAAAATATAATTTTTTCAATGTTCCCTTATTAGAGCTTTTTTGTAGACCGAAATTCCATAGTTTCTCCCAATTTTTTTTAATCAAAATAGTTTCAGCCGTTTTTTAGATATTTCGAAAAAAGAAGCAAAAAACCACTTTTTTCATGCACGATTACAATACTTGACCATACGTATGGTAAAGTAAAAATATCATAGATCCTGAACTTTTCTAGCTTTACTTTTGACAAATTCATAAATAAAAATGTCAATGTCCAGCTGCTTTATAGTCATATAATATTATAGCAGAATTTTCTAATCGCTCGTGCTCCATTGTTAGTCGTAATCTCTCAGACATTATATGAAAGACGTAAGTACGCATTTTTGGTCTTTCGTACAAAATTAAAAGAACGTGCGAAAGACATTCTACTACGTATTTGTACGTGTTGTATCTATGTGTTTTGAATGTAACTCAAAGTAAGTTCTTTTGATGTTCATTCAAAGATGTCTTTCTTCGTCTTTTGGCCAAAGCTGAACGTATTTTGGGAGTAATTTAAATTTTAACAGGCAAATACTTTGGATGTATTTTCAAAAATGTTTTTTCTCGTTTTTTTTTTTATTAAAAGGTACCGGTAAAATTTCACCACAGGCATTGCAAGATATTTTTTGTTTTTATGTAAATATGTTGATTTGTTGTAAAGGTTCAAAAAATGTTTTTAATATTTAAGTTACCAGACGCCTGCCGGCACATAGGGACGGCGCGTTTATTAATTTCTTTAATTATGGGAAATTGTTCAAAAACTAGTGAATCTTTTGTGTTTCATAGCTTCATGAAAAGAACTCGTTCTAAATAAATTACTATTACGCCTTCGGCGGGCTTCTTGCAAACTCGGGACGCGCGAACTGTTGTCCAACATCACTCCGCAAGACAGAGTCCAATTCTTGTGAACGGCTGTGCTTGTGGAACATTCCAGAATGTTCCCAAAGTTTCTAGAAAATTCCAGAAAGTCTACAGTAGATAGAGAATACAGGGGACGGAGCCATAAGTGGGCGAAATCGGACAAACCAAAAGACTGTTTACTGCTTTATTATATAGTATTGATTATTTTATTTTTTGTATTTGAAAACTATTTTTTCATGTCTTCTGTTTATCATTAATGGTATAATCTTCAAAAACACAAGAGAAAATGTTTTTACTTTACCATACCTTATATACGGCCCTGAGTGAGATGTCTAGCTTTGTTTTGCAGAGCAAAGTCAGAGGCGGAATAGCTGAGCCTGAAGTGCGGAGGGCCCCACAAACCTAGGGAGCCTTTAAGACTACCGTGAGCCTAGGAAAATTTGCCTAAAGGACAAAAAAATTCTTTATCTTATTTTTTTTTAATTAAATAATTTTTGCCCCCCCCCCCCCCGAGAGGGGAGGCGAGAAAAGACTGTTACGCCTCTAGGCTAAGTGCATTAAAATTGATTTCGACTGATGTTGTCGCTACACACAAACAGTTTTCTAAATAAACACCAGTAATTCGTGTTCCCAGTTGGAATTTGATGCTTCATACAAAGCTGGTGAAAAAATATATACCTTTAGATATTCGGCGCCTGTCAACGCAACCCGTAATATAGGGCGTTCTATTTGAATGCATACCCTTCATTTTGCAGGCGCTGAATTAGTTCAATCAAAGGCTTCCTTAATTATGTCAAAAACACACCTAAATGTCTTTCTGAATCTTTTAGCCAGCCGTGAAACCAATAAAAAATGGAAGAAAAAGTTGTAACTTTTTCAAGACCCCATATGCCCACCAGTTAGAGAGTCGCCTTAATAATCAAATTACCATTATCCAATTAAGATGAAACTTTGCCAATCTCATTTTCTAGCCAATTAGCAACTATTATGGGTTCCACACCGAAGAAACGGTGAAATAAAAAATCTCCAGGTGTAGCCTTGTGACCACCCGAATGTATAATACAAAGTACATATTAATGGGGTCATGGAGAATACCAGTACCTATATCCTAATACATAGTATTGGTACTCAAATGTTGAACAATAGGTGTTAAGAGCCATTTTTTGAAAAAATTGGAAAACGCGGTATTTTGACAGGGACTATACCAATTCTATCAAGCTGAAACTGTTGAAATTGTTATCATTTTACGCGTATCTAATCTTTTTGATTTGATAAAGCCGTTTTAGAGTTATTCAAGAAAAACTGCAAAAACCCCGAAATTTGCTCTTTTTGAGGCGCGCAGTGCAAATTCCACAATTCAAATTTTTGGGAAAACTTAGGGAAATGTTAAAATCGTAATTTGCCTGGGCTATGTTCCCCGACTTCAAAAAGTTTGAGAATCACTGGCTTAGAGGGCCGGAATCAGAAGTTCAAATTGCTACAAATTAAAATGTTTGTGATCCTTTCATTTCAATTAAGCTACCAGAAAATTTACTTAGTCTCTAACCTTTAATTTTAAAATAATTGATTATCTGTTTCTAGCTCACTACATTGATAGGGGCGATTTTTTTGCTAGTATTATGTGCTTATGGAACTCATCTTGACTCTGAATTGCAAACTAAACTTCTAGGTATCATTGTATGTACTTCTATATCCGATGTATTTTGGAAGGTAAAAATCTAGAATTAAATAATTAAGAGTTATCTTGCACTTGAATTCAATTTAAATTTGCTGTTTTTTTTATGTTCTACAGAGTTGTTATGTCTTATGGAAGAGAAAAAACATTCGTGAAACAATTCACGATTTACAAAATTCTTCTTTGAAGTATGTTAAAGACATTCAAGATGAAAAAGAAAAGATTTTCAATAGAATATATAAAATTCTTAAAATACGAACTATATTGCAAGTTTTATTAAGTAATTTAAGTGGATTAGTATGGGCATCAAAAAATATTATTACGGTATTTTAATTTTTGTATTAAATATTTTTATTTTCTAAATTCTAACTGTCGCATTTATAATAGAATCTAATACCATTGCGTTAGACTGAGTAAAAATAAGATAAAAATAAAAATTGACGTCACGAAAATGACATTAAAAATTGATGTGTCTTTGTCTCTACTTATCTATATCCGTCTTCCTAGGAGCTATTTGATTATTGGTATCTGTCCGTTTGTAAACAGCGCTGACTAGTGGTCAAAATAAAAACTAACCCAATCGGGTCATATTTATTTTTATTGTATAAAGAAAATTATTAAAAAACAAACAAACAAGTTAGATTATTAGTTTGTACTTTACCATCTTATGCAATATTGAGTGCTTTATTTAAATATTCTTCGGCATCTCAATTTTGAAAAAGTATCCGCGGCATGATTGAAAACTGTGCAGGTTACCCGTTTATTTTAGTTATATTTTTGACCATGAGATTGCGTAGTGGAAGAACTACTTACCAATCATTCGTAAACTGTTTACTCTACGACAAATTCCATTTGAAGCTAGGTTGTACAGGATGTAATTTTTGAGATTTTTCTTTAAAGATTTTTTGAAAATAACCACCCAAAATGGGGGGAAGGGTCAAAAAATGAAAATTCTTGCCCTTTGGACCATACTCAGCCAAATTTTGTATACATAATCTGTAAGCCCCTAGAAGGCTAGAAATACAAAAACTAACCACACGAAATGGGGGTAAGGGTCAAAAAATGAAAATTCTAGCCCTTTGGACCACACTCAACCAATGCCTACATAATATGTGTGCCTCTAGAGAGATAGAAATGCAAAAACCGAGGGGTGAACCGCGATTGGAATTAGGTGTACACTGTCTTTGGAATTAGTTGGAATTACTTTGGAATTCATTGGATAATCTATTGTCATCTATATGAAAGTGGAAGTGGAAGTAGGTGTACACGATTTTAGGTCGCGGTTCACCCCTCGGCAAAAAATAACCACCTGAAATGGGGGAAGGGGTCAAAAAATGAAAATTCTAGCCCTTTGAACCAAACTCAACCAATATATACATAATATGTGTGCCTCTAGAGAGATAGAAATGGGGTGGAAAGTGACCGAAGGGAAAGGGAAGAGGCTTGTGTGATATAGGGACCGCGCGTCACGACTTGGGGTGGAGCCCGGGGTGGATGGGGGTGGTATGGTGGTGTGGGGCGGGGTGGGGTCCAGGGGGTGGTGAGTGCCGGGTGGGGTGGTGCAGGGTGGAGTGAGGGGTTCAGCTTAGGGTCCAGGGGGTAGTGGGGTGGTGCGGTGGTGGTGTGGGGGCGGGGGTCCAGGGGGCGTGCCTCCTGGCTAGCAAGGCCGCCGAAGGTGGGCCTTGCAGCTAGTTCAATATAAATCTCTGAATTTAATTTATTCATCCATTTCCCTGATATCTTATATAAATTGTTTAAATTATTAATGCGATTCACCAAACAATTTTATTTAATATTATTAGTATTAAAATCTTCATTTCTCTACTAATAAAGGATGCTGATGAAAAAACCATATTAAAACAATTTATTCAAGTGCCTGGATTGAAAAAAGCCTTTGGATTTCATATGTGGTTTCCTTTTTGCAATCAATTCCATTCCACGTTTTATTTTTGGATACGTAATTCAAGTAAAGTCATTGATATTACTATTTTTTAAGATTATTTATTATTATTGATAATAATAAAATCATGAATTATTAATTGTAAAATATTCTAGGTTGTTCTTTCTATTTGGGTTTGTACTAATTTTGCATTAACAGATTTATTATTTATTACCATGAATGAAAATTTAAAAGGCCACTTTGATGTCTTAAGTTATTCTTTGAAAAATTTAAATAATCCAGAAGATCCTGATATCAATTCTAAGCTGGCTGATTGCCTTCGCTACCATGATCGTCTTTTGGGGTATGTAAATACAGATAACCCTCCTATAACATGGTAGATATAGGTTCCTAGAAAATGCCGTGTTGTGTGAAACCGTGTTACCACAAATGAGACCCAGAGCCAGGACAAAAGGCGGGTTACGATCCGAAAACTTATTAAAAATAAACATTTTTTTTTAAATTCCAAATAAGCAATTTATTAAAAATATAAATGTATGTATAACACAAAACGAAATGAAACAAAAAAAAAAATTATAGAATAGGAAAGTGTGGAAACGCTTCTTAGATGGGCCAGCCAGTCAAGAGAGGCGGTATGGGGTATGGGTCGAATCGTCTCTTAGTTTGATTAGTCCACAATGCAATTAAACGTTAATAAATAAAAGCTTGTAAAAATGAAAAATGACTTAACCCAGTTACAGTGAATGGATTTGAATTATTTTTATTTTTTTTTTGGGTTTCTATTAATATAAATTACAAAAGTTTACCCCATAGAATATAATATAGGGTGGAAGGCTACCGAATATCGAAAAACGCTCTCTAGCGGCTCGGAGAACATTATTCTTAGTCCTTAAGAGCTATTCAAAGATCATAGTAATAGGACATTCAAAGACTTTGTCATAGATAAAAAAATTCATACAGGCTTTGTGCTAAACGTTCATTTAGAAAATTTTCCAACGTAAATTTATAGATTAAAATATTATTAAATATGTCTAGTTCTCGACGTCAATGTTTAGTAAAAGTTTGCTTTCGCGACACAAAACCAGATAAAGAACATACTTTTTTTAAACGACCTAAAAGCCCTAAAATGTAAGTAGCCTATATTAAATTAACTAGTAATAATAGTAGAATCATCCGCAACCTGTTTGTGATGTCACCAAAATTTGCCCCGAAGAGAGGGGTTCCCGCCATTTTATTGCCCATTCCGAACCGCCAGTAACTCGTATACGCTAAAATACATTTTCTCCTTGTGAAGCCTTCCACTCTATATTACTCTATGGTTTACCCATTAAAAATTGGCGCTAATTCACAAATCCATTTATTTAAACAAAAAATTGAAATTTTTAGAAAATTTCTTTTAAAAATATAGGCAAATTAGACCGAAAACAGGCCGCGCTGGCCAATAAATATGCACAAGCTGGAAATAATTTTTATCGACGTTAGGCATCCCAAATAAAAGTTATATGAGTTTGCGACGGTTTCTGGCTTGTACTAAATTTTTAAGGGCCTAAAAACCACGAAAATTTTGGACTTTTTTTGCCTATAACTCGAAAAGCATAAGTCCTTCAGAAAATTTCACTCTTACCAAAATGAAAGATCATAAAATTTCGCGTCGAATACCCTACGTAAAAGTTAAAATAAATTCAGCTGTTTAGCCACGATCAATCGTTAAAAATAGGCAATTTTTACCAACTTGGCAGAAAAGTGAATTAAAATTAAAACCACTCTTCGAATTTTGGTGCTGGGCCCTATAATAGTTTCCAATTGGCTAAAAAATGAGATTGGCAAAGTTTCATCTTAATTGGACCACGGTAACCCATGCAGCAATGAGGTTGGATCATGTCCTGTCTTGTAAAATGCTAGATATCTTCAAATCTAAAAGTTTTAACAAAAAAGTGGCTCAAGTAAAACTTCAAGCCAAGAAGATTTCCTAGAAAATGAGACAAGAATCAAGTTTCTAAGGTGAGTGGTTTTTATTTTATGAAGGAAAAACTTCAACCTTATTGCCGCACGGGTTACCGTTATCCAATTAAGATGAAACTTTGCAAATCTCATTTTTTAGCCAATTGGCAACTATTATGGGGTTCAGCATTACAAAAATTCAAAGAGAGGTTTCTTGTGACCATCTGATGATCATAATTCACTTTTCCGCTAAGTTGGTAAAAATTGCCTATCTTTGACGATCGATTGTAGCTAAACGGCTGAACCAATTTTAACTTTTAAATGCGTTATTCGACGTGAAATTCTATGCTATTTTATTTTGGTAAGAATAAAATTTTTTGTGGACTCTTTTTTTGGTTTTCGAGTTATAAGCGAAAATCTTAATAAAGTCCAAAATTTCTGTGGTTTTTGGCCCTCAAAAATTTAGCACCCGCCAGAAACCGTTGCAAACTCTTATTTGGGATGCCTAACGTCGATTAAAATTATTTCCAGCTTGTAGGTACATATTTATTGGCCAGCGTGGCCTTTTTTCGGTCTAATTTGTAATGATTGGAATTTTTAAATACATTTACGTCAACGTTTTAAACAAAAATCATCTAGTGCTGTAGAAGTAGAGAGTTGAACAAAGGCTTTCGCAATTTTTTATCGTGTTAGAGCGAAACCGTGTTACATGTTGAAGTGTTATACAAGGGTTCACGCAATTTATCCTATCGTGTTAGAGCGAAACCGTGTTGTAAGTCGCTGTGCTATAGGAGGGCTACCTGTAGATAATATAATTTATCTTAATACTAGTTCTCTTATTAATGAATATTAATTTTCTTTAAGCATGAGTGAAAAAATGGGCAGGCTACTTGGGCCTCAAGCATTTACTCAATATTCAACTTTTACTTTTCTTTTTTGTTTTTTAGGCTATAGCCTACTGAACGTAAGATTATATTTAAAATATTTTACGGTATATTATTATTTTTAAATTATTATTCCTTATTTTTATTTTTTTAAGGATATGGGAGCTGGCCTTATGTTTTGTATTTATATTACATTACTACTAAGTGAAGTGTTCATGACTTCTCTCACTTGCGATGGTGTTTTTCAAAAAGTAATAAATAAATAAATAAATAAATTTTTTACCCAATTTATTAATTATGTTACTATTTTTTAGAGTTTAGAAATAAGTACATCAGCTTATTTTTGCTGTTGGCCAGAATTCATGGATAAATCCTTTAGAACAGGAATTCAATTATGCATTTTGAGATCTCAAATCAGACCTATAATATATCGAGCAATGTTTTCTATTGTAATTAATATGGAATCTTTTACTAGGGTAAGTCCATTTATTTGTTAATTAAATTTTTCATAATTTAAGTGAAGCGTGAGTAAGTGAGAATTTGAAGTTTTTGTGTGCAGTTTGTATTTATTTTTAATTTAAATGTATTAAGTAACTATTAAAAAATCATTTTTTTCTTTTTTCAGGTAGTTAATAGTTCATTTTCGTATATAGCAATTTTGCAAAATCTTAGTGAATAAACTTCAACTAAATACGGAAATGTTTCTTCATATTGTAATAATGTAGTTGTCTTAATTAATATACCTACACTTAAAAAATAATCATCACCAAATATATCTTGCTTTTTGTTTATTTATTTCTATCACTTTATCCTAATAGGCTAAGATTCCAAGGCCTACGTCATTTTAGCAAAGCTAAAATTTTGAGGATAAATAGTCTAATAATTAGTTAAGAATACCTACCTCAGGAACTCATTTCTGATGAGTACGTGGATTGCGACCACGGGGTTATCCGAACTAAGTCTGACATTACTTCCACTTACTTTTGTCAGGCTTCTCTTTTCTCTTTCCTATACGGCCTCCCTTGCCAAACTCTTGTTTTTTTACCGACCCCGACGCTATTAGGTTTTCGAGGGCTAGGAGTTGATTTCCTTTTTCATTTTTCTTCTCTTCACCACGTGGAAGGCAACGGGAAACCACCACATTACAAATCCCGAGAATATGCATCATGACGATTTCTCTTCGAGTAAAAAATTCCGGAAGTAAACTAGCCCCTCGTTCGGATCTCCGGGAAGGGGCTACCCGAGGAGAGACCATCATAAAGGGAAAAATAAATAATGACTTTCTACGAGTCGGAGCGTGGAATGTTAGGACGCTAACGGGAGTAGATAAACTAGTGAATTTAAAGCGGGAAATGGATAGACACAAATTGGACATTATTGGGATTAGTGAAATGAGATATCCAGAAGAGGGAGATTTTCGGTTTGAAAACAGCCATAGAATCATTCACACAGGGGAGGGGGGGGCAGAATGGGAGGGCAGGAGTGGGCATTATTATGAATAAAAAAATAGGGCAAAGGGTAAAGAATTATCTACAGGTAAGCAAAAGGATTGTTAAGATCACAGTGGATTCGAAACCGAAAGATACTGTGATAATCCAGGTATACATGCCTACTAAATCACATGAGGACCAAGAAATAGAAGAAATGTACGAACAAATTGAAAACCTCATGAAGCGCGTTAAAGGGGATGAAAATTTAATAATTATGGGGGATTGGAATGCAAGAGTAGGAAAAGGCAAAGAAGGAAAAGTGGTAGGCGAACACGGTCTAGGAAATAGGAATGAAAGGGGCGAAAGATTAATTGAATTTTGCAGTGAGCACAGTCTAGTAGTAGCAAACACACTCTTCCAACACCATCTACTACGTGGAAAATGCCGTTAGACAAGGCGAGATTTTAAATAGATTACATATTAGTCAAACAAAGATTCAGAAATCAAGTAAAGGACTGCAAAAGCTATCCTGGGGCTGATATATCTAGTGATCACAATCTAATTGCGATGAAATGCCAACTAAAATTTAAAAAACTAATAAAAAAGGGGGGTCGCGAAAAAACTGGGATATATCTAAATTAAAAAATAAGGAAACCCAAAAACTCTTCGAAAACGTAATGAATAAGAAACTGGAAGAAAAAACACCCACAAATAATAAAGAAGAAGAAATCGAACAAGAATGGAATGATATGAAATCAAGCCTGGCCGATACAGCCAACGAAGTCCTTCAATCAAAGAAAAACGAAATTAAAAAGCCATGGGTAACAGACGAAATACTGCAACTGATTGACGAACGAAGAAAATTTAAGAACAGAAAAAGACGAAGAAGGGAAAGAAACATATAAAAAATTAAGATGGAAAGTTATAAGAGAATGTAGAAAAGCAAAAGAAAAAATGATTCAAGAAAAATGTAAAGAAGTCAACGAAAATCTAGTATTGGGAAAAGTTGATGTAGCCTATAGGGCAATAAAAAGAAATTTTCAAGAAGACAAGCCAAAAAGCAAGAACATAAGAGATGAAGGAGGCCACATATTATTCTAAACGAAAACGAACAGGCAAATAGATGGAAGGAATACCTAGAAGAACTCTATGGAGAAGAAAAAACAATGAACCCAATAGAAGAAGAAGAATCTGTGGAGGAAAACGAATTAGGAGACCCCATACTCAGGTCAGAATTCGAGACAGCTTTGAAGGAACTAAAAAAATAATAGAACACCCGGAATAGACACTATACAGTACTAGATGAAGGAGGAGGTATCAGCCAAAGATGGAATCACTGGGTTCAATAAAACACCTTTAATGAGACGTTTCGGCCTGAATTTTATTTGGCCATCTTCAGTCAATTAGGCTAAAAAAATTTTTTACAAATGGATGTTAATTGATATATTTTTTTATAAAAAATTATAAGTTGACCAAGTTGGTTGTTTAGACTTACAGTTATACACAAAATGCGGTACATATATGTGATCGAACCAAGCCTTGTCAAAAATAAAAATTATTTTAGCTTCATGTGAATTTATAACGTGGCTGGACCCAAAAGTTTCAGAATGAAAGTAATGAGTTTATATAAATTTTTTCTATATATTACATTATAATTAGATATTTGACCCTTATGAGAGGTCATCATATATCCCATCATTATTTATTTACAAACAAAAAATCCAAATTAGAATCTAATTACTTTTAAATCACATGCATTTTTTCATTCAATCAAATTATACAAATTCTTATAAAAAAATTCCAAAAAAGTTTCTATACATTAAGATCAAGAAAACAACTGTTGGCTCATATCACACAGGATAGATGTGTAAATATTGGATAGAAACATACAATCTCTTTTAAAATTGATAGCCTTATCACCTGCTATTTTTATATATAGCATTTCGGCTATGGATCTTTTATAGTAGTTATCAATCTTGACCAATATTCGCGCATTATCGTAATCAAAAGAATGACTATGTTCAGCTGCGTGGGTGGAGAGTGCAGTGTTACTCTTTTTATTTCGAACACTTAATTTATGTTCATATACCTACCCTAATTTTTAGTGAACGTGAACTTTGCCCTATATAGGTGCTAGAATTTGGTGGACAATCTAGACAGTTAATTTGATAGACAATATTATTACATAATTCTCTAGGGGTTGGATCTTTATTATTAAATAAAAATTGAATATTGTCTATATTTTTGTGGGCAATGTTCACGTTGTAAATTTTAAAAAGTTTTCTTATTTTTTCGGATATGCCGTGAATATAAGCAACAGAATAGTATGGTCCGACCTGGTTATTTGAATTAATATTATTATTATTTGTTAAAATGTTAACATTGTCATTTAAATTATTTTGTTTAGTTGAGAATTCTCTGATTGTCCTATTAATAATGTGGATAGGGTAGTTATTCGATACAGCCATGTCTATGTAGTTCACAATATTTTTCTGCCTAAACTCATCATCACACAAAACAAAAATTCTCCTCAAAAAATAGTTCCTCTGTTTATTTGGTTAACGATCCTATGTACTTGCTCTATTGTCCCATGGTTATTTCGGAATCCAAATTGATGTTCTGGGATTATATTGGATAAAGTTTAGCAACGATTCGTTGCAGTTTATTTTTATTGAAACCTTGGAAACCGTAGTGTCACGGGTTCCGTGTGGAGCCGCTATCTGATGACGGATTCTTTTAGAACTGACAAAATAAGTAGGAAAGTAAAAATAAAATTTTAAACTACAAATTTGAACTAAAATTGAGTTTATGGACTGTGATGTCTCAAATTGTCTCGAGTGAGCCCAGTGGGCATTGGCAATTTTCACTTTTAGAACTTTTCATAGGTTCGGTTTTTATTTTATTATTTATTTTATTTTATTTTATTTTATTTATTCATCATCTAGGTTCATTTAGATAAAAAAATGGGTTCCCGATCAAACTTTGAAAGGTTCGGTTAAGATATATTCAGTTCGCCAACCTAATCGCCTAAAAACTAGCCCGAAATGAAGATATACGAGCCGAACTGAATATATCTTAACCGAACCGACAGCGACTTTTACATATTCGAATTTTTTGGGCATTTACTAATTATTTTTTAATTAATATTTATTTTCTAAAAGAATCCGTCGTCAGTAGCGGCGCCACACGAGACCCGTGATACTACGCTTTCTAAGGTTTCAATAAAAAAAAAAAAAATGAAAAATAAAAGAAAATAAATACAAAAAACAATATTTTTTAAACTGGATATCTCGAATAAGCGAAATCTCAAAAAATGGTATTCTTCATTTTCGTCTTATTTTGGTGAGTATTATAAGAATCCATCGTCAGATTGCGGCGCCACAGTTACCGTAGAATTGCCGGATCATGTATATAAAATTTGGTTGAGTTTGGTCCAAGGACTTGGATTTTCATTTTCATTTTTAACCCTCTCTGAAAAAGGACATTGATAGAAAGGGAAGCCCTTATAAATTTGCTTGAGAATTTATAGAAAAAATAAAATATTAATTTTCAAAAAACTAAACGGATTTGAAATAGTAGATTTTATATAGATTTAAATGAGTTTAATTTCGATGGAATATCTTGAAAAAAATCACTTTTTTTAGGCTCTCTCAAGCGACATTGATAGAAAGGGGGGACCCTTATCAACTTGATTGAGAATTTTTAGAAAAAATAAAATATTAATTTTCAAAAAAAAAAACTAAACTCATTTTAAATAGTAGATTTTATAGAGAGTTTGAAATTTATATTTTTGTTGAAATATCTTGAAAAAATTAGTTTTTTTACCCTCTGTTCGAAGGTTAGATGATACAAAGGGGGGACCCTATCAACTTGATTGAGAATCTTTACCGAAAAAAAAATTATTAATTTTCAAAAAACTAAATGCATTTTAAATAGTAGAATTTATATAGAGTTAAATGAGTATAATTTCGTTTGAATATCTCGAAAAAAATTGTTTTTTTAACCCTCTCTAAAAAGCGACATTGATATAAATCCCCTCATCAACTTGATTGAGAATTTTCACCGAAAATAAAATATTAATTTTCAAAAAACTAATCTCATTTTAAATAGTATATTTTATAAAGTTTTTGAAATATATATTTTCGTTTGAATATCTCGAAAAAAAAATACTTTTTAAAGCTCTCTTAGAAGGGTAGTTGATACAAAGGGGCAGTCGCGAATCCAGACCTCTGGTTTGGGGTGAGGGGGCTCGGCCAGCAGCGACAACGTGTTACCAGATGTTTTAATTAATGTAAATTAAAGAAAACAAGTGATTTATACTACAGAATGAAAATACTCTTGACGTTTTGAAATTTTAGGAATGCGCAGCATCCACAGCATCCATGAAACGCACGACACTGATAAAAATATGTACTAACTAGGGTGGGTAGGGTTTTTTTCGAAAACGTTTTAGTGCGGAAAAGTTGCCTATTGTAATAAAAATTATATTTTTTATTACAATAAAAAAAAATTGTTTTTTGTGAATAAAAGTTTATTTAAAATTATTATTAGATGTTCATAATGTAAACTTGTGGATTTAGCCTTCGATATAGTCGGTTTATTGTCGCCTGATTTAGATATCGAAATTCAAGATTTCGTATTTGATGATAGCGAACTTTTCCTCGCCTCTAGCCTTCACCAATTCAGGAATTAGTTTCTTCCTCGCCTCCAAAACGTCTTGTCCTCCGTTATATACTGGTAATCTTCCTTCAGTTTATTTTTATTTCTCATTAGGATGTTTTTAATTCTTAGAGAGGAGAGATATTAGAATAGGTCTTTTTTCCCCTTTTTGGGGTCGACCCACTCTCTTTACAAAATTTATTTGGTTTGCATTAAATTCGTTGTATATTTTTTCTTTTATAAATTCAATGATACCATTTTCTAATTCGAGTTTGTTTCTCTCTCCTCTATTTCATGTATCAATATATTTTTCGCCTTAGTTTCTCTTTCCATGTAGCAAATCCCGCTTTCAGCCCTAGATAGTCTCTCCTCCATCATCACTCCAATGTTCTCCGCCAAAACGTTGATTCTCCTACCAAATTCATCCATCATTTCCTTCTTCCAATTTGCTAAAATTTCGATTAGTTCTCCTTTATCCATATCGATTGATTAACGGGTAAATAAGGGACGAGAAACACAGAAAAGAAGCGAAAAACACAAAACTCACCAGGCGATTTCACCAGGCAGATCTCAAGAAAGAGAGAAGGACAAAAACACGTCTGACCTCGACCAACGTTCGAATTCCACTCTGGGTGATTTAGTCCAAAACCTCCCTAATAGGTATAATGATCCCGAAAATACAAAACATTTTAACTATACATCACCGAATAATTCTAATAATAAATCAATTAATCCCGATTGCAATACTATTTTTGGCTCGATTAAAAATAATAATATGAATTATAAAATTAAGTATTAAATTTAAAAGGGACATTTTCTGCAAAAATAATAATAATAATAACAGTAACGATATTAATCCAAATAAAGATAAAAACAAAATAAAGATAAGCAAAAGAATGGAAAATGTTACCAAAATTGGCACATTAAATGTTCGAAGTCTAAAAGATGAGGACAAATAGTTAGAATTGGAAAATGCTATGAGCGATTCAAAAATAGATATTCTTGGACTTGCAGATAAGACGTCTTGATGAGAAAATTATTAAAAGAAAAAGTGGATACACTTTATATCATAAAGGAACAATTGCAGGTCAGAGAGGAGTGGGATTCTTGATAAGTCCGGACCTGGCAGATAGGATTGAAGAATTTAATAAGGGTATCTCCGACAGAATCGCAACTTTAAAAATAAAATATAAAAATGAACATTTCTTAAATCTAATTCAAGTCTATGCACCTACGTCAGAGTCAAATGAAGAAGCATGCGAAGAATTTTACCAATTACTTAACGAAACAATAAAAAACAACATACCTAAGTACAACAACCAATTAATTATCATGGGTGATTTTAATTCTAAAATTGGACAAAGAGAAATTAATGAAGAAAGAGTTATGGGACCTTACAACTATGGAAGTAGAAACGAAAGAGGAAACAAATTAATAAATTTCTGCCAAGAAAATAATTTGAAAAATTTTTAAGAAAAAATAAAAACCGACTTCAAAAATTAAATACAACAAATAAAATACACTAAAAGGTATAAAATAATTATTATCTTATTTAGTTACAACTAAACGACGAAATATTAACACGAAATTACTTTTTGAAGTCGGTGCCAAACATATACCTTTTATGAATAGCACTCGACGGATCTTACTTAGTACGTTTGGAGGATATGCTCGCTTATAGGTATAGTTTGTTTGGTACCGACTTCAAAAAGTAATTTCGTGTTAATATTTCGTCGTTTAGTTGTAACTAAATAAGATAATAATTATTTTATACCTTTTAGTGTATTTTATTTGTTGTATTTAATTTTTTGAAGTCGGTTTTTATTTTTTCTTAAAATTTTTATTTTTCTCTTTTTAGTGATGTTATTAATAGTGATCATATCATCAGATTTTGACCAAATTAATATGACACCATCCCTAAGACACCCCCTTTCGGATAAAAAAAGAACCATCGAAATCGGTTCATAAACAAAGAGGTTAGGTCTAAACAAACCTAATAAAAAAGGTCTAATACCTATGAAAAAAAATCGAAAAAAAATGGGACCAATCGGAAGCTAGACTGGACCCAATGCAAAAAAATTTTTCAAAATCGGTTGACAATTGGCGGAGATATGAGGTAACATAGGCACACAAAAAAAAAAAAAAAAAAAAAATTCAGTCGAATAGAGAACCTCCTCCTTTTTTGAAGTCTGTTAAAAATAGTTAATAGCTATTTCAAAAATAGAGCAGGAATGAAATGGACCTGGCTCCACCCAAATGGATATAATAAATCGGAAATTGATTATATAATTACACCATATCTCAATATAATAATCAAGTTTAAAATTCTAAACAAGTTTTCTTTTTACACAGACCATAGACTCTTATATACAGAAATATCTACACACTCAATGAGGAAAAAGACCTCGGCCTGAATGGAATGGTAAACATATCACAAACTTCTCAAAACTAGATAATGAAACAATTAATAATATGGAAGAACAACTAAAAATTATGAATTTCCCTTTATATACTGATACTCAAAAGCAATATAATGATTTTGAATTAATTTTGAAAACAATACAAAACAAATCTTTAGAAACAATTAAAAATGAGCCAATACTATCAAACGACACAAAAAATCTTATTAAAATAAGAAATAAATTAAAACAAAAGAGAAACACAGCTATTGGTCGAATCGAACATAATCAAATGTGCAAATATGTAAAATACAAAATTAAGACAGATTTAAAAAACTATTATGATAACATTATTAAAAAGCTTATTGAACCACATTCATCTGTTAAAAAAATGAAAAAAGATATGTTTCCACATAAATATATAATTCCAAGTATGAAAGATAAAAATAACACTATTCAATACAGTCAATCAAATATCTTAAAAATAATAACAGAATTTTACAGAAATTTATATACATCAATGACCAAATTGACATATCAAAATATATACCTGAAAATATCCCAGTTATTCTGGAATCTGAAGTATCAAATATAATTAGCAAGTTAAAAACAAATAAATCACCTGGAAGTGACGGTATTAAAAACGAAACTTTAAAATATGGCCAAGAAATAATTACAAAACCACTCACTTTAATACTATATATATTCATCTAGATTAATTTGTAACAACGCTTAGAGAAATTTCTCTAAAAAAATTACCCTCTTGCCTAGAATCGAACCGACGAACTCTTGAACTATGGTCATCAGCTCTAACCACTAGACCAATGTCACATTAATATTTATATCTTGATTTCTTTTACTAAAACTATATATTTTTGATTTAGACTTTGTGTCTAGATAATATTGTATTCATTTGAACTCGAATGAAAATGAAAAAAACACCAATAGATTTTAAATTAAGAAACATTAAATATATATTAATTAACGAGGCAAATTTGAAATATAATTCTCAGCTCTGATTTTAAACTGATGGCTCCAATCGATTTTCATTAACCAGGCAAATTTGAAATATATATATTCGAATTTTGAAATGAAAGACTCCAATTCTTTTTAAATTAAGAAACATTAAATATATTGATAATTGTTCCTCCCCCCCCCCCCCTCGCCACTCAAAAATTAAAGATGCGAAACTTTTAAGAGACGATGTATTTTCGGTAGTTTACGGGTATACATTTGGAGTGTGGTTTTTTAAGAGGAATAAAATTTTTGGACCGAGACGCTGCCCGCCAGGGACTTCAGCCCGGAGGGCCGAGCTTCGAAGGGCGTGCCGAAGGCACGCACGAAAGCTCGTATTTAATAATATAATAAAATCTAGAATAATTCCTATCCAATGGAAACAATCAAATATTATCATTATGTTTAAAAAAGGTGATCGAAACGATATTAACAATTATAGACCAATTACACTATCTTCTAACATAGGAAAAATATTTATGAAAATTTTGGAGAATAGATTAAAAAATATAATAAATTTTAACCAACCGATCGAACAAGCTGGTTTTAGATCTGGATTTTCTACATGTGATCATTTACAAGTCATCAATCAATTGATAGAAAAAACTCGTGAATATCAAATAGATATATATTTAGCATTTCTTGATTACAGAAAGGCATTTGACACCATTGAACAAAGCTATATATTCAAGTCCATGCTCTCAGGGAATAAATCCAAATTACGTTTCATTAATTCAAGAAATTTACTCAAATGCAGAAGCAAGAATAATTCTAGAAGAAAAGGGTCTTATTTTCCAATTAATAGAGGTGTTAAGCAAGGCGATCCGCTATCACCGGCACTATTCAACTGTGCTCTTGAAGATATGTTCAAAAAATTAAATTGGACTAACAAAGGTATAAAAATAAACGGAGCATATCTAAATAATCTCAGGTTCGCCGACGATCTTGCTCTAATAGCAACTTCAAAAGAAGAACTAAAAGAAATGATTAATGAAATTAATATAAAAAGCAAAGCACTTGGCTTAGAAATTAATTGTAAAAAGTCTGCATTTGTCTCAAACAGGGTAGAATCGGATATCGGTTTAGAAAACAACAAATCACATATGGAATATAAATCTGAAATAATTTATTTGGGACAGATAATTAGCTTTGAAGGCAGAACAAGTAAAGAAGTTGCAAGAAGAGTTAACCTGGGTTGGAATAAATTTTGGTCATTAAAACTCATCTTAAAAAACAAAAACATCGACCTAATCTCCAATAGCCAGACTTAGCGACGAAAGATAGACCAAGATCGTAACAGAATGGTGGCCTATCGAAAGGAAAAAGAAGACGGGGAAGACAACACAAGAGATGGTGTGACGATATTAGGAAGATAGCGGGAAATGAATGGAGCAGAACTGTCATGAAGACCGATATGGAAAGAAAGGGAGAGGCCTACGCGCAAACGGGCCTGGTGCAAAATTAATGAACAATACTTAAATAATATATTATACCATACATATAATAATACTAAAATCTTTTTGTAACTTGTTAGTTCTCTTTTATTTTCAAAATACTGTATAAATATACAAAATGTACCAAAAAAAGGCTTAAATAAATAAATAAATAAATTCAAGATTTATTTGATGATGAAAATTTTATATTTCTCAGCAGAAGGAAAAAGTTTAAAAACTAAAGAATATTTTAATAAATTGAAATCGAAAACTGTCCGGGAAGTACCTGGCGCAGGGGTTACAATGAACATGAAGGTGGTTATCTCATTGCCAGACCTGGTAACTCGGGCGCGTAATTTTTGATAATATATATATGTATGGATTGGCAGCTAAGTAATTGCGGATTTTGTTTAGAAAATCAAAGACAATTCTTTCATGGAACTAAATAACTTTATTCTGTAATGTATTATATATATAATTACTATATTTATTGAAAACAAATAATACAATATAATTTTTTTTATTGTCATGGGGAACAAAGCCGATTTAGACAGCACATCAGTAAAGTGTTAGTGAGGGAGCCAAGTTTTAGCCTGAAGAAATTTTATATGATGGCCCGGCTCGAACCCTGGCCTCCCGCTTGAAAATCGTCATCAACGATGCTGAAGCGAGCCCAGCGCCTTAGCCAGCTCGCCCAACCCGACTACCCACAATATAATTACTTGGTAATAATTAATTAATTTTGTATATTTCTGATTTGTCTAATTGATTGGCTTTGCTAATTTCTTTTCTAATTAAATTTTTTATATCTGATTTGTATATTTTATTTCAGTTTTGCTAATTATATCAATCACTACAGAGCTATCAGGATTGGGTAATGAAAATAAGAATCATAAAATATAGAAATTTGTAGTCTGAGCATATCAATAATAAGTAGGTACCTAGAGAGTAGTGATTTTCATGATTTTCAAAAAAATGCCTATAATACGAAATGCCTATAATGGGAAATTTTTAGATTCTGGACCGTCATAAATTGGCCTATCTTCTGATCACGGTTTATCGTTGAATTTTAGACACTGTTTATAGTGTATCACGAAAAATGTTCGACTCTTAATTATGGATGTATGACAATAATGATTGGGATGAACTAGGATAAAGTATTGTATTCAGTAAGTCGCTAAATCATTCGACTCAAACTCACTAGAATTCAGGGATAAAATTTCAATGCTAGGGGTAACTCTAGGGTCTGACCTTTCATGGAATGACCATATCTCAACCACTGATGAAGCTGCAGCGCGCAAGCTTGGTCTCCTATTTAGGTCTAGGCGCTGTTATACTCCCAGTCAACTTCTTATACTGTATAAAGCTCAAATTCGTCCCTGTCTCGAATATGGCTCTCATCTGTGGAGGGGTGCCTCCAAGCATTCTCTTGCTACACTGGATGCGATTCAGAAGCGAGCAATTAAACTAATAGGAGACCCGGCTCTAACCAACTCACTCGGCTCCCTGGCTCACCGAAGAACCGTTTCTGCCCTTTCCCTGTACTACAGATACTATCACGGTGTCTGTTCAGTCGAGCTGAAATCAATTATCCCCCCTAAAGCCCTCTTTACGAGAAACACGCGGTTTTCAAACGCTCAGCAGCCCTTCGCTGTCAAATTAAATAAAAGTCGAACAAGCGCTTTCGCCAACTCTTTTATCCCTATGACCTCCAGAGACTGGAACTCGCTCCCTGCCACCATCTTTCCCGCGACTTATAACCGTCAGCTATTTAAGACCCGTATCCACAGATACCTTCGACCCCCGCCCAGCCAATAAAATTATTTATTCTTCTTTTCACGATGGAGGGGCCAACCCAGGGCTTTAGGGGTTGCACCTTTTGGTGTAACTCCTTCTCTTCATTTTCATAAAAAAAATGCAAATTAAAGAGAAAATAAAAAAAATTGCTCATAGTAAGTAAAGTAATAAATTTAATTTAAGAAACTGAACCATGTACCAATATTAATGAAAATTTATCAAAGATTTTTACGTCCAAATTGTCATGATAACTAGTACAATGGAGTCTTTTATAGGGTGAGGTTTTTAACCTCACGCCCAACCCTCCTCCTTTTTCAGCCGGGCTTGGGACCGTCCATGGCGGAGTTTGAAGAATACTCTTGAACCCTCTAACGAGATTTATAATCAGACGAATAGATTATTAATTGAACAGCAATAGAAAGTTGGAACAAAAAAAATTGTAACAAGTAATCTGCAAAAGATAGACATCCTCAGTGGAATTCATAAAACATTAAATCAAGTACTCGTAAAGTATGGCGGATTGGATAGATGCGGTGATGCATGTATTTGAAAAGATGACAGTCACAACTATAATAGAATTATTTTAAAAACACCAGCTATATGATTTTTTTGAATATATATCTTCAAAGTATCAAAAAAAAATGTGGGTTCAAGAGTAATAGATTCAGGATCTATCAAATTTTAAAAAAATTGATAAATTATAGTGAATCGGTGGGATGTTACGAGAATATTAAGTTTGGAAAAAACTAGCTTTCTATAATTAAAGGGTAAATAGAAAGTGAAAAAAGAAGAAAAAATAATTAATATGAAATAAAAAAGATTGAGTTGAAAATAAAAGCTTATAATTTCAAACAAATTAATAAAGTTGAAACAAAAAACAATTTTAACCTATAAAAAAGAATCTAAAAGAAAAAAAAACGATCAATTAAAAATTTGAAAACAAAGTGATGAGCCCTCAATAATAATTCGATAAAACCTACCAAATACCCGCAAATTTTTTATAGAATTAACTAACAACGGAAAATTTGTTAAAATATTATCGAAAAGTATCATTATTATTTGATGAATTTTATAGAGACATGGTATATTGATTAAAAAATTTTGTCTACATATTTCGAAAAGGAAGGGCAAAATAATTGAATGATACTGATTAATCAGATCTTCAACATTACTGTCATATACTAATTGAAAAAACTAGAGAAGAAAATTAGTGAGATTTCTTGAAATTAGATTTAAAGCATTCAAATGAGACACCGGGGTGGCAAAATCCTAGTCGTTTAGTATTTTGTTGATCTCTAACAGAGTGCATCATTTATATTATTTTTAGAAAATCCAGAAGATTTTCCAAAAAATAGTCAATGGGACAGTATGTTAAGGGATCGAAAAAAAACTGAGTGACAGAGATTTAGTTCCGGGCATTGAAGCGACCCCAGGCTCTATTGAGTGACATAGATCATAATTCCAATTCCTCTCAATTTTCGAATCTATTCTTTCCACTTAGCTAAGCATTAATGAGGAATACACTGAAAATAAAAATCATTCAACTCTAATACAACGACCAATTAAAAATTTGAAAACAAAGTGATCAACCCTTAATCATATTTCGATAAAACCTACCAAATATCCCCAAATTTTTTATGGAATTAACTAACAAGGGAATATTGTTAAAATATTATCGAAAAGAATCATTATTATTTGATAAATTTTATAGAGACATGGCATATTGATTAAAATTTTTTGTCTACATATTTCGAAAAGGAAGAGCAAAATAATTGAATGATACTGATTAATCAGAGCTTCAACATTACTGCCGTATACTAATTAAAAAAACTAGAGAAGAAAATTAGTGAGATTTCTTGAGATTGGATTTAAAGCATTCAAAAGAGACAACGGGATGGCAAAATCCTAGTCGTTAAGTATTTTGTCAATCTCTAACAGAGTGCATCATTTATATTATTTTTTGAAAATCTAGAAGATTTTCCAAAAAATAGTCAATGGGACAGTCTGTTAAGGGATCGAAAAAAAACTGAGTGACAGAGATTTAGTTCCGGGCATTGAAGCGACCCCAGCCTCTATTGATTGCCATAGATCATAATTCCAATTCCTCTCAATTTTCGAATCTATTCTTTCCACTTAGCTAAGCATTAATGAGGAATACACTGAAAATAAAAATCATTCAACTCTAATACAGCGACCAATTAAAAATTTGAAAACAAAGTGATCAACCCTTAATCATATTTCGATAAAACCTACCAAATATCCCCAAATTTTTTATGGAATTAACTAACAAGGGAATATTGTTAAAATATTATCGAAAAGAATCATTATTATTTGATAAATTTTATAGAGACATGGCATATTGATTAAAATTTTTTGTCTACATATTTCGAAAAGGAAGAGCAAAATAATTGAATGATACTGATTAATCAGAGCTTCAACATTACTGCCGTATACTAATTGAAAAAACTAGAGAAGAAAATTAGTGAGATTTCTTGAGATTGGATTTAAAGCATTCAAAAGAGACACCGGGATGGCAAAATCCTAGTCGTTAAGTATTTTGTCAATCTCTAACAGAGTGCATCATTTATATTATTTTTTGAAAATCTAGAAGATTTTCCAAAAAATAGTCAATGGGACAGTCTGTTAAGGGATCGAAAAAAAACTGAGTGACAGAGATTTAGTTCCGGGCATTGAAGCGACCCCAGCCTCTATTGATTGCCATAGATCATAATTCCAATTCCTCTCAATTTTCGAATCTATTCTTTCCACTTAGCTAAGCATTAATGAGGAATACACTGAAAATAAAAATCATTCAACTCTAATACAGCGACCAATTAAAAATTTGAAAACAAAGTGATCAACCCTTAATCATATTTCGATAAAACCTACCAAATATCCCCAAATTTTTTATGGAATTAACTAACAAGGGAATATTGTTAAAATATTATCGAAAAGAATCATTATTATTTGATAAATTTTATAGAGACATGGCATATTGATTAAAATTTTTTGTCTACATATTTCGAAAAGGAAGAGCAAAATAATTGAATGATACTGATTAATCAGAGCTTCAACATTACTGCCGTATACTAATTGAAAAAACTAGAGAAGAAAATTAGTGAGATTTCTTGAGATTGGATTTAAAGCATTCAAAAGAGACACCGGGATGGCAAAATCCTAGTCGTTAAGTATTTTGTCAATCTCTAACAGAGTGCATCATTTATATTATTTTTTGAAAATCTAGAAGATTTTCCAAAAAAATAGTCAATGGGACAGTCTGTTAAGGGATCGAAAAAAAACTGAGTGACAGAGATTTAGTTCCGGGCATTGAAGCGACCCCAGCCTCTATTGATTGCCATAGATCATAATTCCAATTCCTCTCAATTTTCGAATCTATTCTTTCCACTTAGCTAAGCATTAATGAGGAATACACTGAAAATAAAAATCATTCAACTCTAATACAGCGACCAATTAAAAATTTGAAAACAAAGTGATCAACCCTTAATCATATTTCGATAAAACCTACCAAATATCCCCAAATTTTTTATGGAATTAACTAACAAGGGAATATTGTTAAAATATTATCGAAAAGAATCATTATTATTTGATAAATTTTATAGAGACATGGCATATTGATTAAAATCTTTTGTCTACATATTTCGAAAAGGAAGAGCAAAATAATTGAATGATACTGATTAATCAGAGCTTCAACATTACTGCCGTATACTAATTAAAAAAACTAGAGAAGAAAATTAGTGAGATTTCTTGAGATTGGATTTAAAGCATTCAAAAGAGACACCGGGATGGCAAAATCCTAGTCGTTAAGTATTTTGTCAATCTCTAACAGAGTGCATCATTTATATTATTTTTTGAAAATCTAGAAGATTTTCCAAAAAAATAGTCAATGGGACAGTCTGTTAAGGGATCGAAAAAAAACTGAGTGACAGAGATTTAGTTCCGGGCATTGAAGCGACCCCAGCCTCTATTGATTGCCATAGATCATAATTCCAATTCCTCTCAATTTTCGAATCTATTCTTTCCACTTAGCTAAGCATTAATGAGGAATACACTGAAAATAAAAATCATTCAACTCTAATACAGCGACCAATTAAAAATTTGAAAACAAAGTGATCAACACTTAATCATATTTCGATAAAACCTACCAAATATCCCCAAATTTTTTATGGAATTAACTAACAACGGAAATTTTTTTTAAATATTATCGAAAAGTATCATTATTATTTGATGAATTTTATAGAGACATGAAATAGATTAAAATCTTTTGTCTACATATTTCGAAAAGGAAGAGCAAAATAATTGAATGATACTGATTAATCAGAGCTTCAACATTACTGCCATATACTAATTGAAAAAACTAGAGAAGAAAATTAGTGAGATTTCTTGAAATTGGATTTAAAGCATTCAAAAGAGACACCGGGATGGCAAAATCCTAGTCGTTAAGTATTTTGTCAATCTCTAACAAAGTGCATCATTTATATTATTTTTGAAAATCTAGAAGATTTTCCAAAAAAATAGTCAATGGGACAGTCTGTTAAGGGATCGAAAAAAAACTGAGTGACAGAGATTTAGTTCCGGGCATTGAAGCGACCCCAGCCTCTATTGATTGCCATAGATCATAATTCCAATTCCTCTCAATTTTCGAATCTATTCTTTCCACTTAGCTAAGCATTAATGAGGAATACACTGAAAATAAAAATCATTCAACTCTAATACAGCGACCAATTAAAAATTTGAAAACAAAGTGATCAACCCTTAATCATATTTCGATAAAACCTACCAAATATCCCCAAATTTTTTATGGAATTAACTAACAACGGAAATTTTTTTAAAATATTATCGAAAAGTATCATTATTATTTGATGAATTTTATAGAGACATGAAATAGATTAAAATCTTTTGTCTACATATTTCGAAAAGGAAGAGCAAAATAATTGAATGATACTGATTAATCAGAGCTTCAACATTACTGCCATATACTAATTGAAAAAACTAGAGAAGAAAATTAGTGAGATTTCTTGAAATTGGATTTAAAGCATTCAAAAGAGACACCGGGATGGCAAAATCCTAGTCGTTAAGTATTTTGTCAATCTCTAACAGAGTGCATCATTTATATTATTTTTTGAAAATCTAGAAGATTTTCCAAAAAAATAGTCAATGGGACAGTCTGTTAAGGGATCGAAAAAAAAACTGAGTGACAGAGATTTAGTTCCGGGCATTGAAGCGACCCCAGCCTCTATTGATTGCCATAGATCATAATTCCAATTCCTCTCAATTTTCGAATCTATTCTTTCCACTTAGCTAAGCATTAATGAGGAATACACTGAAAATAAAAATCATTCAACTCTAATACAGCGACCAATTAAAAATTTGAAAACAAAATGATCAACCCTTAATCATATTTCGATAAAACCTACCAAATATCCCCAAATTTTTTATGGAATTAACTAACAAGGGAATATTGTTAAAATATTATCGAAAAGAATCATTATTATTTGATAAATTTTATAGAGACATGGCATATTGATTAAAATTTTTTGTCTACATATTTCGAAAAGGAAGAGCAAAATAATTGAATGATACTGATTAATCAGAGCTTCAACATTACTGCCGTATACTAATTAAAAAAACTAGAGAAGAAAATTAGTGAGATTTCTTGAGATTGGATTTAAAGCATTCAAAAGAGACACCGGGATGGCAAAATCCTAGTCGTTAAGTATTTTGTCAATCTCTAACAGAGTGCATCATTTATATTATTTTTTGAAAATCTAGAAGATTTTCCAAAAAAATAGTCAATGGGACAGTCTGTTAAGGGATCGAAAAAAACTGAGTGACAGAGATTTAGTTCCGGGCATTGAAGCGACCCCAGCCTCTATTGATTGCCATAGATCATAATTCCAATTCCTCTCAATTTTCGAATCTATTCTTTTCACTTAGCTAAGCACTAATGAGGAATACACTGAAAATAAAAATCATTCAACTCTAATACAGCGACCAATTAAAAATTTGAAAACAAAGTGATCAACCCTTAATCATATTTCGATAAAACCTACCAAATATCCCCAAATTTTTTATGGAATTAACTAACAAGGGAATATTGTTAAAATATTATCGAAAAGAATCATTATTATTTGATAAATTTTATAGAGACATGGCATATTGATTAAAATTTTTTGTCTACATATTTCGAAAAGGAAGAGCAAAATAATTGAATGATACTGATTAATCAGAGCTTCAACATTACTGCCGTATACTAATTAAAAAAACTAGAGAAGAAAATTAGTGAGATTTCTTGAGATTGGATTTAAAGCATTCAAAAGAGACACCGGGATGGCAAAATCCTAGTCGTTAAGTATTTTGTCAATCTCTAACAGAGTGCATCATTTATATTATTTTTAGAAAATCTAGAAGATTTTCCAAAAAATAGTCAATGGGACAGTCTGTTAAGGGATCGAAAAAAAACTGAGTGACAGAGATTTAGTTCCGGGCATTGAAGCGACCCCAGCCTCTATTGATTGCCATAGATCATAATTCCAATTCCTCTCAATTTTCGAATCTATTCTTTCCACTTAGCTAAGCATTAATGAGGAATACACTGAAAATAAAAATCATTCAACTCTAATACAGCGACCAATTAAAAATTTGAAAACAAAGTGATCAACCCTTAATCATATTTCGATAAAACCTACCAAATATCCCCAAATTTTTTATGGAATTAACTAACAAGGGAATATTGTTAAAATATTATCGAAAAGAATCATTATTATTTGATAAATTTTATAGAGACATGGCATATTGATTAAAATTTTTTGTCTACATATTTCGAAAAGGAAGAGCAAAATAATTGAATGATACTGATTAATCAGAGCTTCAACATTACTGCCGTATACTAATTAAAAAAACTAGAGAAGAAAATTAGTGAGATTTCTTGAGATTGGATTTAAAGCATTCAAAAGAGACACCGGGATGGCAAAATCCTAGTCGTTAAGTATTTTGTCAATCTCTAACAGAGTGCATCATTTATATTATTTTTTGAAAATCTAGAAGATTTTCCAAAAAAATAGTCAATGGGACAGTCTGTTAAGGGATCGAAAAAAAACTGAGTGACAGAGATTTAGTTCCGGGCATTGAAGCGACCCCAGCCTCTATTGATTGCCATAGATCATAATTCCAATTCCTCTCAATTTTCGAATCTATTCTTTCCACTTAGCTAAGCATTAATGAGGAATACACTGAAAATAAAAATCATTCAACTCTAATACAGCGACCAATTAAAAATTTGAAAACAAAGTGATCAACCCTTAATCATATTTCGATAAAACCTACCAAATATCCCCAAATTTTTTATGGAATTAACTAACAAGGGAATATTGTTAAAATATTATCGAAAAGAATCATTATTATTTGATAAATTTTATAGAGACATGGCATATTGATTAAAATTTTTTGTCTACATATTTCGAAAAGGAAGAGCAAAATAATTGAATGATACTGATTAATCAGAGCTTCAACATTACTGCCGTATACTAATTAAAAAAACTAGAGAAGAAAATTAGTGAGATTTCTTGAGATTGGATTTAAAGCATTCAAAAGAGACACCGGGATGGCAAAATCCTAGTCGTTAAGTATTTTGTCAATCTCTAACAGAGTGCATCATTTATATTATTTTTTGAAAATCTAGAAGATTTTCCAAAAAAATAGTCAATGGGACAGTCTGTTAAGGGATCGAAAAAAACTGAGTGACAGAGATTTAGTTCCGGGCATTGAAGCGACCCCAGCCTCTATTGATTGCCATAGATCATAATTCCAATTCCTCTCAATTTTCGAATCTATTCTTTCCACTTAGCTAAGCATTAATGAGGAATACACTGAAAATAAAAATCATTCAACTCTAATACAGCGACCAATTAAAAATTTGAAAACAAAGTGATCAACACTTAATCATATTTCGATAAAACCTACCAAATATCCCCAAATTTTTTATGGAATTAACTAACAACGGAAATTTTTTTTAAATATTATCGAAAAGTATCATTATTATTTGATGAATTTTATAGAGACATGAAATAGATTAAAATCTTTTGTCTACATATTTCGAAAAGGAAGAGCAAAATAATTGAATGATACTGATTAATCAGAGCTTCAACATTACTGCCATATACTAATTGAAAAAACTAGAGAAGAAAATTAGTGAGATTTCTTGAAATTGGATTTAAAGCATTCAAAAGAGACACCGGGATGGCAAAATCCTAGTCGTTAAGTATTTTGTCAATCTCTAACAGAGTGCATCATTTATATTATTTTTTGAAAATCTAGAAGATTTTCCAAAAAAATAGTCAATGGGACAGTCTGTTAAGGGATCGAAAAAAAAACTGAGTGACAGAGATTTAGTTCCGGGCATTGAAGCGACCCCAGCCTCTATTGATTGCCATAGATCATAATTCCAATTCCTCTCAATTTTCGAATCTATTCTTTCCACTTAGCTAAGCATTAATGAGGAATACACTGAAAATAAAAATCATTCAACTCTAATACAGCGACCAATTAAAAATTTGAAAACAAAGTGATCAACACTTAATCATATTTCGATAAAACCTACCAAATATCCCCAAATTTTTTATGGAATTAACTAACAACGGAAATTTTTTTAAAATATTATCGAAAAGTATCATTATTATTTGATGAATTTTATAGAGACATGAAATAGATTAAAATCTTTTGTCTACATATTTCGAAAAGGAAGAGCAAAATAATTGAATGATACTGATTAATCAGAGCTTCAACATTACTGCCATATACTAATTGAAAAAACTAGAGAAGAAAATTAGTGAGATTTCTTGAAATTGGATTTAAAGCATTCAAAAGAGACACCGGGATGGCAAAATCCTAGTCGTTAAGTATTTTGTCAATCTCTAACAGAGTGCATCATTTATATTATTTTTTGAAAATCTAGAAGATTTTCCAAAAAAATAGTCAATGGGACAGTCTGTTAAGGGATCGAAAAAAAAACTGAGTGACAGAGATTTAGTTCCGGGCATTGAAGCGACCCCAGCCTCTATTGATTGCCATAGATCATAATTCCAATTCCTCTCAATTTTCGAATCTATTCTTTCCACTTAGCTAAGCATTAATGAGGAATACACTGAAAATAAAAATCATTCAACTCTAATACAGCGACCAATTAAAAATTTGAAAACAAAGTGATCAACCCTTAATCATATTTCGATAAAACCTACCAAATATCCCCAAATTTTTTATGGAATTAACGGTATATATTTTTCGAATATTTAATTAATTGTACCAGCCTATGCACATTGATGTAAAATGGAAATATGAACCTGAAATATTTAATTTATTCTAAGTATCTTTTATATTACTAGATCAATCTTAGGGTTATTCTAAACATGAGCATGAAGAGAGTTCATATTTAATAATTGTTTCTTATTAAAAAATGTTTGCGTTAAGCTTGAAGTTTGTTTAAAATTGAATATCATTTAGAGAAATTTAATTTTTTTAAGGGCCTCCACATCTCCCCTTATAGCCCTCCGATCCTCCCACTCAAGATCCGGAAGAATGGATCAGGGTTCGGCCACAGCAGTCTATTGGAAGTAAGACATTAGTGGCCATGAATACGAAATTTCACTGGGAATAAAAACTACTAGGGAAAAAGAAGACATAAATAGACACAAAACTACATACAAAAATGCTATGCAAAAATAAAAAATGTTCAAACATTAAGAATTATTGATCGAGAAATATGTTCTAATTTGGAGAATGTTCAAATTTTGTAATTTTACTCACTAAACCTAGAATAGACGAACGGAAAATAATTAAATGTATTAAACAAAGTTTGGAAATCAATTGCGTAATGTAGTTAAAATCAAGATATACTAAAGCATACGTTTTTATATTTACTACCTATTTTAATACTTGATAAAGTTGATTGCTTTTGTCATCATGAATTATAAAAGTAAGTAAAGAGATTTATATAAATTTTGGAATTTGAAGAATACAATATTTAGTTGTACTTATATATGCATAATAAAAGAGTAAGTTTATGGGGAAAAATCAATTTTAATATTGCGCATTCAATAAATAAATTTAGATTTTGTTTGTATTGAATTGACCTAGAATAAATAACTATAATAACAATAAGTGCCGATGGTGAAAAGAGGGTTTATTATAAAAATTACTTATTGGAAAGATTGTTAAGCTCAGGTTCACAAATGTCACAACGTCTATAAAATTGCAAAAAGGTTAAGTAAAATTTCGAAATAGTTACCTCATAAATATTTAATATTTTAATAATTTTTATAGAAAGTAGCCAATAAAAGAATTTAAATTTAGAATTAGCTAACCACAAACAATATATTAATTTTCAATATTGTAACTATGTTGAGACGTTCAACTGTAATCAAAGAAGAATAAAAAAATGAAAAACATTTTTGATAAACTAAAATAATATTGAGGAAGTATATAAAAACATTCTCTAGTTATTAGATTTTACTTTGTAACTATGGAAATTATTATAAATTGCTTTAATAATTATTTAATTTCATTGGATGAAGTTGGAATTAACTGTTGAGTAATAAATTACAATTTGACGAGAGTTAACTAATAATAACAATAATAATAAAAAATCGATACAATTTTGACAAAATTGTGAATACCTATTATACCATATTACTAGGCATACATAATTCGCATTCTTAGACAATTATGTTTTTTGATAAGCTTTATAGAGTCGCGATAATATTTATTACTAGACGTGCTTTATTGTGAAGCTATGATAGACATGATTGTTTGAGAAATTTTTTATAGAGTCATGATATTGATTAAATAGTTTTGTCTACATATTTCGAAAAGAAAGAGCAAAATAATTGAATGATATTGATTAATCAGAGCTTCAACATTACTGCCGTATACTAATTAAAAAAACTAGAGAAGAAAATTAGTGAGATTTCTTGAGATTAGATTTAAAGCATTCAAAAGAGACACCGGGGTGGCAAAATCCTAGTCGTTAAGTATTTTGTCAATCTCTAACAGAGTGCATCATTTATATTATTTTTTGAAAATCTAGAAGATTTTCCAAAAAAAATAGTTAATGGGACAGTCTGTTAAGGGATCGAAAAAAAACTGAGTGACAGAGATTTAGTTCCGGGCATTGAAGCGACCCCAGCCTCTATTGATTGCCATAGATCATAATTCCAATTCCTCTCAATTTTCGAATCTATTCTTTTCACTTAGCTAAGCACTAATGAGGAATACACTGAAAATAAAAATCATTCAACTCTAATACAGCGACCAATTAAAAATTTGAAAACAAAATGATCAACCCTTAATCATATTTCGATAAAACCTACCAAATATCCCCAAATTTTTTATGGAATTAACTAACAAGGGAATATTGTTAAAATATTATCGAAAAGAATCATTATTATTTGATAAATTTTATAGAGACATGGCATATTGATTAAAATTTTTTGTCTACATATTTCGAAAAGGAAGAGCAAAATAATTGAATGATACTGATTAATCAGAGCTTCAACATTACTGCCGTATACTAATTAAAAAAACTACGAGAAGAAAATTAGTGAGATTTCTTGAGATTGGATTTAAAGCATTCAAAAGAGACACCGGGATGGCAAAATCCTAGTCGTTAAGTATTTTGTCAATCTCTAACAGAGTGCATCATTTATATTATTTTTTGAAAATCTAGAAGATTTTCCAAAAAAATAGTTAATGGGACAGTCTGTTAAGGGATCGAAAAAAAACTGAGTGACAGAGATTTAGTTCCGGGCATTGAAGCGACCCCAGCCTCTATTGATTGCCATAGATCATAATTCCAATTCCTCTCAATTTTCGAATCTATTCTTTTCACTTAGCTAAGCACTAATGAGGAATACACTGAAAATAAAAATCATTCAACTCTAATACAGCGACCAATTAAAAATTTGAAAACAAAATGATCAACCCTTAATCATATTTCGAGTAAAACCTACCAAATATCCCCAAATTTTTTATGGAATTAACTAACAACGGAATATTGTTTAAATATTATCGAAAAGAATCATTATTATTTGATAAATTTTATAGAGACATGGCATATTGATTAAAATTTTTTGTCTACATATTTCGAAAAGGAAGAGCAACATAATTGAATGATAACTGGATTAATCGGAAGCTTCAACATTACTGCCGTATACTAATTGAAAAAACTAGAAAGAAAATTAGTGAGATTTCTTGAGATTGGATTTAAAGCATTCAAAAGAGACACCGGGATGGCAAAATCCTAGTCGTTAAGTATTTTGTCAATCTCTAACAGAGTGCATCATTTATATTATTTTTGAAAATCTAGAAGATTTTCCAAAAAAAATAGTCAATGGGACAGTCTGTTAAGGGATCGAAAAAAAACTGAGTGACAGAGATTTAGTTCCGGGCATTGAAGCGACCCCAGCCTCTATTGATTGCCATAGATCATAATTCCAATTCCTCTCAATTTTCGAATCTATTCTTTCCACTTAGCTAAGCATTAATGAGGAATACACTGAAAATAAAAATCATTCAACTCTAATACAGCGACCAATTAAAAATTTGAAAACAAAGTGATCAACCCTTAATCATATTTCGATAAAACCTACCAAATATCCCCAAATTTTTTATGGAATTAACTAACAACGGAAATTTTTTAAAAATATTATCGAAAAGTATCATTATTATTTGATGAATTTTATAGAGACATGAAATAGATTAAAATCTTTTGTCTACATATTTCGAAAAGGAAGAGCAAAATAATTGAATGATACTGATTAATCAGAGCTTCAACATTACTGCCATATACTAATTGAAAAAACTAGAGAAGAAAATTAGTGAGATTTCTTGAAATTGGATTTAAAGCATTCAAAAGAGACACCGGGATGGCAAAATCCTAGTCGTTAAGTATTTTGTCAATCTCTAACAGAGTGCATCATTTATATTATTTTTTGAAAATCTAGAAGATTTTCCAAAAAATAGTCAATGGGACAGTCTGTTAAGGGATCGAAAAAAAACTGAGTGACAGAGATTTAGTTCCGGGCATTGAAGCGACCCCAGCCTCTATTGATTGCCATAGATCATAATTCCAATTCCTCTCAATTTTCGAATCTATTCTTTCCACTTAGCTAAGCATTAATGAGGAATACACTGAAAATAAAAATCATTCAACTCTAATACAGCGACCAATTAAAAATTTGAAAACAAAGTGATCAACCCTTAATCATATTTCGATAAAACCTACCAAATATCCCCAAATTTTTTATGGAATTAACTAACAAGGGAATATTGTTAAAATATTATCGAAAAGAATCATTATTATTTGATAAATTTTATAGAGACATGGCATATTGATTAAAATTTTTTGTCTACATATTTCGAAAAGGAAGAGCAAAATAATTGAATGATACTGATTAATCAGAGCTTCAACATTACTGCCGTATACTAATTAAAAAAACTAGAGAAGAAAATTAGTGAGATTTCTTGAGATTGGATTTAAAGCATTCAAAAGAGACACCGGGATGGCAAAATCCTAGTCGTTAAGTATTTTGTCAATCTCTAACAGAGTGCATCATTTATATTATTTTTTGAAAATCTAGAAGATTTTCCAAAAAAATAGTCAATGGGACAGTCTGTTAAGGGATCGAAAAAAAACTGAGTGACAGAGATTTAGTTCCGGGCATTGAAGCGACCCCAGCCTCTATTGATTGCCATAGATCATAATTCCAATTCCTCTCAATTTTCGAATCTATTCTTTCCACTTAGCTAAGCATTAATGAGGAATACACTGAAAATAAAAATCATTCAACTCTAATACAGCGACCAATTAAAAATTTGAAAACAAAGTGATCAACACTTAATCATATTTCGATAAAACCTACCAAATATCCCCAAATTTTTTATGGAATTAACTAACAACGGAAATTTTTTTAAAATATTATCGAAAAGTATCATTATTATTTGATGAATTTTATAGAGACATGAAATAGATTAAAATCTTTTGTCTACATATTTCGAAAAGGAAGAGCAAAATAATTGAATGATACTGATTAATCAGAGCTTCAACATTACTGCCATATACTAATTGAAAAAACTAGAGAAGAAAATTAGTGAGATTTCTTGAAATTGGATTTAAAGCATTCAAAAGAGACACCGGGATGGCAAAATCCTAGTCGTTAAGTATTTTGTCAATCTCTAACAAAGTGCATCATTTATATTATTTTTTTGAAAATCTAGAAGATTTTCCAAAAAAACGTAGTCCAATGGGACAGTCTGTTAAGGGATCGAAAAAAAACTGAGTGACAGAGATTTAGTTCCGGGCATTGAAGCGACCCCAGCCTCTATTGATTGCCATAGATCATAATTCCAATTCCTCTCAATTTTCGAATCTATTCTTTCCACTTAGCTAAGCATTAATGAGGAATACACTGAAAATAAAAATCATTCAACTCTAATACAGCGACCAATTAAAAATTTGAAAACAAAGTGATCAACACTTAATCATATTTCGATAAAACCTACCAAATATCCCCAAATTTTTTATGGAATTAACTAACAACGGAAATTTTTTTAAAATATTATCGAAAAGTATCATTATTATTTGATGAATTTTATAGAGACATGAAATAGATTAAAATCTTTTGTCTACATATTTCGAAAAGGAAGAGCAAAATAATTGAATGATACTGATTAATCAGAGCTTCAACATTACTGCCATATACTAATTGAAAAAACTAGAGAAGAAAATTAGTGAGATTTCTTGAAATTGGATTTAAAGCATTCAAAAGAGACACCGGGATGGCAAAATCCTAGTCGTTAAGTATTTTGTCAATCTCTAACAGAGTGCATCATTTATATTATTTTTTGAAAATCTAGAAGATTTTCCAAAAAAAATAGTCAATGGGACGGTCTGTTAAGGGATCGAAAAAAAACTGAGTGACAGAGATTTAGTTCCGGGCATTGAAGCGACCCCAGCCTCTATTGATTGCCATAGATCATAATTCCAATTCCTCTCAATTTTCGAATCTATTCTTTTCACTTAGCTAAGCACTAATGAGGAATACACTGAAAATAAAAATCATTCAACTCTAATACAGCGACCAATTAAAAATTTGAAAACAAAGTGATCAACCCTTAATCATATTTCGATAAAACCTACCAAATATCCCCAAATTTTTTATGGAATTAACGGTATATATTTTTCGAATATTTAATTAATTGTACCAGCCTATGCACATTGATGTAAAATGGAAATATGAACCTGAAATATTTAATTTATTCTAAGTATCTTTTATATTACTAGATCAATCTTAGGGTTATTCTAAACATGAGCATGAAGAGAGTTCATATTTAATAATTGTTTCTTATTAAAAAATGTTTGCGTTAAGCTTGAAGTTTGTTTAAAATTGAATATCATTTAGAGAAATTTAATTTTTTTTAAGGGCCTCCACATCTCCCCTTATAGCCCTCCGATCCTCCCACTCAAGATCCGGAAGAATGGATCAGGGTTCGGCCACAGCAGTCTATTGGAAGTAAGACATTAGTGGCCATGAATACAAAATTTCACTGGGAATAAAAACTACTAGGGAAAAAGAAGACATAAATAGACACAAAACTACATACAAAAATGCTATGCAAAAATAAAAAATGTTCAAACATTAAGAATTATTGATCGAGAAATATGTTCTAATTTGGAGAATGTTCAAATTTTGTAATTTTACTCACTAAACCTAGAATAGACGAACGGAAAATAATTAAATGTATTAAACAAAGTTTGGAAATCAATTGCGTAATGTAGTTAAAATCAAGATATACTAAAGCATACGTTTTTATATTTACTACCTATTTTAATACTTGATAAAGTTGATTGCTTTTGTCATCATGAATTATAAAAGTAAGTAAAGAGATTTATATAAATTTTGGAATTTGAAGAATACAATATTTAGTTGTACTTATATATGCATAATAAAAGAGTAAGTTTATGGGGAAAAATCAATTTTAATATTGCGCATTCAATAAATAAATTTAGATTTTGTTTGTATTGAATTGACCTAGAATAAATAACTATAATAACAATAAGTGCCGATGGTGAAAAGAGGGTTTATTATAAAAATTACTTATTGGAAAGATTGTTAAGCTCAGGTTCACAAATGTCACAACGTCTATAAAATTGAAAAAAGGTTAAGTAAAATTTCGAAATAGTTACCTCATAAATATTTAATATTTTAATAATTTTTATAGAAAGTAGCCAATAAAAGAATTTAAATTTAGAATTAGCTAACCACAAACAATATATTAATTTTCAATATTGTAACTATGTTGAGACGTTCAACTGTAATCAAAGAAGAATAAAAAAATGAAAAAGATTTTTGATAAACTAAAATAATATTGAGGAAGTATATAAAAACATTCTCTAGTTATTAGATTTTACTTTGTAACTATGGAAATTATTATAAATTGCTTTAATAATTATTTAATTTCATTGGATGAAGTTGGAATTAACTGTTGAGTAATAAATTACAATTTGACGAGAGTTAACTAATAATAACAATAATAATAAAAAATCGATACAATTTTGACAAAATTGTGAATACCTATTATACCATATTACTAGGCATACATAATTCGCATTCTTAGACCATTATGTTTTTTGATAAACTTTATAGAGTCGCGATAATATTTATTACTAGACGTGCTATGATAGACATGATTGTTTGAGAAATTTTTTATAGAAGTCATGATATTGATTAAATAGTTTTGTCTACATATTTCGAAAAGGAAGAGCAAAATAATTGAATGATCTTTATTTCTTCTTCTTTTCTATAGCTAAGCACTAATGAGGAATACACTGAAAATAAAAATCATTCAACTCTAATACAACGACCAATTAAAAATTTGAAAACAAAGTGATCAACCCTCAATCATAATTCGATAAAACCTACCAAATATCCCCAAATTTTTTATGGAATTAACTAACAAGGGAATATTGTTAAAATATTATCGAAAAGAATCATTATTATTTGATAAATTTTATAGAGACATGGCATATTGATTAAAATTTTTTGTCTACATATTTCGAAAAGGAAGAGCAAAATAATTGAATGATACTGATTAATCAGAGCTTCAACATTACTGCCGTATACTAATTAAAAAAACTAGAGAAGAAAATTAGTGAGATTTCTTGAGATTGGATTTAAAGCATTCAAAAGAGACACCGGGATGGCAAAATCCTAGTCGTTAAGTATTTTGTCAATCTCTAACAGAGTGCATCATTTATATTATTTTTTGAAAATCTAGAAGATTTTCCAAAAAAAATAGTCAATGGGACAGTCTGTTAAGTGATCGAAAAAAAACTGAGTGACAGAGATTTAGTTCCGGGCATTGAAGCGACCCCAGCCTCTATTGATTGCCATAGATCATAATTCCAATTCTTCTCAATTTTCGAATCTATTCTTTCCACTTAGCTAAGCACTAATGAGGAATACACTGAAAATAAAAATCATTCAACTCTAATACAGCGACCAATTAAAAATTTGAAAACAAAGTGATCAACCCTTAATCATATTTCGATAAAACCTACCAAATATCCCCAAATTTTTTATGGAATTAACTAACAAGGGAATATTGTTAAAATATTATCGAAAAGAATCATTATTATTTGATACATTTTATAGAGACATGGCATATTGATTAAAATTTTTTGTCTACATATTTCGAAAAGGAATAGCAAAATAATTGAATGATACTGATTAATCAGAGCTTCAACATTACTGCCGTATACTAATTAAAAAAACTAGAGAAGAAAATTAGTGAGATTTCTTGAGATTGGATTTAAAGCATTCAAAAGAGACACCGGGATGGCAAAATCCTAGTCGTTAAGTATTTTGTCAATCTCTAACAGAGTGCATCATTTATATTATTTTTTGAAAATCTAGAAGATTTTCAAAAAAATAGTCAATGGGACAGTCTGTTAAGGGATCGAAAAAAACTGAGTGACAGAGATTTAGTTCCGGGCATTGAAGCGACCCCAGCCTCTATTGATTGCCATAGATCATAATTCCAATTCCTCTCAATTTTCGAATCTATTCTTTTCACTTAGCTAAGCACTAATGAGGAATACACTGAAAATAAAAATCATTCAACTCTAATACAGCGACCAATTAAAAATTTGAAAACAAAGTGATCAACCCTTAATCATATTTCGATAAAACCTACCAAATATCCCCAAATTTTTTATGGAATTAACTAACAACGGAAAATTTAAAAAAAATTATCGTGAACGATGATGATTATTTGTTAAAGTCGCATAAACGTTTGAAACAACTCTCTCAAACAATTATTAAAACAATTCTCTATTGATATCGTTTTTTCTTTTATTTAGGTTAAAATAAATTTTGACAACATTTTTAAGTCTCTTGTTTAAATAGTATACTCGGGATTTTATTCGGAAATGTTTTGAGATTTGAACGACTCAACATAATATTTTGCTCGGAATTCTTTTTTGTGATATTCATTTTTTTTTAAACTCTAATTTAAATGATCAGTTTAACACATTTTTTCTTTAGAATTATATTTTATATATCAATAACAGATTGTTATTTTATCTTTCTTCATAGCACGAAGAAAGATCTTACGAGAATCTGGTAATTTCTCTATTTCACTCGTCCGAGCACTAGCTTTTATTTTTAATCATATCGAAAATAATTTTAAAATTTCTTATCTTTTAACTGTTTATCATCGGTTTTTCTTATTATATGATTGCACGAAAAAAAATAAATAAAATCATCACAATATTTATGGAACTCCATAAAATTAGTTAATAATAATGACAAAAAACAACTGATAAAATCTTTTCTATTAAGAAAAGTTTATTTTAAGTACAATTTTTTTTACCAACAAGTATTTTCTAACTGACCAAATTTCTACAAAATTTTATTTATTAAAAATTCAAGTTTATCAGACACGAAGAAAAAATTGTTTAAACGAAGGTAATAATTTTCACCGCTGGAAAATGACGAATATTTTTCAGCTGAATGAATAATCTTACAGATGAGAAAACTCTTTCTTTGTTATAAATTGTTTTTTATTTTTATTTTTTTTATTTTTTTTTTACATTTTTATTTTTTTTTAATTTTTTTATGTTTTATTTTTTTATTTTTTTATTTTTTTTTTACATTTTTATTTTTTTAATATTTTTTTTATATTTAATATTTTATTTTCGTTTCAGCCTGCTTTGGACCACGCTAATTCAACTGTATCATTGAGTTTAAAAAATTTTATTTTGCCAAGAGTAGCAGAGTAATTGATTCATAAAGAGAAATAACGAGGTTGTCCTCTCCCATTAATTCTGACTGGCTTATCAGCTGAGTAAGATCAAAAAAATTTCAATACCCAAGGGATATTGACCCCATGAAAAATAATATTCATAATTAAAAATGACTGATGATGAAGGCCAAGCCTTCTAAACTATAATCTCTAACAAATAATATTGTGTGTGTTTAGTTGCATTAAGCAGAGGACAACCTCCTTGTTTCTATTTATGTATTATTGAGCTTTAATTCTTGCCCAGTATTTTCGCATTCGCCTTATGCGGGCCTCTTTATTAGGTCATTGGGCCCGACAAAATACATAAAATTACATAAATATATATACATTTCACTATGAAGAAAGTATTACAATGTTTTTTTAAAAGTTCAATAAATCAAAGGATATGTAACAAACTAGATGGTCAGAACATTAGTCATACATAATATAAAAATTTTATGAGATAGCTTTTTTAACAAATTATAATTCATGTATTTATAGTAATTACTAATAAATAATAGACAAAATCAGAGTCTGAACTCTTAGATTAACCAATAAGAAAGCCTCTTTTCTTCTATCAGTCCATTTTTCTCGAGGGGTGAACCGCGACCTAATATCGTGTACACCTACTTTCACTTTCATTTCCAAGTAGAAGATGTAAGGGCATTATCTAATAAATTTCAAAATAATTCCATATAATTATTATTAAAAGGGAAATGAACGAACTAAAAAAAAATTCCATATAATTTCAAAGACGAAAGACGTGTACATCTAATTACAATCGCGGTTTACCCTTCGATGCTTTACAGTTGAAAACTCGTATTTTTGGTGTTTATGTTGTATAACATATACGAAGTTACTTCCAAGGCCTTGGAGAAAGCCACATGTTCGGCTTTGGGTGGCATTTCCTCCATACCCCATGCTTCGGTTATCCCGCCGGTATTCGGGTGGCTGATTGCAGTGATTACTTTTATTTTATTTATTTTTTTTTATTTTTTTTTTTTTTTTTATTTTTTTTTTATTTTTTTATTATTTTTTTTTAATTTTTTTTTATTTCATTTTTTTTATTTTATTTTTTTTTATTTCATTTTTTTTTATTTTTTTTTTTATTTTTTTTTTTTTTTTTTTTTTTTTTTTTATTTTTTTTTTTTTTTTATTTTTTTGTTTTTTATTTATTTATTTATTTTTTCCTCGAAGGGTGAATCGTGACCTAATATCGTGTACACCTACTTCCACTTTCATTTCCAAGTAGAAGGATCAACCGATGTAGGGGCATTATCTAATAAATTCCAAAATAATTCCATATAATAAATAAAAGATTAAAGGGTTTTTGGACAATTTTTTATTAATATTATTTATCAATTTTCATACGAAGTTTCGACCTTTTCAGGACTTTTTCTACATAGTAAATTCATTCCTTTTCAGGTCGTTTTCTATGTAGGTATTTTTCACGTAGAAGTAATTAATGTTAAATATCAATTTTCATAAGACGTTTCTGCCTTTTCAGGACTTTTTCAAGTAGAAAATTGATATTTAACATTAATAAAAAAAATGGTCCAAAAATCCGTGAATCAATGTTTATTATAAAAGGGAAATGAACGAACTAAAAAAAAATCATATAATTTCAAAGACGTGTACATCTAATTACAATCGCGGTTCACCCTTCGATGCTTTACAGTTTAAAACTCGTATTTTGGGGGTTTATGTTGTATAACATAGACCAAGTTACTTCCAAGGCCTTGGAGAAAGCCACATGTTCGGCTTTGGGTGGCATTTCCTCCATACCCCATGCTTCGGTTATCCCGCCGGTATTCGGGTGGCTGATTGCAGTGGTTAATAAATTATGTTAACTAAATTGTAAATTATAAATTAAGTAAAAATTGTAATAAATAATTCTATATATTAACCTCTTTGGAACAACAATAAACTGTATAGCCGGGTTTTTCTCAAAGCCTTTTCCCGTGCAAAAATTTAATTATACAAATGTAAATAAAAATTACAGATGTTCGGCTTTGGGTGGCATTTCCTCCATACCCCATGCTTCGGTTATCCCGCCGGTATTCGGGTGGCTAATTGCAGTGGTTACTTTTTTTTAAAAAAAATTTTTATATATTTATTTCTTCTTCATTTGGTAAAATTGTTTTTTGCTTTTGAAGTGTAAAGGGAAAATTATTTTACCAGATAAAGAAAAAAAACGTTTTGACAAAGAAGAGAATTTTCTCATACTTATTTCATGATTAAACACTGAAATTATCTGGAATATTATACGGATCCAGACAAACACCAATTCATCAAAATCTGGAGATTCCTTTATTGCTGTTTTTTATTTATTTTTCAATTTTTTAATTAATGCAATCAATTCAAGAGTAAGGGCATAAAAATATGCAACGCGTATTGATATTAGTGAAATAAAAAATTTTTTGTCGTTTTTATGAAAGGGATAAGAAAATTACTTAAAATATATATATATATATATATATATATATATATATATATATATATATATATATACATTACGGATTTTGATTGAAATTAATTAATTATTGCATATTTGGGACAAGGAAAAAAAGCGCAGTCAATAAAAAAACACTAAAAGGTTCTGATATTCGAGTAATACTGAATGGGATTCAATGTTTATTTTTGGAGTTATGCGCAAATCTGTCGATTCTTGAACTAATAGTTTAATAGTTAAGTGAAATTGTACAAAATTGAATTTAGATAGGTTACAGAGTCGAGTGTATAGCTAACTCGTCATAAACTTACTCTTTTATATATATACAAATATAAATGAAAATATATCTACTTATTAGAGTGTATAGCAAACTTACTCTTTTATATATATATAGGTACAGATATAGGTGCCGCAGGAGGGTCAAGTTAGCCCTTAAGCACTTAAAAGGGCTTCACTACTAATGCTTAGGATTATTTTCTCCTAGACGGGTAGCCGATTAAGGCTGAAGAGTCCTATCCATCCTTTCCCTATTAGTCGCCTCTTACGACAAGCAGGGAGTACTGCGGGTCTATTCGACGCCCAACCCGCAGGGCTAGGTTACAAACTTACTCTTTTATATATAAATACAAATATAAATGAAAATATATCTACTTATTAGAGTGTATAGCAAACTTACTCTTTTATATATATAGGTACAGATTTAGGTGCCGCAGGAGGGCCAAGTTTAGCCCTCAAGCGCCTAAAAGGGCTTCACTATTAATTTGTTTAGGACTTTTTTCTCCTAGACGGGTTGCCGATAAAGGCTGAAGAGTCCCCTCCATCCTTTCCCTATTAGTCGCCTCTTACGACAAGCAGGGAGTACTGCGGGTCTATTCGACGCCCAACCCGCAGGGCTAGGTTACAAACTTACTCTTTTATATATAAATACAAATATAAATGAAAATATATCTACTTGTATATTAATTAGAAGCGTGTTTTTTTAGTTTTTTTAAAATATAATTTTTTTTTTTACTCTTTAGTCTGAATTATTTTTATAGAGAAAAGTCACATTGTTACATAGATAAATACATACATACATACATACATACATACTATTACTATTTTAGAGAAAAACTACATCCTGAGCTTTAAGATGAAGTCAAATGAAAATCTTTTAAATTTGTGTTAAGTCTACGGCATGAATCTCTAGGGCTTTATTCCAGGAATGGGGTAGATACGTCACCTATAGCACTAACCTATTTATGAATTATTTTTAAAACCTTCTAATTTGATGAATATGCAGAATATTCTCAAATGGAAATAATTACCGAAGAATGGTAGGTATATTATTTCGAAACAAGTCTTAAAGCAAGGGAACCCATCAGCAAAACATCCTTGAAATTAGGCAAATCATTATTTGGTGCCTTACTTGAGGACTGCTCGAAATTGAAGAAGAATAACTAAATAGAAATAAAATTAACAGTCTTAATAATCATCATTTGAAAACAGTCCAAAATTGAAATCTGCTGTATAAGTTCACTGTTAAAAATTTATTATATAATTTTACTATAAAAAAATGGGAAGTCCTCAAAACTTTTAGTAATATTACATACCAGTATTGTAATCTTACAACATATTTTTTAGTAATATATATCTAATTAATACAAGAAAAAAGTAAAGTTAGAATTTATTTTTGTATTTTTGCAATGGGTTAATTTTACCAAAATAATATAGTATTTTTTTTTACTACGGGGTCTTCCATAAATTACGTCACACAGTAAGGGGGGAGGGGCATCTCAGATTTGCGACAAAATGTGACAGGGGGTTCGGGATCTTAAAAATTGTGATGTCACAAAAGTCAAATTAAAATTTTTTAAAAATTAAACTTAAAATATATTAAATCCCTTTAGTTGACTTTAATTTATAAAAACAAATTCTACAATTATTAAATTAAGGGTATAAAAGTGATAGTCTGACGTCATAATTCAGGGGGGGTTCAATGAAAATGTGACACAGCGGAAGGGGGGGGGTCTAAAAATCTTGAAATTCGTGTGACATAATTTAGTGAGTTTTAAAGTAAAAAAAAAAAAAACAATCTATATAAATAAAAATGTACTGTTACGCTTAAGTGATACGTTGAAGGATCTCCGAAAGTTCTTCACCGATTTCTTTTAAATTTTCACACAACATTCCATTCATTCTTCTAGTGACCCACAGATTATGTATACAAAATTCGGTTGAGTTTGGTCCAAGAGCAAGAATTTACATTTTTTGACCCTCCCATTTTGGGTGGTTAGTTTTTGCATTTCTAGCTTTCTAGAGGCCCACAGATTATGTATACAAAATTTGGTTGAGTTTGCTCCAAGGGCAAGAATTTACATTTTTTTCACCCTCCACCCCTTTTTGGGTGGTTTTTGGGGAATTTTTTTAAAGCAAAAGTTATCAGAAATAACATCCCCTACAACTTTGCTTATAATAAAATTTGCCGTAGGGTTAATAGTTTAGGAGTTATTTGATAATTTTCATTCGTGCGCCCCCCCCCCCCCCCAAACGCCCTTTTGGAGTCATAATATCAAAACGTTATATAGCTATAAACGTAAGTTAGAAGACATCTGATTCAAATATGAAATTTTATAATAATCCCTTCCGCCGTTTTTACGTGAATCGTGAGCAACTTTTCGCGGAAACCACGGAAACATACAGACAGACACACAGACAGGAATTTTGTTGAGGGTGTTTTCGTTCATAACTTTGCTTGAAACGTGTGCAACCAATATTTGGCGTGATTTGGAGCAATGTACAGACAAAACCTTAATTTTATATATATAGATAGATAAGATATCAGTGGCGTGCTGCGCATCCCCAAAATTTCAAAACATCAAGAGTATTTTCATATCATGTCCATAATATGCAAATTTAATATTAGATTTGAAAAATAAGGAAAAATTCTGTTTTATCGATAAAAAGTAAAATAACATTCCTAAAATTGAAGGGTTCTTTTTTTATACAGCATCATCTGATGGATACCAATATTAAGGTATTTTTTTCTTTTTTTCAATTAATAAAAAATAAAATTTTAAAAATTAATATTAAAAATAACATATATTACAGTTTTTGTTTCATGAACATAATCTCATTGGCTTTTCTGAAAGGCACATATATCGTCGCTATCAATCAGAAATCTCGAACAATTGTTGAGAAAAAAAAACCTTTGTCACTATTTATTTGCTTCAGAATATTACGAGTTATGTTTTTTCTCAATTTAACGATATTGCTGGCATGATTTTTGTTACGAGGTTTAGTTGTAAATTGTTCAGAGTTTTGGGAAAATCAATAAAAGTTGATTTTGCCAAAAATTGAGTTAAGAGGTTTGAGAATGATGGCGACGATATTTTGTATTTTGTATATTTGTTTATTGTATATTCCCATGGATTTTCATGCAAGTTGGCATTGGCGCACTTTCCCACCCTCCCAGATCATAAATATATAATATTTATATCCTATATTAATAAGTATCTATAACTAGTTCAGAGATGTGCGTAATAATTTTTTTTCTCGAAAAAATCCCTAAAATATGTGTTTTATACACACACACACACAACACACATCTCAACCCTAAAATATAGCTGGCTAATAAATAAAAAATGTACAAAGTTGATGATGAATATCCAACGGCGGTTGTGGGCTGCGTTTCTGAAAGAGAATCTTTACAGCATATTCAGTGACGTATCCACTGAGGATATTAAATACAGCATTCGAATTAAGGAAAGAACGAGATCGCTCTTTCCGAGAAGAAAATCTAACAGCGAGCTCCTGCCTAAGCGGTCTTACCTTGCGAAGAGAAGACCACCGACCCCCATTGACATCCATCCCTCAATCTCGGAGAAGACCGAAATAGTGGCGGGAGAGGCTCTGAAAACCCTAATACCATGATAACAGAACCCAGCCCAGTGTTTATATAAAGATAAAATTTAATTTAATTTGAGTGGTAAATTTGTATATGATATGGGTGTGGGTAATCAATTTTATATGATAGATATCAAATTTTTTTTTAAGTTTTCTTTATTGTCATTGAGAGACGTTACGACATCATCAGTCTGTAAAAATATATATCAATTTTGTATTGCTTTATTTAGTTTTATATTTAAGGAGGTTCTTTCGTGACAATCCACAGAAAAAGTTTTAGCCTTGTAACCACTCTTATATATATGAACAGTGTTAAAATTTTAGGTTATGTTTTTTAACGTGACTGTACTTTTTACGCTACTATTATATTCTATTTATGAATGGATCGTTTGCAAGCCATTGGTATTTTATTCCTTCCATTAAAAATAATCGCCCAAATATGTTTTTTTTTATTTTTTATCAAAACTACGTGGTAAATAATTTCAATTTTTTTTAACTCCCCCTTGCACCCCGAACCCCCACCACTTCACCCCACCTCCCGCACATCTCCTCCACACACCCACCCCCACCTACACCCCCATCCCACCCCCGAAACCACTTCCCTAGCCCCCGTACCCCCCGCCACTGCACCTCCCACATCTCCCCCACCGTCATCTCCGCCCTCGCCCCACGCCCCCTCACCCAGTTTTTGCATTTCTAGCCTTGTAGTGGCCCAGAGATTATGTGTTTATAGGTATAGGTATATATAAATAAATACCATATAATAATTTTTTTTAATTAAATAACAATTTTTGAGTTCATCAATTAAATTGCCAAATTCTAATATTGAAAAAATAAGTTTGTGGGATTTAAAACTCGATTTTTAATCAATTAAATTGTCTAACTTTTAATATATATATAATAATATTTGTAATGATCTATTAGTGGAATTTAAAATTAAAAAACCAATTAATAATTAAAAGGAAATTGAATAAAAATGTAATTAGACAACCACCTGTGAATAATTATTTCAATTAACAAAAAATCCATCAAAAACAACTTAGCCGAAGATGAGACAGACCGTGACAGATCGAATGTCCAACACAAAACCCTCCTAAACCGTGAATTTCATCCAAATCGTTAGAGCCGTTTTCGAGACCCCGATAGGATATATATATACAAGATTTGCTCGTTTAATATAATAAGATAAGATAAGATAGTTTAGAAGACTTCTTGAATTTTTGCATTTGTGAAAGAACTACCTTAAACAAAATGAAGTAATACAAAATTGATCAATATATATTTAGAGTCTGATGATGACACAACGATGTCGAAACCACGTCTCTTAATGACAATCATTGGCGTAGTTAGGGAGTTTTCCTAGGGAGAGGGGCAGCCGGCCAGCCTACCACAAGGTTTCAATTTCGGTAAACCGATTAGAGGCCAATAAACTTTTTAGTAAATTGACAAATTTCGGAAGTAACGAAATAATTTAACGAGAAATACATCAGTGATGCCTCGGAATAATGGAGTTTCGATTTTTCTAGAGGGGGGGCAATGATTTTTGTATGAGGAAACGTCCCCCTTGCCCCACCCATAACTACGCCCATGATGACAATAAAGAACTTAAATTTGAAAATAAAGAAAATATTTTTTATTATAGACAAAAGAATCAGCCGGGATTCGAACCCGGTATCTTTGCATGTCCGGTGCAATGATTTTTATAAGAGCGTAGCTCATAATATCCTCTTAGCCAGTGCGAACCCCGAAAACCTAATTTCTATATGAATTCGGAATTTTCTTAAATTTTTTCAAAATTCTGGTGATATTGTTTCAAAAATAAACAAATATATAAATTAATATCTTGATGAATAAATTTTTTTATTGACTTTTATTATATATAAATTAACTAACTTGAAGGGTCTTTTAATTTATTGAATCTAATAATTAATTATTATTATTACTTATTTGATTATTTATTTATTTTTATGTCTAACCTACTTCCAATATATAATAAAAATTAAAATGATTTATTTTTACTATTTTTTGAAAAAGTTATATATTTTTATTTTATTTAAAGATAGTATAGATTATAAATTAAAATATAAATAAACTGACACGTTCTGATATCCACTTGACTTCACCATACAACCTGGCCCCTCACTTATATTTAATATTTAATAAAATTATTTATAATCATGTGGGGGGAGGGAGTTTTTGAATTTTAGTCTTCTGGGCTCCCACTGATTACGTATACAAAATTTGGTTGATTTTAGTACAAGGGCCTATATTTTAATTTTTTTGCCCCCCCCCCCCCCCCGCCATTTTGGGAGGTTAGTTTTTGCCTTTTTAGATTACTGTGGGCCTACTGATTATCTATGCAAAATTTGGTTAAATTTGGTACAAGAACCTAGATTTTCATTTTTTGACCCCCCCCCCATTTTGGACCGTTAGTTTTTGCATTTCTAGACTTCCGGGGGGGGGGCACGGATTATGTATACAAAATTTGGTTGAGTTTGGTACAAGGGCCTAGATTTTCATTTTTTGATCCAACACCCCCCTCCCCCCATTTTGGGAGGTTAGTTTTTGTATTTTTAGTCTTCTGGGGTCCCACTGATTATGTATACAAAATTTGGTTGAGTTTGGAACAAGGGCCTATATTTTTATTTTTTGATCCTACACCCCTCTCCCCCATTTTGGAGGTTAGTTTTTGTATTTTTAGTCTTCTGGGGTCCCACTGATTATGTATACAACATTTGGTTGAGTTTCGTACAAGGGTCAAGTTTTTTAATTTTTGACCCTACACCCTCCACCCCCATTTTGGGAGGTTTAGTTTTTCCATTTTTACTCTTCTGGGGTCCCACTGATTATGTATACAACATTTGGTTGAGTTTCGTACAAGGGTCAAATTTTTTAATTTTTGACCCTACACCCCCTCCCCTTATTTTGGGAGGTTTAGTTTTTGCATTTTTACTCTTCTGGGGTCCCACAGATTATGTATACAAAATTTGGTTGAGTTTGGTACAAGGGCCTATATTTTTATTTTTTGAACCTACACCACCCTCCCCCCATTTTGGGAGGTTAGTTTTTGTATTTTTAGTCTTCTGGGGTCCCACTGATTATGTATACAACATTTGGTTGAGTTTCGTACAAGGGTCAAATTTTTTAATTTTTGACCCTACACCCCCCTCCCCTTATTTTGGGAGGTTTATTTTTTGCATTTTTACTCTTCTGGGGTCCCACAGATTATGTATACAAAATTTGGTTGAGTTTGGTACAAGGGCCTATATTTTTATTTTTTGATCCTACACCACCCTCCCCCATTTTGGGATGTTAGTTTTTGTATTTTTAGTCTTCTGGGGTCCCACTGATTATGTATACAACATTTGGTTGAGTTTCTTACAAGGGTCAAGTTTTTTAATTTTTGACCCTACACCCCCCTCCCCCATTTTGGGAGGTTTAGTTTTTCCATTTTTACTCTTCTGGGGTCTCACAGATTATGTATACAACATTTGGTTGAGTTTGATACAAGGGTCAAGTTTTTTAATTTTTGAGCCTACACCCCCCCCCTCCCCCATTTTGGGAGGTTAGTTTTTGTATTTTTAGTCTTCTGGGGTCCCACTGATTATGTATACAACATTTGGTTGAGTTTCGTACAAGGGTCAAGTTTTTTAATTTTTGACCCTACACCCCCCCCATTTTGGGATGTTAGTTTTTGTATTTTTAGTCTTCTGGGGTCCCACTGATTATGTATACAAAATTTGGTTGAGTTTGGTACAAGGGCCTGTATTTTTATTTTTTGACCCTACACCCCCTCTACCCATTTTGGGAGGTTAGTTTTTGCATTTTTATTCTTCTGAGGTCCCACTGATTATTGGTAAATAATCAAGATTTTCATTTTTTTTATCAAAATAGTTTCAGCCGTTTTTGAGATATTTCGAAAAAAAGAAGCACAAAAAAGACACTCTTTTCATTCACGATTACATTACTTTACCATGAGTAGAGTCATTGTCTTATTATATATGGACATTTCGAACACAATGTATTCAACATAAAAGAAAAAAAGAAAAAACATATTCAAAAAAAAAAAATTTCTTAAATATAATAATTTAAATGAATTCCGAAAACCAAATAGAAATTAATTAATTTAAATATTTATCTATTTGATAGAGCTAATGTAAAATAGAAAAGGGCGTAAGGGGAAGTAATAAAGCTGAAAAAAGACATCCTCATTCTTTATATGTATATAGCTAAACTAAATGATACTAAATCAAAAAGAGATTCTTTACAAATGAATTTTAAAATTGAACATGACAAACCCCAGAACAAATTTGCGCCAATGCTTTAGCACCTACCTTTTAGTAGAGGTCCAGATTTATATATAGATCGATGAAGAAGGTGTTCTCGAAGTACTTATAGTGTAGAACCAACCACCTGTTGCTAATAACGCCGGTAGATCTCGAGGTATCAAACCACTCACCTAGAATAAGAAATTATTTCATTAAGATTTTACAAATTTTGATTGAATGTTTTTTTCCTTAGTATTAAGTAGAATGTAATAAAGAAACGCAAAAAAGCAAATCTATTTCATATTAGTAAACTAAGACCTTACTCTTTTTTCCCTGAAAAAAGGGTCCCGACTCGAGTTGCAAAATTAGCGCCTTTTTATCTAGTCACTTTTGTATTTTTATTTTTTAACCTAGCTATTTTTACTATTTTATGTTTATATACATGTCCTAAGAATGAATGTTCTTTCTATTAAATAAAACGTCATTACTTATTTCAGTCAATCATTGTGAAAATAAGGACTTATATAATTTGATTCTATTGTTTTATTGGTAAAGTATTTAATTTAGATTCATTATTAATTGTAGATATCTTATACTAATAAAAAACTATTCTTTTTTTAACAATTATTGTCTTTATTTGACATTAAAGTTTGAGCATTCAATGACCTCATCAGTCACCAACAAAATAGGCTCTCTTATCGAATTCAACTGAATATTTATTTCCAATTTATAATCAATGGTTTCATTTTATCTGTTATATTGAAGTTAATTAACAATTTTTACATTAAGGAGAAGAAAAATTGAAGATGGTGGGTGACGCCACACCACATATAATCTATAAGGATAATATGTGCATCCAAGCATTCTCTTGCTACACTGGATGCAATTCAGAAGCGAGCAATTAAACTAATAGGAGACACGGCTCTAACCAACTCACTCGACTCCCTGGCTCACCGAAGAACCGTTTCTGCCCTTTCCCTGTACTACAGATACTATCACGGTGTCTGTTCAGTCGAGCTGAAATCACTTATCCCCCCTAATGCCCTCTTTACGAGAAACACGCGGTTTTCTAACGCTCAGCACCCCTTCGCTGTCAAATTGGATAAAAGTCGAACAAGCGCTTTCGCCAACTCTTTTATCCCTATGACCTCCAGAGACTGGAACTCGATCCCTGCCACCATCTTTCCCGCGACTTATAACCTTCAGCTATTTAAGACCCGTATCCACAGATACCTTCGACCTCCGCCCAACCCATAAAATTCTTTCTTCTTCTTTTCACGATGGAGAGGCCAACCCAGGCCTTTAGGGGTTGCACCTTTTTGGTGTAACTCCTTCTCTCATCATTATCATAAAAAAAATATATTACAGATATTGAAATGGGAACTGAATTAAAGGTAAACAATACAAATAATTCGTCTAAAATTGACCATTCTAAATTAAAAATAAATAAATATACATTTATGGATGCAGGCCCTTATAAGGTCTTTGTTAAATCCACTGACAAATCCATTAAAAGATTACATCCCATGAAAGTTGGAAAATTAATTTTTTCGAATTTTCCCAAATACAAGACCTCCATTCAAAATATTATGTCAGTCCGATTAAATAAAATTAAAATAGAACTAAATAATTATGAATCAGCCAACAACAAAAAAGAATTACATACTAGGCAGATCAAAAAGTCTGGAATAATCCTATGAAATGGGACTAGTATGCACCAATGTGAACCATTCATAACTAACTTCATTCTTCATTAGACATCTGTCAAAATTTCAACCATTTCTGTTTTCACATTTACAAGTTACCGCAGTGAAAAGCAACCAATCTCTGTGTTTTTTTTAAAATAGGAAATATTTTCAATCTGTTCAATGATTGGCCTATATGTGTTTGCTAACAATGAATATTTATAAATTGACAAATATGCAAAGAAGTTAATTTGTTTGAGCCCTGAGGAAGTCAACAAAGTTGACGAAACGTTGGCATATAATAAAAAATATTTGCATAAGCTATTGTCCTTATTTCCTTATTTTCCTACAACAACTTATTAATTTATTCGATCAACTTATTAATTTATTTAATGGACATAAACAATCAAAATAATAATAATTATTATTATTATTATATTATTAGTAATTGTGAGTATTTGAATTTAGAAGAACAGAAAAATCTTGCTTTGTAGCTATGTAATATTTTTGAAATTTCTAAAAAATGGTCTGAATTTTGATATTTTTTTTTATCAATGAATAGAAGGCTTCGTCGACTTCAAAGAAAGCTTTCATCTATCTATATCTATATCTATACATATCTATCTATCTATCTATCTATCTATCTATATATATATATATATAAAATTAAGGTTTTGTCTGTACATTGCTCCAAATCACGCCAAAATTTTGGTTGCACACGTTTCAAGCAAAGTTATGAACGAAAACACTCTCAACAAAATTCCTGTCTGTCTGTCTGTATGTCTGTTTCAGTGGTTTCCGATAAGTTGCTTACGATTCACGTAAAAACGGCTGAAGGGATTATTTTGAAATTTCATATTTACATCAGATGTCTTCTAACTTACGTTTTTAGCTATATAACGTTTTGATATTTTGACCCCAGAAGGGGGTTTGGAGGGGGGGGGGGACGCTCGAATGAAAATTATCAAATAACTCCTAAACTATTAACCCTACGGTAAATTTTATGATAAACAAAGTTATAGGGGATGTGATTTCTGACAACTTTTGTTTAAAAAAATTTCCCCAAAAAACCACCCAAAAGGGGGAGGGTGAAAAAATGAGGTGGGCGGGGGTTGGGCACGGGTGCATGGTGCGGGGGGGGGGTGCTGGGTGGGTTTCGGGGGGTGAGGGTGGGAGTTCGTGTGCTGGGGGTCCAGGGGGCGTGCCTCCTGGCTAGCAAGAGGGCCGCCTTCGGCGGCCCTTGCAGCTAGTTAATAATAATTTCTGTTAAAATAATTATTTATTTTCAGAAAAAAAATTTTGATTTTGAAGGGACGAATTTCCATTAAAATAAGCTGACGTGTTCTGATGTGGCCATCCACTTGACTTTACCATACAACCTGGCCCCTCACTTATATTTAATATTTAATAAAATTATTTATATTCATGTAGGGGAGGGGTTAGTTTTTGCATTTTTAGACTCCTGTAATATAATGATATAAAATAAGCGAGGGGCGAACCGCGATTGGAATTAGGTGTACACCATCTTTGGAATTATTTTGAATTACTTTGAAATTCATTAGATAATCTATTGTCTTCTACTTGGAAATGAAAGTGGAAGTAGAAGTAGGTGTACAGGTTTTTAGGTCGCGGTTCAACCCCTCGAAAATAAGCAAAGCTAGGAATAAGCTTGGATTTATATCTTAGAAGCGCTCACCTTCGAATTCACATCACATTGATTTTATAAAATTTCAATACAAATGATTAAATAATTATAAACATTCAAAAATAAAACATTTCCAAGATTGACTATCGAAAACTCGAATGGAAAATTAATTAAAATTGTGTTGAAATTGGGGAGCGTCAGTAATGGCGTCGGCTTCAATGATCAAACGGCGCGAATAATGGCTTGTGTGTGGGGGGGGGGGGGGGGGGGCTGGCCAAAGAATATAGAATAATCTCTCTGATCGCATGTTGCAAAGAGTTCAAAAATATTTTGAAACAAAAATCGAAGAAAGGTGATATTTCTAATAAAATAGTCTCATAATTAAATGGAGATATCATTAATTGCTAATGGACCCAAAATTAAGGGGTTGGGAGGGCTTCTTTAGTAAATAATTATAAATTATTTTAATTCAATATTAAATATAAGAGAGTGGCCAGGTGTATGGTAAAGTCATGTGGATGGCCACAGCAGTTAATAATTCGTTATATTATTTTTATTATTAAGTTATTGTATCTAGTTTTAAAATTTTGAAATTTAAAAAAATTTGATTCCTAACACAAGAGACGAATTTCAATTACAAATATATTTTTTGTACAAGTTTGTGATCTAATATTTATTTATTTAATAAATTTCTTTACACATATTAATAAAATACATTTTATAATGAGAATTCGTTCTTATTATTAGGAATCTCATTTTTGCCTATTATTTTTGTTTTACAACAATTATCGAAGGGGGGGGGGTCGGGTAGGCTAGGGGTTAGCGTGTCAGCCTGCTAACCAAGTGGGGTCCATTCCGACTCGAGGCATCTAGCTAAAACCTGACCCCGAGGTAGAGACAAATTTTAAGAAAGTAATTAGTATCGTAAATTGGCTTATGGCTAGAAAGGCCGAAAACCCAAAAAAAACAATTATCGAGTGCCAGTAAAATCTAAAATCTGGCACACTGCTCATACATCGGCGTAACATAACAATCCAATATGTTACTTTTTTTTGGCTTTTCGGCCTTTCTAGCCATAAGCCAATTTACGATACTACTTATTTTTTTAAATTTGTCTCTACCCCGGGGGTCAGATTTTAGTCGGATGCCTCGAGTCGGATTCGAACCCGGGTCCACTTGGTTAGCAGGCTGACACGCTAAATATGTTACTTAAAAAATGAGTTAAGAATAACTCAAGATCGTTGTTTGGATAAAATAAGAATATATTTTTTATTTATTTATAATAATAATAAGATTAATGTTACCTTATTATAATTTAGCAAGGAGTATTAATATTCGAGTATTCGCAAATGACATTGACAATGAAATAACTCATAAGGGGAAATTGAGGGGAGGTAGAAAAGACCGCTAAAAATCGGAAAGAAGTGGGGGAAGCAATTACATTAAATATAATATATAATTATATATAGTAAAAAGAATATATAATAAAACTAAATAATTAGAAATATAATCAGAATTGAAGTTTGAATGAAAATAATGATAAAAAATTAAGAATATTTGCAGGTAATTTTTCCCGCCAAACAATTATTTCTATCAATTCGAAAAAAAATAATTTCCAACTTAATAGAATCTCAAATGATGAATAATTAATAAAAATGAAGTAAAACTTACTTACCATGTTACTCTCTGAAGAAATAATTAGCACATATTTAGAAAAAACTTAATTGATGACACTCAATTGAATGTAACAAGCGTCTATATCAATTACTTTGTATGAAATGGACGCGAATAAGACGCGAATAATGGTTAGTGTTCAAATTCACCGTAAGAGAGCTGTTGGAAAAAAGTAGTGGGGATAATTAAATTGAATTAGAAATAGACTAAGTGGGGAGACGCTCTATTGTCAATTGAAAGGAAATTCAAATCAAAATTATAAATTTATTTCTAAAATTATATGAAATAATAAATAATCCCCATATAAACAGAATATTATTTCGTCCCTAATAAGACAATAGTAATAAAATATTGTAAGAGTTCGTGGCTGTGATGAAACTATACTAGATGAGGGAGGAGGTATCAGCCAAAGATGGAATCACTGGGTTCAATAAAACACCTTTAATGAGACGTTTCGGCCTAAATTTTATTTGGCCATCTTCAGTCAATTAGGCTAAAAAATTTTTACAAATGGATGTTATAATTGATATATTTTTTTATAAAAAATTATAAGTTGACCAAGTTGGTTATTTAGACTTACAGTTATACACAAAATGCGGTACACATATGTGATCGAACCAAGCCTTGTCAAAAATAAAAATTTCTTTTAGCTTCATGCGAATTTTTAACGTGCCTGGACCCAAAAGTTTCAGAATGAAAGTAATGAGTTTCTTTTCTATATATTACATTATAATTAGATATTTGACCCTTATGTGAGGTCATCATATATCCCATCATTATTTATTTACAAACAGAAAATCCAAATTAGAATCTAATTACTTTTAAATCACATGCATTTTTTCATTCAATCAAATTATACAAATTCTTATAAAAAAATTTTTTTTTCAAAAAAGTTTCTATACATTAAGTTCAAGAAAACAACTGTTGGCTCTATATCACACAGGATAGATGTATAAATATTGGAAAGAAACATACAATCTCTTTTAAAATTGATAGCCTTATCACCTGCTATTTTTATATATAGCATTTCGGCTATGGATCTTTTATAGTAGTTATCAATCTTGACCAATATTTTCGCATTATCGTAATCAAAAGAATGACTATGTTCAGCTGCGTGGGTGGAGAGTGCAGTGTTGGTCTTTTTATTTCGAACACTTAATTTATGCTCATATACCTAATTTTGTAGTGAACGTGAACTTTGCGCCTATGTGGGATTGCTAGAATTTGATGGACAATCTAGACAGTTAATTTGATATACAATATTATTACATAATTCTCTAGGGGTTGGATCTTTATTATTAAATAAAAATTGAATATTGTCTATATTTTTGTGGGCAATGTTCACGTTGTAAACTTTAAAAAGTTTTCTTATTTTTCGGATATGCCGTGAATATAAGCAACAGAATAGTACGGTCCGACCTGGTTATTTGAATTATTATTATTTGTTAAAATGTTAACATTGTCATTTAAATTATTTTGTTTATTTGAGGAATTCTCTGATTGTCCTATTAATAATGCGCACAGGGTAGTTATTCGATACAGCCATGTCTATGTAGTTCTTAATATTTTTTTGCCCTAAACTCATCATCACACAAAACAAAAATTCTCCTCAAAAAATAGTTCAGACTATTGATCTTATGGATCTGACAGCGCAAGACGCACCGAATTGTTTAAAGTGGTAGTATATAGCCATCAACGGCCTTCACTCGCACTCGCAACCAGCGCATACAAGACTCTCGTTTCGTATGTGGCCCTGAGAGAGCCACGAATGGCATCAATCAGGGTATAGGTGTATACACAGAGGTATACGTGAAATACAGCGGGCGTGTATTCCACCCTCGCGAGTGTTGAAGCTATCAACAGCTGGCGAGTTAACAACAGCTATCTAGACAAAACCTTGTGCCACCACGAGTCCAACCTCAGTCGAATGGAGCTAGGAACTTTCGTCCCTAGGGCTTTCTCCATTCCCCATGGCACCATTAGTTTTCAACAACCTTTGGTATGGTTGCTCGAGGTTTCTCTTGCACATGACTTTTCATGCTCCACCTCTTCAGATTCGGACTCTCTTCCCACAGTCCCAGTACGTGATCGACTGTATGTGCGGTTGGTTTACCTGATGCGATTGCAACATCGCATACACCTGACGAACCGCTTGCAAATCGTCCAAGCCGGCTCACACCCGCTGTGAAACAGCCATGTCGATGAATGTTTTGTTTTTGCACAATCAGAAGCATTGTTCGCCAAGCAAGCTCTGAAACGTAGGTAGTCAAGCGCTTGCAAAGCGTCCAATGCGGTTCACGCCCGCTGTAAAAACAACCAATAGGATGTGAAGATTCAAAATCTTCAGCCCAGGTCCGTGACCGGTTGTCGTTTGGCCAACGACTCGCCACCATTTATTCCATTCCAGGCGGCTTTCTGCCTATACCTCTATTGATTATGCGTACAAAACAGACCCACTGTGAAACAGCTTATAGGATGTAAAGATTCAAAATCTCCAGCCTAAGCTCGAACCGGTTGTCCGCTTGGCCAGCGGTACGCCACCTTTTGTGCCAACCCAGGTTTGCCTGTTAAATCTGGAAGGCGGCAACCTCTTCTACATGATATATAACCATGCAGCTATTCGGACTACATGATATCAACCATGCATACCACAGTCAAGTGGCACAGATTGGCATTCACTTCGGTAAGGGGCGCCATACCCTCATTCTAAAGGGGCCCGTAAGACATCAATTAAATGGCAGCCGCAGACCACTTTAGATGTGTTTACCGTTTTGGCATACACTCAGCGTGGGTTCGCCAAGCCCAATCTGCACCACCGTCAGATGTGCCGCTGGACCATTTTAAATCAGAGGGTTAGTCATCTGCCTTGTCATGACTATGGCCATGGCATGCGAGCGGGTACAATACACGTACGTCCCCGCTCGCACTGATTGGCAAGCATAATGCCAGAGCAACACCAATTCGGCTTGCAGGTTTGTCAGCTTCCTGAGTACGTGGACGCCGCGGTGCTCCGAGCGTGGAAGCCGATGAGCTAGTCACGGAATCAATCATGGCCAGCTTTTGAAGCCATCACCATATACTGGTGATTCTCATCGGCAGTTATGAATTATTCATATTGATAAGCAAATTTCCAGCAGGGCCCTCAACTGCTGGTTACAGTTTAGTACTGTTTACTGTTTACTGTCTTATGAAATAGTAATAATTATCATCAAGGAGTGACAGCTTAGTTATGCTTATCAATCTGCATGGCCACCATCAAACCATGCGCCGTGAGTTATATACTTAAGATAAGTATTTAATACCGTACGGTATTTTGGCTTACTGCTGTGCCATTGATCAGCCCGGCCGCACGCACCACTCAGCCAGGTCAAAGCCCGCAGGGTCGGCGTATTTGGTTCAAGCCGATGCAGTAATTACTGCATCTGATCAGCAACATCTCGGCATAATGAAGCATATCCAGAGCACATCTCTGAATATACTAAAAAGATAGAGTATCTCTTACTATATATGTCATAAACATAAAATAGCATATCTGGGCAGGATCGAACCGAAATATACTAAAAGGATAGAAGAAATTCTATATATGTCGAGATGTTTAAGTCACTATTCCAATACATGCATTCTTGAATAATTGTTTATACAATATGATATCATCATCATTTTTAGAGTGATATATTCATAAATTTGTATATGTTCATTAACCGACAGAGTCGATGTAGTAGGGTTTGTAGAAACAAGCGTGTTTATGACATTTCTAGTGTAATATCATAGCATTTTATCTCTTTTAGAATTTATCAGATAAATTCAAGAGATGTACTATTGATCTTATATAGGAAAGGTATGTTGGAGAGGTAAAATATATCAATTATAACATCCATTGTAAAAAAATTTTTAGCCTAATTGACTGAAGATGGCCAAATAAAATTTAGGCCGAAACGTCTCATTAAAGGTGTTTTATTGAACCCAGTGATTCCATCTTTGGCTGATACCTCCTCCCTCATCTAGTGTAATAAAATATTTTTTAGAAAAATTCCGGAAATTTAAAAATTAAAAAAAATAAATAAATAATCCAATAAAAAACAATAAATATAAATGTTTTGATTATTTATGTCCACCCAGACAGAAGGGAACATTGCAGCAACGTTGCGAACCTTGCACAACATTGCCAACATTGCAGCAACGTTGCTGCAACATTGCAGTGGCAACGTTCAAATGTAACATTGCACTTGTGCAACATTGCAGTGGCAACATTGAATTAAAAAAATTAGAAAAATAAATAGTTTAAAAAAATTTAAAAAAAATTAGAAAAATAAAAACTTAAAAAAAATTTTAAAAAAATTAGAAAAATAAAATCTTAAAAAAAATTTAAAAAAATATTAGAAAAATAGAAACTTAAAAAAAAATTTTAAAAAAATGAATAAAATAAAAACTTGAAAAAAAATTTTAAATTAAAAAAAATAAAATAAAAAAATAAAAATTTTTACTTTTTTATTTTTTCAAATTTTTTTTACTTTTTTTTATTACATTTTTTAATTTTTTTAAAAAAATTTTTAATTTTTTAAAAAAATTGTAAGTTTTTTTTTCATTTTTTTTTCCATTTTTTCTTAATTTTTTTTTTTTTTTAATTTTAAAATCCACTAATACTTTCTAAAAAATATTATTATTTATATTAAAATTAGGAAAATTTTATTTAATATTTATTATCTATTTAAATTTTTATAGTGTTCTCCTTGGGTTTTAATGTTTTTGCAATCAATTTTGGTACATATAAATGTTTTTTTTTTTTTTTTTTTTTTAGCTTTTTCGGCCTTTCTAGCCATGAGCCCAATTACGATACTAGTTATATTTTTTATAAATTTGTCCCCGGGGGTCAGATTTTAGCTGGATGCCTCGAGTCGGATTCGAACCCGGGTCCCCTGGTTAGCTCACTGTCACGCTACCGCCTAGCCTATCTGACCCCCCAAGATTTGTCGATGACAATAAAAAAGAATTAGAGGACGCTGAATGGAATTAACCAAATCCTAATATAGAAGAAATCAAAATGAAAATAAACAAGAATAAAAACCAAGGTCCTAGTATGTACAAAAAAAGAACAAACGAGACAGGAATGCATCAAAATTAACCAAGAAAAACCTAGAAGGAGTTAAGGAATTCCGCTACTTAGGAAGTAAAATAACATGGGATGGGAGGAGCGAAAACGAAATTAAATCAAGAATTGCCCAAGGAAAAATGGGGTTTAATTCAAAACATAAACTACCATGCTCCTCCTCAATCAGCTTAGAAAACAGGAAGTTGCTATTGAAGACATTTACCTATGTATGGAGCATAGCCATGTACTGGTGTGAAATCTGGACAATTAGAGAAGCGGAGAGAAAGAGATTAGAGGCTTTCGAAATGTGGTGCTACAGAAGAATGATGAATATCAAATGGAGGGATAAAATTACAAATGAAGAAGTTCTTGGAAGAATCGGAGAAAAGAAGAACCTTGTGGAAGAGTCTGAAGAAGAGAAGAGGTCAGATGATGGGGCACACACTGAGACATGGGGACGGACTGCTTAGGGATATCTTGGAGGGGGAGGTGGGAAAGATAAGGGGAAGGGGAAGACCCAGATTAGAATATTTCAACCGAATAATTGGGGATATGGGATGCCAGACATTTAGAGAGGTCAATCAGCTGGCGGGGGACAGAGTCGAGTGGAGACGGATTGTTGCATCAAACCAGTCTTAGGACTGTATACTCAATGATGATGATATGGGTACTTGTTACCTTGAAAGCGGGGCCCTTTTACAGGCAGTAAGTACAAGAAGTAAAAAAAACAATTAATAAATCAAAGATAATTTTAAAAAAATGTAAAAAACTTTTTTATTTAGATTTTTATCTATAAAGAATTACTTTAATAAAGAAAAGATCAATTAAGATGAAATTTGTGGAGGTCCAGAACTAGCCAGATCGCTTTTTCATCCTCAAAACTTGTTAATAGATTTTGTTTCATCAAAATCGGTAGAGCCGTTTTTAAAATAGAACTAAGATCAATGTATAAATAAATATATAAATAAATAGTACCTGGAGGCACCGAGCGATGCTCGGTAACTTCTTCCTTCAGTTAAAACCTTTATTTTAATTTATTTTTAATTTAAAATTCTGATAAAAAGGTCGATTTTTATTTGAGAGCCGTTTTCAAATTAAAAAAAATACAAATATATATAGTATTCGCCCACTGTACCCCACCCCCCACCCCGCTTGATCCCACCCCCGAAACCTCGCCCTACCCCCGTATCCCCCACCACTTCACCTGTTTTGATTCAACCATATGATTCATTTTTATTCATCCAATTGTTAATAAATAAAACCTATCAAAATGTGTTGTTTTTTCAGAAAATTGAGACCTGCTTATGCGAAATATATTTTTAAATAACTTCTTGATTATTTTTTATTCTATTAAATAAATAGTTCTTTATAAAAACAATTATAAAACGTTTATTAATATTTCTAACGTTTATGGAGAACAAAATATGTTAAAATCTACAATCACAATACTTCTTCAAGGCCTTTTAGAACAATGAATTAAGGCAACCCATTGTCTGCCTGGGTACAAAAGGAAAAGAGTAACCTTTTTTTAAAACCTTAGGAATGGGATTTATCTACCTGAGAATAATTAATTTGATTACTAAAAAACCCATCAAAAACAATTTTGTCGAAGATGAGACTGTGACAGATCGAATTGTCACCCCAAAAACCCCCTAACCCGTGAATTTCATCAAAATCGGTAAAGCCGTTTTCAAAATAGAGCTAAGATACAAATATATATACAAACAAATAAATAAATATATATATATAAATAAATAAATATACAATTTTTTCTCGTTTAATAAGAGTAGATAGATAAGATAAGATATAAAAATAAATTTTTTAACGTTTTTGAATTTAGCGGTCCTGGATAAATTTGATTCTATGTTCAGAGATGAATTGGCATTCTCAAAATAAAGTTCTATGTTCCGTTGCTATTATCCATAAATCGTGACATTTCAAAAAACAAAACTCTATTAATTGTTAACTGAATATTTAAACTTAATACATCTAACAAAATGGTATGTAGATAAGTCTTTAATTCGATATAATATTAAATAAAATATATATTTCTTTTGATTTCTTTCAGAGTTTAGGATTACCTAGATCATCTATGCCCGATAAGTTTGGCCTTACCGAAGGCCACTATGGGACAGAAGATAATAAATTAATTAAAGGAGTATTTATTTTTGCCATAAATAAAATAAAAAATTTATTTATTCTATTAATAATATATTTTTCCTCATAGATTGAATGGAATTTCTACTAATGAAACTATAACTCCTTCCCACCCTCTTGAACAAGCATTAAGAAAGGTATTTTTATCTTTTATTTTAAATCAATTAAAGCTTAGTATGTCCAAATAATTCGCTCGTTTTAGAATTGTATTTATTGCAAAATATCGAGCTTTAGTTTTATTCCTGGTCTTTTTCCACCTCCATCTCGCAAAGGGGATCCTTTGTGCAGTTTCCAATCTCTTCCGAAAATTTGCATGGGGGGGGGGGGGGGGTGGAGGGGGTCAATCTACAAAGCAAAATATTTAGTGGAAATTTTTTTTATTATAACAAATAGTCCAGTTAAATTTTGTTTTTACCCGGAAAGTTTTGGCGTAGTTGTAATTTCTTCGACCCTCTATGTTTTTGGGTGTGCTGAATCCGAATCTGAGGTTTGCTAAGAAAATTTCGTGACGGAAGATTGTTAAAAAAGCAAAAAAAAGTAAAAAATCTCTCTTTGCTTATAACTCGAAAACTATCAACTTTTCATAAATAACATTCATATTCAAAATGAAAGTTCATAAAATTTCATCATTTAGGTTTTTTTCTCAGTCCAACCGTTTGGGCTCAAGCTCTAGTTGAAAATTGTCGTATTTTTTCTGTAACCTTTAGGGAAAGCGGTGTTGGTTTATAGTGAATTATATTAAACACAGGAGTTTTTAACAGGTTATAGTGATGTTTCACAAGTAAACTTGTTAAAAACCTGTAATTTTTCTGTTTCCGCAAATCCCAAAAACTCGCACTTTTTTTGATTTTTTCCCATTTTGACCATGAAAGAGCAAGCTTTCGACATAAGGCCACACTATACCTTTTTAAACTAGATTAAATTTGATACAATTCAAACAAAGTTTCATCTTAATTGGATAATGGTAACCCGTTTTTTGCAAAAAATCGCAGTTTTTCATAAAATGAAAACCACTCGTCCTAGAAACTTGATTTCTATCTCATTCTCTAGGAAATTTTGTTGACTTGAACGTTTACTTGGACCAATTTTTTGTTAAACCTCTTAGATTTATAGATATCCAGCATTTCCCATGTCACTTTTGATGATTCGGATCATATCCTTCCTAGGAAATTTTATGAACTTTCATTTTGAAAAGGCAGGTTATTTACGAAAAGTTGATAGTAAATGCAAAAACTAACCTCCTCCTCTACATGATTATAAATAATTTTATTAAATATTAAATATAAGTGACGGGTCAGGTTGTATGATAAAGTCAAGTGGATGGCAACATCAGAACGTGTCAGTTTATTTTCTTAAGGATGAGGATTCTTTAAGATCAACCCGTTTGAGCAAACTCAACCAAATTTTGTATACCTAATCAGTGGGCCACCAGAAGTATACAAATGTAAAAACTAATCCCCCCTACATGATTATAAATAATTTTAGGGGCCGGTTGTATGGTAAAGTCAATTGGATGGCCACATCAGAACACGTCAACTTATTAAGATTACTTTTCTTAACTTCAGCAGACTTTGTTCAAACAAGATAAAACCAATAATCCCCCTTCTTGATGCTTCATTTAGAAACAAATCGAATAAACGCATTTGTCTATTCGCTTATCCATACTACTAATAGTACAAGATCCCGACTTAGGTCGACCTTCACCTATCGAGTTTCCTGATGAAATTAATATTTTAATAATATCTAGTCTTATTAAACGAGCAAAAATTGTTTGTATATATATATATATATATATATATATATATATATATATATATATATATATATATATATATATATATTTGTATCTTGGTTCTACATATTTTGAAAACGGCTCTACCGATTTTGATGAAACAAATTCTATTAACAAGTTTTGAGGATGAGAAAGCGATCTGGCTAGGTCTGGACCTCGACAAATTTAATCTTAATTGATCTTTTCTTAATTAAAGTAATTATTGATAGATGAAAATCTCAATAAAAAGTTTGTTTACATTTTTTTCAATTATCTTTTATTTTTAATTGGTTTTTCAATTTTAAAACCCACTACTAGGTTATAGCAAATATTTTTTTTTTTTTTTTGGCTTTTCGGCCCTTCTAGCCATAAGCCCATTTACGATACTATATATTTTTTAAATTTTGTCTCTACCCCGGGTCAGATTTTAGCCGAATGCCTCGAGTCGGATTCGAACCCGGGTCCACTTGGTTAGCAGGATGATATGCTACCGACTAGCCTATCTGACCCCCCCATAGCAAATATTAATATATTATATTAAAATTAGGAATTTTTTGTTTGTTTTTAATTAACAGGTGTCTAAATCATAACATTACAGGTGTGTTTACAAATAAAGTGGTTGAAATAGCTTTTTCTATATAACTTGGAAACAAATCTTATTTAATTTTATGTTTTTATTTCTACGATTATTTTTTTTACTTTATTTATTATTATTTTCCTATTTATTTTTTTATAATGTTTATCAATATAAATGAATATGGGCAAATTGGTGTACGAGTAAACAAATATACACATAATATGTAGACCATTAGAAAGCTAGAAATGCGGGGTGGGGTGATTGTGGGAGGTGCAGGAGGTGGGGGTGCAGTTGTGGGCGATCCGGGGTTGGGAGGCGGGGCGGAGTGGGGTGCAGTTGTGGGGGCGGGTGTGTGGTTTCGGGAGGGTGGGGGGGGGGGGGCTCAGGGGTTACCGTGCATCGCTCGGTGGCTCCAGGAACTAATGTATTAATAAACAAAACTTGATAGGGTCGGCATCCAATTTCCCTGCATACCTATTTTTGATAAAAAATAAAATCAATTAATTAATTAATTCGCAATAAAACTATCTACATTTTCATATACCTATAACAATAAAGGAAACTCTATAACTACAAAATACTAATTCGAAGTTACCCAGTCTACCTGGACTTATGCATGGAAAAAAGATGGCGACCCAACTTTTGCATTTTATATACATATTTTACTCTCAATTGGTAATATATTTATCCGGAAACTCGATAAGTACATTTATGTAATAAAATTAACAATTTTAATTTTTTTTATTAAAAATAGCTCTGCGATTGGATGTCGACCCCAACTAGTTTTGTTTATTACTACATTATATTATCAAAATTAACCTTGATAGGTGAAGGTCGACCTAAGTCGGGATCTTAGACTATAAGGACTAGTGCTTGTTTTCTGCTTCCATCTTTTTGGTGATGTACCATACATGCTTAACTCCTCCCAAAACTCAGCTGCTTCTCTGATCCAACCAAATCTTTGAACTTTTCCATTTCCTTTCTCGCTTCAGAGTCGCTCTTGACTTATGGTGTTGCACCTTCTTTTATTAATACACTTAACAAATAATAAAATGGCGTGATGTTTTTTTATACAGTTATTTAAAATTTATAGTGATAATAAATTATATAAATTCTAGAAGAGAACTATTTTTCAGAAAAACAACGATTAAGACTCAAATAAAAATAATTTCAAATTTCCTCTTTGAAATATATTGTATACATACAGTGGGTGGCCAAATTATTATACTCAAATGATTTTTATTAAGTAAATTTATTTTATTCAAACTTTTCAAAAAATCTAGTAGTAATCTAGTCTAATAACCCATTTGGACTGGCCTGTCCACTCGCCACCAGACCTCAACCCGGTCGAAAATGTATGGGCTGCCCTAAAAAGAAATTTGCAAAGATAAAATAATTATTAACAAAAAGAACTTGATAGAAAATATTATTAAAACATGGCACAATACACCTGCACTTAAAGAAATAGCCAAAAAATGCATTTCCGCAGCGCATACAAAATTTTATTGCTCGAAAAGGAGGATTCAGTAAATATTGAAATTGTATTTGTATTATTGAATTTGTATTGTCCTAAGCTAATAAACTTATAAAGATAACAATTGAAACGATATTATTTATTTATTTATTTAGCTGGTTTAGATAGTTTTACGGACAAGATGTTCAATACAGAAAAAGAAACATATACAGGATACAATATTAAAACAATATGGATATAATAAAATAACAGGTAGGTATCAGAGAAAAAAACAAAACTTATTACACTGAAGTGGTTTTTACAATGTGGCTGATGGTTTTAAAATGATTTTTTTAAGTTGGTGGGGTTGGGCTGGAAAGGTCAAGATTGGTCGAGTGTTTATTTGCTAGTGTTTGAATTCTGTCAATGGCGTTGGTTTTACCGAAGTTAGTCGAGTGATGTGGAACTACAAACATATCTTGGGATCTCGTGCTATGTGATGGGATTCTAAAATTTAGCCTAGATAGAATTTTTGGACATAGGATTTTCCCAGAAATAAGTTTAAGCAGGAAGGAAATGTGATGGTAATCACGTCGTTGTTCAATGTGTTGAGTTTCAGGTGTGAAATTAGATAGTCATAATTCAAATTATCTATTCTTATGCCTAGTTTATAATTAACCATCCTCAAAAATTTTATGCTTATGAGTTTAATAGTTAACTAAACCCTTAAAAACGTATGAAACAGTGGTGTCATCGCAAATTTAGCATTGCGGGAACGCTGAAATTCCCGGTGACTTGGTCGGTTTTTTTTTATAATGATATTGATACAAGAAGAAGTTGCACCAAGAAGGTACAACCTCTGTAGTCCGTGGTGGACCCTTGTAACGTGAAGATAAGGGGAGATTTAGGGATTGGGTAGCAGTCGAAGGTATCTGTGGATGCTGGTCTTGAAAGATTGAAGGTTATAAGTTGCTGGAAAGACGGTCGAGGGAAGAGAGTTCCAGTCTCTAGATGTCATAGGGATAAATGAATTGGCGAATGCGTTTGTTCGATTAGTATCTAGTTTAAGCGCGTAGGGGTGTTGAATTTTAGAAAATCGTGTATTTCGCGCAAATGAAGTCTTTGGTGGGATTATCGATTTTATTTCGTCAGAACAAAAGCCATGGTAATATCTATAAAAAAAGGGAAAGGGCGGAGACAGATCTACGATGGGCTAGGGAGTCGAGAGTGTCAGTTAATGTAGGATCGCCTATCAGTCTGATAGCTCGCCTCTGAATTGCATCTAAGGTATTAAGAGAACCTGTCTTGGAATGAACACATCTCCTCTGTGGCGAAATCTGCAGCAAGGAAGATTGGCTTCTTATTCAGGTCCAAGCGATTTTACAAACCCCCACAACTTCTCACCATCTACAAGGCCCAAATCCGCCCCTGTCTCGAATACGGCTCTCATCTGTGGAGAGGAGCCTCAAAATATTCTCTTGCTACCCTTGATGCAATTCAGAAACGAGCCGTCAGGCTAATTGACGATTCTACCCTCACCGACTCCCTCGACTCCCTGGCTCATCGAAGAGATGTCTCTGCCCTTTCCCTTTTCTATAGATACTATCACGGCAGGTGCTCTGATGAGATAAAATCAATAATTCCCCCCAAAGCATGCTTTGCACGCAGCACACGTTTTGCCGACTCCCAACACTCTTTCGCGGTCAAATTGGAAAAGTGCCGGACCACTTCATTCGCGAATCACATATATCCCCATGACTTCAAGGAACTGGAACTCTCTCCCAGCCTCTATCTTTCCCAGCGCCTATGATCTTCAAACCTTCAAAACCAGGGTGCATAGACACCTACGTCTACACCCTCTCACTTAATCCAACTTTCCCTTCTCTTCGGTAATGCAAGGGTCTTTCGAGATCCATAGGGGCTACATCTTTACTGGCGCACCCCTTCTTGCATTCGATTGCATTAAAAAAAAAAAAAAAAAAAAGAATACTTGGAGGCCCCTCTCCACAAATGCGAGCAATATTCAAGACAGGGGCGAATTTGAGCCTTGTATAATATAAGGAGTTGAGTGGGGGTGAAAAATCGTTTGGTTCGGAAAAGAAAGCCAAGCTTACATGCTGCAGCTTTTGCTACTGAGATAATATGGTCATTCCAAGAGAGGTCAGAACCTAAGGGGACACCTAACATTGAAATTTTATTACGGAATTCCAATGAGCTCGAATCAAAGGAAATGTCCGGAAAGTTCCTATCTGCGCGCCTAGAAATTAGGCAGCATTGTGTTTTGCTAGCATTAAAGTTTACTAAATTGTGGGATCCCCATTTTTTAAGCATGCTTAAATCTGAATTTATTGAGGAGGCTATGTTTGCGCGATTATCTAGTAAGGATTGAGCGTTGTGGAGGGTGCTATCGTCAGCATAACAATGTATTGGATTGGAGAACAGATTTAATAGGTCATTAATATAGATAATAAAGAGCGTGGGAGAGATGACTGAGCCCTGAGGAACTCCAGCATTAGTATTAAAGGACGAGGATGATATTCCGTCAACCTCGACATTAATAGAGCGGTTTGAGAGAAAGCTCTCAAGCAACTTGCAGAGGCTCGGGGGGAGGCCAAATGCAGGTAATTTGGCAAGAAAATTTTTGTGCCAGACTTGATCGAAGGCCTTTGAAATGTCTAAGCCTATTTCGAAAGTCTCTTTACCAGTCTCTAGTGCTTTATTCCAAATATGAGTTATAATATATGCTAAAATATCGCCGGTGGACCGAAATTGTCTAAAGCCGTATTGACTATCATGGATTAGTTTATTAGATTCTAAATGGTGAAGAACTTGCTCATTAATGATTTTTTCCATGATTTTAGAAAGAACCCAAGTTATGGCGATTGGACGATAATTGGCTACATTTGAAGAATCTCCTTTTTTTTAATGGTTGAATTCTTGCTGTTTTCCAGCTCCCCGGAAATGAGCCAGTGGTATATGAAAGTTTGAAAATTTTTGAGAGAATAGGAGCAAGTTCAGGCGCGCAATTTTTGATTATACTGGTGGGAATGTTGTCTGGGCCAGTGGCTGAATTAACATTTAGGTTACGGGGATCCTCCCCGGAAATTTTTGGAATTATATGTTCCAAATTATGCATTTTAAGGGTTTTCAATTTTTTTTCTGTTTTTCAAAAAAAAAATTTAACTCTAAAATAAATAGATAAAATAAAAAATAAAAAAAAAAAAAACTGGCAATCCTGCACCATGACACCCCTGGTATGAAAGATATAATTTTTCAATTGAATATAATAATTTGGCCACCTACTGTATATATATCTATTTTAATCCAAAGTGTTTGCCTTCAAAATAATTTTATTTTTATTACAGAATATGCATCAAAATTCCTTAAATACTATGATGCTAAGAAATTTGCAAGGTCTTCACGCACCACTTCGGCTTGCAATGGAACAACGTTGTGCAGAAAGAGTTGGAAGACTGTCCTTTTTACCAAGTTCTAGAGCTATGTCTGATGTTTTATCAGGAAGAGATACAGATATTGATTTTGAAGATTTCCTTAATCCTGAAGAATTTAAAGAAGGAATGATTCGTCCACATTTTGAACTTAAATAGATTTAAATATTTTATATTAAAATACATAAAAAAAGAGACCAATGAATTCAAAATCTCACATGTGATGTTTAAAATGTATTTTTATTGAATAAATGATATACAGTCAACTTAATCAAAAATAATTATATCTCTTGTTCTTAATTTACATATTTTTTTCACTTCATTTATACCAATAATAATTTCATTTTTCTTTTCATTTTCTAATCTATTTTTTAAACCTGATATAATTTGTTTGACTTTATTTTCTCTAGCACATATTACAAAAGGAAATCCATTTTTATTTTTATATCTAAAAAATAAAATATATTATTTAAAAATTTCAAAGTTTTACAAGAAAATTAATTATATTTATCTCATTAAATGTATTAACTCTTGGATTGTAGATTCAGAATTATTAAATAGAAGAATTATATAAAAAATTATAATTAATGTATCCTAGCTGGATAATGACTGAGGGTTTGCTTCGCGAGGCCAGCCCCTTGAGGAGAATGCGTGATCGGTCAGTACGTGCCCAAGGCAAAAGTGCCCGTTGCCTCGTTTGAGGCTGCCTCGGCCCGATCCATCGGTTGTCGGTTTTTGTGAATGCTCAAAGGCGCCTCGGGTCGTTTCCTGCGTTCACTCAGGACGGTTCTGCGGCAAACGCCCGAGAGAGCCTCGCGAGGCTGCTCGCTCAGTCAGTATCCGGCTATTGACCACGAAAGCTTAAAAATATGTATGTTTTAAAGTTAGGCAGGCGTTAATTAAAAATTACTAACTAATCAAAAGTCAAGTACAAAAATGTATAAGTAAAAAAATTTTATTTTTATTTTTATTATTCAATTCCATAATAAGGGCCGGTTGTATGTCGCAAAGTAAATGCTTTTTTACCACTAACCGAGGGTAGATGGTAAATGGAGGGACTGGGATGGTAAAAAGCATTTACTGCGACATACAACCGGCCCTAAGTATTAAATATAACAAATTCAGGGAAAAAGTAACTTTTTAAAATTAAAATACTAGGTAGGTTTCACATAAATAATAATAATAATAAAGTCTTCCTGCCCTAAAGACAGAAAAGAAGGCGAAGAAGAAAAGAAAAGAATGTGAAGAGTAATAAAAATTTATGTGAAACCTACTTAGTATTTTATATTTTAAAAAGTTTCTAAAAAAATTTCTTTACTTTAGGAAAAAGTAACAATTAAACTCAGTGTTATATTGTACGATCAATAGGGACGTTTCCCTGTTTTATTCCAGCTTCTTCAGGCTCTTGATCAAATTTCTTGTTACAAGAAATCATAAGAAATCATAAGTTGGTGTCATCTATTCAATCCGATGGAATGGAATATTTTTAATTATATGTCAGAGGGGTTGTTTTTTACCCCCTCGGGAATCGAACCCGAGTGCCAGTAACAGCAATCCGGGCCAGCTGGCTCACCTGCAGGATGCGAACCTCTCTGACATATGAACCATATTCGCGAGGGGGTGAAAAACAACCCCTCTGACATATAATTAAAAATATTCCATTCCATCGGATTGAATAGATGACACCAACTTATGATTTCTTGTAAATTTGAATCTATTGCCATCGGCAAACTAATATCTTTTATATTAAATTTCTTGTTGATAGGTGTTTACAAGAAATTTGATCAAGAGCCTGAAAAAAGCTGGAATAAAACAGCGAAACGTCCCTATTGATCGTACAATAAAACACTGAGTTTAATTGTTACTTTTTCTCCTGAATTTGTCATAATTTATAAACTTAATTATTTGAATTCATTTGAAGTATAATATAATTTTATTATTCTATAACAACAAACAATGATGAAATTGAGAATTATGTCAGACATAGAGAAATTGGTTAAATTTTTTTATTTATTCTCAATCTTTTGACTTTTATTATTATATTAAAATGTTTCACCTAGAACCAACACCTAACTCCTTAAAATTTATTTTGACTTTTAATTCATCTAAAGTGATTAATTATTAATATATAATATATACAATACGAACACTTTGATCTTAACAGATCGAAAGGCTGAATTGATTCAAATTCTATATCATTATTTAAAAATGGCAGAATTAGAAAAGATTTAACGTGAATAAAGTAGAAAATATTAACCAATCTGAAAGAATTTTCGAGTTTATCACTGACCACTAGGGTGGTCCTTATTTTGCGTATTTTCGAATTTTTATGCTGACGGAGAGACTCATATAGTTCGAAATAAATAAAAAAAAATATCCCCCAAGTTTCAACCCCCTATCTCAATTTTAACTTTAACAGCGATGTAAGTTTCCCATCTAAATAACTTGGGGATTTTGGCAGTGAACGATCAATTTTTTATTCCGGCCAAAGTAAAGGTTCAAAAAATTTGAAATTCGGTAGACTTTATTCTTATAATAGTAGCTATCTTTCAGAATTTTTGCAGATTTTTAGCTATTATAATTTTGGAGTCTATAACTTATTAATAACACTAAGATATAGCAGTATTTTATCTAGCTGTAACTCCAAAATTATAAAAGCTGTAAAAATTCTGAAGGATAACTACTATTATAAGGATTAAGCCTAGAGAGTTTCAAATTTTTTGAACCATTGCTTTGGCCGGAATAAAAAATTGATCGTTCAAGGCCAAAAACCCCATGTTATTTAGATGGGAAACTTAATCGAAATATTTCGAACTCTATGAGCCACGGACAGCATAAAAATTCGAAAATACCCAAAACAAAGACCACACCCTACTGACCACTAAAGCCACAACAAGCATACGAAAAATAATTTCTGATTATTATTTTAATTTTAGAAATACTAATTAAATATTAAAACTTACTTGGAATTTAATACATTAATTAACTGTTTTTCTTGTATTGTAATACTATCTAATCCAGCATGTTTTTGTTCTTTTGAGGATTCTTCTGTTAATTTTCCTTCCTCGCTTAGTCGACCAGCCAAATCAGGATGCAATTTTAAAATAGTCTCTTTAGCTGTAAGAGAAAGAAAAAAATCAATTTTAGTTTTTTTAAGATCAACTCATTACTTTTAATATCTTACTTTTAACGTCTAAATTTTCCAAAAATTCATCAATATGTTCTTCAATATTTTCAATATTTACATAAGGCCGTTTTGATATCAAAAAATCGCATATTTCAGGAAAATTTTCAACTATATTTTTAAAAATATTTTTAAATTCTTTTTCGCTCATATTATTTAGTTCGTTAATTGAAATCATCTTATAATAGTTGGAATTTTACATATGGTATATATCTCTTTTGGTAGAAAATTAACAATAAATTGGTTATTTATATTTTTCTTATCTTTTCCCCCTCTCCCCCTGTCTAAAATACTCATTATCATTTAAAATATTTGTTAGGTTAAAAGGTCGAATTTATTACTTAGAATATGCATAGAAAATTTATAAGTTTTTCTGATTAATATATTTATTATCACGTAATCTGACAAAATACTTTATTATTTTTAAATTGAAAGGTTTTTTTAGTCACAAACTAATAAAAGACAATAATTTAATTTAATTATTATTATTTATTTTATTAATTCACTAAACAGTTTCGGTCACCACTTGTTGACCATCATCAGTAGTACTCAAACGCAATTTGTTTTTTGTTATAAAATTCTTCAATTTAAAAATTAAGTCACTTATAAGTTCTGGAAGAAAATTATAACAAAAAACAAATTGGGTTTTTCAACATCCTTCCTTAAAGAAACATGGAACTTATAACAATATATGATGAGTACTACTGAAGATGGTAAACCAGTGGTGACCGAAACTGTTTAGTGAATTAATAAAATAAATAATAATAATTAAATAACATTATTGTCTTTTATTAGTTTGTAACTAAAAAAACCTTTCAATTTAAAAATTTAGTCACTTAAGTTCTGGAAGAATTTTATAACAAAATACATTATATAAATTGCCGGCCCATGGCAAATCCAGTGGCCGCACCTGCGCCCTGTGTGCGACTTTTCATGACTTGTTTAATTGATAATTTTATCGAAAGGCCTTGAAAGCTTCGACTTACAAATAATGATCAATGAAGCTAAGCCACACGCCCTGTGTGTATTCTAGTGTGGCATTCTGAAACGCCTTCTCGATCTGGCAATTCTTATTACGCCCCAACGGTAGATGTGCATTTAGCGCAGCTCAGAACACTCCACAAATGATGTGCCAAAGACCAGATTTCTATGCAATCGCTTATTTTTCTTGCTAACTCCTACTCCCATTCATGTTTAGATCAAATATCTTTACGAATCATACCCTCTAGACGAGGGGTTCTCAACCGGGGTAGAATTAAAATATTTCAAGGGTGGAATTAATCTGCTTGCAAGACGTATTTAAGTTTCGGTATGTTAAAAGTATGGTAATGGCACCCGCCAACACTGGTAAAGAAAGTAACAATTTTTTTTTTTTTTTTTTTTTAATGCAATCGAATGCAAGAAGGGGTGCACCAGTAAAGATGTAGCCCCTATGGATCTCGAAAGACCCTTGCATTACCGAAGAGAAGGGAAAGTTGATTAAGAGAGAGGATGTAGACGCAGGTGTCTATGCACCCTGGTTTTGAAGGTTTGAAGATCATAGGTGCTGGGAAAGATAGAGGCTGGGAGAGAGTTCCAGTTCCTTGAAGTCATGGGGATATATGTATTCGCGAATGAAGTGGTCCGGCACTTTTCCAATTTGACAGCGAAAGAGTGTTGGGAGTCGGCAAAACGTGTGCTGCGTGCAAAGCATGCTTTGGGGGGAATTATTGATTTTATCTCGTCAGAGCACCTGCCGTGATAGTATCTATAGAAAAGGGAAAGGGCAGAGACATCTCTTCGATGAGCTAGCGAGTCGAGGGAGTCGGTGAGGGTAGAATCGTCAATTAGCCTGACGGCTCGTTTCTGAATTGCATCAAGGGTAGCAAGAGAATATTTTGAGGCTCCTCTCCATAGATGAGAGCCGTATTCGAGACAGGGGCGGATTTGGGCCTTGTAGATGGTGAGAAGTTGTGGGGGTTTGTAAAATCGCTTGGACCTGAATAAGAAGCCAATCTTCCTTGCTGCAGATTTCGCCACAGAGGAGATGTGTTCATTCCAAGACAGGTCAGATGCGACAGAGACGCCCAACATGGATAGGCTGTCACACATTTTCAGGGTATTCGAATCGAAGTGAATATCAGGGAAATCTCTATTTTCGCGCCTAGAAATTAGACAACATTGAGTCTTATTTGAATTAAAGTTAACTAAATTTTGAGAGCCCCATTTATTCAGTTTGTCTAAGTCGAGAGTAATTGAGGAGGCAATATTGATTCGATTATTTGGGAGAGAGGGTTTGCCGTGTAGAGTGCTATCGTCGGCGTAACAATGAGTGGGGTTTGCCGTTTGATCAATAAGGTCGTTTATATAAATAAGGAAGAGTGTGGAGGAGATTACAGAGCCTTGGGGAACACCAGAGTTTGTGGAGAACGATTCAGATGATGTTCCATCCACCACAACTTTTATACTTCGGTTTGTCAGAAAGCTTTCTATCCATTTGCGAAGTGTTGGTGTGAATCCAAAGGCTGGTAGTTTGGCAAGAAGATTTTTGTGCCAAACCTGGTCAAAAGCTTTGGAGATAATTAAAGGGCAGTAATTGCTACCGATCAAACAAACAATGGCATTCGTTCTAATTTAAGACCCGAAGGGCGTATGTTGATTACCGTTGTAATAAAATTAATTGCCCCCAAAATTGATGAAATCCCTGCTAAATGCAATGACAAAATTCCTAAATCAACCGAAGCTCCCGCATGAGCAAAGGATCCTGTTTAGTGAAGAAAAAGCAAGTGGATTAAAACTATACTGGTGACGACGAATGGAAGTAGGAAATGAATCGTGAAAAACCGGGTTAAAGTTGCATTGTCTACAGCAAACCCCACTCAAATTCATTCAACGATTCTAGTCCCTAGATAAGGAATCGCAGATACTAAATTGGTAATAACGTTGATACAATTTTGATGGCTGTATATGTATATAATTAAGTAATGGAGAGGGATTCAGCCAATGGGTAGCCTCTGCTGAATGATTGATTGAGGAACGACTTTATAATACACTTAAGCCCAAAAATTCGAACATGGCTAGAATATATGGATTAATAAAAACCCACAAAGGGATTGCTCCTGACCATCCATACCGTCCTGTTGTCTCCACTATTAATTATTGCAGTTCCAAATTATCTAGATACCTGGCTGACATCCTTAAAAATATTACCATCGTTGATGAATTCAAAGTATTAAATGCTAGAATGGCTAAGGATAAATTGAGGGATATTGTTATTCCGAGTGATCATGTTTTGATATCTTTTGATGTCCAAAGCTTATTCACTTCGATTCCTCTTGACCTTTTCATGTCCTGCGTGGATGAGTATTGGAATGACATAAGTGTGCATACCACATTTAGCCTTGAAAGGTTTAAGGAGGCCCTGGGTTTTTGTCTGTATTCTAATTATTTCTCATTTGGGGGGAGGATTTATTTGCAGTTGAAAGGTTTACCTATGGGTGGATCTCTCAGCCCTATAGCAGCCGAAATCGTGATCAGAAAATTTTATTATACCACCGTGAAACCTCTCAATTTATTGATCTATTTACAATATGTAGATGATTCGATTGCGATTGTCCCTCATAATCAAATGGATATGATATTGGAGAAATTCAATGCTTTCCATCCAGATTTGAGTTTTACGTATGAAATAGAAATTAATGGCCAAATATCGTTCCTTGATCTTTTGATAATCAAAAATCCCAGTGGTTCTCTATCATTTGACCTGTATGTGAAGCCATCTGACAGTGGACGTTTCATCAATTACTTCTCGCAGTCTCCCTTTGTATATAAAATGAACACCTTATATTATTTTTTGAGAAGGATTTATTCGCTTTGTGATGACGTCTACGTTGCGAGGAATGTTGATGATTTTAGGATGGTGGCTTCCTCAAACTCTTATCCATTGCGGGTCATTAATTCTGTAATTAAAAATTTTCGTCGAAGAAGGGAGAAGCAGCTTATTGCTCCTACCCCATCTGTACCCCCTCTCAGGGATGGACCATTTTTCTTTCTCACCTATATGCCAGGGTTGTCCGAAAAAATTCAAAAAATATTTAAGAACTATAATGTACGCACGGCCTTGGCATCAACTGGTAATATGTCCTTTTTATTTAATAACAAGGATGTAGTTCCACCCCGCGAACAACATAATGTGATATACTTAATTAAGTGCCGCGATTGCCCGAAACCTACAAGTGTTTATGTGAGTCAAACATCTCGCATTTTTCTTTGCGGAAAAGAGAGCATGAATTAAGTGTAATAAATAAAAAAGCTTCGACAGCCCTGAGCTCACACCATATCGATACCTCCCATGCATTTGAGTTTGATGATGCTGTCATCTTGATGAGATTGGGGAACAATTATAAGCGTCTGCTAACCCAAAAATGCTTTATTAAGACATATGGGCAAAGGGCTCTTAATTTTCGAACTGATTGCATTGGGCTTAGCAATGCTTACTTGTCAATATTGACAAATACTGATGCCCAGCTATAATAAACATTGAGAAAGGGGGGAAAGAATTGTAAAAGGGTAAAGAAGAAAAAAATTTATTTTTTATTTTTATATATTGTCATTTTAAATTCGAATTTTGTTATTCTTAATGTTTGTTAATTATTTTGAGAAATCTTTTAATTGAGAGATGTTTGTGAGGGGTCAGTGATCCTAATTAGATCAATGTCCTCATAATTATTATTATTATTAATTGAATGAAATTGAAATTTGCTATATTTGTACTTGAGACGTTGCGCATATCAAGTGAGAGCACACCAAGATTTATGTACCATTTTGTAATTCATATAATTTTGTATATTAAGATAAAATCCACAACAACTCTGCCTGCGGACAATTTATTTATAAAATTAATTGTGTCGCTAATACTGTAAGATATAATTTTGTATGAAAGATATTAATTTGCCGATGGTAATAGATTCAAATTTACTAGAAAATCATAGATCAAAGATGGTGTCATCTATTAAATCCGATGGAGTGGAATATTTTTAATTATATGTCAGAGGGGTTGTTTTTCACCCCTCGGGAATCGAACCCGAGTGCCAGTAACAGCAATCCGGGCCACCTGGCTCACCTGCGGGATACGAACCTCTCTGACATATGCAAACGCGTAAAATATTTTACTCAAAGATTGTTATCTTAATTTGTAAAATTTCGCGATATAGTGATTCTAAATTTAAACATATAGCCATGCCATATAATTTAAATAAAGGTCGTTGAGTGTTTCGAATTTTGAAGAAATTCAAAATTCGAAGGGCAATGGAATGACTTTTCCTAATTTAATATGAAAGATATTAATTTGCCGATGGTAATAGATTCAAATTTACTAGAAAATCATAGATCAAAGATGGTGTCATCTATTAAATCCGATGGAGTGGAATATTTTTAATTATATGTCAGAGGGGTTGTTTTTCACCCCCTCGGGAATCGAACCCGAGTGCCAGTAACAGCAATCCGGGCCACCTGGCTCACCTGCGGGATGCGAACCTCTCTGACATATGCAAACGCGTAAAATATTTTACTCAAAGATTGTTATCTTAATTTGTAAAATTTCGCGATATAGTGATTCTAAATTTAAACATATAGCCATGCCATATAATTTAAATAAAGGTCGTTGAGTGTTTCGAATTTTGAAGAAATTCAAAATTCGAAGGGCAATGGAATGACTTTTCCTAATTTAATATGAAAGATATTAATTTGCCGATGGTAATAGATTCAAATTTACTAGAAAATCATAGATCAAAGATGGTGTCATCTATTAAATCCGATGGAGTGGAATATTTTTAATTATATGTCAGAGGGGTTGTTTTTCACCCCTCGGGAATCGAACCCGAGTGCCAGTAACAGCAATCCGGGCCACCTGGCTCACCTGCGGGATACGAACCCCTCTGACATATAATTAAAAATATTCCACTCCATCGGATTTAATAGATGACACCATCTTTGATCTATGATTTTCTAGTAAATTTGAATCTATTACCATCGGCAAATTAATATCTTTCATATTAAATTAGAAAAGTCATTCCATTGCCCTTCGAATTTTGAATTTCTTCAAAATTCGAAACACTCAACGACCTTTATTTAAATTATATGGCATGGCTATATGTTTAAATTTAGAATCACTATATCGCGAAATTTTACAAATTAAGATAACAATCTTTGAGTAAAATATTTTACGCGTTTGCATATGTCAGAGAGGTTCGTATCCCGCAGGTGAGCCAGGTGGCCCGGATTGCTGTTACTGGCACTCGGGTTCGATTCCCGAGGGGGTGAAAACAACCCCTCTGACATATAATTAAAAATATTCCACTCCATCGGATTTAATAGATGACACCATCTTTGATCTATGATTTTCTAGTAAATTTGAATCTATTACCATCGGCAAATTAATATCTTTCATATTAAATTAGGAAAAGTCATTCCATTGCCCTTCGAATTTTGAATTTCTTCAAAATTCGAAACACTCAACGACCTTTATTTAAATTATATGGCATGGCTATATGTTTAAATTTAGAATCACTATATCGCGAAATTTTACAAATTAAGATAACAATCTTTGAGTAAAATATTTTACGCGTTTGCATATGTCAGAGAGGTTCGTATCCCGCAGGTGAGCCAGGTGGCCCGGATTGCTGTTACTGGCACTCGGGTTCGATTCCCGAGGGGGTGAAAAACAACCCCTCTGACATATAATTAAAAATATTCCACTCCATCGGATTTAATAGATGACACCATCTTTGATCTATGATTTTCTAGTAAATTTGAATCTATTACCATCGGCAAATTAATATCTTTCATATTAAATTAGGAAAAGTCATTCCATTGCCCTTCGAATTTTGAATTTCTTCAAAATTCGAAACACTCAACGACCTTTATTTAAATTATATGGCATGGCTATATGTTTAAATTTAGAATCACTATATCGCGAAATTTTACAAATTAAGATAACAATCTTTGAGTAAAATATTTTACGCGTTTGCATATGTCAGAGAGGTTCGCATCCCGCAGGTGAGCCAGGTGGCCCGGATTGCTGTTACTGGCACTCGGGTTCGATTCCCGAGGGGGTGAAAAACAACCCCTCTGACATATAATTAAAAATATTCCACTCCATCGGATTTAATAGATGACACCATCTTTGATCTATGATTTTCTTATAATTTTGTAATTAACAAGTTTGGATTTTTTGTAAAAAATTTTATTGTAATTTTACATGTGTGCTCTATCGCTTTTTTCAGCTCTTAGGAACTGATGATGGCATTATTTAATTAGAGCCGAAACGTTTTCCATAATTGGGAGTTTTTTATTCAGCAGAGGCTACCCATTGGCTGAATCCCTCTCCATTACTTAATTATTGGTAATAACGATTATAAACAATTTTTAATTGGGATCCAAAAAACAGCCCCTCGAATTATTTTTGAATACCTATCCCAAAACTCGCATTTTTTTCTATTTTTTCCCATTTTGACCATGAAGGAGCACCTTTTCGACAAAGACCACTCTATACATTTTTAAACTAGATTAGATGTTACAATTTAAACAAAGTTCCATTTCCATCTTAATTGGATAATGGCAATGCGTGCCGCAATGAGGTTGATGTTTTGAAAAACTGTAATTTTTTGCAAAAAATCGCAGTTTTTCCTTCATAAAATGAAAACCACTCATCCTAGAAACTTCATTCCTATCTCATTGTCTAGAAAATTTTGTTGACTTGAAAGTTTACTTGGACCAAATTTTTGTTAAAATTCTTAGATTTATAGATATCCAGCATTTTCTATAATAGGAAATGATCCATTGTTTCAAAAAATCGCAGGTTTTCCTTCATAAAATGAAAACCACTCATCTTAGAAACTTGATTTCTATCTCATTCTATAGTAAATTTTATTGACTTGAACGTTTACTTGGATTACTTTTTTGATAAAACTTTTAGATTTACAGATATCCATCATTTTCCATGACGCTTTTGAGGATTCGGATCATATCCTGTCCGGAAATGTAAAATATCTATAAATCTAAGAGTTTTATCAAAATAGTGGCTCAAGTAAAATTTCAAGTAAATAAAATTTCCTAGACAATGGGATAAGAAAAAAAATTGCAGTTTTTCAAAACTTCAACCTCATTGCGGCACGGATTGCCATTTATCCAATTAAGATGAAACTTTTTTTGAATTGTAGCAAATTTAATTTAGTTTAAAAATGTATAGAGTGGTCTTTGTCGAAAACGTGTTCCTTCATGGTCAAAATGGGAAAAAATCGAAAAAAGTGCGAGTTTTAGGGATATTCAAAAGTGATCCCGGGGGCTGTTTTTTGGATGCCCATTAAAAATCGAACTACTGGACCAATTTTTTATTTTTTTAATCGACGCGAAGTTTTGTCCTCTTTAATTTACTATAGAACGGTTATTTATAAAATATGAACTATTTTCGAGTTATAAGCGAAAAACTGGAAAAAGCCCGAAAATTTCGATGTTTTTCGGGCGCCAAAAGTTGTCCCCCAGACTTTCGAGGTCGCAAACTTAGATTTCTCATTCCCAAACCATACCAAAGGATCCTAAAAAAATCTTTTCCCGCAATTATAGTATGCTGAAACCCCCTATTTACTGGGCTATATGGAAAGATAATTATTTTTGAATTTTTTCAATCTGTAGTTTTCTTTGAATTTTTAAGTATAAAATTAATCTCATAGCATAAATAGTTATTGAGACTCGATTTTTCTAGGTGGGGGTGGGGGGCAAGGACTTTTTCTAGGGGGGTTGAAAGCCCCTACGCCCCCCCCCCCTTAACTACGCGCATAGTCAGAGGGGTTGTTTTTCATCCTCTCGGGAATCGAACCCGAGTGCCAGTAACAGCAATCCGCAATCGGTGGCCCACCTGGCTCACCTACACCATCTTATGATTTTCTAAGAAAATTTGAATCTATTACCATCGGCAAATTGAAATCTTTCATATACATAATCTGTGGGCCAGTTCTTTTTTTTTCTTCTTTAAGTGCCATATCAGGTCTCTCCACATATACCTGTTCTGAGTGTCTTTAGCTGTTTTTACCAAGATATACGGGACCTACTTTTTAACGCCGATTGGAGAGGTTACTAGGCAATTATACTCTTGGTAGGTTGCCATTGCTTTCCAAGAGGAGGCGGCTGCAAATATCTGCCGAGACTCGGTCTCGTACCAGCGTATTTCAGGCCAGTAGCCCGACACTCTAACCACAGACCCACAGTCGCTTTTTTTATTTTTTAAAGTGTTTATTAGCCAAAAAGATATATATATATATTTTACAGTAATATCCCTAACACCCCGGGATATGTAATATTATTTTATGTTTAATCTACATTACATAGAATGTATTCGTAGTTATTAGTTAATATATTTATTTACTTATTTACATACATTTTCGGGTTTTTCCCTTCTTACGTTAAGGGATAAGGATATAACATTTTTATACTTTATCCAATGCAAAGCATGGGTAAAGTATTGTAATCGGTCTCGCGGCAAGTGCGACTTCTAAGGGTCCTCAGGTAAAGACTAGGGAACCGATGGACTCAATTAAAGTCATAAATTGTAGTATTCAATTAGGTTGAATTTTAGCACGTGACGGTTTTGCCAAAAATTACATGGGGTCTCGTCGAGAGGCCAAAAAGTGCCATTTCTTCATTTAGTCTGTGCGGATGGATGTATGTATGCTATCGTTTTTTTCGTCCACGATTTTTTCCACACCGTTGAACCGATTGAAATGAAATTGAAAACCAACCATTTTTTTTTAACAAAATGAAGCGCTGATTAGTTTAGTTAGTCGGGGAGGGGGGTCCAGGGGGCATGTACTATATATATTTGTATTTTTGTCAGAATTTTAAATTAAAAATAATATTTTATCAAAACTACGTGGCAAATAATTTCAATTTTTTTTAAGTTAGCCCCAATATATTATTCTAAATAATATTAGTTTTTCATCAAGATAGTGAAAGTCCTTCAATGAAAAAAATAAAATAATGATCATTTTCCCACCCTTTCCCTATTTACCATATGTAAAAAATTTCATTTTTAATTGCAATTCTTTCATGTTTGGTGTGGTAAATCGTCTTCAAATTTTAACAGTATGTTTATTATGCTTTTACTCATATTCCAAGTTTCAAAGACTTCTTGAATTTTTGCATTTGTGAAAGAACTACCTTAACTGAAGCAAAAAGGTACTATATATATATTATAGGTAGGTATAATAAAAGGAAAGACCATTTTGTAGAAAAATGCAAGATTTCATCCCTTGAAATTTGAATTTTTAAAAACAACTTTCTTACTAAGTATTTCTTAAAACCTACTTTAATAGAAATTTCAAATAACTAGCTCCAGTATAGTTAAGGAGAAATCATAATATCTTAAAATGAAGCTATATTTGTCAAATTATTTATCTTTGTATTATATTCCCAAAAGAGCATATCAATAAATTTGATCCAATTTTTAATTTTGCTCTAAAAACCATAGTAATAAACTTCAACGGATCGTTGGTAGACTTTATCCATAATTATTTGAAATATTTTTATTCCTACTAACTATTTGAAGTCATTGTTGACTTAAAATCAAAAATAGCCATCGATTGTCATCAATTACTTGAGGAATAACCATTCTATGGTACTTTACAAAAAATGCAAGAAAATAGAATGAAAAATTTGTTAGATTCAATTCGAATATCTTCCTTTAAAAAATAATAATATATCTTTGATTTTTACTTTATCCAATGCGAAGCATGGGGAAAGTATTGTAATCGGTCTCGCGGCAAGCGCGACTTCAAAGGGTCCTCAGGTAAAGACTACGGAGCCCATGGTCTCAATTAAAGTCACAAATTGTAGTATGCAATTAGGTTGAATTTTAGCACGTGACGGTTTTGGCAAAAATTACATGGGGTCTCGTCGAAAGGCCAAAAAGTTCGATTTTTTCATTTTGTTCGTGTGGATGGATGTATGGATGGATGTATGCATGGATGTGTGGATGGATGTATGTTATCGTATTTTTGGCCCACGATTTTTTCCACGCCGTTACACCGATTGAAATGAAATTGAAAACCTACCATTAGTTTAACAAAATGAAGCGCTGATTAGTTTTTGGCCCACAAACATTAGTACTTTATTTCAGTACTTTTTTAGTTTTTTCTAAATATCTTGAAAATGACTTAACCAATTTTGATGAAATTTAATATCCTAATTAAGTACCTTGGGGACCACAAAAAAGGTTAAATAAAGTTTTTAGTAAAATTATATTTTAAAGTACTTTACTCTAGAGTAAGATGGTACTTTTTTTAATTTTTTAAATTTTTTAAAATTTATTCATTTGAAAGTTTTAATATAGCTCATTTAGCCTTGCTTAAGTAAGAATGGATAGGCTTCTCTCTGTGAAATGCTAAAAATTTGGGAGGAATTTTTATGAGTAACCATAGCAACTGCGTTGTTTTCTTATCCGTTACCTTTGCTGAAGACAGAGAAATCGATTTTAAACCAAAAATAGCGATTGATTCTCATCTAGTACTTGAGGAATAATCATTCTATATTGGATTTTTGACGTTTCGGTTTTTATTAGTAACCATTGCTGAAGACATAGAGAAATCGATTTTAAACCAAAAATAGCGATTGATTCTCATCTAGTACTTGAGGAATAATCATTCTATATTGGATTTTTGACGTTTAGGTTTTTATTAGTAACCATTGCTGAAGACATAGAGAAATCGATTTTAAACCAAAAATAACGATTGATTCTCATCTAGTACTTGAGGAATAATCATTCTATATTGGATTTTTGACGTTTAGGTTTTTATTAGTAACCATTGCTGAAGACATAGAGAAATCGACTTTAAATCAAAAATAGCGATTGATTCTCATCTAGTACTTGAGGAATAATCATTCTATATTGGATTTTTGACGTTTCGTTTTTTATTGGTGACCATTGCTGAAGACATAGAGGAATCGAGTTAAAATCAAAAATAGCGATTGATTCTCATCTAATACTTGAGGGATAACAATTCTACATTAGGTATTTGACGTTTCGATTATTATTGGTAACCATTGCTGAAGACATGGAGGAATCGACTTAAAATCTAAAATAACGATCGATTCTTATCTAATACTAGAGGAATAACCTTATTGCATTCCATTTTTGATGTTTTGACTATTAATGGAAACCTCTACTGAAAATGTAGAAGAATCGACTTAAAATCAAAAAGACTAAATTCTTTTATGGCAAACAACTCAAGCAAGTATTAGATGAGAATCGATGGCTATTTTTGATTTTAAGTCGATTCCTCTATGTCTTCAGCAATGGTTACAATAATAACCGAAATGTCAAAAATCCAATGTGGAATGGTTATTCCTCGACTCTTAAATGAGAATGATTTTTGAATTAATGTCAATATGAACTACAAATTGCAAGTGATATCTGATTAATAATAAAGGAACAAACATTAATATTTCAAATGAATTTGGATAAAGTTTAGCAACGATCCGTTGCAGTTTATTTTTACTTAGAGAAGTGGTGTAGGTTTTAGGTGAAACATGATATTAATTAATTAGCAGAGATTGTGGTGTTGGTGCAAGGTGAAACATCTTTAATAAAGATAAGAGTAAATAAATATTATATTTAATATGGATTTACTATGAGTTAAGGATACTAGGTCACTTATTTCACATTAAAATTAAAAAATTAAAAGATATAAATTTTTTTTTTCTTTTTCAATATATATATTTAGTATATTTTATATTTTAGTATATTTTATTTTTTTATATTTAGACCTAGTATCTCTAACTCATAGTAAATCCATATTAAATATAATATTTATTTACTCTTATCTTTTATGATATTAATTAATAAAGTAAAGGGTGTGTAGTTTCACAGTGAATGAAAAGACTCACGAGTTTGTATGAACCTCTTTGAGTTTTATTTCATTCACTGTGAAACTACACACCCTTTTACTTTATTAATTAAAGACAATTTTTCTACAAAATGCAAGAAAATAGAATGCAAAATTTGTTAGATTCAATTCAAAATAATAATATAGCTTTGATTTTTTTTTTAATTATTTTTTATTTTTAAATATAAACTCGAATTGGCAAATAAAAAAAAATCGAAAATGGAAAATGTATTTTTGAGGGAAAATGCAAAAGAAAGTGGAAAATCGATGTTTGGCCTTAGGCAATTTTAGCGGGTGGCAGGCGGGCTTGAGCAAGCTGTACGGCGAGTGGAGGACGGCCTCGGGCTCGGCTCCCGAGCCACCAATATCCACGCGGCATAGATGAGTGGCGTTGGCCTATCGCAGACCATTGGTGCACTTAACTCGACCAATCATTGGGATACTTCACTCTAAAATATCCAATGTAAGTCCACAAATTATCAAACTCATTTAGTGATTGTCGATCGACATATGAGGCCGGTAATCTTCAATTAAATATTAAAAAAATGTCTAAAACAATTTGCAAATTCGTTTCCTTGTTGTCAAATACATTTACGACGCCATCTTTATTTCAATTTACCACGCATTTCAGTTTTCCTAAATGTATATCTACAAAAAATTCTTGTGCTACTATTATATTTATTCTCTATTTAACAACTATAAAATAACTTATCATTATAACAAAGGTATTTTTAAATTTTATTAATATATTTTATTTATTCAAATTATTTAAAAAAATGCATTTTTTTTTTAAATCAATTTCACTATTATTTTTATTTATAACCTAAAAATCTTAAGTCGAATATTTTAAAATTTATTTTCATTTTTTTTACAAATACTGAAATTTAATCACAAGGATTATTATTTACATTTAACCTTGAAAATTTTCTTTGTTTTAAAAATCATATTGATACTATCTTTTACTGAGGTTAGGTAAGTTTTTTAATGTATAAGGAATAAACTGTTTAATTTTTTATATTTATAATGTGAGTATATAGATTCTTAAGGTTTTAAATAAATGTTTGATAGAATTTGAAGTATTGACTGAAATCACCTAGATTAGATACCTACTTTTAATCTTATCATTTCCGTCCATAATTTGTATTAATTTGAAAGTTTATAATAGGAAGGTAGGAACATGTTTTTATGTGTGACTTTTTTATTTATCAGCCAACGTTTCGTCGACTTTGCCGACTTCTTCAGGGCTTCAAATAATCATGCCACACATTCGTCTAAATTTTCTTGTTATCTTTGTTACTATTGAAGACCATCAGAAACGCAAATTTCAAAAAATATTTGGCACATTCACAAAAACAATTTTTCTTTCTTTTCTTTTTATATTAACTATTACATTAGATATAAAACAGAAATACTATATCGTCGCCTTAGAGAGTAAACCTGCTAACTCACAACAAGGAAATTTTACAGGGCAGAGAAAAAACAAACAAAATTTAATATTGTTATGGAAAGAAACTATTTTTCACATTTTTTTTCTATAACTTACGATCGTAATTTTAAGTAGCAGTTTTGCTTGAACGATGCTGCATTTCTTTTTCTTTCGAACCGTAATTAAATGTCATATGATAAAAAAATGGAGTTAGCAGGTTTACACTGCCGTGTGTCTAGATATTTAAATCATTCATTTATATCGTCTTCGGTAAGTCGCAGAGCCTTGAAATTTGAAACTTAAGCTATTAAGGGCCAGTTGTATGTCGGTTGGTAAACTCTTTTAAACGTTGACAAAGGGTAAAACCTTATAATTCACCTTGTGGCCGGCGGGATGGCCAATCAGATGACAGGCACTTTCATCTGATTGGCCACCCCGTCAAGCTGTTATCTGATTGGCCATCTCGTCAGGCACAAGGTGAATTCTAAGGCTTTACCCTTTTTCGGTAAAACCTAATAATTCACCTTGTGGCCGGCGGATGTCCAATCAGATGACATGCACTTTCATCTGATTGGCCATCCCGTCAGACACAAGGTGAATTTTAAGGCTTTACCCTTTGTCAACATTTAAAAAGAATTTACCAACCAACATACAACTAGCCCTAAGCCGACGCTATATAGAATGAGGCAACACTGTTTTTAAAACCAGAATAGAATATTTTTTTCTTTTGATCCTTACATAAAGAAATCTTAAATTTAAAGAAGAAACATTGGCTGCATGATAAACTAAAAAGTCACATATAAAAGCTTGTCCTTGTTTTCCTATTATAAACTTTCAAATTTAATCTTATATTTCAGAAGAATCAACATCTCATTTAAAATATCTAATCTAGATGATTTCAGTCAAAAATTTTATGAAATAAACAACCCTACTACCGAAACATCACATAGCATGAATTTATATTTCTCTGAGGAAATTATTCAAGTATTTAATAGATTTATATCTTATTTATCAACGATTTCTTAAATGTATCTCAGTCCAAGGTGGCAATTTTGAGCATTCGTTTAGTTGTGTAAATTTATTTATTTGTACAGTATTTTTATACCGTTGAAGTATTTAAACAAATTCCGGGAATTTTATGGTCACCCTGCTGATAATCTCAAGAGTTTAGAAATTACATATGTCAATCGTCTTTGACTTTTTCTCTTAGTACAAATATTTTATGACACCCAACTCTACTCTCAGTAACAAAATAGAGATTTAAAACAATGACCGTAGTGCTTCTCATCATCTTTTCACTAGTATACCAGTATATTGTAATTAAAATATGCCAAAATAAATAATTATAAATTTGCCTTGGAAGGATCAAAAAAACTGTTCTGACTTATAAAAGTAATTTCCACTTCAAAAAAGTATGACAAACAGCCTTAATCTCATCACCAGGACAAATAAACCTTATTGTAGCCTGATATGCATAATTTTCATTGATAAAAAATCTCAACTTTAAAAATTTTATATCAATTTTAATTCAAATTAATTAAATTAAAACGGGTAACATAAATAAAACATGAAAACCATGTGACCATATCAGCTTATTATGTCATACAAATCAAAGCCACAATCTAAACTCATTAGTAGATTTTTTTATTTTATTAAACATAAAGAATATATTAATTAAGGTAGTTGTTTCACCATATGGGTTTTCTTGGGATTTTTTTGAAATTAGTCAGATTATTATCTAAATACTTCTGCATCGATTGGTGGCAAAATGAAATTTATGAACAATATAGTTCCGGAGATATTAAATTCCAAATATAGAGTTTTTCAGACTCTTATACATTGCACTATACGGGATATCGGAAAGTTTACGTAAATATTTTATTATAACTAAGAAATTCTTCTTACCATTGTTATAAAAAACTAAACCAACATTAAACAATAACTAATACATTTTTTAAGGAAATTTTATTTCTTCTGAGATAATAATGAAAAATTTACACTAAAAACAAGCTGACAACAACGCATGTATTTAACCTAAAAAGTGAGTTAACTTTAGTAATTTTTTTGACGTTTTTTCGCTTCAGCTATTGTCGCAACAACTTTTAATCGTTTATTAATAACTTTTTGTTTAATCAATTGACCTTTTTAATGTATTTTATCTGTCATTTCTATGATAAAAATATTCAAGCTCGGACATTGTTGTCAGATTTGTCAAACGAGCACGGGATTGGCTAGTAGTGGTACATAAACAGCAAAAAGTTTTGGGCTTATGAATTATGACTTATCCTTATTGTCTGTTCTATATACTCTAGCATTAACTTTTTGCTACTATTGTCGCGAAACAACTACCTTAAAAAAATTTACATTTAATTAATATAATAATAATTTATTGATTGCATAAATGCCAAAGAATACAATGATATGCACATAATATTTATGTTACAATTAAATCCAACAAAGTATATATTGCTAAGTAAATGACATTCAATGAAACCCTTGTGCTGAGAGCTGGAGTTGCAATAATTTCAATCATCCACTGATTCTCAATGCAAATCAAACATCACGTTTCGCCCTTATAAAAGTCATGACATTTGCATTACTCAAAACTCTACATACCAAATAATATTCACATTTCAGCCTATCGGTAATCTCTAATTAAAACCCTAATTTGTCTCTTCAAATATATATTTATATTTTTTCATGGTAATAGTTTAAATAATAATTTTACCTATATTTACAAGAAAACGTTTAAATGCTAATTAACATGTTTTATTTTTTAAATTCTTTTAGAAATTCGTCTAAAGCCTGTGAAGAGCTCTTGCTCTTAAAATCAGAGCAATGGAGCAACAAATTGGCGCAGATGGCCAAGTGACAGTGATGCAGGCGGTGCCAACAAATGGTGGGGGTCATCAACAAGTACAAGTTCTCCAAGTGAATCAGGCTGGTCAAATGATTGCAGGAAATTCAGGACAACAGATTATGGTTCATGCACTTAATCAAAACGGACAAATTCAAGTACAGGGAAACCAGACTCTTCAGCAAATCCAAGTGGTTCCTGTTTCGAGTTTAGGAGTAAGAATAAAATAAATATCTGTAAGATAATTTTATACAACTTGGAGAAAATATTAATTTGCAAACAATTTGGCCATTGATTTAATTTTTGCATATCTACTCTTCTGGGGGCCTACAGATTTTGTATACAAATTTTGATTGAGTTTGGTTCAAAGCGCTAGAATTTACATTTTTTGACCCCCTCCCCTATTAAATAGTTTTTGGGGAATTTCTTTAAACAAAAATTTCAGAAATTACATCCTCTACAACTTTGCTTCTGACAAAATTTGCCGTAGAACTAATACATAGTATAGGTGTTAGTATATAATTTCCACGATTGACCCCACAAAACCCCCTTTTGAGGTCAAAATATCAAACTATTCGATAGCTCGGATTTTAAGTTAGAAGACATCTGATCCAAATACAAAATTTCATAAGAATATCTCCAGTCGTTTTTATACCCACTGGACACAAAAGACATAAAACAGACAGACAGGAATTTTCTTGAAGGGGTTTTCTTTGATAACTTTGCATGAAATGTGTGCATTCAAAATTTGAAGCGATTTGGACCAATGTACAGACAAAACCTTAATTTTATACATATATATATTATATTCCATAATATATATATATGTAAATTTCTTAATAGTTTCTTTTTGCCGAAAGTAGCAGAATTTTTATAAATTGAAGGAGACAATAGTCTTCTGCTGGAAAAATAAATTTTTAATTTATTTATAACGAGACGATAGTTTCGAGAGCTTTGCCCCCTTCATCAGCCTATTACAATTGATTTCCAGGAATTAATGTGTGAAAGTGATTTTTGCACACATCAATTCCTTAGAATCAATTGTAATAGACTGATGAAGGGCAAAGCCCTTCGAAACTATGGTCTCGTTATTAATAAATTAAAAATGTATTTTTCCACCAGAAAGCACACTCTTATTAAATCTGTATATTAATGCCGCTCTATTAGATGACAATATGTTTTCTAAATATCTTATGCTTATTTCTATTATTTTTTGATTTCACAGGAAATAATGCACCTCAACAAATTGTCTTACAACAACCACAACAAACTGCTCAAATTATTCAAACTCCTGATGGTCAAACATTTATATATCAACCAATGGCCTTAGAAAATTCTGTCCAAACTTCTCAGCCCACTGGTAAGTATTTTAAAGCTATTATTATTTTATAAAATTAAATTAGGTTGGAGTTGGTGGTGTTTCACAAGGAGAAAAATTAAAATACAAAGATTTTTTAGTTTACTCTATATATTTCGAGCTCTTAACTCATCGTCAGGAAAACATTGACTCAATGTCAATGTTTTCCTGACGATGAGTTAAGAGCTCGAAATATATAGAGTAAACTAAAAATCTTTGTATTTTAATTTTTCTCCTTGTGAAACTTCACCAACTCCAACCTAATTTAATTTTAACAATGTTTCACTATAAACCAACACCGCGTTCCCTAAATTTGATTATTTTATAATATTATCTTGGAAACAGACTTATGATTGATTCATTGAATACATATATAAAATTTGTCCAATCCAAAAAAAGCTATAACTCATAAATTTGTTTAAAATCCGTAATGATTTTTTGAAGACGAGATTAGCATCACGCACGGCTGCAACCTGATAACACAAGCTTTTTTAAACAGTAACCCTTATGTGTATTTTTTCTTGCCATAGAGCAACAGCTTATTACAACTTGTTTTAAATATCATTAAAACTATATATAGTGATAAGAATTCAATGTGGGCGTCACTCTGTGGTCTAACCTTTCTTGGAATGACCATATCTCAACTGCTACTAAAGCTGCTGCGTGCAAACTTGCTCTCCTATTTAGGTCTAGACGCTATTTTTAGTACAGCCAACTTCTTACACTGTATAAGGCTCAAATTCATCCCTGTCTCGAACAAGGCTCTCATCTGTGGAGAGGGGCCTCCAAGCATTCTCTTGCCACTCTGGATGCAATTCAGAAGCGATAGGAGCAATTTAGAAGCTAATAGGAGACCCGCCCCTAACTCACTCATTCGACTTCCTGGCTCACCGTAGAACCGTTTCCGCCCTTTCTCTGTACTATAGATACTACTACATGGTGTTTGTTCAGTCGAGCTGAAATCAATTATTCTCCCTAAACCGGGAAACACGCTGTTTTTCAACGCTCAGCACCCCTTCGCTGTCAAATTGGATAAAAATCTAGCCAGCGCTTTCGCCAACCCTTATCCCCATGAACTCCCTACCAGCTACTATCTTCCCTGCGACTTAAACCTTCAGCTGTTTAAGACCCGCACCCACAGATACCTTCGACTCCTACCCTGCCCACAAAATCCCCTCTACTTCTTCTTTTCACGATGGAGGGGCCAACCCAGGCCTTTAGGGGATGCACCTCTTTGTTAAAACTCCTTCTCATCAATTTCATTAAAAAAAAACACTTTTGGGAAATAACAGACCAAGTTCGAAAAATTAGTGAAATATAGGGTGCAGCTAATTTAATTCGAGTAGAATAATTAATTTAAGAAAATTGTACATTCAATTTAATATAATAAAAGATAAAATATAGCTAGATATCTATTGAGAGAAATGTTATCCCTCAAAACTAAAGACTAAAATAATTTATTCAATGCATTGTCATCTGTCATGTGTTTATGTGAATATTTTTGAAAATTTCCTTGAAAGGTTCACTGTCGATATGTAGATATGAATCGACTTGTATTAGTTTCAAAACTGCCAAATACCGAATATTAATTAATCAGGGATCTTGCCGATTATTCCGTATTTGGTATCTCGGGTCGAATATAGTACTCGAATCAACTCTACATTTTTATAAATATTTAGATTTTTAAAATAATCATAATTTTATTTTTAGTGATTAACCTAAATGGGAATTTTGTACAATTGGCTGGAAATAGTCCAACTCCTGCAGCCGCCCCAGCATCTCCACCGACAGCTTCTACCAGTCAAACTGCTTTAACTACTACCGCACCAGCAGCTGCTATTCCTCAAACAGTTGGGGTTAATGGAAATAATATCGTAATGGTATCTTGAATAACCATAATTTCATCATTTATCTTATTTATTATACTTTATAACATAATATTAATTGTTTTATTTTCTATTTCAAGCAGATGGTACCTGGAGGTGGTGGGGTACCTCAATTTCAAAGAATACCTCTTCCTGGTACAGAATATCTTGAAGAAGAACCACTATATGTAAATGCAAAACAATATAGAAGAATATTAAAAAGAAGACAGGCGAGAGCAAAATTAGAAGCAGAAGGGCGGATACCAAAAGAAAGACCGGTAAATTAAAACATATATTTATAAATCAAATATGTACTTTTAAAGTACGATTTTTCTAAATATGTAAACTTTTACAGAAATACCTTCACGAATCCAGGCATCGTCATGCGATGAACCGAATAAGAGGAGAAGGTGGAAGATTCCATTCAGGATCAGTCAAGAAACGAAATCAGTAAGTTTTCTAAAAAAAATTTCCTTACTCATGGATCAAGGCCGTAGCCAGAGAAAATTTGTTGCTACGTATATGCTATAAAAAATCCCAAATTAATATTTATTTTATAAAGAGAAATCAATGTGGTTGTACTCTTGTTGATGCAAATAAACATATATATGTATATATATATAATTTAAATATGTATATACCAGTGGCAGGCGCTGGCTTTTTCATCCAGGGGATGCTGTCCAAATATATATATATATATATGTACATATTATATATAAGACTAGCTGATGCCCGGGCCTTCCGCCCGGCGCGGCGTCACACTAGCCCCTAGCGGGGAGCGTCTCTTTTTATGGTTAAAATTTATATAGATAATAGCTGACCCGACCACGCGTTGCTGTGACTAACTCTTATGCTTCACGCCTAAACCAAAAAAATTATAGAATAGGTATTAAAACAGTAAATGAATTATATATTACTTGTCAAAATTGTTCCCTTAACCAAAAATAGTATTGACAGTTGAAAGATTTCCAAAAAGCTATTATCGGCCACCTTGTTTGTTTGCTTTTACCCCCAGAGAGGCGCTGGCGTTGGTTCCTCGAAAAAAATATTTTTTACGTGCCACAGGTGTGATATCTATAAAAACACTATATATAAAACCACTCGTGTATTTGAATGTAATGTTGTATGAAAATTTCAAAGAAATCGGTGAAGAACTTTCGGAGATCCTTCAACCACTTAAGCTTAACAGTACATTTTTATTTATATAGATTTAAGTAATTTTTGGAGACGGACTGATAACTGAATTGAGTGGATATTGATGAGGCAGTCCAAGATTCAAAAATAAGATAATTTAAACTATCTTTTTATTCATAAACCGACGTTTCGGGGCTTATTCACTCCTTCAGGGTTTTGAAACGTCAGTGAAGTAAATCCAATGTGACATTCCCCTCTGACTCCTCTCTCTCAGTGGCAGTAACAATAATATATATTATTTCATTCTCAGCAGAATTTAGTGTAGTGAGAATGAAATACGATATAATATTGTTACTCCTTATGGCTGACCTTTCAAAACCCTGAAGGAGTGAATAAGCCTCCGAAACGTCGGTTTATGAATAAAAATATAGCTTAAATTATCTTCTTTTTTTTTTAATCCTGGACTGCCTCATCAATATCCACTCGGTACATATTTATATTTGGTATATATATATGTGTATGTTTGTTTGCTTCAAGCAGAGGACAACCTCATTGATTTCTCTTTATGAATCAACACCTCTGCTACTTCTCTGCAAAAAAATCTTCTCAAGTAATATTTATTTATTGTTTTCGTCTTTGTATATAATATAAATAATACTCGAAATAATTATTATATACTGTTGACTTGATATCTTTTCAGGCACTCTAAGATATCAACGACACACTCCCATAATCAGCGAAATACATATTACATTTTAAATTATTTTGCCATATTTTGTATCTTTTTGGAATGAAAATCAATCTATCCCTTACCATCCAAAATTTGCCTTCAACTTTATCGACTTCACTAATTTTTAATTATTTTACGAATGAGCCAGCATCTATAAATAATACTTGTGATTTTCCTCCATAGGCAATTGGCCAATCTCCACAGGGCAGGGTTAACCATTCCCGTTTCAACTGCTACTTGTACACAACTTGACACTGATAATATTAGTACATCATTGGTGATAGAGGTAAAAAAACACATCTAACAATATTTTTCTTTCTGTCTTTCCATGATTTAATCCTCACTTTAATTTAAGATATAATTTCTAATCCATTTTAACATTAGACTAAATTATGAATAAAATAATTAAATGTTGTTAGAGATCGTGGCTGTGATAAATTTGTACTGGCTTGAAGGAGTTATTCAGTCAGTTCAATAAAATTCCCAGAATAAGTCGTTTCGACCTTAATTATCGGGCCATCCTCAGTTGATTGGGCTACAAAATTATACCGGGTGAGTTTTTTATCTTGAGACAGTCTTATAACTTAAAAACAATGCATAATATGAAAAAAAGTTTCAAATAAAAGTTTGTTTATATCGAGGGGGAAACTAAACTACGCCATTGTTTGTTGACACAGAACAAGCTTTCAAGGGTATTTTAAGGTCAAGTTCTGTTTTTTAAATAGAACCCTATATTTTTATTTACGTCCCCTTATTCTACAAAATAAACTGAACAACTTTCATAAGAACTATTTTTTTATACGACATCAAATAAACTAAAAATATTAAATCAATTATATCTCAAAAAAATTCTTAATAATTATTTTAAACAATTATTTAATTTAATTATCAAATAATAATGATTAAATAATTAATTATTAAATAAATAATTATTAAATCGAAAAGTCACAACAATGAAAATACTGTGTTTATAATGATATTAAAACTTCGTTATACTCAGATTTAAGAGATTATTTTCTTCTTAATAGAACTACTTAAAATTCTTGAGTTTAAAAAAGTTTATTTCTCGTGTCAATCCAGTAGATAGTTATATTGTATTATCATAATAAAAATGGAGCATTTTTTGTTGAAGGCAGAATTGAAATAGTCTTAATTTATGCAGTGAATGTGGAAGAAGTGTTATGGGGCTGCCATTGAAATGGATGCCGAGCGTTTTCCTGATAGGAATACACCCTCACAAGCTTCATTTTATTGTGTTGTAAATCTGTTAAAAAACAAAAGAAATTGGAACTGGAATTCATCCAGAAGACTTGTGATACACTCTGGAATGTCTCAGAACAGTGTCGCAAAATTATTAAATTATTTATTTAATAATTAAATATTTGATCATTATTATTCGATAATTAAGTTGAATGATTGTTAAAAATAATTATTAGAATTTTTTTCGAGATATAATTGATTTAATATTTTTTATTATTTGATGTCGTATAAAAAAATTGTTCTAATAAAAGTTGTTCAGTTTTTGTTGTAGATTCAGAATATGTACAGAAACATATAGGTTTCCATTTAAAAGACAGAAGTTGATCTTGAAATGCCATTGAAGGCTTGTTCTAGGTCAACAAACAATGCCGTAGTTTGGTTTCCCTCCTTTTATATATAAACTTTTATTTGAAACTTTTTTTTTATGTAATACACTGTTTTAGAGTTATAAGACTGTCTCAAGATAAAAAACTCATCCGGTATAAAACGGTGTTTACATTGGTAGTCATTCTTATCATTATATAAATTTCAATTGTTAATGTTGGTTTATTGACTTACAATTATACACATATTACCGTGAGTACATTTGATTGTTCCTGGTTTTGTCAACAATAAGAAATTTAACTTCATATATTTACTGTTGTACTGGAGATGAGTGATCTTATACAAATTTTTTATTATATATATAAAAATAAATAAATAATAATATGACTCTTATTAGAGATCATTTATAATGTCATTATCAGTTATTTATATTCAAATGGGCCCAAATTTGTATAAGATCACTCATCTCTGAATCTTGGGCTCCAGTACATCAGTAAATATATGAAGATAAATTTGTTGACAAAACCAGGAACAATCACATACTTACGGTAATATGTGTACTATAATTGTAAGACAATAAACCAATATTAACAATTGAAATTTATATAATGATAAGAATGACAACTAATGTAATTACCGCTTTATATAATTATGTAGCCCAATAAACTGAGGATGGCCAGATATATTCAGGCCGAAACGTCTTATTCTGCGAATTTTATTGTACCCGGTGCATTCTTGCTTTGGCTGAATAACTCCTTCAACCCAGTATAAAATAATTAAAAACTTAACTTATATATGAAATAATATCTAGGTAAATATATTATGTATAATTTTTTTTTTCAGGGAACAGAATGCTTATTTAATTAATTCAGAAAAAATACGGATTATACAAGAATTTCAATTTTGAAAATAAAATTGACAACAAAAAACAATATCACCGAATTTATTACTTGTAGAACTTATATATATATTTATAAATAATTTTCTTATTTTTTTAATGCATTTATCTATTAAATGAACTATGTACATATTATTATTAATATTTAAATCAAAATTCTTTGATTTTTGTTTTTGTAAATACATATTTTGAATAGATTAATTATTGAAATATTCTATTTTAGTTTCAAGTATTTTTAACTATTATATCAATATTAAAATCTTTCAATTTTTACATCTCTATAAAAACAGACTTTTTTTTTAGAAAAAGTAAAAATATATTACCCACGGACCATTAACTCAAAATTATTTTTGGAGAAAAATTAATATGTGGTTACAACCATTGTTTTATATCCCATAAAAATGACTTTTATAATTACATTATAAATATGCATCTTTCACAGAATTGTTCACTTATTCTTACCTCTTTAAATAATCAGCTTAGAGGCCGTCAATAAATTACGTCCCACAAATTTCAAGATTTTTAGGCCCCTCCTCCCCCTGTGTCACATTTTCATTCAGCCCCCTTCTATTGTGACGTCACAATATCACTATTATATTTATAATTTATATTTGAAAATTTTTGAATTGAACTTTTGTGACATCATAATTTTTAAGATCCCCGGGCCCCCCTGTTACATTTTGTCAGCTGCCCCATCCCCCTTACTGTGTGACGTAATTGATTTATTAATTGGATTTTTATTATTAAATAATAAAAGATATTTATCCATATAAGTTACATTCTCTTTATCTTTCGAACAATAAATAATAATCAATCAATACTAGAAGACCTGATTTAAATTGGTTAGATTGTTAATTATTTGTAAATAAATATATGTATTGAATAATTTTTTATAATAATATTCAGAATGATTCACGACTGTAAATAACTTAAGGCAATATTGGGGGTTAATATGTTAATTATTCTTTAAACACTCTCGAGCAAAGAAATGGAATCACTTTCTTTTCATTAATACAATAATACTTTGTAAGTTTCTTTGTAATTTATTAGAAATTTAAATATTTTTTCTACAAGATTCATTTTTCAGCATTTAATGGGGCCTCTACACACTATGGCCCAACGTGAGCCAAACATGTTGAACATGTTGACCACCAGTAAAACGAGTTCATTTGACGGTGCCTCCACACAGTGGTCCAAGAGTTGGGCCAATGTCTATGGCCTTGTGGAAACGAGACCTAGCCATTCCGCACTTTCGTGGCTTAACATTGACCCTCTTTGATATATCGAAAAAACCGCTCTGAAGGCCAACCATTGCCAATCTCATCGCCAGCGTCAACCAATGACCAATACAAGCCAACCCTCCTCTACACATTGGTGTTGGCTTGAATGAGCCAAGTTGGCTCATAGTGTAGAGGAGGCATAAAATAAATGTAGAATGATAACCTAATGGAAATATATTATATTATTATTATATTTGAGAATGAAAATTACATTTAATAACTAGCAAGGAAGATGATACCATTTCTTTGCTCGTGAGTGTATTAATGAGAAAATTATAAATTTATTTAACTTCATTATTTCAAGTTAGAAATATATAAGTTCAGATATTATTTTCACTTAATATTTGACAAAAATCACCTGCATTTGATTCGCGACTGAATCAAATATAGGAAACATACGATTAATATTGGGGGGGTTATTTTGAACAAAAAAATGTTAAATGAACATTGTACCTAATTCAATCCCTTACAGAATATGGTTACTCAATAGAGCTCGTTCACAATGTTGAAATAAACATTTGCGAACAGTTATCGCCAAGAAGAATGAATGCTGCCACTCAAATTCTCAATAATAATATGATTGTAATAGGATCATGGTTCATTGAGTCACAGGTGTTAAATCTTGCATATGATCTCAAACATCACCTTTTGTGAGTATTCATTTTAATTTATGAAGGGTTAAAATAAGAGACGTGCAGCTTTTATTTATGAACTCCCGCTAACGTTTCGGCTACTGCCATCTTCAGAGCTAAACAATGTTAACAATACTAAATCGGCCTTGTCCAAGTACATCAATCAATTATAATTTTGTTTTTCTACCCACTGGGAATTTGTCAATATTTAAATAAAACAATTCAAGTATTCATTTTGTTATCAAAGAATGTTCCTTGATGTTTTCAATGTTAAATAGATATTAATATTTTATAATATTTCTGGAAAGAATTAGGAGGCCTTGGGGAAACTTTTGAAGATGTAATCAATATGAATAACACTAATTGTGAATTAGTATTTTATTATGTCAGCGGTATTTTTGGTGGACAATTTGTACAAATTTGTTTCGCCTCATCATCAGCACCTTTAAAATAAAAAAACACAATTTCGAAAAATAACACCGTCACTCACTTGGAGCAAAAAAAATACAATTTAAATTCCAAATATAAATTACATGTACCATATATTGGGAATTTTCAATCAAATACAAAAAGTTGCTAATAGAATACTAATTCACAATTAGTGTTATTCATATTGATTATATCTCCAAAAGTTCTCCAAGGCCTCTTAATTCTTTCCTGAAATATTATAAAATAATAAATAAATAAGGAACAACAATCCAGCAACATGTATTGACTGTGAATTATATTATATATATTAATATTTCTAAATAAAATTTTCTAAGGCATTGAAATGGAACCTTTGTTCATATAACATTTTTTCATTAAAACGATCTGCAGAATAATTGTCCCAAAGTTTTTTTACACTATTGTAAATCACCCGGTTATCTAGTTATATTATTTATTCTTAGTCAATCCATGTAATATTTGCTATATGTATAATGTCATAATTTATTTATATTCATTATAAATCAATTTTGCAGTAGAGACTGGTGGTCTGATCGATGAAGTTTTTTTTTTTTTTTTTTTTAATTCAAAAAACAATCACTTGGGAAATTAGAAAGTTTTTTAAAATTCTCTAATACCTATCACAAAGTTACAGTTTCTACTTTCGGAGCTTCAAGTGTAGTAAATAAAAAAATCTTTCATCATTATTTTCCCGACATTAAAATATTTTTATAAGAGTTTCTCAAAATAAATTTATTATTATCTATTGTTTAAAAAAATGTATAACATTTTTGTATCAAAGTACTTGTAATATTCATCTTAAATAATGTACGAATTTATAAAATAGATTATTAAAAAAAAATAATAATAATTTTTATTAGAAAATTGATTTTTATTTCCTAATAGGAATTTTTCACTTTTAAACCTTGTTTTACAAATTTATTAAACATGTTCAAAGCATCGGTTTACATAGGAAATCAGGCAAAGTGTGGCGGTGAATTTCCTGAGATTGGTCACTAGGGTGGAACGAAAATGTCCTTTTTTTAATTTTTTTTTTATTTTGTATTTGTTATAGTGTCCAAAATTTGTATTTTAGGTTCATAAAGAAAGGACAAAAATTTGGTTGTCATATTTCAATATCTTAAGGTACAGCATCTGAGCTTTAATATTGTTGAAAATTTAGAAAAATTATTTTTTGAAAAATGTTTTTAATGTTTTCTTCTTCATGTATTTGTACAAAATGTAGTTGTAAGACAAGAAAACGATTTAAAAATTATTTACATTACAAAATAGCAACTTATTGAAAAATTATTTGAAATACTAGTGATAGTAAAAAATTGCACTTTTATCAAATTGTATCGTTCTTCAAGACATGCTATAATCACTATCTCCAAAATTTGTATACCTTTTTTTACATCAATTAACATTTATTTTGTGCTATTACAATAACAATTAATTTATTTATTATTTTATTTATTTATTTATTTATTTATTTCAACTGCATGAGCCTTTAAAAACATTACAAAAAGTAATACAAAGAAACACTAATTAGTGAAAAGTAGAGAAAAAACAATAATGTTAAATATACAAATAATAAACAATAATACAGAGTAAATCAGATATAATAATAATGATAGTGAGTATTTAAATATATGAAAGTGTGTTTATCTTTATAATTCTAGACATTCTGTATGTATAGTAAAATTCAAAACGCATGTTCTTTGGGAAAGGGCGTTATAAGCAATGCATAATCTATAAATAGGGTTGGTTTCGGAATGATGTGTAAATGGAACTGGTGGATAGAATGGTTGATTCTGTCGTAGTGGGTACGAAGGATTGTTCAGTGGAAAAAGAATTCTAAGCTCAGGACAACAAATGGTATCAGACATAATTTTAAATGTCAGAAGCAATCATAGACGAAAGAATAGTTGACATGTCGAAAGTTTCAGCGATTTTCGAGTAGTCATGATCGTATCTAGACATAGGGCTACCAGAGAGAGACGCTAGATGTCTCAAAACTTTATGCTGAATTCTTTCAAGTCTAGCTCTATGTTTTTACATACAAACAGAAATAAAATGAGAACCTAGTCAAATCTTTTAATTTATGAAACTTTATCGTTCTTGCGGCACCTCAAGGCATGCTCCAATGACTTTTATATTTGTTTTATGTTTTCATCTTTTCTACTACTAATGGCAACTTTTCCACGCTATTACAAATAAGAAAAAATGAAAATTTGTATTTTTCGTTCCGCCCTAATACCCAATCTTGGTCACCTATATAGTGTCTTGCTGTTTACAGCCTTTCCAATCCTAATTCTGTTTCTTCCATCCCATTTTAATTTTTTAGAATCTAGAGGAGGAAATTAAGGGCCCTGAATCAGTGGAGAGCATGCAGCGATGAGCGTTTGTATGCTGGCCTCAGTAAAACACCCAGCGTCCACTGAGGACACTTTAATACAAGCGCGTGTGTTTCTAATGCACGCCACTCATGTAAGGGCGGGTTGGGCGGCGTGCATTACAAACATTTTTTTTAACGTGATTTTTTTTTTTAATGCAATCGAATGCAAGAAGGGGCGCACCAGTAAAGATGCAGCTCCTATGGATCTCGAAAGACCCTTGCATTATCGAAGAGAAGGGAAAGTTGATTAAGTGAGAGGGTGGAGACGTAGGTGTTTATGCACTCAGGTTTTGAAGGTTTGAAGATTATAAGTGCTGGGAAAGTTGGAGGCTGGGAGAGAGTTCCAGTTCCTTGAAGTCATGGGGATATATGTATTGGCGAATGAAGTGGTCCGGCACTTTTCTAATTTGACCGCGAAAGAGTGTTGGGAGTCGGCAAAACGCGTGCTACGCGCAAAGCATACTTTGGGGGGAATTATTGATTTTATCTCATCAGAGCACCTGCCGTGATATTATCAATAGAAAAGGGAAAGAGCAGAGACATTGCTTCGATGAGCTAGCGAGTCGAGGGAGTCGGTGAGGGTAGAATAGTCAATTAGTCTGACGGCTCGTTTCTGAATTGCATCCAGGGTAGCAAGAGAATATTTAGAGGCTCCTCTCCATAGATGAGAGCCGTATTCGAGACAGGGGCGGATTTGGGCTTTGTAGATGGTGAGAAGATGTAGGGGCGTGAAAAATCGCTTGGACCTGAGCTGAATAAATAGCCAATCTTCCTTGTTGCAGATTTCGTCACACAGGAGATGTGACTGTACTTTTCACACTACTATATCCTCTTCATGAATGGATCGTTTCCAAGCCATTGATCTTATATCCCCTCCACTAAAAATAATCGCCCAAATATGTTTTTTTTTTTTTTTTTTTTATCAAAACTACGAGGAAAATAATTTCAATTTTTTTTTTTAAGTTTCTCCGAATATATTATTCTAACAAATATTAGTTTTTCATCAAGACGGTGAAAGTCTTTCAATGAAAAAAATAAAATAATGATCATTTCCACCATTCCCTTTCTATCATATGTAAAAAAATTCATTTTTAATTGCAATTATTTCATGTTTAGTGTGGTAAATCGTCTTCAAATTTTAACAGTGTGTTTATTATGCTTTTAATGACTTATATTCCAAGTTTCGAAGAATTCTTGAATTTTTGCATTTGTGAAAGAACTACCTTAACAGTGGTAGTGACGGGTCCGTTTGGGGTAACTACCCCCTGCCTCCCCCCTCTCGTCGGGCCTGAGATAAAGGGCGAAAACGATTTTACGTAGGGCCATGAAATCGAGTAAGATATTGGCTCATAGTTTCAATAGTTTTCGCTTTTAAAATGCATCCAGCTCAGAGTAGGTAGTCAAATAATTTTTAAAGTCCTTCTCCTCGAGCCTTTTTCGGGGGGCAAATTTGAACTTTTCTACTCTTATTAAACGAGCAAAAATTGTTTATATATACAAATATATATATTTGTATCTTAGTTCTATTTTGAAAACGGCTCTACCGATTTTGATGAAACCAACACTCTATTAACAAGTTTTGAGGATGAGAAAACGATCTGGACCTTGACAAATTTTATCTTAATTGATCTTTTCTTAATCAAAGTAATTATTGATAGATAGATGAAAATCTCAATAAAAAAGTTTGTTTACATTTTTTCAATTATCTTTTATTTATTAATGGGTTTTTTAATTTTAAAACCCACTAATAGGTTATACCAAATATTGTTATATATTAGAATTTGCCAATTGATTAAAATTCCTCTTATTAAAAAACACTTAGTAAAAATATTATCGCAAGCAGCTAGAAGATCAAGTACAGTCGATGGTGGGGAAGTAATCTCCGAAATCGAAGCCTCAAATACAATGTATACATTATTTCATGTAAAAAATTTCTTCAATAAAATTATTATTTATTTAATTGATTAAAAAACTCGATAAATTGATATTTAATTAAAAATAATAATAATACGGAATTTATATACCTCATCTATATACACATATTCTACGACCACTAGAAAGGTAGAAATGCAAAAAATGGGTGCGGGGTGGGGATGGATGTGGGGAGTGCAGGAGGTGTGGGGGAGGGGGTGCAATGGTGGGGATCCGGGGGTGGGGTGAGGTGCGGGGTTTCGGGGTTGGGGGGGGTACAGGGGCATTTGGTTACCGTGCATCGCTCGGTGGCTCCAGGTATACATTATAAAAACTTGAGCGTAAAAAGACAAGCAAAATTTCCAAACAGCCTTATTCTTATTGTTTTTTCTATTTTAATTGCCTTTTCCTTCCTTTCAAAAAGTCTTTATCAAAATAAACTGAGCGTATTAATTCAAATACTTTTATTATTTCACCCCCAGATAGTTTTAGTTCCATTTCTATTTTTCAAATTTAATCTTTCTTTTAAAAATTCAAGTCAAAGTTCGAAATTTGAACTAAAAATATTTCTTTTAAATAAAAAAAAAAAAAAATAGAAGAATATATTTTTTGTAAATTATATTTTTTTAGAAATTCATTTTTATTTTATGATTCCGAATTCAAATTAATATTCTATTATTTTTGTTGATAATAATTCTCATTTGATTTTTTTTCTTCTACCCTTTGGAATGAATTGATTCTGATGTAATCTTTCATTTGCTTTTAAATCTCTAAAAAAAAATCCTTCATCCTCTTTTCGCGGTACACTTGAATATCTGCCTTAATCTAAACAATGGTAAATAATAATAATATTGAATTTGTATCCAATATATTTGTTAAAATACAATTTGAAGTTTATTTAATGTTTTCAATTATTATCCTCAATCCTTTTCTAGAGCTTATAAAAAGCTTAAATATTATTTTAAATCACACATTTTGAGGTTATTCAATTGAAAAAATATTTTTATTTCAGATTCATCTGTCTAGGAATTGTTTTTTAAAATATCCTCATCTTAAAACTTATAATCTATATATAAATTGTCTATCCAAAGGAGTATATTACCAAAAATATGATTTCGTAAGTATTTTTACTTTTATATGTTAATTTCGATGAAGCATGATGCAGTATTTTTGGACTTTGCCAAAGGCTTTTGATAAAGTCAGTCATAAAGTTATTTTAGAAAAATTAAACTCGTTAGGGTTGTCTGTTAAGTTATTCGGTGTTTTCTTAGTGATAGAACTCAAATTGTAAAGCTAGGTAATAGTCTGTCTGGGGCGATTCAAGATAATGTTCTAGGCCCGCTTCTTTTTCTTATTATATGATTAAATGATTTGCCTACTGTCGTGCAATCATCTATTAGGCTTTTCGTGGATGATTGTGTCGTATATAGAGTAATTGATAGTGATTGTGATTGGCTTAACTTTACAGAATGATCTGAATCAAATTGAAGGATGGTGTAGATCCAATTCAATGGAACTAAACCATTCCAAGTCAAATTTGGTTAGATTTATTTGTAGAAATCTGGTTAGTGCTCAAAATTATTATATTAATGGGTTGGATCTGTGATTTATCTGGTTGTTCTCTCTGATTGTCCATTTGCTCGCTATTGATTTATATGTATTTTTTGTGTTGTGTCTGTTTCAATGAACTTTTTTCATTTATTTGTTATAATGATCTGGAAAATAATGCACAACTATTCTGTATAACAAATTGTTCAGAACAAATAAAATATCTATCTATTAATGAAAATATTATCAATGAATCTAAATTTTATAATTATTTAGGCATACATTTCAAGCAAATTTAAAGTGGGAAATGCATATTAATTATATTTATAGTCAATAAGGCTTAGAGGAAATTGGGGATGTTTGGTAGAATTTTGAAGGGTGCATCTAGAGAAGTTAAGTTCAAAGTTTATTTAACTTATGTAAGACCTAATTTAGAGTATTGTTAGGTGGTTTGGGACAATCATCCGTAGCTATTAGAGGAAAATTGATATGGTACAAAAGTGGGCGACTAGGTTTGTTTTTAGTAAATTTGATAGGTTTAGTAGTATCACTTTAATGTTTAATGAATTAGGATGGTCTAGCTTATTGGAGAGGAGGGAATGGGTTAAAAAAAAATTTTAATGCAAGAAGGGACGCACCGGTAAGATGCAACCCCTCGAAAGACCCTTACATTACCAAAGAGAAGGGAAACTTGATCAAGTGAAAGGGTAGGGGCGTAGGTGTTTGTGCCCTCGGATTTTGAAGGTTTGAAGATTATAAGTACTGGGAAAGATGGAGGCTGGGAGGGAGTTCCAGATCCTTGAAGTCATGGGGACAAACGTATTGGCGAATGAAGTGGTCCGGCACTTTTCTAATTTAACCACGAAGGAGTGTTTAGAAACGATAAAGCATGCTTTGGGGGGGGGGGATTACTGATTTTAACTCATCAGCGCACCTGCCCTTATAGTATCTATAAAATAGGGATGGCGCAGAAACATTTCTTCGCTTTAAAGCGAGTCGGTGAGCGTAGAATCGTCAATTAGCCTGACGGTTCGTTTCTGAATTGCATCCAGGGTAACAAGAGAATATTTGGAGGCTCTTCATAGATGCGAGCCGTATTCGAGACAGGGGCGGATTTGGGCCTTATAGAGGGTGAGAGGATGCAGGGGCTTGAAAAACGCTTGGACCTTAATAAGAAGCCAATCTTACATTGAAAGTGATTTTCAAAGCGAATAAGTGTTTTAGGGGTTAAGAGAAAATAACGAATAGATTTCAGAAACCAATTTATTTATGTAGAGCTGATCATAGAAAAAAGATTCGTAAGCCAAGATTCTTGAAAAATTCGGGTTTATATTCATTTGTAGGATCTGCCATTGATTTGTGAAACAGTCTGTCTGTTACTACTTGGGATTATAGTCCTCTGCCCCCTATGATTAAGTCAATTATAAATTTTGACAAGTCCTAAAGTTTAGAATCTATATATTTTAAATTTTATTTAGTTCTCACAAGCAGAGATTAGCTGAGGTAGAGAGAGGTCATACCATCCTTGTTAAGGTTTTGACCAGGTTCTCCTAACAAGTTATGGCAAATACCGGGATGGCTAATGCGTCGTTTGCTCCCGGAATAGGGTTTGCGGCGGGGGAGATTATTTAAATTACGTTTTGTCTTTTGATGGAAATCTATGGTCATGTTAATGAGCATACATTTCTATTTTTTTTCTTGTTTGTTAATTGTTAATTTCTTATAATTGATTTGTATTGATGTTTGGTTGACCTAGCCACTGAGGACTTGTGCCTCTAATAAGCAGGTCGAGTAATAAAGATTTATTATTATTATTATTAACAAAAATTTATCTATTTTAGATTAAATTTTACTCCACGAAGAAACCTAATTTTTTTTCTCAATTCGTTGAAAATATTAAACAAGATATGGCTAAAAATAAAGAGATGAAAGATAATTTAAAAAAATTTCGAGAAGAAGCACAAAAATTAGAACAATCAGATGCATTAAAAAAAGCAAGAAAAAAATTTGAAACTGTTGAGTCAGAAGCCTCAGTATTGAAAGAGAAATTAGACACATTAAAAGATAAAATGCACGAAGCTATGGATGAAGTTGGAAAGTCGGATATCGCTAAAAAAGCCGGTAATTTTGGGACACAAGATAAACTAATTTAATTTTCTTCTAGCTCGGCGAGGTATGTAAGGCCACGTGAGAACCAGCTATTCTTCAATGGTGAAGATAAAGAATTCATTCAATGTTGAAATAAAGCACACTTTATCTTGTAATTGATGATTATTTGACAAAAAAGAGACGTTTCAGTGGTCATTCACCACCATCATCAGTATTTGCAGCAACCAAAGAGTGAGATAATATATATTTTGACACTAAGATCTTTATACAAAAGAAAGATATATATTTTTAATTGAAAGTTATGGAAGGCAGCCCAGGGGGTAGTGAGGAAAGAAAAGAATTAGCAATTAAAATGCTTCCTTCTCTCTCCACAGCAGAGTTTAAAACTTTTTCTTCCTTACCAGAAGCATAGAAAAAATAAAAAATTGTTTTTCTATGCTTCTGCTAAGAAGAAAAAAGTTTTAAACACTGCCGTGGAAGAGGAAGGAAGTATTTTATTTGTTTCCTTCATTAACCCCTTGAAACCCTGAAGAGAGGAAGAATCCTCCGAAACGTCGGTTTGGAAGGAATCCATTAAATTGGACTTTATTTGGATATGTGTTATTTTTTCTTTCCTCACTACCCTGGGCTGCCTTCCATTACTTTCAATTAAAAGTTCTACCAGTCCGTCTCTCTACAGAGAAAATTTCGTGCAAATATATTTTTAATATTGAAGAGTTTTATTTATCTTTTTCCTCTTTTTTGAGTCTATTTTAGACTTTCAAATATGCAATTTTATGCAATATTACTCAAATATGCAGTATAAAATATAACCCACAGTATCCTAGATTCATGATTCGGATAGATAATTGATCCCCTGGGTCGTATATGGCGGCAAACAAAATATGCAATTGCATAGGAATCCGGTCTCTAGTTATAACCACAAATTAACGTTAAATACATTTGTTTGCATAATTCTACCTTTGTCGGGATATATGATTTTCTACCTTTTGATTTGTGATTGTACATGCACGTTGAGATGAGTTGGAATTTGGTGAATTTTCTATTGAGACAATTGAATACACTAAACACCTTTCTTCCTTATTGTTAAGAATATTATTGGTTGCTGCAAAGACTTAAAAAAAGACTGATGATGGTAGTGAATGACAAATGAAACGTCTCTTTTTTGTCAAATAAACAACAATTAGAAGATAAAGTGTGCTTTATTTCCACATTGAATGAATTCTTTATCTTCACCAATGAATTTAATACCTGGTTCTCACGTGGCTTAACACAGTGTTCCGAAAACTTTTTCTGTTCAAGGTACACCTACCAAATCAAGAAATTTTAGAGCAGGCTTGTCCAACCCGCGGCCCAAGATGGCTATCAGTGTGGCCCGACAAAAAATCGCAAACTTACAAACTTTATGAGATTCCGACTAAAAACCCCAGTGATTTTACTAAAAATCTAATATTTTTAACTTGCTATTAATTTATGAGTAATGAATTTTTGAATTTAACACGTTATTTTGCAATTAGATATTCATAAAGTGATTCTTAAATAATTTTATTTATTCAAGTATGAAGCACACAAAGAATGAAGCTAGATCTAAAATATTTGATGGGTATTTCGAGAATTCACTGAGAATTCCTTTGAGCCAAATATCGACGGATTAATGTCCCCAAAAACAATGACAAACTTCTCACTATAATTTTATGTTGCTCATTTGTCTCTTACTTTTATAATAAAAAGTTTATAAATTAAAAAAGCTTAATTTCTTAAGTATATTAAGTAGCTACATATTCTACGTTTTTTTTGCTCATCAGTTATTATTAGCGTTAGTTTATTTTATGTGTGGCTCAAAACAGCTCATATTCTTTCAATGTGGCCCAGGGAAGCTAAAAGGTTGGACACCCCTGTTTTAAAGGCACACCAAAGAAAAAACCAATGTTTATTTAATATTTATTTATTATTAAAATCAATATAATATGAAAAATTTAGTTGGTTCATGTCCATTCTAATAATAAATAATAGATTCACGGGTTTTATTTATAATATGAAAATATGTTTAAGGAGAAATGTGAGCCTGCTTAAATGAGCACAGGCGATCAAAATTTGGAGCAATCGTTGATAAGGCTGCTCGCATAACTATCAGACATGTGTATTATCATCACGAAACTTGACATTTTTCCGCGGCACACACTTTGCGGAACACTGGCTTAACATACCTCGCCGAGTTAGAAGAAAATTAAATTATTACAAGCCATCAGTGCCTTTTTATAATAAAGTTAGATTAAGTTTTTAAATTAATTATTCCTATTATTTGTTTTCTTTTTTTAAACTTAAGGACATATCACTGGGGAACTCGGTAAATCAGCTAGACAAGCAGCCGAAACTTTGAGTGAACAAGGCCAAAAGTTGGGACAAACTGGGACATTTCAAACAATTTCACAAACTGCAGAAGCTGTAAAAAAAGAAATCGATACCAGCGGTATGCGAGTTTACAAAGCCCCTGTGAAATTAAGAAAAAGAAAAGAAATTATATCTGAAGATGTTAAAATTGTAAATCCCAATGAAACAGCCACTGATGTAGAATTGCACAAAGATTCAAAGTAAGAGGAAATTAATTATTAATTGAAAAGTTTTTATTTTGTCGAGAGTAGCAGAGTTGTTGAATTATAAAGAGAAACAAAGAGGTTGTTCTCTGCTTGATGCAAATAAACATACACACATATATATCAAATACTATAGCTAGTTTCGAAGGCTTAGACTTCATCATCAGTCTTTTTTAAATTATAAATACTATTTTTCATGGGGTCAGTATCGCGAGGATATTGAAAGTTTTTTAATCTTACTAAGACGAAAAGCCAGTTAGACACTAAACTGATATACATATCGTCGCTAATCTTACAAAACCTCGAAAGTCTGATTTTTGGTCAAATACGTATTATACGTTTATACCGACCAACTTTTCACGGACGGCGCAGCTATCTATTGAAACTTTATTATTCTATTCCAATTTAATTTCGCGCTACGGACAAATAATAAATATTATATTGTATTTGTATATCATCATCAGCCTGTCGATAGCGACAATCCACTGCTGAATATAGGCCTCTTCCATCAAATGGAAGGAGGTTGGCATTAAGTCACCACGCTTGCCAGACGGATTGGTGACTAGGAATCAGATTATAGCCGGTCAAATATCAATGCAGGGACTCGGACTCGAACCCGGGACTCCTGCTTAGAAGGCTAGATTTGTATATATTGTTGTTTAAAATGGTTTTTCTTGTTTTCTGGCAAACAATGAATTTAGGACTTAGGAGGTTTTGTAAGATCAGCGACGATTTATGTGTGTATTATTTATTTGCATCAAGCAGAGGACAACCTCTTTGTTTCTTTTTAAAATTAATTATTAATAAAACACAGCGTTTCCAAAACTATGGCCCACGGACCATTAGTGCTCCTCGAGGTGTGCCCTTATGGTCCTTCAAAAAAAAAAAAAAATAGAAATAGCCTTGAATTATTAAAAAACGAATAAGTATGGATTTTTTTCTATTAACTAAGTTACTTAATACTAATATAAAATCAATTGATTTAAATTAATTAATTCTATTTTAAAATATAATATGTTTAAGTATACTTGTATTAAAATAAGCTAAAAAAATTTGATTTCGAAGGGAACAAGGGTAAGTTGGTCCGCAGAATTGTTACTTATAAAAATGGTCCCTCATTTGAAAAAAGTTTGAGAAACGCTGGTAAGTATAACATATTTATAAAAATAAATTAACCTGAAAATAAACTGCTGTAATTTTTAAATTAATAATATAATATCAAATTTAGATTTTTTTAACGCAAAGATTCAAAAAGAAGTGCACTGAGAAGAAGTTTTCAGGAGAATTGGAGTAACCGAAGGTGTTTGTGCACCAGCGCTTGAAGGACTGAAGATTTTAAGATTTGGTTTAAACGGAGGCAGGGTGAGAGCTCCACTCTCTAGAACTAACTCATGGGGATAAGCGAATTGACGATTGAGTTGTTTCGGTACTTCTCCAATTTAATCAGGAAGGGGTGTTGAAAATCTTAGAATCGCTTTTAGAACAATTGATGCGTTCTAAAGCAGAGTGGACCAAACCACAAATCTCATTTTCCCTGATAAACCTTTATAATCAAGTAGGTTTTTGATAAAACTAAATAGTGGTCCAAACTTAGTTTTTAAACGTCCTTCTAGATTACAGCACAGGTACCAGTGGAGTTCTCAAAAAAAAAAAAAGTGGGATGGTCCACTCTGCTTTTGAACGCCTCAATTATTGACTTTATTTCATTGTAGCACATACACGTTACAATAGAAAAAAGAGAAAGAGTGGAATGAGATTGCTTAAAGAGATAAATAAATTTCCTTTAAAATGAAGACTTGGCTGTTTAATTATTTAAGCTATAGGGGCCGTCCATAAATTACGTCAAATGAATTTCAAGATTTTTAGACCCCCTTCCCCCTGAATCACATTTTCATTGAGCCCCTCTGTATTGTGACATCGCACTATCACTTTTATTATTTATTTGAAAAAAAAAATGTTTAAGTGTTTTTGCTAAAAATTGCTTGCTTTCAATTTTTGTCTAGATTTATTTTACCAACATTTTCAGGTTGGAATAATAATAACCTAAAATCTAAAAAATAAAATAATTGAAAATTTGACTTTTGGGACATCACAATTTGTAAGATCCCCGGGCCCCCTTGTCAAAAATCTGTGATGCCCCCTCCCACCTAACTGTGTGACTTAATTATGGACGGCCCCTAAGAGGAGAGGTAGCCAAAATAAAGTAACAAATAACATTATAAATAAACGTTCAAAAAAAATTTATTTAAAAAAAGCAATCTGGGCATCAGGAGGTCATGTCTCCTATTCCTAGAAGTATATCCATTCTCCCCTAACATCTCTCCCCCCGAAAAATTTTCTGGTTACGGACTTGGTTTCATTAAAGCCTCCATCTTCCCCGTCATTTAAAACCTTCAAAACCCGGCTGCACAAACACCTACGCCTCCATCCTTTCTCTTGATCTATTCCTCCTTATCATCGGTAATGCAGGAATCTTTCGAGATTCATACGGGCTGCATCTTCTTGGTGCATTCGATTCTATTAAAAATATATATATTGTAAATTTGTTTCAGGCAAGCTCAAATCCTCTTGTAGATTCGGCCTTAAATTCTTGGTTTGGCTCGTATCGGTCTATTAATATTTTTTATAGATACCATACTCCCAAGGCTTTTTTTTCTAATTATAGATATATAATCTTACTAAAACTTCATCCAAATCTTTAACCCCTTCAATCTTTAACTAATCAAATTAATCCATTTATTCCTATGATTTCAATTGATTGAAATTCTCTCCCTGTTGTTATTTTACCATAATCAGATCCAGAAATATACAATCGACTACGATTTGATGAGTTCTATAAGCCCTTCTTTTATTCTAAGATGCAAGAGGACACCTTGTCTTAAAAGTTATGCACATCTTGCATGCATAATTATATATTAAAAAATAAATAAATAATAAATAAACATTTCAGGAACAATATTTCTTTTATCAATGAATTATCAATAAATTTAAGAAGGCCCTAGACGGTCAATCATTTTGATCAAAAGATTAAGTCAATCATTTAGGCGAGCTTCAATCATCCCTTCATCTTTTGATCAAAACTAATTCGTAGTGAAGTTTCCGTAATGGAAGGTAGTATTCTTTTTTTTTTGTGTATCTATGTTTTCCTGACTTATCAAATATAGTGTGTACAATGTACATACCTATAAACCTACCATTAAAACTATGGTTTCAAATACAGGCTAGGGGAGAGTCGTCCATGGTTGCTGCTGTCGGGTGTATGATTGAGAGAAAGATTGATCAAAACCCTTCTAGACGGTCATGCTCTCTCTTCAATCATTTGAATCCATCAAACTTTCCATCAATCATCTTCCATGCTTGACTCAATCATTTAGATCAAAATATTCAATTGACCGTCTAGGGCAGTGATTCTCAACCACTGTGCCGCGAAATTCTTGAAGTGTGCCTCTACTGCTAGGCAAATTGTCCCTCCCGAATTGAAATTTTTTTTTTATATTTCTTTGTCAATTGACACTACATTTAATCCAAATATTTATTTGATCATTTAAACTGAAGTTGTAGTAACATTTTACAGGATGCAGAATGTCCTATGATAATTTTATAGGTACATCAATCAATAAACCAAATAAAATTCTATTATTTTATTTTATTGTTAGTGTGCCGTCAAATTTTTAAATTATTAAGTGTGCCGTGACGAAAAAAAGGTTAAGAATCACTGGTCTAGGGCCTACTTTAAATATTTTGGAAAATTAACAAGAATATGAATGACATCATATTAATCAGGGCTGCATAGGTACCAGCAACAGCAGTTTCCTGGGGCGCCAGCAACCAAAAAGCCGCCCCTGTTCATAATATATATTAAATAACTTTATTTGAATGAGGAATAGTGAGCTACGCAATTCATTACCTTATAAATAAATGATACATTTATTTCTCTTAGTTACTTTAAGTTTAAATTGTCCATATATTTAATTTAATAATGATAATAGTAAGTCTTAATAGAGATTGTGGTGTTGGTGCAAGGTGAAACATCTTTAATAAAGATAAAAGTAAATAAATATTTTATGAGATATTAATTTACCATGAGTTAGGTTTTTTAGGTCACTTGTTTCACGTGAAACTCGAGGGTGTGAGCTGACTGCCCGGAAAGCATGTTAGTTCTCAGGTTCGACTCCTGAGGGGATGAATCCCCTCTGATATCGCAATATAAAAAATATTTCTATTAAAATCCTAAAAATTAAATTCTTCTAATATTATCATTTGCTTAAGAATACTGTTTACAGGTTCGACTCTTGAGGGGATGAATCCCCTCTGATATCACAATATAAAAAATATTTCTACTAAAATGTGTCCTAAATATTAAATTATTTCTTCTAATATTATCATTTGCTTAAGAATACTGTTTACCTGTAACTGATTCGTCCGGTGAAAGAAGTTTCACTAAACTTAAATTAATAAAAAATCATTTAAGATCATCAATGAATCAAAAATAACTAAAACTAAATAATTTAAATTTATTCTCTTTCGCGTGAAACAAGTGACCTAGAAAACCTAACTCATAGTAAATTAATATCTCATAAAATATTTATTTACTTTTATCTTTATATTGTAAGTTACTACTTTTTTTATATCTTTTGATAAAATAATTTTATATCCTTTTCTATTTTAGATTCTACCAGAGCTGGCAAAACTTCAAAGATAATAATCCCTATGTGAACAAAGTCCTCGATTGGAAGATTAAATATGATGAAAGTGACAACCCTCTAATTAGAGCATCTAGATTATTAACTGATAAAATGTCCGAAATTGCAGGTGGTTTATTCCAAAAAACTGAACTTTCTGAAGCACTAACAGAAATTTGTAAAATAGATCCAAATTTTGATAAAATTGAATTTCTTAAGGAATGTGAGCATGATATTATACCTAATATTTTAGAAGCTATAATTAGAGGAGAATTGGAAATTCTTAGAGATTGGTGTCATGAAGGATTATATGCAATTTTATCTCAACCTATTTTAAAAGCCAAACAGCTAAATTATTTATATGATTGTAAAATTTTGGATATCGATAATTTAGATTTAGTTTTAGGAAATGTTACTGAACAAGGACCTTTTTTAGTAATATCATTTACTTCTCAACAAATCAATTGTGTTCGTGATATTAAAGGAAATGTTGTTGAAGGAGACCCAGAAAAAGTTTTAAGGTACAATTATGCATGGGTCCTTTGTAGGGACATTGAAGAACTTAATCCTAAGGCGGCTTGGAGACTATTGTCTATGGAAGCAAATAGTATAGAACAACTAGTGTGAATTAAACAAATAAAAAACATATATTAGTAATTTTATATTTTTTATTCAAACGTTACAAAAAATGTAAATATTAAATGATTTTTTTTCTTTTTTTTTTGTTGTATGTAATTAATTTTATATTATGAGATTTTTGGTGAAAATATTAAAATTAACCAAAATAACATTTGACAACTTATGAAATAAAATCGACTTAAAATTAAGATATTAGAATAAATCAAGAATGATCGATTGTATTATAATAATAATTAAATTACAATTAACTTTATGTCGCTGCTGTCTCTAATTCTGTTGTGGGTGTTTCAAGATCTTCATCATTATAAATATTTTCAGCCATTTGCCATACTTGCATAATATTATCTTCAGAGACAGAGCAGATGACCCATGGTTCATTAGGGTTCCAAGAGAAATCAGAGATCTTGGCAGTATGTCCTCCGTGAATAAATAACAGTTCTGGTGGGCCATCCTCAGCATCTTCTGTTGTTTGTTCTTCGCCGATTTTACTTAGATCCCACACATGAAGTCTCCTGTCCGTGCCACTTGAAGCCAGAATAGTTTCATTATGGGGGGACCATTGAACTTGAAATATTTCATCTTTATGGGATTCAAATGAATGTAATTTTAATTTTAAATTCCTTAAATCCCATAGAGCTACAGTTTTATCAGCACTTCCTGTGGCAAGAATAAATTCCGAGTAGGGATTGAAGGATAAGCAATTAACTTCAGCAGTGTGAGCATCGACCGTGTGTGAAGGCTTATTCGTGTTATTACAACGGGTATCCCATATCATTAATTTTTGATCATCAGCCACGGATCCAAATAGGGATTCGTGTAATAAATGCCAGGCGACGTCTTCGACAACTGCAGTATGACCGGTGAAGATGGTTTTCGCATCAATAATGCGATTTTCTTTTGGGGTAGCGTTAATATCCCAAAGACAGATAGTATGGTCGTCAGAAGCACTTAAGAGATATCCATTTAGATTCGGATTCCATGATAACCCATATCCTTCCTTTTGATGTCCTCGTAGCCGGAGATCTGGATGGCATTCTCCATTAGGATCAGGTTTTGAGGGATGTTTTGTATAATCGAAAACCAAGACATCACTGGAAGGAGTTTTCGTAGCAATAACACAGGGATTTTGTGGCATGTAGCGAGCTCGGTTGACCTCACCTTCATGATTAATTTTAATTTCAATTTCAATTTTCCCACTGACTGATCCGAAGCCGCCAAATTCTCCTTTCTCGTTATCATAGTGGGACGCATCGAATTGAGCATCTTCATTAGGTAACTGCACACTTGCAATTAGCAAATGATTTTGCTCATCTGATGTATGGGTTCCAAGAATCAAACGATGAACGGAATAATCTTTCCCTTCGGGTCGGGTAACATCAGGCAGCCATTGTGCAGTCAGAGAGGGCCATTCTAATGCATGTGTCATTACCAGATCGTAAAGAAAAGGCGTATTCTTCTTCCATATTTTATATTCTTCATTAATGACACGTTCTTCAACAGCATCATCAAATGTTTCACCATCACCCTTATCACCCATTTTTAAAAGTTTTCGGCACAAATGAACGAGAGAAGTAATTTTAGGGTTGCCGGAAGTAAACACCTTGTCCCGCCAAATCTCAACATCATAATACCAGTATTATAAAAATAACATAACATTTTAAAATTTTTATAAATTATTTATCTTCATACTCAGTTTAAATTTAATTAAAATATTTGAATAAAATATATCGTCTAATTATAATAATTTTAACAAAATACAAATTGATTAGGGTTTTTATTTCTACAACGTTTATAGCAGTGATATATTATTTCTAGTTTCTCGTTTTCATTTCATTGCTGTCATTCGAATGAAATTAAAGTATTATTAAAATGGCTACCTTAAAAGATGTTGTATCATCTTATCAACAACTAAAAGCTGAATGGACTAGAAAAAATCATAATCTCGAAAAATGTGGAGAACTCCTTTCAAAATTAAAGGTAAATTATAAATTTGGAAAATCTTTATTTGAAGTTTTCTAATTGATTAGCTATTATTGATACTAGCTACTCATTTTTTCAAAACATCTTCCTTTATTTCCATTTTTCTTAAATAAAATACTAATATTTGATTGTTTTGAATTTATATCTATAAAATAACCCTTTGATCTGCACTGAGTATTTCTTGCTCACATGAAAAATAGCAAATATATTCGAACTTGGAGGCATTGAAGGACAGCACTCATTCAGTTGTTGAGTGATTTTTTATTTAATTTTTTTATTTAGAGGAAATAAAATAAAAAATTGTTCATCTAAATTGATTATTTTTATAAATAAAACATAGAGGACACACAGCATTTTTTAATGCAAATTATAACTTTAATTCAAATAAAATTAGAACCTGTACCTCGTGATTCATATAAAAAATGATTTTTGCTTGATTTATTGGAAAGTTTAATACCTGAAGTGGGAAAAGTTAACTTCGTTAATCGTTACTCAAAAAGTTAACTTCCATAATCGTTAAACTTTTCACAAATTTAACCCAAGTTAAATTTATTGGATAAAAAATACTTGGTAGGTTTCACATCTATATATATAAAATTAAGGTTTTGTCTGTACATTGCTCCAAATCACGCCAAATTTTGGTTGCACACGTTTCAAGCAAAGTTATGAACGAAAACACCTCAACAAAATTCCTGTCTGTCTGTATGTCTGTTTCAGTGGTTTCCGAAAAGTTGCTCACGATTCACTTAAAAACGGCTGAAGGGATTATTATGAAATTTCATATTTACATCAGATGACTTCTAACTTACGTTTTAGCTATATAACGTTTTGATATTTTGACCCTAGCTGGGGGAGGGAGCAGAACCAATGAAAATTATCTAATATCTCCTAAACTATTAACCCTACGGCAAATTTTATTATAAACAAAGTTGTAGAGAGTGCTGATTTCTGACAACTTTGGAGCAGGGTTGAGAACGGGTGCAGGTGGTGGGGTTGCTGGAGGGGTTTTGGGGGCGGGGTGAGGGTGATGAGGTGGGTTTCGGGGGGGGGGGGGTGTCGAGGGTTGGGGGTCCAGGGGCTTGCCCTCTGTCACAAGAGGGCCGCCGAAGGCGGGCCTTGCAACTAATTAAGATATAAAAAATAAAACGAATTTATTTTTGGAGAATCTTTAATCTCGAATATATATTTCGGGTGACTAACCCATCTTCATGAGAGTTACTTTCTGTTTCTCCTGAAGATGGGTTAGTCACCCGAATATATATATCGAGATTAAGATTCTCAAAAATAAATTCGTTTTATTTTTATATCTTAATGTGAAACCTACCAACTATTTTTTATCCAATAATTTTAAAAAATGTTTCACCAAGTACCAACATCAAATTCCTTAAAAACCAAGTTAAATTTATCTGTTAAAAGTTAACCACCTAAAAGTGGTGCTGCTGTTTAAGCATTACCTATATGTATATTAAAGATAATAGAATAGAGACTTGGCTTTGGTACACAGGTAAATAAAACAAGTAGTTAGATTAAGTATTTGATACTTTTAGGAAGAAAACAGAAACATAAGCACCTAGTGCAAAAAATAAATTTTTGCAAGTGCTCCGCGAAATTATGAAAGATATTTCTTGATTGTTATCCAAAAATGGAATTAATATAGCTTGATATATAAAAATGATAACGGTGGTGCTCAAACGTATTGTTATCTACAGAAAAATATTTTTTAAATAATTTATTTGAGTAATTTATATTTTCAAAAAAATGTTGGGGGTTCAGTTTTTGACCTTTCACGGTCCGCCAGTTGCCGACCGTTGGTTTATGACTTAAGAAATACATTCTTTAATTCAGATCTTACATAAATATCAAATATCCTGTTTTTGTTTGTTTTCTGGGTAATTAATTAAGTGCTCCTCAAATTTTTCATGTGACCAAAAGTGCTCCTGACTTTGAAAAGGTTAAGAAGCTGCTTCTTTCATAAACATTAGCTTTATGTAAAATTGTGATCTGACAGCTAGGATCGTTTCGCCAGTAAATATTCTTTTCTTGTAGCATAAAAGACGTTCAACTGCAGCAGGAATAGCAGGGTTATATTTAATAAACAGTTCTATTAAAACTGGTTCATCTAAAAATGCAGCATCTTTAACAGAGTCTTTTGACTTTGAGTCAGCCAAGTTCTGCAGCTTTGTTTTTCTAGAAATAGTGACATTTGGCCCTTTCTTAGACTGAGCTAATAGATGCTGAAAAATCATCTTCTTCTTCATGTACTACTACTTCAACTAAATGTAGTATACACGTAACTGAAACTTGACAAGTATGCATGATCAATTTTTTTGCACAAGTATGCTTTAGCGTCTGTAGGATAATTTTCCCCAAGTATTTAAATTGTACATGTCACTTGATGCTTGATTGAATTTTAATCGTGAAAACTTGTTGCAAGCCTCGCTTGCACAAGTGAAACGGACCATGTGTACCTAAGACTTGCCGATTTGCACAAGTAAACGGTATTCTCGTGAGTGAGCTCTAGACGAATGTCTAGCGATATGAAGAAAGTCACCGATAATTACTCGAAGAGTTTATTCTTGAATACAAAAATCAACGTCTTTGGCGAATTAAATCATCAGAGTATCATGATAGGGCGAAGAGGGATGCAGCTTACGATCTCTTGTTAAGTAGATACAGATTAATTGATAACAACGCCGATAAGGATGCAGTTGTTAAAAAGATAAATGCCTTTAGGACAAATTATAGAAAAGAAAAAATTTAAGCTTCTCGTAACTCTGGCATTGGTGCAGGTGAAATATATGAGCCTTCACTGTGGTACTACCACCTGTTTGACTTTTCTTCATTCATTCTGAGATAATTATGCCAATCACGCGGATATATCTTCAATTCACTCAGTAAATTAATATGGGAATACGTTTTTCTTTTCATAAACCACTCTTTACACCACATATCACGTTTCTTCTTTTGCGTTTTTCTCTTGTGGACAAGGCAAAAATCAGCCACAGCCAGGACATCGTCGTCTGAACTCATCATCGTCCAAGAGCAAAGTGGCGCTTGTGCAAGCATACTTGTACCGTGTGGTGCCGCGGGGAAATTTACCCGTACTTGTGCAAAAAGATTGATCATGCATACTTGTCAAGTTTGCAGTTGCGTGTGTAACCACCTTAATACTAACATTATCGTCAACAACCAATGCTAATGGACTAAGGGCCGGTTGTATGTCGCAAAGTAAATGCTTTTTCAATCTACCCTGTGATAGTGGTAAAAAGCATTTACTTTGCGACATACTACCGGCCCTAACTAAAGTTAACGGAAGTTAAGAAAACTGTTAAAATTAATACGCCACTGCTTTTTTCTAAATAATCAGGGTGAAATTAATTTTGACCCCACTGGGTAGAACTGAAAATTCGTTTTTTTTCTTTTTCAAAAATAATCTCTCTACACTTCGTTTACACCCACTAAGTTTTATAAAAATATCTAATGTAGTTTCGGAGTTATTAAAAAAAATAATTTTTCCTTATCACCCTGTGTATATCGAAAATAAAGCAAAAATGGACCTATTTGTATATATACTTTTTGTCTAAAAATCATGCACAGATTAACCCTCTTCAATATTGACATTCAATTATGAAACACCCTGTAAGTGCATGTTTATTTGCATCAACAGAGGACCTCTTTGTTTCGCTTTATGACAAATTTTTCCTTTATAATATATAAATATACGTAAATTATTATAAAATATTAAAGAATTAATTTATTTCTTAAAGGTTGGATTAACCAATTTAATTTTTCTTCCGACAACAAATGCTACTGCATCGCAACAGGAATTATTACTTGCTCGTGAGTATATTTTATATATAAAATTGAAAGTTTCTTTTTGCTGAGAGTAGCAGAATTTTTATAAATTAAAAGAGACGATAAAAGAGTGTGTCTTCTGCTGGAATAATAAGTTTATTACTCCAGCAGAAGGCACACTCCTTTCATATAAAATAACATTAAAAGGATTTTTCTATTTATTCGATCCATTTTTAAGGTGATATTTTGGAATTTGGAGCCCAATGGAGCATAGAAATGAAAGATATACCATCATTTGAACGATACATGGCACAATTAAAATGTTATTATTTGGACTACACGTAAGATATCAATCTATATTTATATATATATACTTATACTATATGTCAATTTTAATTTAATACATTTATAAATATATTTTTTAGTGACCAGTTACCTGAGTCAGCTTATAAATTTCAACTCCTAGGTTTAAACCTTTTATTTCTTTTATCCCAAAATCGTGTTGCGGAATTTCACACAGAATTAGAATTATTGCCCGTTGATCAAATTCAAAGCAATGTTTATATTAGACACCCCTTATCTTTGGAGCAGTATCTAATGGAAGGCAGTTACAACAAGGTATTTGGACATTAAAACATTTTCAATTATTAATTGTTGTTTATTTTCAGATATTTTAAATACATAAATCATCATCATTGAGTATACAGTCCTAAGACTGGTTTGATGCAACAATCCGTCTCCACTCGACTCTGTCCCCCGCCAGCAGTTTGACCTCTCTAAATGTCTGGCATCCCATATCCCCAATTATTTGGTTGAAATATTCTAGTCTGGGTCTTCCCCTTCCCCTTTTCTTTCCCACCTCCCCCTCCAAGATATCCCTAAGCAGTCCCCCATGTCTCAGTGTGTGCCCCATCATCTGATCTCTTCTCTTCTTCAGACTCTTCCACAAAGTTCTTCTTTCTCCGAATCTTCCAAGAACTTCTTCATTTGTAATTTTATCCATCCATTTAATATTCATCATTCTTCTGTAGCACCACATTTCGAAAGCCTCTAATCTCTTTCTCTCCGCTTCTCTAATTGTCCAGGTTTCACACCCGTACATGGCTATGCTCCATACATATGTCTTCAATAGCAACTTCCTGTTTTCTAAGCTGATTGAGGAGGAGCATAATAGTTTTTGTTTTGAATTAAACCCCATTTTTGCTTGGGCAATTCTTGATTTAATTTCGTTTTCGCTCCTCCCATCCCATGTTATTTTACTTCCTAGGTAGCGGAATTCCTTAACTCCTTCTAGGTTTTCTTGGTTAATTTTGATGCATTCCTGTCTCGTTTGTTCTTTTTTTGTACATACTAGGACCTTGGTTTTATTCTTGTTTATTTTCATTTTGATTTCTTCTATTAGGATTTGGTTAATTCCATTCAGGGCGTCCTCTAATTCTTTTTTATTGCTTCCTAGAAGGGCAATGTCATCGGCAAATCTTAACATAGCGATCTTTTGACCTTGGATTTCGATACCTGTATCAATTTTGTCTTTGAATTCTTTAATCGCTTCTTCTATGTATAAGTTGAAAATCATGGGTGACAGCACACATCCTTGTCTTACACCTTTTTTTATTTTGGCTTCTCTTTGCTCATCTCCAATATTTATAATTGCCGTCTGGTTTTGATATAGATTGTAGATTAGTCTTCTCTCTCTGAATTTTATTCCCGCCTGTTTTAAGATTTTAAACATAATTTCCCAATTGACGTTATCGGATGCTTTTTCTAGGTCTATGAATCCGATGTAGACAGATTCTTCCCTGATAAAAGCCCTTTCTATTATTAGTCTAAAAAAGAGAATTGCTTCTGGGGTGCCTCTGTTTCTTCTAAAGCCTAACTGGTCTTCCCCCAGATTTTCTTCAACTCTTTGTTCTATTCTTCTTTGGATTATTTTGGTTAGGATTTTGGAGGCATGTGAGGTTAAGCTAATGGTCCTGAAATTTTCACATTTATCCGCGCCTGTCTTTTTGGGAAGTGTGACTATTTTGTTTTCTTGGAAATCTTTTGGGATGATTCCCAATTTATAGATTTTGCTAATTAGTTCAAAAAGTTTATCACGTGCCTTTTCACCAGAGTTCTTTAGTATTTCAGCTTGTATATTGTCTATTCCGGGTGTTCTATTATTTTTTAGTTCCTTCAAAGCTGTCTCGAATTCTGACCTGAGTATGGTGTCCCCTAATTCGTTTTCGTCTAAATACATAAAACAGGCCTGCAAAATTTAACTTTGAAAAGTTGTTCTTATTGTTGAGTAATATTATGATTTCTCCTTTATACAGTACTGTTTGATCTAAAAAAATACTATCACATCATAATTTTTTTGGTACATTTTGAAATTTTCAATTTGTTTTTATTTTCCAAACCTCCATAACTACTTACTCGATAAGTAGATATGATTTAAAGAAATTATAAATAAAACCAACTGCCCCTTTTAATATTACGAATCTGATGGCTTCTAAAGAGGAAGAAATCTTACATAAAAGTGGCTTTTTATCATCATCTTTAAATTTGAGCTATAATTTAGACATATATTTAACACCTTCCCCCTCGTTTTACTTTCACTTTGAATTATGCAATTATTGCCAGGCTGTATGGGCATCGTTCTCCAAAACCAAAAAAATAAATAAAACCATTTAAAAGTATTTTTACTAGTCAAAATAGAGTGAGAAATTTATTTTCGGATTCAGCCGTCGAAAATCTATAAGAATCATATAAACTGATATAAACAACTTTTCCATCGCAGTCCTGTTATTAGTTGAATTTATTTATCTAGAACTTTAATTACATGATTACATTCAAGCATAAATTATATTATAATGTAGAGGTCAATTTATTATTCGTATGACATGATACAATTAAAAAAATCCACCCAAAATCTTTTCAATTAACACTGTATATTGATGAATAATTTGTTTGCTCTTTATACATTAAAAAGTCTTCAAGTGAAATTTCTTTCTTTCAATCTTTTTTCATAACATTATTCCAGAAGTCTACTTAATAAAATGTGTGCTCATTTTTTAAAAAAGACGGTTTCCCGAGAGATTCCTAAAGCTTATTTTCCAATTAGAGAGGACTTTTCAATATTGAAGAGTAAGTTCTAAAGGGTTTAAGTGCCAAAAATGTGTAATCAAGATCATCAAATAAAAGTATCTTGATTCTTGGTAAGTAGTAAACATCAAGTTGAAGCGCCAACTTTCCCACACCGGAAGAAGACCTAAATACACCGCTGGCATTTTCTACATTTTCAATATTAATTAGTCTTGTGACATATACCTTTTCTACATGTATATCTCAAAATATCTGAAAGTGGCACTTAGACCCTTTAGAACTTACACTCCTCAATTATAAAACCATCTTGTTGGTTCTATAATGCATTTTGTCCCCTGGCAACGATTATGTTACACCTTCAGGGCCAGGGATGTGAGATGAGAGAGCCCTAGTGCAGGGGTCGGCAAACCGTGGCTCGCGAGCCACATGTGGCTCTTTGGTCCCTTGAGTGTGTCTCTGCCGCAAATGACCCCGTGCACCATATGGTTCTTTGATATCTTCGTTTCCTATTTTCCTTGACAATTTGGCTCTTCTCTCTCGAAAACACCTGCCCTAGAGACAATCGAACCATTTTAGCCTTCGTAATTACATTTTTAATTAAACTGGTTGTATTTATTACTATATGTATTAGAAAATCATTCTACAATTTATTTATACGTGTATACAATACATATTATCGATAGTATTTTATAAATAGCTTTGAATATGTTATTTTTATTTAACTTTAAAAAATCTAAAAAGCGTGATTGATAATTGAAATGACCTGATAATTTTACTGGGGAGAGTGCGGCTGAGACCTTGTCCATTAATATAATTATATTCTTGTTGTTGGAGATCGTGTCTGTGATGATATTCATTGGGTTGAAGGAGTTATATCAGCCAAAGTAGAAATGCACCGGGTACAAAACGTTTCGGCTTAAATTTATTAGACCATCTTCAGTTATTGGGCTACAGAAATATATAAATCGTTGTTATCATTAGTAAATATCATTCTTATCATTATTATATCATTTTTTTTCAACCCACAAAGATCACAAAGAATCTACAACAGGCATGACAAATATCATACATATGTGCAATCACAATCTCTGGCTAAATAGATACCGCTTAACATGTTCATTAAAATTAGATACTCAGAGTTCTTATATCTTTCAAACTTTCAGGCAGTTTTACTTAGAGAAAGTGGTGTAGGTTTTAGGTGAAACATGATATTAATTAATAATGTAAAGGTGTGTAGTTTCACAGTAAATGAAATAAAACTCAATATATTTCGGATTATTAGTCCATTATCAGGAGTTTATAGGTTAAAACTAAGTTAAATTAGTTTTAACCTGTAAACTCCTGATAATGGACTAATAATCCGAAATATATTGAGTTTGTATAAACCTCTTTGAGTTTTATTTCATTCACTGTGAAAATACACACCCTTTACTTTATTAATTTCAGGCAGTTCATTAAACCATATCACAGCAGTGTGGGAGATCCTCTTTTGACACACACTCCTGGCACTTGGCAGCACATGATAGTGCTGATTAGCTCTGGTGTTGTGCTCATGAATATCACAGTTAAATATTAACTCAACACCAGTACTATCAAGTTATTCTTAATTTTGAAAATCAATATCAGTGAATCCAGTGGTAATTAGTTCTCTGTCCTGCATTAGCCTCAATTCATTATATAATGCTAGGGTGCTAGTTCTAGGGTGCCTGCAGAATATAAGAATTGAAATTGTTTTTGGTTTTTAACTTACAATTATTCACATATTACAATATATACATGTGATTGAACCTAGTTTTGTCAACAATAAGAAATTTTACTTAATGTAGTTTGTGACGTGCTTCAGAGAAGAGTAATCTTACAAATAGTCATATAATTATTTTCTTTTATCCAATATTTTATTTTAATTATTATAAGAGGGGTAAGTGAAAGTCGTAATATATATACTCTAGTTATTAAATTAAAATTTATTAAAGAAAATATTTTTATTAAGGTTATAGGTTATATTTTCTTTCTATAATTATCTCTTTTATATTATAAATGATTTATTAATAATCATTCCCTTGTCTAATTTTATATTATTTTTTTTCATACAGATCTTCCTTGCTAAAGGCAACGTCCCTGCCGAAAGTTACAATTTTTTTATTGATATTCTTTTGGACACAATACGGAATGAAATTGCAGCTTGCCTTGAAAAAGCATATGAAAAAATATCTCTTAATGAAGCTGCAAGGATGTTGTACCTTAACAATACATCAATAAAAGAATATGGAGCAAAGGTATTCAGTATATGGCATATAGACAATCAATAAGTTTAGTAGCATGCTTATTGGCTGTTAGTAAATATATTATATGTATATATAAAAATATAAATCTTTTAAAAAAACAATCTTCAAACGTTTTTGGAAACTCCCAAACGTTTTGGTAGAGATTTCTCCCTTTATCAATGGAATTTTAAATTATGAATCGTAAAAAAAAAGAAAAATAAAGTTGCTTAATCAAATGAATATAAATAAGGTGGCCAAACGTACTCTTTTGGGGAGTTTTGTACTCCTTTTTTGTGAACCGCACTCCTTTTTAGACCTGTACTCCTAAAAAAATAATAACTATAACAATAATTATTATATGCAACCTTTTATAAGTTCGTGTGCTAACCTGGTCTAGATGAGAATTTCCTAGACAACTTTATATAACTGATAATGTCAGTGTGCATATGACTGTGTGTGTTTTGTATTCAACTATCTGTAAAGACGATAGCTGCAGTTTTTTAACGATTAAATTCAACTTGGGGGATGCAAGCTGTTCTGACGTGAGTGGGCCAATGGAAGAAAATTCAGAATTATCCAGAAAAATTCATTAAACACAAAAATATGATTTCAATAATTAACAAATATTAGAATTACTATTGTATCTATTTTCAAATTCTTTTAAAAATATATAGTTGCTGCAGAAGACAGTTTTTTCCACAACTCTAATCAGGTCACCCAAAATACGAGATCTAAAAAAACGTCATTCGGCTCTCGGGTCAGAAATATTCGGACAGTTTTGAGGTCGTTTTGTGCCAAATATAATATAATTCCTCACCTTAATATAAAGCAACACTAAAGAAAGAAATATTTTGAATATAGACAATGATACAAATTGTCTTCGGGATGAAATTACCTTTAATAGGCTTCTCTCTGTAAAATGCTAAATTTGAGAGGAAATTTTATAAGTAACCATCATTAGGTAAAGCATCTTTTTTTTCCATTTTTTACGATTCATAATTTAAAATTCCATTGATAAAAGGAGAAATTCTTCCGAAACGTTTGAAGATTGCTTTTTAAAAGATTTGTATTTATTTCAAAACAATCAATATTTTTTCACTTCGTCAGTGCCCCAGCCAAGTTCGATTCAAGCGGGGCGCGTGCACACTGCCAGACTAACCTTTACAGGAAGCAACTCGAGCCATTTTGACCCCTCTTTAACTTCGCATTGAAAACCTGTATAGGGCTGAATTTTTTTTCCACAATACTGGTCCATGAGCTTAACAAAATTACCAAATTTCATATTGCTATTGCTTATACCGTCCAAGTTACAAGAAACCAAAAATAGTGTTTTTCGTCACTCACTCACTGACTGACTCATCAAAATTCTAGGGTACTTCCGCTGATCCTAGAATGTTGAAATTTGGCATGCTGGTAGAGTTTGGAGGTACATTTAAAGGGAAAACGCGAAACTTTCTCTTTCACCCTTTATTAATGTCCCAAACTCTACCACCATCCCGGACATTATAGAAATTTATCGCACAAAATTCACCCCCTTCATTTTATGTCCTGAAGAAAGGAACGTTTCGGTTTTCAAATTTTCTCCTTTATTAATCCACTAAACTTTACCAACATGCCAAGTTTTTTAGTATTCCAGGGTCGTTGAATTTTTATTATAATATAATTTAAATTATAAACTTCATTTCATTTAAGATGCAGATGAAGAGAACGTTTCGTTTTTTCCTTTAATATTAATGTGACATGCTCTACCAGCATGTCAAATTTCTAGTCATTATATTTTCACTGTATATTTATTACAAAGAGAAACAAAGAGATTGTCCTCTGCTTGATGCAAATAAAATACTAATAGACAAAAGTGGTCCCTTTAACAAGGGAAATATTTCCATTTCAGATTGCATTTATTTTACAATTTAAATTAGTTCCTTGCTAGGGACCATATTTTTTTATCTAATTAAAAATATTTTCTTTTGAACTGGTAGAATTAATTAATAGAATTGATGGAAAGACAGCTCAAAGATAATGAAAACTACAAATTAAAAAATTCTAGAACATTTTCTTTCTCATAGAAACCGACCTTTCTAATTATCTACCCTCCTTCTTTACCGCTTAAAAGCAAGGACGGCGGAACGATGTTAGGCTAGGGTGGTCAAAACTTGGAAAGTGATGTAGGCCTACCGGGGATCTGGGAGCTATGGAATACCCTCCAGTTTACGGGGGTCTGGAGGCCCTCCTCCAGAAAATTTTGAACCAAATTGGTACAATTTAACCCATTTTTAAACAGTTCATAGGTGTGGTTTTATTGAAAAGAGAAAGAAAAAAGCTGACGTGTTCTGATGTGGCCATCCACTTGACTTTACCATACAACCTGGCCCCTCACTTATAATAATAATGATAATAATAAGCCTTTTATTTATCATAATTATATTTAATATTTAATAAAATTATTTATAATTATGTAGGGAGGGGGTTAGTTTTTTCTTTTTAGACTTCTGGGATCCCACTGATTATGTATACAAAATTTGGTTGAGTTTGCTCTAACGGCCTAGATTTTTAATTTTTAACCCCCTCCACCCCCCTTAATTTTGGGTCGATATGCACCAAAATATAATCAGCTCTTAATCTCAATGGACCAAAACTACGTGAGAAATTTGGTTTCGATATTCACACTATTTTTTGAACAAGCTCGTCCACAAAATTTGGTAACGCACAGACTAACAGACATTTTGACAAAAAAATTATTATCTCGAAAAAATAATTTTTTCGTGGTTCACTTATTAGGGCTTTTTTGTAGAGCGAAATGCCATAGTTTAGCTCAATTTTTTTAATCGAAATAGTTTCAGCCGTTTTTGAGATATTTCGAAAAAAAGAAGGAAAAAAACCACTCTTTTCATGCACGATTACAATACTTGACCATACCCTGTATGATAAAGTAAAAAGAGTTCAAATTTTCGTTTTTAATTAAAATGCATGAGTTTAGGTTCAAAAGGTAATAAATAAAACGAAATCAATTAGCAATATATACTTGTATTATTCTTAGCAAAATAAACTTATGTAACTAGGAAAACAAAACCTTTGTTCATCAAAAAAAAAAAAAAAAAAAGAATTTTTGGGTAAAGTAACGGTAAAATCTCTTTTTTTAGGAGGTTTGCTGACGGTCACACTTGACCCCGTAGACAAATTCCCAGGGGGGTCAGCTGACCACACGGTTCCCCCGTCCCTGCTTAAAAGGGTCAACGAAGCTTGTAACCACCTCTTTCTTATCTCCTTTAACAGTACTTGTACTTGCCTGGTATTATATATGTATGAATAGTATTATAGTTAATCCGAAAGCTGGTTTGAACCTTTTTAATTTTCAAAACCGGGTACACAAACACCTACCCATGAACCCTTTCACTTGATCAATTTTACCTTCTCTTCGGTAATGCAAGGGTCTTTCGAAATCCATAGGGGGTACTTCTTACTGGTGCACCCCTTCTTGCATTCGTTTACATTAAAAAATAAAATAAAATTCCACTATTAGCATAAATGAATTTGGTTTACTAAGAACTTGAGGTTGTTGTTCCTTCCCTCAATGGGCTAAAAGCCCATATCCCCATCATGCGCGGATCCAGGGGGGAGGGAGGGGGCGACCGCCCCCCCCCAAAGCATTGGAGCTCAACATTTTTTATATGTTTATTTAATTTTTTTTTTTTTTAATAACATTAAATTTTAAAATTGAAGAAAATAAAGTTCTATGTGGGGGGGGGGGCGTCGTCTCTGAACCCCCCCCAGCTTGGCCAATTCGATCGCGACACACTTCCGAGATCAAAAGTAGATCTTATATACCGGCGACCGCCCCCCCCCCCCCCCCCCCAAAACAGAGGTCTGGATCCGGGCCTGATCCCCATATCTCAGCCGCTTTCATTTTATCACAGTCAAATTGATGAATATGGAACATGACAACAACAATTTACTGTAAATGTTGTGAACTGTAAGCAATGGCAAATATGTATATTGTACATTATACATATATATATATATATTTTATTTAAATTACTATATTTTTTGCTTTCGAGTGTACATAAGAAATAATTTAAAATTGTTATTAAGCAGTCTAAATTAACATTAATTTTTTTTTGTAGAAAAATTGGATTCTTGGCCGAGATGGATTCTATTATTTCAGTACTGAAGAAAAGAAATCTGATGATCCACTTCCTTCAAGAGAACTTGCTGAACAAGCCATAGGTTATGCTAGAGAATTGGAAATGATTGTTTAAATTTTTATTTATTGTATTCTTTTTAAAATATAAAAACTTAAAATTATTTAGCTTTATTTTTATTATTAAAAAAGGGTTATTTTTTTAATTTTTATATAATTGAATTGTCTTATTATATTTGATTTTTTAATTTAAACATCAATTTTATTTTTCGTACAATTTTTTTAAATTAATCGAGTCATTTTAATAATAAAGTAAAATTAAGAACAAATATAAAATGTATGTAATTTGAGAATAATATAATTATACAAATAATATCAGAAGTACAATTTGTTTAATTAATAAATACTGAAACGAAAAAGACAAGGAAAAAAAAGAAAACTATATGGACTAGGTGCGGGAGTTCCATATGTTACTGGTAAATCGGAGGGGATGGTACTATTTGCAGATGATACATCAATAATTTTCAAAATTGACAGAAATCAAAATAGCTTTGACGAAGTGAATACTACTCTCTCGTTGATTATGGATTGGTTCACGCTTAACAATTTGCTGCTTAACCAGTGCAGGATTTACGTATAAGCTACACAAGATATAGATTAGGGCCCTCCAAAAAAATTATCCCAGTAAGCAATTGTCATATATACTTAAATATACTGCAGCATTATTTGTCCCACTGCCACATGTCCGTTTAATACATATGGTAAATAGAGACTAGGAACTAGGATGTTGTTGGAAAAGTCAAAATATTTTATTCTTTATCTAATTAAGTATTAATAGAATTTGCTCTTATTTCATATTTTTTCTTGCTATTTCTAGAAATCACCAATCAGAATTTACAATATTTGAGTGGAAAATTTTAGGGTTTCTTAACGAAAATGGTAAACAACTTCTGGTTAGAGGTGAGACTTAGGGTTGTTGACAGTAACCAACCAATCAATGCTGGTTTGCCGATGTTTTAAAACCTAACTACTTCTTGTTGTCACAGGAAAAATTAGTCGATTTTACTAATCTAAGTATGGAAGACGATAAACTGCGCTCTCTTTGCTTCAACGAAATATTCGACTAATTTTCCAACGTTAAAAGTAGAAAAAAATACTATAATGATTTTGATGTGATTGAATATATAATTTTAATTTTGTAAATAATTTTTTCTTTGCATAAGTATTTATGTTTATTATACCTATATAAAGAGATAATAATAAGTGTAATTTTTAGATTTTTTACAATTAAACTTTTTTGTGTGAGGGGGGAAAGCAAAAGATTTTGTGCTTAGGGCCCCGCAATACCTAAATCCGGCCCTGTGCTTAACACAGGAAAGACCAAATGCATTAGATTTTCATTGTCAAACATGTTCGGGTCAATGCTGAATGGGGAATTCCTTCAGGATTCAGCGGAATTTTTGGGCATGACATTGGACTCCAAGTTGCAATGGGATCCTCACATTAGGGCTCTGGCAAGTAAACTTAGTTCTGCGGCTTACGCTGTCAATAAAATTAGGCAATTGACGAATGACGAACGGCTCGCTTAGTATACCATAGCTACTTCCACAGTGTGATGTCCTATGGTATTTTAATTTGGGGACAGGCAACTGATATCGACACGGTATTTATTCTTCAAAAGAGAGCTATCTATAATTTGAGTCGACGAATCCCTTATAGTTAAGGTGACCAACTATACTCATTTACTGAGTTTTGTACTCTTTTCAAATCCTGTACTCTGAAAGTACTCATTTGTATAATTTTATACTCATTTGTATTTCTAAAACATTTTTTTAGATTATTTTATTTCAATTTTATTAAATATTTAAAATTATTTTGACAGTGATTTGAATTTCAGCAGCAGAAGTTTGTATTATATTAAACGATTTCATACTGCAATGTAAATCAAGATTTAATGATGGATTTTTACCACTAATTCTAAAGAATAAACTGACCGTTTTGGAAGATTCCAATCCCGGAATAAAAAATGAATTTTTAAAAGAAGTTAAAATTTTTTATAAAATTTGCTATGAATATATCGAAAAATGGATAGTGAACTTTAGAGCATTAAATTGTTTCAAATGGACCCTTCTAAATAGTAAAATTGAATGGAAAGAAGTTTCTTCAGCAGTCGAATTTGTAATGAAGGAAGTAAAAGATATTGTTATTAATGACAATTTTCTCTTTGAAGAAATTCGAAGAGTAAATTTATATTTAAATGAAGAAAAATTGAAGAAATGGAACGATGAGAAAATAGAACTTGACAAAAGATGGGTAGAAATCTTTCGGCATTTTAGAGTAGAACATATCCCACATGAAAATTTAAAAGTTTTAATAGAAATTTCCTTATGTTGTCCAGGCACTAATGCTGCTGTTGAAAGGGTATTTTCACTAGGGAATGATTATTGGAGCAGTGAGAAGTCGCAACTTTCTGTAAAAACATTATCTGCCGTCTTAACAGTCAAATTTAATATGCAAAATGAAAGTTGTTCGGATGTGGCTACATTATTAGACGAACATCCTCATTTAGCAAAAAAATCCACTCTGAAGAAAAATATGTTTTTAAAAGAAAATAAAGTTTTTATCGTTTTTTCTTCTTTTTTTTCACCTATGAAATATTTGCAAAGTGTACTCTTTTTGAACAAAAAATAGTTGGTCACCTTATTATAGTACAAGATCCCGACTTAGGTCGACCTTCACCTATCGAGTTTCCTAATGAAATTAATTAGATTAGATTAGATTAGACATTTCAAAGGCCTTCGATCAAGTCTGGCACAAAAATCGTCTTGCCAAATTACCTGCATTTGGCCTTCCCCCGAGCCTCTGCAAGTTGCTTGAGAGCTTTCTCTCAAACCGCTCTATTAAAGTCGAGGTTGACGGAATATCATCCTCGTCCTTTAATACTAATGCTGGAGTTCCTCAGGGCTCAGTCATCTCTCCCACGCTCTTTATTATCTATATTAATGACCTATTAAATCTGCCCTCCAATCCAATACATTGTTACGCTGACGATAGCACCCTCCACAACGCTCAATCCTTACTTGACAATCGCGCAAACATAGCCTCCTCAATAAATTCAGATTTAAGCATGCTTAAAAAATGGGGATCTCACAATTTGGTAAACTTTAATGCTAGCAAAACACAATGCTGCCTAATTTCTAGGCGCGCAGATAGTAACCTTCCGGACATTTCCTTTGATTCGAGCTCATTGGAATTCCGTAATAAAATATCAATGTTAGATATCACCTTAGGTTCTGACCTCTCTTGGAATGACCATATTATCTCAGTAGCAAAAGCTGCAGCATGTAAGCTTGGCTTTCTTTTCCGAACCAAACGATTTTTCACCCCCACTCAACTCCTTATATTATACAAGGCTCAAATTCGCCCCTGTCTTGAATATTGCTCGCATTTGTGGAGAGGAGCCTCCAAGTATTCTCTTAATACGTTAGATGCAATTCAGAGGCGAGCTATCAGACTGATAGGCGATCCTACATTAACTGACACTCTCGACTCCCTAGCCCATCGTAGATCTGTCTCCGCCCTTTCCCTTTTTTATAGATATTACCATGGCTTTTGTTCTGACGAAATAAAATCGATAATCCCACCAAAGGCTTCATTTGCGCGAAATACACGATTTTCTAAAATTCAACACCCCTACGCGCTTAAACTAGATACTAATCGAACAAACGCATTCGCCAATTCATTTATCCCTATGACATCTAGAGACTGGAACTCTCTTCCCCCGACCGTCTTTCCAGCTACTTATAACCTTCAATCTTTCAAGACCAGCATCCACAGACTACCTTCGACTGCTACCCAATCCCTAAATCTCCCCTTATCTTCACGTTACAAGGGTCCACCACTGGACTTCAGAGGTTGTACCTTCTTGGTGCAACTTCTTCTTGGATCATTATCATTATAAAAAAAAAAAAATATTTTGATAATATAATGTATTAATAAACAAAATTTGATAGGGTCAACATCCAATTTCCTTCCATAGCGATTTTTATAAAGTTGTTAATTTTATTACATAAATGTAGTTATCGAATTTCCGGATAAATATATTACCAATAGAGAGTAAAATATGTATATAAAATGCCAAAGTTGGGTCGCCATCTTTTTTCCCTGCGTAGACAGGGTCTCAACAGGTAACTTCGAATTAGTATTTTGTAGTCTAGAGTTTCCTTAATTGTTTAATATAAAAATGTAGATAATTTTATTGCGAACACGGTGGTATTTGGTCGACATAGCAAAAACTTGCAAAACCTAGTGTCTACAAGACTTGATGTTCAAAAATTATAGCAGGGAGTAGGGTACGACAGAGAAACACTGGGTATAAGTTTATACTCGGTAGAAGGATGCCCAAGAGCAGCTGCTTGTAGCTTGTAAGACAACTGAGTGAAAGTACGCGCGGATGCTTATTTCAACATATAATAATATAAAAGCCTGACTTACCCTAGAGAAGCTGTTTAATTTCGACAGTGCCCCACGCTTTTTGACTTTATGTTTATTACATTAGTTTGTACTTTTTAGAAGCGTGTTTTTTAGTTTTTTTAAAATATAATTTATTTTTTACTTTTTAGTCTTAATTATTTTTATAGAGAAAAGGTTGCGGAATTTAACAGAATAATGAAATGTTTTTATTTTTATATAATTAATAATAATAATTAAATTAAATTAAACTAGACAAAGAAAATATTTTTTATTATAGACAAAAGGATCAGCCGGGATTCGAACCCGGGATCTTCGCATGTGAATATAGTTTAATAATAATAATATTTATTGTAGCAATTATTTTACATGAAATAATGTATACACTTTATTTGAGGATTCGATTTCGGAGATTACTCCCCCATCATCGACTGTACTTGATCTTCTAGCTTGCGTTAATATTTTTATATAATTTCATTTAAATTGACTAAACAATTATTTATATAGAGAAATGTTAACAGAACTAAGTAACATTGATAGATATAGATACATACAGGTGAAGCTAATATAAAGCGTGTAAAAAGAAGGAATAAGTTTGAAGAAGGATTAGAAAACATTTCATAATTTAACAACACATTATAGGAAAACTGTTCAAGAATAGACAAATCAACCTATTTATTGTACATCTATAAAAAATTAAAAGGGTAATAGATAGAGAAAGCTACTGGGATGAAGAGGAGAATAAATCTTAGGGAAGAGCAAGGAGTGGAAACATATGGGGGGCGGGGGTAAAGGGGAGCTGAAGGAAAGAAATGCAGAGGGTGTAAGATGGAAGAGGAAAACGAAAACCATATTGAGAAGTGCGAAGAATTTCACATCACAATCAGGGACGGCGGAACCGTGGAGTCAGCTGACCCCCTGGGAATTTGTCAAGGGGGTTAGCGGACCTCCTAAAGAAATAAATTTTACCAAAAAACAACTTATATTGCTAATTAATTTCGTTTTATTTTATTACCTTTTGAACCTAAACTCAAGCATTATATCTATAAGCAAAAATTTGAACTCTATATTTTTCTTAAAGTTTTCAATAAAACCACAGCTACAAACTGCACCATTCCCCCCCCCCCCCCCCCCACCAGCTCCCCGGTAGGCCTACATCACTTTCCAAGTTTTGACCCCCCTGGCCTAAGATCGTTCCGGCGTGCTTGATCACAATGGCAAAAAACATGACAGGATGGTGGGAGGGGTTAATGAGGGAAATTAAGGATTGTGCATTAAATTTAATAAAGAAATTAAAGGAGAGGCAGGAGGAGAATGGGAAGATGAAAGAGGAATCGAGAATGGAAGAAGATGATTTCGGACAATCAAACGAAGAGGGAAGAAGAATTCAACAAATTGAATTATATATTCCCAAACAATGTAGTGTCAATTTTAAAGCTAATCGAGAATATAGACAAGAATGTTGAAAAAGAAGTTGAACGCAAAGTGAATTAATTCTAAAAATTTCAGTAATAAAATTGAGGAGGAAACTCGCAAGTTAGGGACGAAGAAAAAATCCAAGGAGTGAGGAGAGAAGACGAGGAAAAATAGAATACAAAGAAAATACAATATGAATTAAGACAAAAATAAATTAAAAGTAAATTAATTGATTTGTAAAGAAATTTGTTTTTTTTAATGATGTAAAATTGCCACAATATTGTATGAATCCGAAACCCAAATAGGGTACGCATGGGATTAAATAAATAAATAAAAATATAATAGTGTATGATGGAGCGCTCAGTGGCTATAAAACCGCTGATGCTTCCGTTTATTAATATGAAGAGTGGAGAACTGTTTGAGGTGTTTTGTACCCGATGTGATGTAATATTTTTGATTTATATATATATATATTTGTCCACTTAAATAAAAACATAAAATTGAAAAATATTTATTTTCATTTTTCAAGCAAAAATATTACCGCACATCGGGTACAAAAAAACATTCCGAAACACCTCACACAGTAGTCAATTCTTAATTATTTATTAATGTTAATAGATTCATATTATTCTATATTGTACAAATAATAGTTACATTTATAAATATTATTTAAAATATTGTTCGAGTTCGTGGCTGTGATGAAACTGTACTGTAATCTAGTACATTATTTAAAATAATCTCAGTAAGCGTACTTTGTTTACATTAGGCCACCATCTTATACCTTTGGTCAGTGCTGTTAAAATGTATATAGATACAGTTACAAAGACTTTTATATGCCTAAACTTAATTTAATATAATATATATTTTGTTTGTTCTAATTAGAAATTGCGGATATACAGGGTGTCTCAAAAAATGTACTAACACTTCGAATGACGAGAAAAACATGATTTATGAATGTAGAGAGAGATTGAAAGGCTTCAAGTACAAAAGACAAATGTAATTGAAGAATCATGTTCGCAAATGTTCAAATTGATGACCATCATTGTCCATACAACGCTGGTAACGCGAACCAAGGGATTCGCAAACGTCGTGCTCCACCTTAAATCTCGTCGTCATCACCAAACATCTCTGCAATGTGTGGACCGACAAACTCCTGCAGCAAGGTGAGGTAGCTCTCACCAGTGACAGTTCTGTTAAAAATAAATACGGATATCCCACACCACACCCCTGGTAAGTTTAAATGCTGTTCAACTGTTACATGAGCATTAACAGGACCCCAGTACTTGCAATTATGGCGATTAATGGAGCCATTTAAAGGACAATGTCGATATTTCAAATGATCTGTTTCGTTTCGATTGCGAATTCTTTGGTTCGCGTTATCAGCGATGTCTGGACAATGATGGTCACAAATTTGAACATTTGCGAACATGATTCTTCAATTACATTTGTCTTCCGTACTTGAAGTCTTTCAACTTCTCTCTATGTTCATAAATCATGTTTTTCTCGTCATTCGAAGTGTTAGTACATTTTTTTTTTTAAATTTTATTAAACCAATTATTTTACATTAATTAATGTATACCTTGTATTTTAGCTTCGATTTCGGAGATTGCTTCTCCACCATCGAGTGTCCTTATTCATCTTGAGTCCTTGTTTTTAATAAGAGGAAAAATCTAATTAGATAAAAAAACCTCTTTTCCGATAATTATTTAAATTCCATTATTCCCCAATCAAATCGATTGGTATCCTTCCCTCTCTCCTCTCGCCTCCAGTACATTTTTTTGAGACACCCTGTATTTTATAAATTGTATTATATTAAACTGTTTGTGGGTTTTAAAAGATTAAATTTAAATTTGTAGAAAAAAATCAATCAGTTTTCTTATTAGAACTTGGAATAATAGCAAAATGAAAAAAAGAGGTCAGTGAACATATCCTTCTGGAAGTACTATAAAAGTTCACTTTTTATGAATCACACCGCTTCCCAGACAGACTGGAATATTGGCAATATTCCTGCAACATTGGCAATGTTGCTGCAATGTAAAAGAGGCTGACATAGGAATATTGCTGCAATATTTCATGTTCCTGCAAGGTTTAATATTGCAATGTAATAGTGCAGCAATATTCCCTTCTATCTGGGTTACTTAACCCCTCAGGAGTCTTATGTTTTTACATTTCAAGTCAATCGGTTAAGCCGTTTAACTTAAGAGTTCGGTGAACACAGAGATATAGAATCCCAAAATTATTATATTGATTTTTAAAGAAATTATTTTTTGTCCAATAAATGAATTTGACTTATTCCGTTTCTTAATTCCAAATTATTTTTTTTGACTATACATTTTTCAGTTAAATTATAGTCTCTTTTCTTACATTTTGATTTGTAACATTTTGATGATAATTTTTGAAATTTTATTATTAAATTATTATTTCCCCCATTCGGTCCAATAGAAAAATCACAAGAATAGTTCATTTCTTGTAAACAACAAGCAATATATTCATAATGCACAGCATACAGTTCAGATCGATTGATTAATTCTATTTGATTATTTTTCGTTAAAATTCCAGTCACATAAAGATCATCAATCCAAAAATAAGGCACATGTAAAGATTCTAATACGAGTTGGTAGGCCACTTGGGGTGAAGTCACATAGAGCCATCCAGAGAGAAAAGCAGGATAAACATCTTCGGAATATTCCGAATGGCTAACAAACCACTTATTAGCCATCTTCCGAATAGGTTTCATATTATTAAATACAAAACCTAATATTGAATTAGAAAGATTATATGGATTAACAATATCTATTAATTGATAAAGATTAATAACAATATCATCATCCATTTTAATTAAATATGTTGCTTGAGAACAAAATTCGGACACCCATTTTAAGCCCATTATATGTTTATATGTTAAATTTTTATATGCTTCATAGAAATTTCCTTGAATTAAATCCTCAAAACGTTTATTTTCGTTTTCTAAAGCATTTTGAGAGACAAGATGCTTTGAGTTTGGCAGCTGGGCTAGCAGAAATATTCTTCTTACTCCGAGAGACTTTAATTCCGCATCGGAATAGGCTCTTCGAATTGCACTTCGTAATTCAACATGGTCTGCATAGGATGTTATAATCCAAATATATTTAACTGAATCAGTGCATATATTTTCATTATTTAATATGTATTCAAAGTTTTTAATATCAAACAAACGTTGTGGTAAGATTTGAATACCAAGTTCTTCGTCTTCAAAATTTCTTATTGGTATTTCTAATAAGGGATGATTAACATTTGACCAATAAGTTTCAACATAACTAATTGCTAACACCGTGATAAAAACCATAAAAGTAACAAGAAACAGTGGTATCACATATTTTTTCAACATAAAGTTTTTTGTCTCAAAATATTTCAGAAACATTTTAATAATTTTTTTTTTTAATTCAAATTTAAGGTTTTCTCATATTGCCTGTTCGTAAAATTAGAGAAAAAAAAATACTTCAGTTTTTATTTATAATTTTTTTTTTTTGGAAATTTTCAATTTTATTAACATTTTACGTTTATACCTTTTATTTTTTCAATTGAGAAAATCTCCAAGACATATAATAAATAGTGTATTGAATATACTTTATGTTACTATATTGTTATTATTATAATATGTTATAATATTAATATAATTTTTGTTAGACATGAATGCTTGGAAAGTGAAACTATTATGACTTAATGACGGTACCTATTTAGCGCATTGGCTAAGCACGGCTGTACCTCGACTAATCAGAAATCGCGTAAAGTTGTTGCCAGATTCAAATGAAAGAAAATTTGGAGTTTATTTTAAAAATAAACTATTTTAGCTAAACTACATTTATTAACAGACTTCAAAAAAGGAGGAGGTTCTCAATTCGACTGAATTTTTTTGTGTCTATGTTACCTGATATCTTCGCCAATTGTGAACTGATTTTGATGATTTTTTTGCATTGGGTTCAGTCTAGTTTCCGATTGGTAAAAATATAAATTTCATTGGTATTGGACCTTTTTTGTTATGTTTGTTCAGGCATAACTTGTTTGTTTACGAACCGATTTTAATGATTCTTTCTGCGTTTGGATCAGTATAGCTCTAAGATAGTCAAGATACCTATTTATTTATTTATTTTATGTATGTTCAGAGAAAACTTCTTGCCACGCGTACCGATTTCGATAATTCTTTTTTTATTGGAAATGGGGTGCCTTAGGGGTGGTACCATACTACCATATTAATTTGGTCAAGTTCTGATGAAATGATCAATGATGAAATAACGTAAATCTCCAATTCTTATGAGCAAATAATCGAAATTATAATAAATAAAATCTTTTATGAAAAAAAACTTAAAACATTCATTTAAAACCCGCTAACATTTCGAGATAATTTTTCTATTTATAAATTGAATTTTATTATCATTTTCTCATTCATTCGCCCGATCCTTTCTCTTATGAGATGCATGCAAGGTATTAATTATATTAAGTCACTATTGTTACATGACTAAAAAGAGGAAAATAATAATAATTTTTATAAAAAAAAAACCGACTTCAAAAAAACTAAATGCAACAAATAAAATAACTTTTGCCGTCCGGGGCGGTCTCCAATTTGCCGCCCTTTCTAAGTTTATCAAATAGTGGTTTTTATAAATTAATAAACATAAATAAATAATTGTTATTTAGACAAATTATAGGTATACCATTGGATGCCATATTTAAATTAGGCAGTAATATAGGAGGAGGCCGCATAAGTTGATATACCTTTAAATGAAACTTTTATAAAAATACAAAATAGAAGATACTTTTTTAAAGGCCACAAGAAACTTACGGAGGCCGCAGGTCGCAGGTCCCCACCTATGAGACAAAACATACATAATTTACAAAAAAAAATTTATCAACTTCAATTTGGAGAAGCTTCTTTCGCAACTAGCAACACTGATGGCAATAAATTGTTGAAAAAATTCTTAGCAAAATTACAATATTGGATATAGAATTTCCCATCTATACTGTTGAATAAATTTTAGTAGATCAAGAGGACCTTCAAGCCTTTTTTTTTAGATTTTTAGAGATAATATTTTCTAAAGTTTTTATTTGAATTGACAAGTTTTTATTTTGCCAAGAGTAGCAGAGTTGTTGATTCATAAATAGAAACAAAGAGGTTGCTCTGTTTGATGCTAATTAATTTAAATAATAATATTTTCTACCCTACATTTATTTGACGACGAGGACAAATATTCATAATCATATAATAAATGATGGTTAACTATAACTAAATATGAAAAATGCCGCCCCAAAATATGTGTGGACCTCACCCACTAGGTACGCCACTGTCGTCGTCTAAAAACTCACCAACCTGATAGTATGCCTTTTTTAGTAATGTGCGCTTAATGGAGGATTTCAATTTATTTAGAGCTAGACTCGCAATTTCCTCCGGAATTTTGTTGTAAAAGCGCACAACTTGACCAATGATTGAAGCGTTTACCTTTTAGTAGTATAAACGAAACCTCGGGATGCCTAGTTTATTCTTGAATCTAGTATCGAATTCATGCCATTCTTCTGCACATATAATAATAATAATAATAATAATAATGTATTAGAGGCGACTGTGGGTCAGTGGTTAGAGTGTCGGTCCGCTGGCCTGAAATACGCTGGTTCGAGACCGTGTTTCGGAATATATTTGCAGTCGCCTCCTCTTGGAAAGCAATGGCAAACTATCAAGAGTATAATTGCCTAGTAACCTCTCCAAACTATAGCCGTTCGGAACCGGTGTTAAAAAGTAGGTCCCGTATATCTGTGTAAAAACAGCTACACACACTCAGCACAGGTATATGTGGAGAGGAGCCAAAACGTCAGGGAGACCTGATATGGCACTTAAAGAAGAAGAAGAATAATGTATTGGGATGCCACCGTCAGAATGTTTATCTCTTTAAATTTTTTTTCGATTCTGATGCCCCCCCCCCCGGGCACGCCACTGGTATTGTCAAGATTGAGAACCGGCCAAAATGTTTTTCTTATACCCCCTCCTACCCCCTAATAAAATAATTCATAATCACCGCCCTCTCGTATTGTCAAGATTGAGAACAGAGCAAAATGTAATAAATAATTATTTTACAATCATCGCCCCCCCCCCACCCCTTGTAATAAAATAATTTATGAAAACGTCCCTTCATAGCCGCCTGAAATGGGGGGCACAAGTGCACCTGTGGTGCCCGGACGTCACATGTTGTTTTTAAGGGGTATGTTAAAAAAATGCCTAGAGTGGCCAACTTTTTCCACTTTATAAAAAAAACACATACTTATTCCATAATAAGGGGCTCGCTTCAGATTTTGGACCCGGGTCTGAAATTTTATGTGGTCCCCCCTTGCTGATTAGTAAGTAGTCAAGTACTCTAACCACACAATCAACCTGATCCATCTTCAGCTAAAATAATATAGTGATATAGTGGACTAAGAATAAAGATAGAGATAAAATGAAAATAATGAATTGGTCCTAAATTTTTTTTTCATGATTCTTTTATAAATAAGCTCTCCAAAACTTCCTTCAGAAGCTCCACGGAGGCTGCGTGTCTTAGGAATGTTCCTAATTATAATAATAAAACTTGAGCAAGATGCGAGGTAGGTTTCACAAAAAAAAGTTGTGAAACCTACCTAGCATCTTGCTCAAGTTTTATTATTATATTAAAATGTTTCACCTAGAACCAACACCTAACTCCTTACAAGTTATTGTTCCTAATTACATGAAACTATGAAATAAACATAAATTTGATTTTGCCGCTTGAAGAAGTTAGTATTTCAGCCGTTAGATGTGGCTGTCTCTGACTCTGGAAAGTTGCAAATTAAACACAATGAAAAAAAAACTACCGAAGCGCGAGAATACAAGAACAGAATTAAAAAAAATATCACATCAAATAAATTTCATGCAATTCACAATATTATATAGGGTGGGTTACATCATATTTTCTCACCCTCTCATTCTTTCACTTACATGGCAGAGGCGCGCTGACCCAGTATATGCGATGCACACAGGCGAAAAAAGTTTCAGACCAGGAGGAAATACTTGACAAAAAAAAATATTATTTATTTATTTAAATATATTAAAATGAAATAAATTTTTTTTTTTTTTTTAGAAGTCAAGAACTCGGTGGCACTAATGATACTAAGCAAATGATAGGCCATGAATTATGTAAAATAAATAAATAATTTTTTTAATGTTTTTATAAAGTGATTTTTTTATTGGGGGTAGGAGGGAGGGATATAGAGGCGCCAAAAAAGTTCTCATTACAGGCGCCTATATCCCCCGCAAGGGGTGGTCCAAGTGCACTGTGAGTCCCGGGACGGGATAAATATGTATAGAAAAAATGATTTTTTTAGTATTTAAAAAAAAATTCAAATACATAATATTTCATCATTTTGAAGCGCCTCTATTAAATAGATTAGACATTCCTTAAGTTTTAGATTATTTTACTATTTATTCAGACGTTTTATTTATTCAGTATTTTTTTAGTAAAGAATATTTGATATCTTAGACGGTGGTATGAAATTTTAATTTCTATAATCAAAACTATTATTTTATAAGTAAAATTTATAAGATTATTGATAGTAATAGTCAAATTAAAAATATATTATTAGTTATTTTCAACAGATAAATTATAGCTATATTTAATTATAAATTTATTTGTGAAATCTGTCTATCTAGTAGTCAATATTCTTAATCTTTCGCCCTGAACTTACCACATTCTCCCTCAACATAAAATAGAAAATGTATTTATTATTTTTTTGAATAAAAATAACAAATAAATATTTATTAGTAAGAATATATGATTAAATTTTTTATTAAAAGTAACCACTCGGAAAGTTTTTTTATTCATTCCACAAATCCATTTAAGGATATCTGGTGAACGATCACCGATATCAATTGGGTATTAAAATTTAATAGCCCAGAGACTGTCTCACAATCCGAATAAGAAACCATAAATCATCATCATGGTTGCTAATTTCTATCGATTTTTGCAAAAGAATAGTGAGGATATACTACAGAAATGATCCTGTGAAGTATGATCTTAATATTGATACATGTGAGAATAATTTTAATTTTTACAGGTAGGTATATATATTTTTTAAATATTTTGTTTGCTTCGACCAAGCGCGGATCCAGACCTCTGATTTGGGGGGGGGGGGCGGTCGCCGGTATATAAGATCTACTTTTGATCTCGGAAGTGTGTCGCGGTCGAATTGTCCAAGCGGGGGGGGGGGGGGGGTCAGATCAGAGACGCCCCCCCCCCACATAGAACTTTATTTTCTTCAATTTTAAAATTTAATGTTATAAAAGAAAAAAAATTAAATAAACATATAAAAAATGTTGATCTCCAATGCTTTTGGGGGGGGGGGCTGTCGCCCCCATCGTCCCCCTGGATCCGCGCATGGCTTCGACTTCGGGGATTTCTTCTTCATCATCGAGGGTCCTTGATCTTCTTTGTGTGGCTGTGATTGGTTTGATTCTAGTTTTGAAAAAAGAAAAAAATTTGTTTTGAAAAACCTCTTTGTTCCGTGGTATTGATTTGGTCAGGTGTGATCATGTCCAATGTAGTTGTTGGATCAGCGGGTTTGGGTTTGTTTGGCATTTTCGTTTGAATCTGCTGTTTTGATTTTTCAGATTGTCTAGGAGGGAGTCCATTCCTAAGCCGATTAGGATTCTTTCGTTTGAAATTCCGGGAGTAGGCTGGCTAATTGTTCGTAGTGTTTTTGATTGAACTCTTTCCAAGGAGTTTAGGTTTGTTTTGGAGACATGAGGGAGCCAGGCTGGTGCTCCATATGCTAGAATCGATTTGACTAACATTTTGTATAATGTTGCCAATTTTAAAAAATTTCTTAAACTCAAATCTTACTATAAATATTTCCGCCCAACAAAATTTATACAATAGCGAGATAGACAATAGCATCGAAATCCTTGAAAAAGGGATACAAACAGCCATTGAAAAATCTACTCCTCAATATAAAAGAAAAAATTCTGTTGATAAATTCGTAAATAGAAAAATCAAAAAATTAAAAAAAAAAAAGTTTCTTGATAACCGAAATCAATAGATTTTATAGACAAAATCTAAATAGACATTCAAACGAATTTATTAACCTTAAACAATTGTTATCCGAGGTGAAAAAGAAAATTATATTATGAATTTCAACGATCGGAAAATAACTACTGGGAAGAAAAGATAAAAAATATACCAATTAACGTTTCACCAGAAACATCCCCGCAACTTAATAACATTTTTAGAAAAAAGAAATTTCAACAATTCCAGAAATTATTAAAATCTCGAGCAATAAAGTTGAAATCATAAGAAATATTAAATTAAACCCAGATAAAATAGACAAAGATGAATCAGATAATTTCTTAATTTCAGATAAAGACGACAAACTAAATGTAATGGGGTCACATTTTGAACTCATTCATTTACAAAACAAAGATTTAGGATTAGAGGAAAGAAGCAAAAGAATTGAAAAAGTTTATAATGAGCTCAAGAACGAGATCTATAGAGACACTATGTCTAACAAATCTATTCAAAATTTTTCCATAGACAATAATGCATTAGACCCAACTTCTTGAAAATGGAAAATGGGGGATATCTACAAATTAAAGAATTTTAACAAAAAAAGTGGGCCAAATAAACGTTCCAGTCATCAAAATTTCCTAGACAATGAGATAGGAATTAAGTTTCTAGGATGAGTGGTTTTCATTTTATGAAGGAAAAACTGCGATTTTTTGCAAAAAACTGCAAACTTCACTCTCATTGCGGCACATGTACCATTATCCAATTAAGATGAATCTTTGTTTTAACTGTAGCAAATTTAATCTAGTTTAAAAATGTATAGAGTGGTCTTTGTCGAAAACGTGCTCCTTCATGGTCAAAATGGGGAAAAATCGAAAAAAGTACGAGTTTTATGAAAATTCAAGAGTGATCCCGGGGGCTGTTTTTTGACAGGCGCTAGTACCGGTTCTAAGGAAGACAATGAGTTTTTCAGTGGTACTACCCCCTTGCACCCCTCCCCTCGCCCCTAATTACGCCTATGGTTAGTATATAGGTAGTAGTACATTCTCTAAAATATCGGCTTCGATCCACTCTCCTCGATATACTTGGCTAATTTTTTTGCCTCCTGAAGAAAAAATAAATTTTTAGTTGAATCTTATCTAATTAATTTCAATATAAAATATGAAAATAATCAATTCAAGATATTATGTCTATTAATTTTGTCTCTCTTTCTCAATTTAAATTTTTTGTCGATATTCTTATTTTAGATGACTTCGATTTTTGAAACAGGTAATAACATTGTTTTAGAGTCAGAATAAGAAATGCGAGGCGTATTTGGGGAGAGAATGGTCTTTGCAAAACATCACGTACGAACTTTAAAGGTTTCTTTACCATTGTAGATAACTGAACAAGTCCTTATGTAATGGTCTATTTTTTAGCCCTTGACTCTCTTACTTGGAATATTCTCATATATATATATATATACATAGGGTATTTTTTTAAACATTTCCTTACTTAGTCGGAAGTCTGTAAAATTCAAAGATATGTGTATTAGTTAACTTTTTACTCGACTCAATGGCCCAAGTCGAGTATAAATATCTTATCAGGGTTTACGATTCTTCGTACTAAATCCCAGTAAGTCTATAAACAACGAGTGAAGTAACTCTTTTCACAATCCCCTCTCACTTATCTTCTATTTATTAATTAAATAAAATTAAAAAGTTAATTATTATACATAATAACAATGATACAAACAATTTGAAAGTATTTCATAAAATAATTTATATGTAATTATTTATTAATAAATTTTGGTAGTGAGGAGGACGGAATTAAACTTACTTGGTTCGCTTGGCGAGCTCGGCTCTCCAGGTGACCGGAGTATTGATTTCACATAAAATTTTTTGCTTATTCGTGTTAATGATTAAGAACTATAGAGGCCCCATGCACCTTGGTGCCACATATATTTTCAATTAAAATTTTTTAAATATATTTATTTACACTGGATATAAAAATATAGGAGCTTGGGACCCACCAGTGTTCTTAAACTTTGTCATCCCGTGGAACCCATTTTTGAGTTAATTTTTTATGGAACCCTTCGTTCAGTAGCACATCCATATTTAATTTTAAGGGGGGTTGTGTTGGATTACATATTAAATGTTATGAACAAGGTGCGTCCCTGTCTTTGTTATTAAAACTTTATTTAAGATATAAATTTGCATTTATTCATACAAAAAGTTAAATATTCCATGTAAAATATAAAGTATTTGTATTATACATCGAATTTTGGCATTGAACCGCGGAACCCCTAAAGCTTTCGTGTAGAACCCTACGGTTCCGCGGAAAAACAATGGTAGAAGAACATTGTGTTATCCAACACATCACTAAAAAGTATGAATTTAAGCAAAACTGGGAGAAAAATTATACAAAAATTAAAAATTGAAGAAACTAGAATAATAAATAGAAAAAAAAAACAATTATCCCAATAAGGGGCCCACCGAATCCCAACATTTTTATTGTGTATTAATTATTGCGCTGAAAAAATGACATTTTTATGTACGTATACGAGGATAGTTTGATAAGTTTCCAGTCTGATAAAGAAAAAAAAATTTTGAATTTTTTTAAATTGTATTTTTGAACATAATCTTTATCAAGACTAATAAATTTTTCATAATGGTGCTCTAATACCATTTTATAGTGTGATTTGTCAAGTCCCTCAAAATACTCATTGACAGCATTAATGATTCACAAATCTTTTTCCTCCGGGCCATTTTTTGAGGTTAGGAAACATATGAAAGTCGCTGGGGGCTAAATCTGGTGAATAGGGTGGTTGGAGGAACAATTCGAATTTCAATTCGTTGATTTTAGCCATCGCAACATAGCGGGTGCATTGTCAAGGTGAAACAAGATTCATTTCTTTGCCAGGTGCGGTAGTTTTTCTTCACTTCGTCCCTCAAACGTTGTAATAGCCCTGCGTAGTATACACCATTTATGGTTCTACCCTTCTCAAGGTAATAAATGAAGATAATTTCTTTCGAATCCCAAAAAAATATTCACCATAAAATTCCCAGATAAAATTGTTTTTTCCTTCTTTAGAGGTGCTTCACCTGATTTTGTCCATTGCTTGGACTGTCGTTTATTTTAAGGAGTATAATGGTGGACTCAAGTTTCACCAACAGTTAAAAATTCGCTGGTACAGTGCCAAATTCTCGGTTGAATCAATCTTCAGGCTCAACTTTTGATGGATTGTTAGCAAACTCTGCAGCTACCTAACACAGAGCTTTTCCATGCTCAAATGTTGATATAAAATGTTGTGTACACGTTCAATTGACATCCCAGTATTCTCAGCTATCTCACTTATTTTCATTCTGGGGTCTTCTATCACGATTTTATGTATTTTTTCGAACATTTTGCCAGTTGGGACCTCAATCAGGCGTCTTGAACCTGGTTCGTCATCAGTGCTCGTGAGACTTTTCTTAAATTTAGAAATCCACTATTTGACCGTTGAATATGATGGAGAAGAGTTTTTCAGTGTTGAATCCATTTCTTCTTTGATTTGAATTTGTATTAAGCCTTTCAAATAGAAGTATTTTATGACCGCGCGCTTCCCCAATTTTTCCATTTTCACACAAACAACTCAGATTTTTTCTTCAATAGGCTGTCACATTTATACTAACAGAACAGTCGACCTAAAAATTGCTATGCAAGTTAGTTTAGGTTAGTACTATAGAATACGAGTCAAAAATTAGAACTGCTGATGCAATCTCTGGGTCAGGACGGAAACTTATCAAACCATCCTCGTATTGTTAGAAATCTTATAAATAGTATTCAGCTATCAAATATACAATATAAAGCCAGTTTTAATACTACTACATGGGAAAGCCAAACACCGAAATTCGCCAATGCTGTCTCGGTTGTGCATAAAAGCTGGGTGGAAGGCCATCATTCGAAAGCCTTGAAGGAATATAAGCAATTTTAGTGATATGATAGACCTGCACTATTGTTGTCTTCCTAGTGGAACGCACAACAAGAAATACATATTCTAAATATGAAGGACAACATAAAGATTATAAGCAGTAGTTTAAAATAACATTTTCATTTTCCGAAACATAACAAAACTAACAATATGAGGGAAATTATATATATTAGCTAATTAATTCATTCTAATTAGGTTACCATGGCAACAACAATGTATTTATTATTATTGATATAGAAAATAAACAAAAATGTTCTTTGTACTTTGTACTATGTGTACTTCATAATTTTTTTTTTTTTTTTGGCTTTTCTGCCTTTCTAGCCATAAGACTAATTACGATACTAGTTATATTTTTTTTAAATTTGTCTCTACCCCCGGGGTCAGATTTTAGCTGGATGCCTCGAGTCGGATTCGAACACGGGTCCCCTGGTTAGCTCGCTGTCATGCTACCGCCTAGCCTATCTGACCCCCCTACTTCATAATTTATTTACATCTAATAATATTGAATATTAAAGTTACATCAGAAAATAGGTATTACTCATTCTTGAATACTTTAATATATTTGAAATGTTTTGCGACATTTTTCATATTTAGTTATAGTTGTAAAAAATAACTTGTTCACTTCATAAGTTTACTATTCGATTTCCACGAATTATGAATTACTATATGATCTCAAATATTTTTCCTCGTCGTCAAGTCAATGTATGGTAGAAAGTATTATCTCTAAAATATTTTGATAAAACATTATCTTCGTTCCACAAAGAGTGATTTAAGACTACAAAATCTTGCAATATTGTCCATAGAACAAGAAATTACAAATAATATAAATTTTGAAACCATTATACACGATTTTTCTACTATGAAAGAAGAGTAAATATATAAATGTTTACATACACATATGCGTACAATTTCTTTATCCAAAAGAAATGGAATTATTTATTTATAAATATAAAATAAAAAATATTTAATGATAATTTTTTTTTTGTAAATTAGGTACATGTTTTGTCTCATAGGTGGGGAACCTGCGGCCACCGTAAGTTTCTTGTGACTATTAAAAAAGTATCTCGTATTTTATAAAAGTTGAATTTATAGGTATATCAACTTACTGTAGTGCAACTCCTTTATTACTGCATAATTTAAATATGGCATCCAATGGTAAAAAATTTCCCCACCTATAGTTTGTCTCAATTACAATTACTTATTTATGTTTATTAATTTATAAAAACAACTATTTGATTGACTTAGAAAGGGCGGCAAATTGGAGACCGCCCCGAGCGGCAAAAGTTCTAGGTACGCCACTGCCCTCAATATTAATAATACATCAGTTTCTAAATCTAGTTGAGATACAGCCTGTGTTGTTGCATAGTTAGCTTCGACATAGCAAGAATAAGGAAAGCGGGAACTATAGTTCTGAGGGACCCACCATTACTTGATTAAAAATTTAGTTTAAATATTTATCATATCTTTAAATAAACTCGCATTATTTTACTTTTACTTATTTTTTGTTATTAAATGTTAACAAAAATGATTTTTACTTAAGATTTTTAAATATAATTAAGTAACGTAGACAGGACGACAAGAGTGAGATTTTGATATTTTTGCTCATGGACCCAAAATTGAAAGCTACGCCACCGATAGTTATACTGTTGATATTTTAATTAAATATACTTCAAATGAGAAAATGAAAGGTCTCATTTGATCAAATTGTGACCATAAATGTTATAAATCAACATTTAGAAAGACATCATTATTCAATATTTGATTCTACAATTCTTTTATATTCAGCATGAATTAATTTTGTTCTTACATTTTTTAACAGTGAACTTATGACGCACATATGATTGAAGCACAAGTGAGAAATTTTAGATGAGTAAAATATCTGTAATGGCCCTATCTTCTTTGCCCATAGGCACATGATTATTTTGCTGAATTGTTAATCCGCCCCTGAATAAAAGTAAATTATAATTATTATCATAATTAAAAGTGTCATGTCTATTATTATTTTTTTTTCAATATTTTAGGCTTCTTGTTGAATTTTTATATCAGCAGTTTTAATAGAAGAGCAACGGTTATATAATTAGATGATAATATTACCAATAGATAACGTTCATTATTTTTTGTAAAAACTCAATATGTAGGTATAAAACTAATGTAAATAGCTGAATTTTCTTTCCCTGACCAGGTAGAAAAAGGATGTGGATGAAATATATTGGCTAACAGGGTTGATCAATAAATGATGCAAAAAACAGACCAAGGGTTGAAATTTCTTATAAAAATCAAGTCAAGTGGAAATTGATATGTGATTTATTTTCGATAAAAGGTTTCTAATATTTTTTTCTTCCTAAAATGTTTTAGATACTTTCATACCATATGTTCTTACAAATGAAATAATAAATGGATAGTATTTGGTTGATTTAAAAAAATCAAAAATTCATTATAGCCTTCTAATGAAATAACTTTAGTATTTTATCCAAGATAATTAGTAATTGATTAAGATAATCATTAAAAATATACCATTTTAATACATTCACAAACAGACCGATTGCTATAAATGGCCTTGTTCTTTAAAAGATCTTCGTTCTTTATGGATCCCAATAATTGATACTCCTTACTCTTATTTCCTTTATGTCTTCTAATCTTTCTCTTCTTTTTTTTTTTTTCTCTCTTCTTCCCCATAAAATTTGTGTATTGGTGAACTCTTTTGCCAAATTTGTAAAAGATTGTTGCTAAATTATGTATAAACACTAGGTGGGACCTAAGGTCCTATGTTTGTATACTTTGTTTAATAAATAAAAAATAAAAAATAAATGATAGAAACTCGAATTCGAATTTTTAGTTAAATGCATTTCTTTATTTTTTATTCAGGAAAGTAAAAGTAAAGTAAACACACGACTTTACCTGACCCCTCTCTTATATTTAATATTTAATCAAATAATTTATAATTATTTACCAAAGAACTCCCCTCCCTTTAATTTTGGGCCCATTAGCAATTAATATTTTTTGACCCCCCCCCCACCCAATTTTGACCCCCGATAAAAATAATAATCTCTTTTTTTATTATACCCTTATTTTACAGTAAATTTCAATTTTTTTCTTTTTTTTAATTTGCAAATTGTATAATCTTAATTTTTTAGCCCCCCCCCCCCCCTTAATTTTTTGATCGATTTTAACCGAAATCTAATAATATCTAAATCTCAATGCTCCTAAACTACATATGAAATTGTGTTTTGATATTCACACTAGTTTTTGATCTAGAGCGTACACAGTATTTGGTAACGTACTAACAGACATTTTGACAAAATCATTAATATATAGTAAAATATAATTTTTTCGATGTTCATTCATTAAACGTTTTTTGTAGAGCAAAATGACATGATTTCGCTCAATTTTTTTTAACAAAATAGTTTCTTTATTAAATAGTTTCAGCCATTTTAGAGATATTGCGAAAAACCAAGCAAAACAAAAAACAAATCACTTTTTCCATGCACGATTACAATACTTGACCATCTATGGTAAAGTAATAAAAAGAGATTGGGAGTAAACGCTTTATTTATATAAACTTTTATAAATTTATAATTTTGTACTTGTTTTCCTAGAACATGTACAAATACATATTAAATTAAAAAATAAACTTCCATTATCTATACTTGTAAAGATTTTAATGTTGTAATAAAAATCAAATCAAATTATGTGAGTAGATACAAAATGAATGAAGTGATGATTAGAGCTCGGATTTATAGGCACTAAATCTTTAAAATAGGCAGGCAACTAATCACTAAAAATAACTAAAATAGGCGCTTAAAAATCAATTTTAAGAACAAAGAGGCACTTGAAAATAAAAGCAAAAAATATATATAAAAATTTTGGTCTAAAAAAACGTTAATTAGAAATATGCCAAAACTTTTTATGCTCTGGGGTCACGGAAGTAAACAAAATTATACTCATTGGCATGATTCTTTATTAAAATATTTGGCATTAGAATTATTTATTATGTATTTTTCAAGATTCTCATTGGTAAAAGAGGCCCTATTATCTGAAAGAATTATTTTATTATATATATTGAAAACGTGCGTTCCACTTCACAAGACATTAATTGACAAAATTTCAAATAAGCGATTTCGGATATGGTGTTAAATTTTCTTCTTCTTCACTACTATATCCTCCTAAATTCCTGGCTATTCTCTGCATTATTGTACAACCAGGATCCCGCTTCAGAATATTGTTCATTTTTTGATTGAGATTAAAGGCAATAGGACCAGGTGATTTTTTGATATTTTCTTGAAATTTCTGGAATATTTTTATGGACTATATCAAAGAGAGATTTATTGCTTCTATATTGCTATAATGGTTACAGGTAGATTGATAAAATTACACTTTATATATACTAAATCAGCCTCAAGAGTAATGGAAGATAAAGCAATTTTATCCTCCCTTATAGTAAAAGCATCATCTTCAAAGAAATTGAAACTTACTTAATACTTTGCGAATTGCTCTAGCAATTGTTGAACTATTTGTTGCTTCAAGTTCGGAGCAGACTATTAAATATGATCCACTCGGCTCATTTCTTTCAAATTTTCCTGCTCGATAAATAGTTTTTTCGCAATATTTTCTTAATAATTCAAAAAAGCTTTTAAATTTAGAAAGTGTATTGATCGTAAAAAATGGAAATTGCCAATTTTAGTTAAAATAGGGACTAAAAAAGCCATTTATAGATGAAACTAACATCCAGAATAAAATAGGCATTATAGGCACTATCAAATGCCTCTTATTTTATTCAGAATTTCATGAAATGCATAGATATCATAGCCTAAATTTTAAGCCATAAATAAAAAAAGGCAAATAGGCCAAAATCGGAGCCCTAGTGATGATTGTACACGTGGGAATAGATTTAAACGACGCGATAGAAAAGTTTAGAAAAGTTTAAGTGAATCATTTAATTCCGCTCCAGTTATAATGATTGTTGTAAATAATAGTACGACAATGAAGTCCCGGTCAGTTTGAACTTTTTAATTATTAAAAAGGAATTGTTTTTTTTAACAGGATTTATTTTTAAATAATTATTGATCTTACACATTAAATAAGCGAAAAGACCAATTTTATCCAGGATAGCTAGAGAAAGAAAGCATTGCTATTCTTTTCAAATAAAGAAAATATGTTACACACTTTGGACATGGTAATGTTGCTGAATCAAACTTTTGGGGATATTGGAAATATGTTATAAAAAAGTATAAAAGGTCTTGAGCGGACTAGTCAAGTTGAAAATCACATTTTGCCTGGATTGGTAAGAGAGAGAATTCTAGCGAATGAGAGAAGAAATAAGCCATGGATACGAATTTTCTAACAGATGAATGAACATGGTCCAGAGTTCGTTACTAAGGGAGTTGCCATCATTCATCTCTAAAAAGGATAGAAAAAATTCCACCCCTTCTCATCGGTCATGTTTTATCTCACCGGAAACTCTCTTGCGCCTCTATACGGGGCTAATGAAAAACATAGATATATATATTCCTAGAAGCAATTTTAAAATTGTCTCTCTTACAATGTTTTACTTGGTATCCGGCCAATGTAATTTAATATTAGTAAAGGACTTTTGGACTTTACAACCCCTCGGCCGATTTTCGCTAAGAGGGAGTCGACCATATAACCCAAGCAACGTACGCACGCACGCCTCATCCCGGACGTGAGGGGATCGACCTAGCATTAAATTCAGCTACAACTTATATCTATTTTAAAGCCAGGCCATATCACATATGATACTATACAAGTTCAATTTTAAATTTATAGCAAAGATCCCATTCACCCTCTTGGACAGGCATGAAGGGAACTTGATTGAGAGTTCGACAGAAAGGCGTGAGGGATCTTCAGATTAGAGTACTGTTGACGTCATTTCGATATGTCTCATCTTCTCTTTTCCAAAAGTCAATATTTTCTTTCAAGGTCTTTTCAATTAATCCTTAATTTGTAAAAATTTATTTAGAATCGACAGTGATTTGAAATGACATCGATTCTCATCTAATACTTGATGAATAAGCATCTATATTAGATTTTTAACTTTTCGATTATTATTAGCATTCATTGTTGAGGGCATGGAGAAAACGACTTAAAATAAAAATAGGCTCATCGATTCTCTAATTCTTGGCGAATAACCATTCTACATTGCATTTTAGACTTTTCGTTTATCATTAGTAACCATTTCTGAAGACATGAAGGAATCGACTTTAAATTCAACATTAAACGATTTTTTTTGGCTTTCTCGGCATTAACCATTAACCATTTTACGATACTATATGATAATTTTTCTAAATTCTGTAGTAATCAGATTAAAGTCGGATCGGAGCGAATCGGGCTTGAACCCGCTCTATCTTGGTTAGAAGGCATGTACCAACATTAAACGATTGATTCTCATCTAATAATGGAGGGATAACCTTATTACATTCCATTTTGGATTGTTTTGACCATTAATGGAAGCCACTACTCAAAACATAGAAGAATTGACTTAAAATCAAAAATAGTTTTTAAGGAATTTGGTGTTGGTACTTGGTGAAACATTTTTTAAAATTATTGGATAAAAATACTTGGTAGGTTTCACATTAAGAAATAAAAAATAAAACGAATTTATTTTTGGAGAATCTTTAATCTCGATATATATATTTCGAGGTGACTAACCCATCTTCAGGAGAAACTGAAAGTAATCTCCTGAAGATGGGTTAGTCACCCGAAATATATATATCGAGATTAAAGATTCTCCAAAATAAATTAGTTTTATTTTTTTATATCTTAATGTGAAACCTACCAAGTATTTTTAGCCAATAATTTTTAAAATCAAAAAGACTAAATAAATTCTTTTTTGGATAACAACTCAACAAACCAGTTTCTTGGACTACTGATGATGGGTTAACCCCCCAAATATATCGAATTCAAAACTCAATTTTGTTTTATTTTCTTTTTTGTGAAACCTACCTCGTATCTTACCCAAGTTTTATTATTATACAAAAATGAATAGTCTCCCAAATCATTAAAATATAATAAAATAAATTACAGTATTATTCAAAAAGAATAATCAGATTTTAAATATTTATTTCTCATGAAACAACAATAGCTAGAGACATCATACAATACATCACTGGATAGTGGAAAGTCAAAGTTTTAATCTCCTACCTATTAATTCCATTCAATGCCTTTAGTGGATATGTGATTTGTTTACGAGAAAATGGCGATGCCACAGGAAAAGCAGTCTTGTTCATCTTAAGTGGCCTCCAAAGTCACCAGATCTTACACACCTTACGATTTTTATCTGAAGAGTTATATATAAAAGACAGCGTGTATGTAACACCTGTGCCTGTTACTCTTAAAGATCTTGTAAATCGAATTGTTACAGCATTGAATTATAACAATAACAAGGGAACAGTTAATTCGTGTGCCGCAAAAAACGGACTTCCGATTCGATGGTTGTCACATAACAAATTGTTCTCATGTTGTTTGCATAAAACAAAACTTCGGACTCTCCTCTATCCAGTGATGTTTTGGAGAGTGTGGTACCTGGAAGTTTTTTAAACTAACCAATCAATTTCCAAACCCCCCAATCATAATTGGTATAACCATAAAAAATTACAAAAGCATAAGCTGTAACAATTACATTATAGATTTGATCATCAGCAATTAGAGCTAGGCTCGAATTAACAATATCTCAATTAAAATTTTAGTTTACTGAAAGGATAGGATTGGCCAGTTAAATTCTTTACCAACCTTTCAAGATAGCCACTGAAATTCAATTTCAAGCGTATTATATATGTCTCTTACTATTGTTGTTCATTAGGAATAAATAACTTAAAATCTGCTCCTTCTTTTTAAATCAAGATGTAGCAGTATTACTTTGAGAGTGTAATATAGTCGCCTTAGAGTGTAAACGTGCTAAATCCATTTTTTATCATATAGGTACGACATATTCATACCGTTCGAAAGAAAGAGATGCAGTATCGTCCAAGTAAAACTGCTACTTAAAATAACGATCGTAAGTTGTAGAAAAGAAAATGTGAAAAATAGACTTTCCATAACAACAATTTTAAGGTAGTTGTTTCACCATATGGGTTTTCTTAGGATTTTTAGAAATTTAGATAGATTATTATTTAAATGCTTCTCCATCGATTGGTAGCAAAAAGAAATTTATGAACAATATAGTTCCGGAGATATTAAATTTCAAAGAAAGAGTTTTTCAAACTCTTATACATTGCACTATAAGGGATATCGGAAAGTTTACATATATATTTAATTATAATTAAGAAACTGTTCTTACGATTGATATAAAAAACTAAACCAACATTAAACAATAACTAATATATTTTTTAAGAAAATTTTAATTCAAAGTTACAACACAGTTTCTGAGATAATAATGAAAAATTTACACTAAAAACAAGATGGCAACAACGCATTTATTTAACCTAAAAAGTGGGTTAACTTTAGTAATTTTTTGACGGTTTTTCGTTCAGCCATTTTCGCGACAGGTTTCAATCGGTAATTAAGAACTTTTTGTTTTATAAATCTCTCTTTATAATGTACTTTATCTGACATTTTTATGATAAAATATATACAAGCTCGGCAACGTTGCCAGATTTGTCTAACGAGCATGGGATTGGCTAGCGGTGGTACATAAACAGCAAAAAGTTTTGGGCTTATGAATTATGAAATTTTATTGTCGTTCTATTTACTCTAGCATTAACTTTTTGCTAGTATTGTGAAACAACTACCTTAAATATTGTTTTTTTCTCTGAACTGTAAAATTTCCTTGTTGTGAGTTAGCAGGTTTACACACTACTAAGGCGATTATTTATTTAATTTTTAATTTTTGGAAAAGTCATCAAATTGTTAGTTTTTTAATTATTATAATAAGAATAGTCCAGATTAATTTGCAGCAACGCTGACCTAATGCTGCCGACAGGGGCGCTGATGCCGTCGGTATATTTGTGTTTTGAGTCGAGATAAGTCGAGGCAAATTTGAAATATAATTGTAATTTTAACTTGAATTTTGAAATGAAAGACTCCAATTGATTTTAAATTAAGAAACATTAAATATATTGATAATTATTCCCCCCCCTTCACCACTCAAAAATTAAATATTCAATTCGCTTTTCTTTGCGCACAGAAGAAGAAATTAATCACATCTTATTTGATTTATATTTTATATATTATTTGTTTATTTTTTAATAATTTGCCACTTTTTTATAATATTTTAAAAAATCTAAATTTAGGGGGTCGGGTAGGCTAGGCGGTAGCATGTCAGCCAGCTAACCAAGAGGACCCGAGTTCGAATCCGGCTCGAGGCATCCGGCTAAAATCTGACCCCCGAGGTAGAGACAAATTTAAAAAAATAAATAGTATCGTAAATGGCTTATGGCTACCATGGCCGAAAAGCCAAAAAAAAAAAAAAAAAAAAAAAAATCTAAATTTTGTTATTCTTATTTTTTGATTTTTACAAAATTGAACGACTTAAGACACGCATGCCCTATGAGTTTCTCATGGCAATACTGGATGGAGCAGCCTGTCATACAAACAACACCTGATCTCTATTAAATACTATTTGGAGCCTTATATCGATTATCGGTCCCAAATTTTAGAAAAATGATATAATATAATTCTCCCCACACGATCCCACTTATTTAAATAAATCTATTTTCCCACAAAAAATATCACAATGCTGTAGATTATAGAAAAAAATACTTCCAGATTCATATCTAGAGCCTCATTTCTGTATCTGTGCCAGGACGAAAATGAGGCAAAACTTTTAAGAGACTATGTATTTTCGGGAGTTTACAGGTACCTATACATTTGGAGTGTGGTTTTTTAAGAGGAATATAATTTTTGGACCGAGACGCCGCCCGCCAGAGCACCAAGGCCGAGCTTCGAGGGCGTGCCTTTGGCACGCACGAAAAGCTCGTTAATTATGAGTAGATAAAAAAAAATCATGTGTTGTGTTGCATACACCGATTTATTCTTGTGAAATCGAATAATTTTTCTCCTTAATATATACACTCAAGCAAGTTTAATGATTTAAAAGCCTAAATTATTGAGTTAATTAAATTGATTAGATTTTAAACAGCTTTCATATTAAGTTAAATATTGCTCTCTGATAGATACCTATGGATTGGTTCGGAATTGCAAACTTTTGACCGTTCGAGAAAACTTGTGTTTGAATAAAATTTAACGAGAAACCATAAAGAAACGTTCCGATCAAAGCACTGAGGCATAATTTCTTTCAACTAAAGTAACTATTTTTTCTTGATAAATGGCGAGATTGAAAGTTCACACATTTACGATCTTTCCCCGTGGGGTCAATTTCGCTCCGATTTTAAAACATTGGCTTCATCTCTCCTTCTAGTTGTTTTATTTTTATATATGTGTGTTCTGACAGAGAGGGGTTGGAATAAAAATATTGTCCATGCTTGCCGATACTTTGGTGGCTGTCTCCTTCTTGCTCTGGCGAGTTAAATGGGGCCGGGGAGACGTTAAATTGATGGGATTTTTTCTAGGGAATTTCCAAAGCCATTTTCTGAAATAAGGACAGCTACTTGGCGGTGGCTGGACAGACATTCGGGGAACTAGCCCTTTTTTAAATGAATGATTTATTGTTTTTTGCGAATGCACCCTTCAACTGAAATTCTAAACAAAAAAACATATTCCATTTTTTATGCAAAATTAAATCAAAATAAACTATACAATACTTTTTATATATACCTAATTTACTAGAATATATTCCTTAAATCTGGGTTTTAAGTTGCCAAGTTGAACGTAATTTTCTTGTATGTTATATATAAATTTAAAATAATTTATATATACTTATAATTCAATTAAATAAATTGGAGGAAAAAGTGAAAGTTTTTTAAGACTCTGTATGCTCTCTGTAAATCTGCAAATGGTCAAGAGAAAGGTGAGCTATCGCAGCCAGCCAGCCAGGGGCAGAGAGTATGCCAGGGGTAGATCCCTACTTTAAAATACATAGACTAATTGAAAAACTTCACTTTATTTAAGAGAAATCTAAGTGGTTGTCCTCTGCTTGATGAAAGTAAAAATATACCCATGTATAAGTGAATATTTAAAAATATATAGTATACCTATAGTTTGCTATGCCACTCCCTGCATATTCCTAATATATGATAATCTATCTATCTATTTATTTATACTTATCATAATTGGCTTGAGCGACGACGCCAACGTGATTTTTTTAATTTTAAAACCCACTAATAGTTCTTGACTAATAAAATATATTGAAAATAGGAAATTTATAATATTATTTTAAATCTTACTACGGAGTCCAGGGTGCCCACCGAAGACGGGATTCGCAGCTGGTTTATTATATTATAGAGCTGGAAGGGTTTAAACTCTCTATTAAGAAATATAATTTAGTATACATTAGATAAAAAAATTTCAAACCCTACTCAAAAAATTCAACAATCGTGTTTCTTCATAAAATAAAGTAAATTTAGATAAAGTTAATAATAGTTTAAAATAAATAATCCAAAAACTTCAACTTTTAGTCATAGAATAATTTTTTCATTTACACTTATCCCCCTTTATGAATAACGAATAAGCAAGTAGTGAATTCCAATAATAAGTAGTCATAGAGTACGCAGAAATTATTCCAATAAAATCTTTCAGAATGTGAATCAGCCACTCCTCTCACTTTTCTGAAAAATTTTACACTATAATTTTAATTGAAAATTGATTGAATATTATTTTTGTTTAAAAAACTAAACAACCTTGAAAATATTTATTATTACTTAATTAAAATAAACATGCAAATTTGTAAAAAAATAAAATTGGCAATTTGAATAGGAAAATAAAGCATTTCAAAGAGATTTATATTAAATTTGTTTTATCAAACATTAGAAAAGTAAATTTTGTATATATTTAACAACAAAAAATAAATAGCCCTTTTTTGCACAGTTGGGCTGGCAACATGAAGAGCCTTCTTTGTATAATATTCCACAGGGTCCAGGCCAATGCAAAAACCTCACATTTGGCCCCGGACATCGTTCCCCACTCAGGCGTCCCAATGGACGGATCAGGTTCGCGTCTCTTAAATTGAAATCGATTCGATGGACATTTTGGCCAACAAATGTCGTTTTTATTAGAAATTACTGTCGCACTGGGTGAACATATTTTTAAATTACTGCCCATATTCTATCGATTCGGCTGTGTTATTATATTATGATTAACGAAACTAAAAACATTCTATAGTATTCTATTTGGGTATATATCATTATGTCTTGGAATAAATTTTTTTATTAAAGAGAACAATATTTGAATAAATCAATCAATTGGAAATTATAATAACATCTGGTTGACTGTAGTATGAGATCAAAATAAGAATAAAGTATTAAAACAGGATGAAATAGGATATAACAGTGAGAGTTGAGCTAAAGGGGAAAATAGACAAAAACTTAATACAATTCATGGCCGTAGCCAGCGCAGGGGGGGGGCACCCCCTAAAAAATATATAAAGGTAAACATCGACATTTTATAGGATATAGATAAGACCGAGGGGTGAACCGCGATTGGAATTAGGTGTACACTTCTTTGTAATTATGTGGAATTATTTTGGAATTTGCCCCTTCATCTATTGTCTTCTACTTCGAAATGAAAGTGGGAACGGAATTAGGTGTACAAGATATTAGGTCGCGGTTCACCCCTCGGATAAAACGTCCAATAATCAACTGGTGTGTTCACCACACGACTTTCACATTTTCATTTATTTGAAGTCATCGCGAGACTAATAATTTACACCCCTGTTCTTTATTTCGTTTTTTTGATTTTCTCAAAAACGGCTCTAACAATTTTTTTAAAAATTAGTGAATTTATCAAGTGTCATGAGTTATTACTTGTGTCAAATTTTTAATCCCATTGAATTAAAGAACGGAGTTGTAATTTAGGAGTGTCGTAAAATAAACATTTTAATCGTTCATATCTCGTCTTCGGAAAGTCGCAGAGCCTTGAAATTTGAAACTTAAGCTATCAAGTATTTATCAAGTGACAAGAGACTTGATAAATACACTAATTTTTAATTAATTTTGGACAAGATGACAACAAATTTTAAATAGGAACAAAATTTACTTAAGGTAGTTAATAAAGATAAGAGAAATAAATATTTTATTTAATATGTATTTACTATGAGTTAAGGATACTGGGTCTATCTTTATTAAAGATGTTTCTCCTTGCACCAACACCACAATCTCTACTGATTCTTAAGGTAGTTGTTCCGCTAAATGCGTTTTCTTAAATTTTTTTGAAATTTATACAGATTATTATTTAAATACTTCTGCATCGATTGGTGGCAAAACGAAATTGATGAACAATACAGTTCCGGAGATATTAAATTTCAAAAATCGAGTTTTTCAGGCTCTTTAACATTGAACTATACGGGATATTGGAAAATTTACATACATATTTAATTACAATTAAGAAACTCTTCTTACCATTTTTATAAAAAACTAAACCAACATTAAACAATAACCAATCATATTTTAAGACAATTTTGATTCATAGTTACAACACAGTTTCTGAGATAATAAGGAATAAATAATGAAAAATGTATAAAAAAAATTTAGTCTAAAAACAATTTGGCAACAGCGCATTTATTTAACCAGCGAAAAGATGCATGCGCTAGATTTATTCAAAATTATAATTTTCATAAGGTGTAAAGTAGGCGTTGATTATATTTGTTAAAAAATAACAAAACGATTTTTATAGAAATTTAAAATGTATTTTATCTGTCATTTTAATATAAAAATATTCAATCTCTTACAATGGTGCCAGAATTTGTCAAACGAGCACGGGATTGGCTAGAATTGGTACATAAACAGCAAAAGTTTTGGGCTTATGAATTATGAATCCTTATTGTCTGTTTTATATACTCTAGCATTAACTTTTTGCTAGTATTGTCGCGAAACAACTACCTTAATTCTAAAGAAATCTCACAACACGCTGTACAATACCACACGGTTATCTCACTGAATTCATGATAAGTTGTCATCTGCCGACCAGGAAAAACCCTACAAATTAATTTAAACAAATCGGCAGTTTGGACAACTGTTAGAGTAAAAAATAGAGTGACCAGAGGTACAGCCCGGTTCAACACTCTCCCCTACCATTGTTACATCTGAAAATTTTATTTGGACAAATATTGTGTCCCCATATAAAATTAATCAATAAATTTTTTTTTAAATTTTAGTGAAATTATATTGATTTTCATATATCTTTATTCCACTCTTTTAACAATTTATTTAATCCTTAGGGTTTCTTTCTTGGCCAATTTATAATAAGAAGCAAACAGCAAGGTAATTGATGATGTTATGATTGCAACTTGGTAACTTTTGGTCGACAAGACAACGCTGACGGGCACACAAGCTTACGAAAAGGGTACGAGCCATCTGCCCTTGGCGTGCAATATGCAGATGGCCCCTAGAAGGTTTCTCTTCCTGAAAAGCCCAAGCCAGATGCCTGGATCCGAAACACCTCGACCCATTTCCCTATCGAAGTTGCGTTGTTTGCCTACCGCTGCATGCCTGATTGGGCCACCGGGGTCTATTGAGTCCCAAAGGGTTTCCTGGCCCTATGAAAATCGATTGGCAATTTGAATAAGCATCGAAAAAGTATAATATATACAATCCTTTTTATATGAATAGTATTTATATCAAAATGATAGCACAATGCAACCTGGAGGCGATCTCCCCGTTCACCTTTGATTGAAATCATTGTACAATTATTGACATCTTATTAGCGTTTGCATCTGCTCAACCTATACGAGGATCAGTCAATAATATAATGGAACAAATTCTCTAGTTTCATTATCTGTTAAAAAAGAGGTTCAATTGATCAGTTAACATAAAATCAGAGTGGGTACTCATACTTGAGAAGGATCGCAAGACAAGTCGATCGAAATGTCGTAGATTTATTGTTTTATTTATTCGTGTTCAATAAATAATTATAATTAATTATGAGTGATTTAACTGAAAATTCAAATTTAATCAAATTAATCACAAAAATAAAAGCTTCATTACTAATTGAAAATTTGTATTTTAATTGAAATACATTTTTTCGCATGATAATGATTATTTAAAATTTAAAAAGTTAATTTCAAAAAGATACGTTTGTAATGGAAAGTCTTTCTTTGTTAGGGGCCAACTTTTTTTTTAACTAATAAATTATAAGTAAGACTGACTGGGAATAATTCAATGGAAAATTGATGAGAAGACAGCCCAAGGATAACGAAAACTATAAATTCCTAATAAAATTTGATTTTAAAAAATGATAAATTTTGATGTAGAAATTGGAGGCATTGGAGGACAGGACTCAGTTGTTTTTGAGTGATTTTTCTACTTCTATTCTGTCTCACTTTTGAATATTGGGTGTGTTTTTTAGTTTATGTTGAGTTAAATGCAATGTTGTTTCATACGAGGTGCTGAGGAAACCCCTGTTAATGTTGTAATAAAAAAAGGGCGAAACACCAGGATCCCTGTCTACCAAAGCAGCTAATAAAAATATATATACAGTGAAACCCCTCAAATCCGAACTAATTGGGGCTGTAGCCTGTTCGGATTAGCCGAAAGCAGCTTCGACAATTGAAGATAACTGATATCAAGTGAAAGATTAAGTAATATTTTGTGTGTTTCTATTATTATTTCATTGTTTTTGCAAAGTTATTAACCTAAAGAATTTCAATAACCAACTTTTACCGTTTTTCAATCCTGGATGACATAAGTATGTAGACACATTTACACTTTGTTAGGTATGCTAACTGTACTTCTTTGTTAATTTTTCAACTAATTATGTAAAATAAGGTTATAATGTAGAATATATACATAATTGTTTTATGACTAAATAAATAAGTTTCTCTTTTTTGCGTTCGGATTTGAGGGGTTTCACTGTACTTATTTTGAACAATTTTTCTTTTTCTTTTATTTCCTATATAAGTGTGACAAAATAGAAGTAGAAAAATCACTCAAAAACAATTAAGTCTTGTCCTAAAATGCCTCCAATGTGTAGATAAAAATTTATCATTTTATAAATAAAAAAGAGGACACCAGCACTTTTTGAATGAAATTTTAAGAAGAACTATATTTAAAAATTTGTTTTTATTATGAAAGTCGCCTGATGCACACATTTGTATAACAAATGTCAAAAGTTAGGTACTTTTGATGGTTTTCATTTTTTCTCTTATGACATGGCAAGTGAGAGATGACGACTTGACAACGTCGCACTAAAATCACTCAATTTTTCCATATCTAAAAAACTTCTGCAGCTGGTGAATTTGAGATTTTTAGCTAATTCTCTCAACCTAACTATACTGTTCTCATCTGGAATTTCGCATTGATCTGTTTCGTGGAGTGTTTTTTTTTACTTTATTTATTCTTTGTTTTTTAGCGTCGGTAAGAATGCAATGTTGCCAGATCCGAGAAACGGCGCAGTGAAAATATTTTTGCCTTTCTGCGCATGTGAGAGTACAGGGGAAAGAGCGAATGCATCTGAGCTATATTAGTGAACGTCCTTAAAGGTTGAATAATGTGATAATTTTACTTATACTGAAATGACAAAATATATAATTTCCTTACTTTTAAATATTTTTATATGAAAGGTTTTTTTTGGACATATCTCGGTGAAGCGACGAAAAATTCAGTATAATTCATTTTACAAGGTTTTCTACATTCCGAAAGGAAAATAAATGCAAAGGAGCTTGGCGCTGTTCAATAATGTTGTTCTGAAAAGAAAAGTTCGTGAAGGTATTCCCTTTCGCATTCCAAGATGCCTTTTTTTGGCAATGATTAGCGATCACTCTGACAAAATATTTGCAGAAAATATATCTAAAAGAGATCACTCACAATACTCATCTAAATCTAAAAGAAGCTCAAAAAAAGGATTTCGATATTTTGTTATAAATGTAGGTATTTATATATATCAAACAAATTTAAAATATCCTTAGCTTATTAAAGCATGTGTTTCCTAAGAAAATAGATATCTACCAAGATCTAAGATTTGACCCTTTTATTTTTCATATTTATTTAAATAAAAAAAATTGTGTCGATTAGGCGCCACCGCGAATTGTTTTTATAATAGAATCTTTTAGAAATTCCATCTCTTTTTCATAAAATAAAAAGTATATAACACTCAAATGTTCAAATTAATTATATGATAGAAATGTGTGAGCCTCATCCACATAAGCTCATGGGGGAAGTGAAACTTCTCTAGCCGTAGATGTTATTTGTATATATAACGGCCAAAAAGTTTAAAACCACACTCCAGAGACATATATATTTTGCTACGGAAAAAACCAGAAATACATATAGGTAGTTAAATCTAAAATCTTGAATAAATAAAACTAAAAAAAAAAACTAGAAATTAAATAAAGTAAAGAAATTTTTTTTTAGAAACTTTTTAAAATTTAAATTACTAGATAGGTTTCACATAAATAAAAGAGCCATTGTGAACTCCTGAAGGTTGGCTTATACCCCGAAATATATATAGAGTCGTGCTAAACAAGCATCTGATCTTTTATTTATGTGAAACCTACCTAGTATTTTATATTTTCAATTTTAAAAAGTTTCTAAAAAATTCTTCGAAAATTTTCTTTACTTTAATATGTTTCACCAAGAACCAACACCATTCTTTCTCCCTTAACAAAATAGAAATTAAATATAATACTATAATAGTATGATATATAAAAAAATAACATAACATAAATATAATACCTCCAAAAATATAATTTAATGTCTACATAAAATTTTTTTATGCTTAATATATGTAAATTTTAAGCAACAAAATTATCCTCTTATACTTGGTCCAGTGGTTAAAATACTTTCCTTAGAATTGCTAGCCTCAAATTCTAATCCAATAAAAATTACTTGCTGGCGTTCTTACACATCTTTCTAAGCTATTCTTATATCCCCTCTATAGAGTCATTTCCCCTTTATTGTAACAAAAATTTCAAAAAGAAACTAAAGAAGTTCCCTAAATAAGTTTCACTTCAATAATTAATATTTCATTGATCCAAAGGAAATGAATAGAAATATAAGATAACTAGCTGCAAGGCTCGCCTTCGGCGGCCCTCTTGTTAACCAGGGGGCACGACCCCTGGACTCCTAACCCACGAACCCCACCCTCAAACCCCACTCCCACCCACCACACCCCCCGAAACCCACCCAGCACCCGCATCACCGCACCACCACCTCGCAGGCCACCCCGCCTCTGAGCCCTCACCTGAACCCCCTACTCCAGCCTGCACCACCGCCCCCGCACCCCACCCCGTGCCCTCCACCCCCCGCGCACCACACTCACTCTCGCTACGCCCCCACCCTACTCCGCCTTACTCCCTCACCCCACCCTTATTCCACCCCCGGACTCTCATACCACCACCATACCCCTAACCCATCCCCGCACCTTCACCCCACCCCGCACCCAGTTTTCGCATTTTTAGCTTTCTAGTGACCCACAGATTATGTATATAAAATTTGGTTGAGTTTGGTCCAAGAGCAAGAATTTTCATTTTTTGACCCTTCCCCTCAATTTTGGTGGTTAGTTTTTGCATTTCTAGCTCTCTAGAGGCCCACAGATTATGTATACAAAATTTGGTTGAGTTTGCTCCAAGTTGTCAGAAATCACACCCTCTACAACTTTGTTTATAATAAAATTTGCCGTAGGGTTAATAGTTTAGGAGATATTAGATAATTTTCATTGGTTCGCCCCCCCCAATCCCCTTTTGGGATCAAAATATCAAAACGTTATATAGCTAAAAACGTAAGTTAGAAGACATCTGATGAAAATATGAAATTTCACAATAATCCCTTCAGCCGTTTTTACGTAAATTGTGAGCAACTTTTCGCGGAAACCACGGAAACAGACAGACAGATATACAGACAGACACACAGGCAGACAGACAGGAATTTTGTTGAGAGTGTTTTCGTTTATAATTTTGCTTGAAACGAGTGCAACCAAAATTTGGCGTGATTTGGAGCAATGTACAGACAAAACATTAATTTTATATATACCATATATATAGATTAACAAAGGTAATTTGTTTTCTTATTTTTTTTTTTAGTTAAAATTTAAAAAGATGATAGATTGAAATCAGTTCGTACTTCGTAGAGACTTGATTAGATCATTCCAACAATATATCAACTTACTTGTAGAATATAGATATATCGTAGATATATGGAAGTAGAAAAAAGAAGGAATTTTCTTTGTTTATCTTTTTCAGGATGAAATTGATTAATAAACTTGCAGGTCCTCGTACAATTTTAAAACCTAGCCGAGTCGTGGATTTCCCTGGACACTTGTCGGAAGCCCTCCTCCACTCCCTTTCTGACTTGCAACCCCCAAGGGGGCTCTGCGCCTCCCCGAATATTCAGCCAAGCCGCCGAAGCCAGCTGCCCAAAAGTATATCTATCTAGTCCCAAAGAAGAAGCGAGTTGGAGCGCAGAATTAATTTATAAATTTAAATTTAAACTAAAGAAAATACAATTTATTTTGAAAATGAAACAAAAACATTAGTAAACTGTTGAAGCTTTTATTTTTGTGATTAATTTTATTAAAAGTTGAATTTTTAGTTAAATCACACATAATTAATTATAAATATTTATTGAACAAGAACAAATAATACAATAAAACTACGACGTTTCGATTGCAGAACAAGTCGATAAGTAAAAATTCAAATTTTAAACAATTATTAGAGTGGGATTCTATTGTCTTGATAAAATTATAGATTTAATTTTATATACAGGGTTATTGGTAATTCGATAGAAATCTTGAAAGAGGTTATATAATAGCTAATTTCCAATAAATTTGACCATATGAACCCTGGGTCAAAAAATTATTAGTTTTAATTTTTTTTTTGTAATTCCCGACTTTCTACCAATAAGTGCTAATTGTAAAAAAAAGTACTGCACTCTGAGAGCTAAAAAGACACTTTTCTAATAGCTGGTGAATAAGAGATTACTTAAAAAAAAATCATGGAACCATCTTACATAAACTCTGAAATTGAAGGTCAAAACTAACAAGTATATTGAATTTTTTTTTTGAAAATATCATTTAAATTCAAGACGAATTCTAAAAAAAAGTCAGAGAAAAAACATCCTCGTTTTTTAATCTAAATGAGATTTTCGAAAAAAATATTGTTCGTTTACCTATATTTAGGAGTTTATATAAGTTGGAGGCACATTAATTATTTTTAAAGTAATCTCTTATTAGAAAAGTGTCTTTTTAGCACTCAGAGTGCAGTACTTTTTTACAATTATCGATTATTGGTAGAAAGTCGGAAAAATTAAAAAAAATTCTGATAATCCAAAATTAATGATTTTTGACCCGACGTACATAGAGTCAAATTTATTGGAAATTAGCTATAAGATTAGCCCTACAATATTTCTATCGAATTACCAATAACCCTGTATATATAGATAAATACTCAAATAATAAGAGAAGCTGTAAGCAAAAAAATGTTAGATTAAAAATTGGAAAATTTAATATGAAAATATATTAAATGATTTTTAAACCAACGAAAAAATTTAACAAATGACAATATAATGGGTTGTGCATAATTATCAGGCGTTTTTAACACAATATTTATTATAGAAAAAAGTAACATAAAATTGTTGAATAACAATAAGATTTTTAAATGGAGACACGCATTTTTATAACCTAAAAATAAAAAAATATTTTTATTAATATGTACCTTTATAAAATATTGTAAGACGCCAAAAAATGTCTGATAATTATGAACCAACCTAATATATACAACATCCGTAGGGTGAAGTGGAACAGTCTGCGTTCAATCTTTTATTAAGTTAACAATACATTACCAATAGTTAATCTTAAACTATATTTTATATTGTTTTAACGACGCTTAGCCATATATAATAACTATTTTGTAGATGATTGATTGATTAATTTGATTTAAGTTGAAATCGACTCCTAAGTTATATATCATATTTTTTAAATTTAACGAGTCTAATTTTACGCTCGATGGGCCACACCGGACTGGAGAAATTTTTTATTTACTTTTTAGCTTATTCGTAGGTACTTTAAAATGTCTGGAACATAAAGAAAAGTAATTTACAATCTTGAATTTTTCTACTAGTTGGTATATATTGTCTAGATTCTAGTATTCCGAGGTTCATAGAACGTATTTTTTGGTCCCAAAGTGCTTATATTTCCAAATCGAAGAAAAAATGTCATGCCGAACTTTTTAATTTCAGAGAAAACCAGAAAAAAATTAAGCCGTTATTTGGGGTTTTTGAAATTTTGTAACTAATGAGCTCAAATTTGACTGACAGTTTTTAAATCAATAAAGTTTCATCTTTATATCAAATTTCAGCTTTCCAACTCATAGAGTTGGTTGACGAAAAAATTGTCGAATCTCCAAATGCAGAGAGTGTAGTGAATTTAGAAAAAGTTTTCAATTTTTCATTTAATTGTTTGGTCTCAACCTAAAATCTTGTATGCTAAGAGACTATTCCAGTATTTGTATACTACTAGTTAAGCAAGTTTATTAAATAATGATTAATGATAAAGGATAGTGATGAACAAATTTGCTTTTACCACTTCATGAGTATCCCCTTTCTGTGTTGTCTTTTCAAATGAACTCTGTCCTCTGGATCTAGACCTTCAGGGCTTAAAGGTCTTTCTTTCTTTACTAAGGAGAACTAGTTTGTCCAGTCGCGGAGTACACCCGTCGTCTTCAGCGCGCGTGCCGGCCTTCTTCCGACCTCAGGGCCCACTTCCTTCCTGACCCCTAGTCCCTTAATGACCTTCGGACATGCCTAAGCAACCCTTCATATAATCAAATTACCATCCCCCAGCTTTTGATCGGGAAAACGCACATTTTTCAAGTTACAACATTTTGAAAATGATTTCCTCATGAGTAGAGACTGGATTCTCTTGCAATTGTATATTTTGTTTGCCGCCACATACGACCCAGGAGATCAATTATCTATCCGAATCATGCATCTAGAATACTATAAGTTAAATTCTGGACCGTCATCAACTGGCCTATCCGCTGTTCACGGTTTATTTTTGTGATACGGGACACCCTGTATATAAATTAGCTCAGATCAATATTTTAGTACCTGGACAAGATTTTAATTTCAATATTTAGGAAGTTTTCCTGGTAAAACTAAATGACATTTTTGAAATTATTAGCAGTTTTATAAAAAGGTGATGCTCCACTATCAATGTGAAATTTTTTATCGAAATCCGAGTCATCAACTAAATTCAATATTTTTTAATTCCAAAAATTATTTGGACAATTCACTGGGCTTCAATTCTTATAAATTCCCAAACCATTGATTTTAGAGATTTCATCTATATAAGATTTTTTGTTAGGAATTTATTGAACTTTAATAAAGGGCATTATACTAATTTGTTTACGTGAAAGGGTTAGGCAGTAGTGGTTAAATTTATGTGGTAAGAAAGGTAAACACTGCTCTATCGCTCTAAACATTGAACCTATTAAACAACTCTCATGAAGATATCATTTAGATAATTTAATATCTTAAAAGAATGGTCATTTTCTATGATGAGCTCAGATATTTTGGTACCTAGAAAGGATTTTAAATTTTTAATTAGATGATATAGATTAAATATGTGAAAAATATAATAAAATTTAGATTAAAATATTATATAAATTTTAGAAAGATTTCAATTTTTTACTTTACCATATACCATACAGGGCATGGTCAAGTTTTGTAATCGTGCATGGAAAAAAAGTGTTTTTTTCATTTGTTTTCTCGAAATATCTCGAAAACGGCTTAAACTATTTTGATTAAAAAAATTATGCAAAACCATGGCATTTCGGTTTGAAACTAAACCCTAATAAGTGAACATCGCAAAAATTATATTTTTCGAGATACTAACTGTTTTGACAAAATATCTGTTAATAGGTTAGTTAATACGTTAGTGCGTGCGTTATCAAATTTTTATGTACGCTCTAGCTCAAAAACTAGTGTGAATATCAAAACGAAATTTCACATGTATATTAAACTCTTTATATTGCAAATAAGAGCTGATTAGATTTTGGTTGAAATCAAACCAAAAATTAAGGGTGTGTGGAGGCTCTAAAAATTAAATTGATAAAAATTTTCAAACTAAAAAAAAAACTTAGAAATTTACTATAAAATAGATCTATAATAAAAAATATAGTTTATTATTTTGTTCGGGGGGCCCAAAATTGGGGATGGGGTTCAAAAAAATTAGAACTATCAATTTATTTTTACTTAGGAAAAGTGATGTAGGTTTTAGGTGAAACATGATATTAATTAATAAAGTATAGGGTGTGTAGTTTCACAGTGAATGAAATAAAACTCAAAGAGGTTTATACAAACTCATATATTTCGGATTATTAGTCCATCATCAGGAGTTTACAGGTTAAAAACTATCAATTTAAGTCAAAAAGCCTTTAATGGAAGACGAAATTTCGCACATTAACCCTATGCGATCTTCTGAAAGTGACTCACTATGCAGAAATTGAGGGTGGGAGGCAAGCACGTGCCCAGGAGAGGGCTAAGGAGGCTAAAGCCCCCTCCCCCCCGAAATTCTGGAAAATTCGAAGAATTTATTCCATTACAAAAAAGTATATTTCGGAAAAAATTGTACAACAATACTGATTTTCATAAGTGTCAAAGTTTTTTGCGAGACGTAATTAAATTTTAGTTCATCCTGCCCATCAATACATTGGGACTACATAGTGGATCCCGACAAAGTCCTTGATACCATGACAGCTACAGAAATCTCGACGTCTGAACTTGTGAATTCGTTTTTTATTGCGTTATAATACATTTATTATGTATCAATTGTTTATATAAATAAGATTGGAGTAATTTTTGGAGACGGATTTCGATTTAGGCCACAGTACTTAAAAATGAAAAAGAGCTGACAATAAAAAATAAATCGTATGTTTCCTATATTTGATTCAATCGCGAATCAAATGTTTTGATTTTTGTCAAATATTAAGTGAAAATAATACCTGAACTTATATATTTTTTACTTGAAATAATGAAGTTAAATAAATTTATAATTTTCTCGTTAATATACTAAAGAATAATTAACATATTAACGATAATTGTTTTGATATATCGCGAGACTACTGCTGGTTGAAGCTATTGGAGTCTGCTGAGTCTTAAGTCTGGATCAAGAGAAAATGAAAAAGATATGATCCATTTAGCTATAATCAATCGTCATTATTGCGTTTAGCCCGCATGACACTTGGATGGGTCACCAAATGAATTTGAAATCTGAGATGTTATATATTCAATTTTCCCAGTCCAGAGCGCCCGATCTGTTAGCACGTATGTTAGGTGCTTGCCATTAATTAATCCTATGTTTCCTATATTTGATTCAATCGCTTTTGTTAAACCAGCAGTAGTCTCGCAGTATAACCTACATTTGATTCGCGATTGAATCAAATATAGGATATAGCTAAATGGATCATATCTTTTTCATTCTCTCTTGGTCAAGACTTAAGACTCAGCAGACTCCAATAGCTTCAACCAGCAGTAGTCTCGCGATATATATCTTGTTAAAAAGCGTGATCAAAACAATTATCGTTAATATGTTAATTATTCTTTAATATATTAATGAGAAAATTATAAATTTAATAAAAAATATGCCTGCAAAGTGTGAGTCAATTTTGTACCTTATATCTTCCAAGATACTTAAAGAATGAAATTCGTTCTAGGGAGTTTCTAGAGTTGAATATTCGTGTTTAATTAATTACAGCATTTTTCTTATTTTTATCTATTAGTTAACCTGAATTATGTCATCGCCGGTGTCGAGGGGTCCTGAACATTTAATGCATTTTCATTTATTTAGATTTAATTTTAATGGTGGAGTTTTTTTTTTAATTTGCATTGTACCCACTAGAATTATTAGGCCCCCTCTACTTACAAGCCCGAACACCGTTAGTTGGTTAAACATTAAGTTTTTTTAAGTAAAATAAAATCTCAACACAAAAACACTTGTGTAAAAAAAGGACAAGTTCGATTAATAAAATCCGTTTGCCAAAAAAGTAGTGAGATCTAATGTGCTGCCAAGTTCAACATCATCAATTTATTAAATGAGTCGAGAATATATTAGTAACTTCAATTAAAACGCATGTTTTTCATTTCACATGTCCCTCATATTTTTTATTGATTTCACATTTTTAGTTGAAATTATTTTCATAAAACTTGGCTTTTACGCATTATTATGTATGTCACGAATTACTAGTTACCATATCATGGGATCTTAATAAGAGGGGAGTGGTGGAGGCCCTATCAAACAATAATAATAATAATTTAATGCGTAAAAGCCAAGTTTTAGGAAAATAATTTCAACTAAAAATGTGAAATCAATAAAAAATATAGAGGGACATGTGAAATGAAAAACATGCGTTTTAATTGAAGTTACTAATATATTCTCGACTCATTTAATAAATTGATGATGTTGAACTTGGCAGCACATTAGATCTCACTACTTTTTTTGGCAAACGGATTTTATTAATCGAACTTGGCCTTTTTTTACACAAGTGTTTTTGTTGAGATTTCACTTCTTTTTGTAAGTTGGATTTATCCTATAAATTTAACCCCTTCATTTCGGGCCCTGAAGAAGGAAAAGTTTCGATTTTTCAATTTCGTCCTTTATTAATGTGTGAAGCTATACCAGTATGCCAAATTTCAGCATTCTAGGTTCATTGAATTTTTAGTTTATGTTAATTAAGCCTATAACTTTCACCCTTCATTTCGGGCCTTGAAGAAGGAAAAGTTTCGATTTTTCAATTTCCTCCTTTATTAATGTGTCAAGCTATACCAGTATGCCAAATTTCAGCATTCTAGGCTCATTGAATTTTTAGTATATGTTAATTAAGTCTATAAATTTCACCCCTTCATTTTATGTCATGAAGAAGGGAAAGTTTCGATTTTTGGATTTTTCCCATTAATTGTACCACAAACTCTACCTGCCTGCCAAATTTCAGCATTCTAGGGTTAGCGGAAGTACTCTAGAATTTTGATGAGTGAGTCAGTGAGTGAGTGAGTGAGTGACGAAAAAGCCTATCTTTGGCTTCTTGTAACTTGGATGGAATAAACAGTAGAAATATGAAATTTTGTAATTTAGTTAAGCTTCTGGACCAGTATTATGGAAAAAAATTTCAGCCATGTAGAGGTTTCCATTACGAAGTTACAGAGGCGTCAAAATGGCCTGAGTTGTTTCCTGTAAAGGTAGTCTGGCAGTGCACACATCCCCCTCGAATGGAACTTGGCTGGGGCACTGCCGTGCTCCCAGATATAGTTGGTTAAACATTAAGTTTGTTTAAGTAAAATAAAATAGTGGTCTTGTAAACCACCTTTGGGCCTTCGCCCCTTAAACTTCAAGGGAGCAAAAATCCTTACTAGTTAACTTCCCTGCAAAAGTAAAAGAAAATTTTTTCAATCTTATTAATGTTGAGGACTTCCCTTGATATGTTTATTAAGAAAGAATAATTATAAAAAGCTGACGTGTTCTGATGTGGCCATCCACTTGACTTTAGCATACAGCCTGGCCCATCACTTATATTTAATATTTAATAAAATTATTTATAATCATGTAGGGGGAGGGGGTTAGTTTTTGCATTTTTAGATTACTGTGTGCCCACTGATTATGTATACAAAATTTGGTTGAGTTTGAAACAAGAGCCTATATTTTCATTTTTTGACACCCCCCCCCCCCACCCATTTTCGGCGGCTAGTTTTTCCATTTTTATTCTTCTGGGGTCGCTCTGATTATGTATACAAACGACCGGGAACAGGAAGCCAGACATCGTGGCGAAGGACGGGTCGGGGACGGTGTGGGTTCTGGATGTGCAGATAGTGTCAGCGCTCCTCGGACTGGGGGTTGCCCACAGAAACAAAATTAATTATTATAAAGGCAACTCCAGTCTGGTGAGCAACATTGCAACAAGGTTTAGGGTGGGCTCGGGTTCTGTGAGAGTTGAAGCCATCACACTCTCGTGGAAGGGGTGTGGTGGCATAAAGCGGTGCCTCCCCTTGTCGCCCTGGGAATTTCCCAGAGAACTTTAGGCGATATGACCTTCAGGGCGATGGGTTCTTTAATGAATTTTTACAGCTTCAACAGGAGAACTTATAGGGAAATCGCCATGCGGTAGAAATTGTATATAAAAAGAAAAAAAGAAAAAAAAACAATTTTTTTTTGTAAATATATTATGTAAATATTCTTATAATTACGTAAATACTCCTGTAATTAAATTCACCCGACTATGTAAATATTTCTTGTTAGTGGAGACCCCCACCTGCGTGGCCCAATAAACGAAAAATCAATCAACCAAAACTTCGTGTGAAATTTGGTTTCGATATTCACACTAGTTTTTGAGCTAGCTCGTCTACAAAATTTTGGTTTAACGCACAGACTAACGGACACCCAACAAACCGGACAGACTAACTAACTAAATAACTAACAGACATTTTGACAAAACAATTATTATCTCGAAAAATATAATTTTTTCGATCTTTACTTATTAGAACTTTTTTGTAGAGCGAAATGTTATGGTCAGGGTATGGTCAAGTATTGTAATCGTGTATGAAAAAAGTGTTTTTTTTAATGTTTTTTTCGAAATATCTCAAAAACGGCTGAAACTATTTTGATTAAAAAAATTGAGCAAAACCATGGCATTTCGCTCTACAAAAAAGTTTTAATAAGTGAACATCGAAAAAAATTATATTTTTCGAGATAATAATTTTTTGTCAAAATGTCAGTTAGTTAGTCTGTGCTTTACCAAATTTTGTGGACGAGCTAGCTCAAAAACTAGTGTGAATATCGAAACCAAATTTCACAGGTAGTTTTGGTCCATTGAGATTAAGAGCTGATTAGATTTTGGTGCATATCGACCCAAAATTAAGGGGGTGGAGTGGGGTTAAAAATTAAAAATCTAAGCCATTTGAGCAAACTCAATCAAATTTTGTATCCATAATAAGTGGACCCCCAGAAGTCTAAAAATGCAAAAACTAACCCCTCCCCTACATGATTATAAATAGTTTTATTAAATATAAGTGAGGGGCCAGGTTGTATGGTAAAGTCAAGTGGATGGCCACATCAGAACACGTCAGCTTATTTTAATCAAAATAGTTTCAGCGGTTTATGAGATATTTTGAAAAAAGAAGAAAAAAAAACATTCTTTTCATGCACGATTACAATACTTGACCATACCCTGTATGGTAAAGTAAAAATGACAAATATGCAGCGAAGTTAACTATTTGAGCCCTGAAGAAGTCAACAAAGTTGACGAAACGTTAGCAATAAAATATAAATTATCTGCATATAAGATATAGTCCTTATGTCCCTATAACAACTTTAATAATTTAATCGATGGACATAACTAATCAAAATACTTAATACTAGCTTTCCTTATTTCTGTACATATATAGCATCTTATTCTCTCTTTTATTTCTAATATTAATTTCTTCTTTTCTTTAGGCAAATTCAAATACCAGCGGAGAGAAAGAATGCATTGGATCATACTTTCTCTCATCCTGTCTGAGTGAAAGTGAAAGTGAATTCTCCCAGTCATCTCTTTCAATGTAGTAAGTTTCCATTTTATTTTATTGTGTGTGTGGTGTGTGTGCAAGACTAAACTTAATATTATTTTGTTTAAATTCCAATAGCCACTTGAGAATAGTAAAAAGATCACTCTAGTGAAAGAATAGTTGTATTTCCAAAACAAAAAGTATATATATATATATATATATATATAAATTATTAATTTTATAAAAGCTCTTCTAAGGTTGTATCTAGAGTGGGTGGCCAAATTATTATACTTATTTGAAAAATTATATCTGTCATATTTTTTTCAGGGTTTAGCTTACTATTAAACTCATAATATCGTTTCAATTGTTATCTTTATAGGTTTATTAGCTTAGGACACTAAAAATTCAATAATACAAATGAAATTCAATATACAATTTCAATATTTAGTGAATCCTCCCTTTCGAGCAATCCCATTTTGTATGCGCTGCGCCATGATGGCAATTTTTGGCTATTTCTTGAAGTGCAGTTGTATTGTGCCATGCTTTAATAATATTTACTATCAAGCTCCTTTTCTTAGAAATTATTTTATCTTTGCAAATTCCTTTTTTTAGGGCCGCCCATACATTTTCGATCTGGTCGATCATTTACCATAATGTCACCCAACGAGGGATTCGCTTTTTGATCAAATCAGGTAATTTAAAAATTATATATATATATATTATATATACCTTTAAATTCATAGCTGTTTATTTGTATAGTAAAAGAAGCCATCGTTTCATCGAGATCAGGTTCTCTCAGGTACCTCCTCTATTTATTACCTATATTTATTTCTATAATAGTAATTTCAAACTTAATTCTTGAATTTAATATTTTTTTAGTTATTTGTTATTAGTGTTTTCTTCACTTTTCAAATTAAAAATTTAATTTGATTTATAGATTGTTTAATTTCAAAAATTCCTCTCTCGATATATATTTAGTAAAAGTAGCAACTAATTTTGCAATAATTTTCTTAGGTGACGAAATCACTTGAGCAACGAGATCATCGGCTGCGAGTTTAGTCTTTTCTTTTAACGACGAGGTTAGTATTTATTCTATAGGTATATCTTCTGATTTCGTAATTTCAAAGATATTGTCATGAAAATTTCATTATTTTTCATTATCTCTCAAAGCTTCTTGAGCTACAAATTAGATTACCCCCACCTTTATTTCAGATAGTTCAATGTTTTTATTCAAAATTCTTATCAAAAATGGTAGAGTAGAGTAAATTTATCATTGATAATTTAAATTTCATTCACTTTTATATTTTTTCTATTTCATCTCATTTAATATTATATTTATATAATTTCAAATTTTATTTTCTCTTCTTTTTCATGGATCCTTCACTTTGGTGATGTTTCGATGCTGTCTTTTATCACATCCGACACATTTATGTCTTCACACTATCAGCGCACCAAATATGAGTATATATTTTTAGCATGGCATTTAGTTAAAATTTTCAAAGGAATTGTTTTATAGCTAGATTATAGTAGGCAAAGAATTAGGATGTTTTCTTTTTTTCAGCATACCCTCTAGCTACAACCAGTAAATGTAATACTTAACTTATTTTCATATATTAATATATATTAAAGTTTTCCTTTCAATTGTAATTTAATAAATTTTTAATTAAATAATTTGGCTATTAAATGTTTCATAAATGCAATTAATATTATATCAAATTAATCTCAATCATAACATGAATTGATTTTCGTTTTATTTTAGTTTTCAATTTTTTGCAATTCTTAATATGAAAAAAAATTAAAATCACTCTAATCATTTTATTTTTCAATAAATAATTTTTTTCTTGAAAATTTTCAATTTTTAAAAATCAGATTAGGGGATTTCAGATCCCTATTTCATCTTTATCTGAAGTGAAGCAACAAGGGAACCATTGGAGTATCTTCACAAAGTATGAGAATTTATTAGAATAGTACATTTTGTGTAGGGATTTTCAGGTTTCATCGCCTCGACCACCGATGGGATTCATCGTTATTTTAATATCAAATTTAATTCTTATGTGATTGAAAATTATTAAAATTAAATTCACAGTTTCAGTAGATGTAGTATGCTGTAGTTTAGAGGGAGGGTGGGATGATATGCCATGCCAACGATGACGCTCTCTCTTTCTGTTTTGGAGACCTGCATTCTTCCCTTTAATTTCCTTCCTGGAGACAGCAAATGCGGTGTCGTCTATCTTAGGCCTCTTAGGGCCGGTTGTATGTCGCAAAGTAAATACTTTTTACCACTAACAAACGGTAGATGGTAAATGGAGCCACTGGGATGGCCAATCAGATGACAGGCACTGATACCGTTTGTTAGTGGTAAAAAGCATTTACTTTGCGACATACAGCTGACCTTAAAGATATTTTGTGATCTGTTTCCTCTCTTGAACCTTCTAATTTAGTTTTAAGGTTATTTTAGTATTAAGACCCGCAAGAGAGCTAAAATCGACGCCACTCATTTGTTGGACCCATGAATGAGTTACGAAGGAAGTGACCTATTCGATCGGATTTCTAAAGATCGAGGTCCAGGTTCATCTTGCATGTGCTTGCATGTTTTGTGTCTAACCGAAAAGTCGTCGTTTGACGCCTTGTTCAAATGGAACAATGGGGTGGAAATGGGAGCCTGGTGACTTTATGTCTTTGAGGGCGGGTTTGAGATGGCTCTATGGACTAGAACGAAGACCAGAAGGTTGTCCGTTGCTTCCTCGGGAATAACCTAAGGAAGAAGAGCGGCTGCCTGGTGGCTAGGGGCACGAGGGCTCTGCTGGCCGGTTGGCGGAGACCGTGCACTGCGTTACACTTAAAGTTATTTTTCTCATATATTTAACCTCTTGCTTAATAAGGTTTTTCACTTTTCTCCTCTAGCTGGTAAACATACTGAAATATGAACATGGTATTTATTATTTTTAGATGAGAGCAAGTGGAAATGTTAGGTAGGATCTCTTTCAGCTCGCCCTGATCTCTCGTTCTATCCGTATTCCAAAAAATCTAGGCCACTCTCACTGATACTTACGTCTTCAGGCTCTCTCGAAGTCCGATTATAAGAATTCGAATTTTACTCTGATATTTCAAATTGTAAGAATTTGATTTGTATGAAATATAATTTGAATTTTCCGCGAATTAAAGGGGTTTATTTCGTTTACTATATACATATTAATAACTAAATTTGTATGTAGTAAAAGGGTGGGGGGTTGCTACTAATGTTTATGTCAAGTATTATAGGTGTATTCACTCAAAAAAGCTTTTTTCAACATCTGGAGACGTTGACAAAGACAAGATATAGACGGAGCGCACACAGTGCAACGCAGGTGAATATATAATATTACTCTCATAATTTATAACTTTTAAGGAGATAGTTGTTGGTTCTAGGTGAAACATTTTTTAATATTAAGAAATTAAGTAAAATTACGAGGTAGGTTTTACATAAAATAAAACAAAAATGACTTTTTATCTCGATATATACTTTCGAGTTACGCCCATCCTTATAGGAGATAAAAAACTCATTTTTCTTTTATTTTATGTGAAACTTGCCTCGGAATTTTACTTAATTTCTTATTATTTATAATTTATTAATATTCAGTACATAGTACTTGGCTTTGGCCGTAATTTATGTTGATCCGGCGATGATAGTTGAGATAATAAGGCCTCTTGGAGAAAAAGATGTCGACTTCTTTGATAAAATAAAAATTATTTTTCTATAAGTCGCATAATAGATTTGTTTAATTGGAAATTGAAAAAAATTTGAAACATTTTCGTATTTACTCTTTTTATTTATATGTATATGAATGCTTGTGCAACTGCTCATGACGTTTTTCTGTTTTTATAGACTGAAGATGTTACAGAATTTCTACCGAAAGTCTATCGAATTTTTTGCAATTTCCAAATAAACATATCTATTTTCGACTTATAGAAAAAGGATTTTTATTCATCAGAGAAGTCGTCAACTTTTTCTCAAGAGGCTTTATTATCTCGACTATCATCACCGGATTTCATAATTTTTTTTGTCTCTTTTTTTTCTTAAATAATTGAGTGTTTGCAAAATTTTTTCCCTACTATCTAAACAATATTTTACATAGGTCATTTGAATGATTCGTTTTTCGATGATATACCATAATATAATACAATTTTTCTTTATTTAGTTTTTTATTTTAATCATGTGTATGTTTCATTTCTTTTAGCTGAAGTTGAGAAGTATGTTTGTAGCTGCGGAGACATCACGACCCATAACTTCAAAGCGTCTACAAGTCAGGACTACGGTAGGCATTCTTACTCAATGAGATTTACATTTATTTGAATAAAAATAATATTATATCTTAATTGAAATTTTGATATCGATATACACATCAACTTGAACTTTGAATATCATTTTTCAATGATATACCATATATACAATTTTATTTTTATTAAGCCAGGTATATATTAAAATGATGTGATAATGTGATATTACATCAACTGGTGTGGGCACCACACGACTTTCACATTAGTTTCTCCTTTATTTGAATTTGAAATAATAATACCAATTTTTCTTCAAATTGAAAGTTTCTTTTCCTGAAATTAGCAGAATTTTTATAAATTAAAGGAGAAAATAAAAGAGTGTGTCTTCTGCTGGAAAAATACATTTTTTAATTTATTTTTTTTAATTGAGTGTCTTATATTTTTGAAAACGTTAATGGAAATTTTTTTCAAAAAAGAACAACTTCAGGGTTTCATACTTGTATTTTAATTTTATGAGAATTTATATAAGGACTATTTTATCAAAGATCTTAGTAGACTATTATGTATAATATATTATATGCCAGAAGGTTTCGCCCCTCAGGAGTCGAACCCGAGCGCCAACTTGCTATTCGAACAGAGACAAATTTCCTCTGACATACATATATAACTGCCCGCATAGCAAGTTGACGCTAGGGTTTCGACTCCTAGGGGGCGAAACCTCTGTCATATAATATATACATAATAATCTACTAAGATCTTTGATAAAATTATCCTTATATAAATTCTCATATAATTAATTTTTTAATTTAATTTTTTAATGTGAAATAATTGTAATAGACTGATGAAGAGGTGAAACCCTCGAAACTATAATATCGTTGTAAATAAATTTTAAAATTGATTTTTCCAGCAGAAGACACACTCTTTTATTGCCTCATTTAACCAATTTTCTTCATTCAAATTACTTCAATTTGGATTTCTTCCAAACCAGTTTTGGGAAAACCGAAAAAAAACGAAATTGCAAAATACCAAAAATCTTCAAGTAAACATGTAATTCTGGTTCTTCGATTTTACCCAAAGTCTTACGGTACTTCTTCTAGCCTCTGAGATAGCTTAAGTTTAAACTCTCAAAGCTCTGCGACTTACTATATTTGACACTTGGTATCTATAGTAGCTTACTTTATCATTTTATTTCTTTCATTGCACTCCTTCAAATATATAGTCTTTTTCTTCAATTTTAATTTTATAGCACAGAAAAAAATTTATTTTGCAACTGCATATGGTATCTTTTCATATTTCAACAGATTATCAAAGCTGGTTAGAATATCATCGTTAATCTGTTAAACGTTAATTATCGAAATTAACATAATGCTTAACGATTTAACTTTTAAGTTAAACTAAAAAATATTAATGGTTTTCTTAACTTCCGTTAACTTTAGTCTGTTACATTGGATGTTGGCGTGGTTTTGTTTGAGTTTCACCACTATTACTCAGTCTGAAGAAAGAGCCAAAGGCCACAAATCTCTGAAAAACAAAGCTCACAATTTAGTCAGAATTTGGTTGGACTCAAAGTCAAAAGACTGTTACAGATGTTGTATTTCTAGGTGAACCAGTTTTAATAGAACTGTTTATTAAATATAACACTGCTATTCCATCTAGTGCTGCAGTTGAACGTATTTTTTCTACAATAAAAGGTATTTTACTGGCGAAACGATCATCATCGCTGCACTAGGTGCATATATTTCTGTGTTTTCTTCCTAAAAGTATCAAAAACTTAATCTAACTAAACTACTTGTTTTATTTACCTGTGTACCCAAACCAAGTCTCTATTCTATTATCTTTAATATACATATAGGTAATGCTTAAACAGCAGTATAACATAACTTTTAGATGGTTAACTTTTAACGGATAACTTTAACTTGGGTTAAATTTTATAAATAGTGTTATTATAATTAAATTAGTCTTTAACAATTTCAATTTGTTATCCTCTAATATGGCTTGTTAAACGAGTCAATGTTTGTTGTGAATAGAATGTGAAACAAGTGCCTCTTTTTATGTGAATTCAATAAGCTTCTCTTTTTCAAAGAATTTTTTTCCTTTTTTTGTAAAATTTCTGCCTTTTTGTGTATCGATTCGACCCCCTATCACATTTCGAAGGGCGGACGAGTAGCCCTATTATAACACCCTCGGTATTCACAAAAAGGTGATTTTTCGCACAAATATACAAAAAAAAAATTACTCATATATCTAGACACTGGAGGGTGACTTGGTTTTGAAAGGGAAAACCGACAATTTGTGAATTAGAGGGGCGGATTGCGTGTTTTGAGGACGGCCACCTAGAAGCATCGGACAATAAAAGCTGTTTTAGGTTTTGGTCGGGGGCAAATTGAGTGAATGAGGGTGGCGCTGAAGCATTACACGGAGATTAGAGCCACCCCCATTTGGGGCCCTCTTGGAGCAGGTGAGCCCTCAGGCCAAGCTCTCATAGGAGCCCCGCCCCGGGTATTAAATCCTATTGACCACCCGGGCAAAGACCTTTACCTATACAAGCTCAAGACTCCAGATGCCTTCAATCGATATAGAGCTTAATTTAATTTGTACTTGGAAAGATCATTTCAAGGGAGTAATTATTTATTTCGCAAATTTTCATGGTGTATATTAAAAAAATTATCACTACTTGACAAAAATTAAACAAAAATTTGTAACCGTAAACCGTCAAAACGACGAAAAAAGCCATTTTGACCTATTTCCTAGTCCCATTATATTTAACATCAATATTTGAAATCAAAATATTTTGCTGACCTAATAGAAAACAGCTTTCTCTTTGATTTTTATATTACCATTTGAATTTAGCTCAATTAGAATTCGAATTATAAGTAAAAACCTAAGACCATATTATGTTTTTATCTATATGTTTATAATCACATAGTTTTAGTTTTTTAGTTATAACTCGAGTTCGAATTAAGCTAAAAAGACGTACTAATTAGAAAATCAAAGAGAAAGCTGTTTTCTATTACCTCAACAAAATATTTCAAATATTGCTGTTTAATATCTAATGCGACTCAAAAATAGGTCAAAATGATATTTTTGTTGTTTTGACCGATAATATCTCAAAATTCTGACCTGTTATAAAAAATCAGGAAATTGCTATGATAATCAGCGTATAAAATTCTACTGCAATCCATTGTTAGGTTTACGGTTAAACATTTTTGCCGACCAGTGTTACCTATAGTCCAGTCAACAAACACTGTTTTTTACTTTATCCAATGCAAAGCATGGGTAAAGTATTGCAATCGCTCTCGGGGCAAGCGTGGCTTCAAAGGGTCCTCAGGTAAAGACTACGGAACCCATGGACTCAATTAAAGTCACAAATTGTAGTATTCAATTAGGTTGAATTTTAGCACGTGACGGTTTTGCCAAAAATTACATGCGGTCTCGTCGAGAGGCCAAAAAGTGCGATTTTTTCATTTAGTGCGTGCGGATGTATGTATGTATGTATGGATGGATGTATGTTATCGCTTTTTTGGCCCACGATTTTTTCCACACCGTTGCACCGATTGAAATGAAATTGAAAACCTACCATTAGTTTAACAAAATGAAGCGCTGATTAGTTTTTGGTACATATCGACCCACAAACATTAGTACTTTATTTCAGTACTTTTTTAGTTTTTTCTAAATATCTTGAAAATGACTTAACCAATTTTGATGAAATTTAATATCCTAATTAAGTACCTTGGGGACCACAAAAAAGGATAAATAAAGTTTTTAGTAAAATTATATTTTAAAGTACTTTACTCTAGAGTAAGAGAGTACTTTTTAATTTTTTAAATTCTTTAAAATTTATTCATTTGAACCTTTTAATATAGCTCATTTAGCCTTGCTTAAGTAAGAATGGATAGGCTTCTCTCTGTGAAATGCTAAAAATTTGGGAGGAAATTTTATAAGTAACCATAGCAACTGCGTTGTTTTCTTATCCCTTACCTTTGCAGAATACATAGAGGAATCGACTTTAAACCAAAAATAGCGATTGATTCTCATCTAGTACTTGAGGAATAATCATTCTATATTGGATTTTTGACGTTTCGGTTTTTATTAGTAACCATTGCTGAAGACATAGAGAAATCGATTTTAAACCAAAAATAGCGATTGATTCTCATCTAGTACTTGAGGAATAACCATTCTATATTGGATTTTTGACGTTTCGATTATTATTGGTAACCATTGCTGAAGACATGGAGGAATCGATTTAAACCAAAAATAGCGATTGATTCTCATCAAATACTTGAGGAATAACCATTCTATATTGGATTTTTGACGTTTCGGTTTTTATTAGTAACCATTGCTGAAGACATAGAGAAATCGATTTTAAACCAAAAATAGCGATTGATTCTCATCTAGTACTTGAGGAATAATCATTCTATATTGGATTTTTGACGTTTCGATTATTATTGGTAACCATTGCTGAAGACATGGAGGAATCGATTTAAACCAAAAATAGCGATTGATTCTCATCAAATACTTGAGGAATAACCATTCTATATTGGATTTTTGACGTTTCGGTTTTTATTGGTAACCATTGCTGAAGACATAGAGGAATCGACTTTAAACCAAAAATAGCGATTGATTCTCATCTAGTACTTGAGGAATAACCATTCTATATTGGATTTTTGACGTTTCGGTTTTTATTGGTCACCATTTCTGAAGACATAGAGGAATCGACTTTAAACCAAAAATAGCGATTGAGTCTCATCAAATACTTGAGGAATAACCATTCTATATTTGATTTTTGACGTTTCGGTTTTTATTGGTAACCATTGCTGAAGACATAGAGGTATCGACTTTAAACAAAAAATAGCGATTGATTCTCATCTAGTACTTGAGGAATAACCATTCTATATTGGATTTTTGACGTTTCGGCTTTTATTGGTAACCATTGCTGAAGACATGGAGGAATCGACTTAAAATCAAAAATAGCCATCGATTCTCATCTAATACTTGAGGAATAACAATTCTACATTAGGTTTTTGACGTTTCGATTATTATTGGTAACCATTGCTTAAGACATGGAGGAATCGACTTAAAATCAAAAATAACGATCGATTCTCATCTAATACTAGAGGAATAACCTTATTGCATTCCATTTTTGATGTTTTGACTATTAATGGCAACCTCTACTGAAAACGTGGAAGAATAGACTTAAAATCAAAAAGACTAAAATCTTTTTTGGTAAACAACTCAAGCTTGAGTTGTTTGCCATAAAAGAATTTAGTCTTTTTGATTTTAAGTCTATTCTTCCACGTTTTCAGTAGAGGTTGCCATTAATAGTCAAAACATCAAAAATGGAATGCAATAAGGTTATTCCTCTAGTATTAGATGAGAATCGATCGTTATTTTTGATTTTAAGTCGATTCCTCCATGCCTTCAGCAATGGTTACCAATAATAATCTAAACGTCAAAAACCTAATGTAGAATTGTTATTCCTCAAGTATTAGATGAGAATCGATGGCTATTTTTGATTTTAAGTCGATTCCTCCATGTCTTCAGCAATGGTTACAATAATAACCGAAATGTCAAAAATCAAATGTAGAATGGTTATTCCTCAACTATTAAATGAGAATTATTTTTGAATTAATGTCAATATGAACTACAAATTGCAAGTGATATCTGATTAATAATAAAGGAACAAACATATTAATATTTCAAATGAATTTGGATAAAGTTTAGCAACGATCCGTTGCAGTTTATTTTCATACATATTCATTTTTCATACATATTCGCGGGAAAATATCTAAAAAATCATAAGAATTAGAGAAAAATTAAATAAGAGCAATATTATAGAAAATTTTATAAGCTTTCATTTTGCTTAAAATATATTTTCTCTACGACCCACGGTTTTTTAGATATAAGCGAAAAACCAAAAAACGATACATTTCCACCTCCTCCCGCTTCTAATCCCAGTAGCTAAGGACTTGGGGACTTTTAGTATTAGAGCAGGAAGTGAGTATGAAAAATGTGAGAACCGCACTTTATCAACGAATATTAACTGAGAATAGCTCAAAGATTAATAATTAGGATCTTGCAAGCCCATTTTTTGGTCCAATTTTTTTATCGGGGGCTCTTACCTATAAAGGAAATTGATGGTGTACATGCTATGGATCCGGTTATTTTAATTATAATTTATAATTTTTTTTATAATAAAAGTGATAATAGGTTGTTAAATGAAGTGGAAAACAAAAATTATAGTTGAAAAAAATTATGTATTATTAATAAAACATAATATATAATAAGAAACAGAGAATCCCAACAGAAATACATGAAAGCGACTGAAATATTTACTCTTTTTTATTCTGACAATAATTATTTTATACATTTACACACTGAAATACAACATAATTCTGACTATTTGCAACTACAAGACATTGTTTTACAATTAGATGTACATTTACAAGGTTGAATCAATGACTCATGCAAATTAATTAAATTAATCTTAAGAAATTCAAAGAGAAATTCAAAGATGTTTTTATAAAGCGAAATTTAGAGAATACTTAGCGAGACTACCGTTTTATAAGAACCATTGAGGTCCAGCTGATTCTCCATCCTGACCTGTCCCTCTGGGTGGTCCGGGGTGGGGTATCATGCGGGCTATACGCGGATTGATACCGGGTAACATCTAGATGGACCATATCTTTTTTCGCTCTCTTGGTTCAGGATGGAGAATCAGCTGGACCTCAATGGTTCTTATAAAACGGTAGTCTCGCTAAGTATTCTCTAAATTTCGCTTTATAAAAACATCTTTGAATTTCTCTTTGAATTTCTTAAGATTAATTTAATTAATTTGATAATTTTCTATATTTGTATAAATATACTAGAAAAACAAATTTACTTATAATTTGTTAAAAATTCCGTTGAGTGGATTTGCTCGCGAGTTTACTCCGCGGAATTCTAAATTAATTTGACTCATGCAAAGATGGCTTTGTCATTTGCCGTGGAAGTAGATCACCATTGTGCTCTTCATAGCCAAATAAACAGTAATTAATCATTTCCAATTGTGTTCTATGAGCATTTTTCCAGATAAATATTTGTATACATTAGCCCTTAACAAATGCAAATGTAATGCATCTGATGGGCATATCACTTTCATTAAATTAAAGCTAAAACCTATGTTTTGGAATATCGGCAGTTAACTATTTTTTTGAAAAAAATATACCTGCAAACTATTTCTAACTGGTCTAATTGTTGGCTATTTAGGTGGAGTGGGGGGGTCCGGGGTGGTTGTCCAGGAGGCGTGAGCGGGGGTGGGGTCCAGGGGGTGGGGTGCAGTAACGGGGAGATTTTTATAAGAATTTTAAATTAAAAATAAAATTAATATATAACTTTTAACTGAAGCAAAAAGTTGCCGACTATCGCTCGGTGGCTCCAGGTACTGATCTTTTAAAGGCGAACCATTATACTTTTTGTACTAGATGAAGGAGACAGTATCAGCCAAAGATGGAATCACTGGGTTCAATAAAACACCTTTAATAAGACGATTCGGCCTGAATTTTATTTGGCCCTCTTCAGTCAATTAGTCAATCTTTATAGTTTTTATATATACATTTTTAAAAACATTTATTTTGATAATATTCTAAAAGAAAAATCTATAGTACTTATTATAATCGGCTTGCGCGACGACCGACGCCGAGGAGGTTTTTTTAATTTTAAAAACCCACTAATAGTTCATGACAAATAAATTGATATATTAAAAATAAGAAATTTAAATTATAATTTTTTTGCAACGAAATTTTCTCTGAAGAGAGACGGACTGGTAGAAACTTTAATTGAATGTAATGGAAGGCGGCCCGGAGGTAGTGAGGAAAGAAAAAATTAACACATATAAAATAAAGTGTAATTTATTCGGAATCCTTCCTCCTTTCCTTTCAAAACCGACGTTTCGGTTTGAAGAAGGAGGGAAAAATCCTCCGAAACGTCGGTTTGAAAGGAAAGGAGGAAAGATTCCAATAAATTACACTTTATTTTATGTGTTAATTTTTTCTTTCCTCACTACCTCTGGGCTGCCTTCCATTACATTCAATTTAAATTATAATTTTTCAAAACCATTAGGGGGTCTAGGCGGCGTAGTCCTCTAGCCAGCAAAGATGCCCGCAGAAAGTGGGCTTCGCAGCTGGTTGATATATGTTCCAATATGCAAGCTGTATTAGATTTTAGCTATATTCTTATATAAATATTTTTAAATTTAATAATTTTTACAATACTTAACCAAAGTCAAATTCATTTTCCGTTACTACTCATATTACTGTGTTGAAAAAGACTTTTTATTATATATGAAAAGCAAGATCGCTCGAAACATGGAATAATAAAAAGATTGCCTACTACCCACTAACCATCTAAGACACCAGAATGAATAAACCGAAGAAGACAGCAGAAATCCTGTCTGGATCGAGCACAAAGAGCGAGGCTCCAATTCAAGACATTCCGTCACGTTCCTGTCATCTTTGAGTTATTAAATTGTGTTAGATAATTTTTGATCACTGTTTTTATTATTAGATCATTGTGGTTTAATTTCAAAAACACTCATAATAAGTAGCTCAAATTTGAAAAGGTATATTAATAATTATAATATAATAATATATTCAATATTTGTTAGGATAGGATTCATTAAATATCTTACACAATAATTCATATTCTGTGAGCACCAATACGATTAGAATTGCAAAAACCAACCACCCGAAATGGGGAGAGGATGAAAATAATGAATATGATAGTCCTTTGGACTAAACTCATCCAAATTTTGTATACATAATCTGTGGGCTCCAAGAAAACTAGAAATAGGGTGGAGAGTGATCGGAGGTAGGGGGATGTAGAGGGTGCAGGGGTCCAGAATAGGGTTGATGGGATGGAGAGTGATTGGAGGTAGAGAGAGGGTCCAGGGTTCGAGGATAGGGCTGGTGGGATGGATGATTATCGGAGGTGCAGTTCGCTCCCTGCTAGCACGATGGAGGGGGACATCATCACTTCTAGTATTTTATAAAACAAAAACAGTAGGTACCGTATACTTCTCGTTTATCCGCTTTGCGGCTAATCTCTGGTCAATCTCAAGTGATGAAGGAACAATAACTGCTGACGAATTATTTTGTGCAAAAGTAAACTTGAAAAACTATGTAACTATGGGTACTAGGATGGTACTTATTTTGGGTAACTTCGAATTTTTACGCTGATAGAGGCTCATATGGTTTAAAACGAGGGGTGAATCGCGATTGGAATTAGGTGTACACCGTCTTTGGAATTATTTGGAATTACTTTGGAATTCATTAGATAATCTATTGTCATCTATTGTCTTCTACTTGGAAATGAAACTGGAAGTGGAAGTAGATGTACACTATTTTAGGTCGCGGTTCACCCCTCGAAATAAATAAAAAAAAATATCCCCCCAAGTTTTAAGTCTCTATCTTAATTTTAATCTAGTTCCGCACAGCGATGCAAGTTTCCCATTTAATAACATGGGGTTTTTGGCAGTTAACGATCAATTTTTATTTCGGCCAAAGTAATGGTTCAAAAAATTGAAACTCTGTAGACTTTATCCTTATATTAGTAGCTATCCTTAAGAATTTTTATAGAATTTTAGCTATTATAATTTTCGAGCCTATAACTTACTAACATTAAGATATAGCAATATTTTATCTAGCTGTAACTCCAAAATTATAATAGCTAAAAATCTGTAAAAATTCTGAAGGATAGTTACTATTATAAGGTTAAAGTCTACATAGTTTCAGATTTTTGAACCATTGCTTTGGCCGGAAAAAAAAATTGATCGTTCAATGCCAAATACCCCATGTTATTTAGATGGGGAAACTTGCATCGCTGTGCGGCACAGGTTAGAATTGAGATAGAGACTTGAAACTTGGGGGATATTTTATCTTATTTATTTCAAACCATATGAGCCTCTGTCAGCATAAAATTTCGGAAATATCTAAATTATGGACTACTCTGAATTGGCACACATACATATGTTTAATTTGTAAAATAATAAATTTTTAAACCTGCTTCTATTGTGAATAAACATGCAGAATTGTCTTATCCATATCCGTATCCATCATCAGAAAACTTCTAATAAATTCTCTGGTTGCTCCTCTGATCGACTACTGTTGCCTTGTATATAATAGTTTAAATCAGGAATTAAACACTAAGCTTGAGAGATTATTGAACAGCTACATTAGGTTCATTTTTGATGTCCCTTTTGATGAACACATTACGCCCTACTACGATGAACTGGGTTGGTTAAGGCTTCCTAAGAAGAGAGGCTATAGCTCTAGGAATTTTTCTCTTCAATCTGTTTAAAAGCAAGTCCCCTAAGTACATTATATAGTAAATTTCTGTTTAAAACTCTGTAAGTTCCAGAGCTTTGCGGACTTATAGTCTTGACTTTCAAATTCCCATAGATAGGTCATCATCCTATACTAGGTCATTCTCTGTCTATTCCGCGAAGCCCTGGAATAAAATTCCTGCCAGTATGAGGGGGCGAAGTCGCTCGGAGCTTTTAAAACAAAGTAATTTGATTTATTAATGAGTCAGCAGAGAGCTGGATGATGGGTGGATTGAGATGTTATACATATATTAAAAAAAAATTTTTTGTTCATGGTGATCATTTTGTGATATATTTATTTTCTTGTAATTTGATTTTAAATTATCAATTAATCTTAATAATTTTTCCTTTTTTACTTTATCCAATGCGAAGCATGGGAGAAAGTATTGGAATCGCTCTCGAGGCAAGTGCGACTTCAAAGGGTCCTCAGGTAAAGACTACGGAACCCATAGACTCAATTAAGGTCACAAATTGAAGTATTCAATGAGATTGAATTTTAGCACGTGACGGTTTTGCCAAAATTACCTGGAATCTCGTCGAGAGGTCAAAAAGTGCCATTTTTTTACTTTATTTGGAAGTGCGTGGGGATGGATGGATAGATGTGTGTGTGTGTGTGTGTTTTTGTTTTTTTTTTTTTTTATGATAATGATGAGAGAAGGAGCTACACCAAAAAAGGTGCAACCCCTAAAGGCCTGGGTTGGCCCCTCCATCGTGAAAAGAAGATGAAAGAATTTTATGGGTTGGGCGGGGGTCGAAGGTATCTGTGGATACGGGTCTTAAATAGCTGAAGGTTATAGGTCGCGGGAAAGATGGTGGCAGGGAGCGAGTTCCAGTCTCTGGAGGTCAAAGGGATAAAAGAGTTGGCGAAAGCGCTTGTTCGAAATTTATCCAATTTGACAGCGAAGGTGTCAGGTGTGTGTGTGTGTTATCGTTTTTTTCGTCCACGTTCGACCGCGTTGTTTTCTTATCCGTTACCATTGCTGACGACTTGGAGGAATCGACTTAAAATCAAAAATAGCTATTGATTCTCATCTAGTACTTGAGGAATAACCATTCTATATTGGATTTTTTAGGTTTCGGTTTTTATTGGTAACCCTTGCTGAAGACATGGAAGAATCGACTTAAAATCAAAAATAGCGATTGATTCTCATCTAGTACTTGAGGAATAACCATTCTATATTGGATTTTGAGGTTTCGGTTTTTATTGGTAACCATTGCTGAAGACATGGAGGAATCGGCTTAAAATCAAAAATAACGATCGATTTTTATCTAATATTAGAGGAATAACCTTATTGCATTTCATTTTGATGTTTTGACTATTAATGGCAACCTCTACTGAAAATGTGGAAGAATCGACTTAAAATCAAAAAGACTAAATTCTTTTTTGGTAAACAACTCAAGCTTGACCTATGCTAAAGGAAAAATGGATAAGTGATTGTTATTATTTCAAAGAGAAGAGGGTAATAAAAAGAAAATCTCCAATTGTTTATATTCCAAAGATGCTTATAATTTAATTAAAATAAAAACACGATGAAAACGCGTTTTTTTGTTCGTTCTCCGGCTATGTTTTGTCAACATTTCGACATCGGGAACGAATTCGCCGGGGGCTTTTCTTTGCTTTCGCTTCTCATCTCCACCCCCCAACCAGCCTCGTTTCTTCTCCATCCCTCCACCGCACCACCGTTGGTTCCCCCTATTCGGATGCTGCGGGTCCAGCGGCGCCGTAACGACTGAGATAGATCGGGCCATCGGGCGCCGCTCTTCATTACGGTCCGTGCGGGCCCCTAGTGCAATCACTCAGCTCCACCCCCGAGCCACCCCCTAGGGCCTAGGGCCTAGGGCACCGGTGGCCGTTTCGCTCGCTCACTCGCTCACTCCTATCTCCATCGCTAGCTCTTCTTTGTCGATCTCCGTCCTTTCTCTTTCTTCCCTTATCTAGTTTACTTTGAGCTGGCCACTGCAAAACGTGAGGTCTTGGCATCGAGAGAGAGACTCGTTAGGCATTTTAATCTTCCAATAGCCCAATAAAAATTCCCTTTTCTTAATCGAAAAAAAATAATTATCTAAATTCTTTGAGCTTTCATTATATCAATCTATCTATCTACTCTTATTAAACGAGCAAAAATTGTTTATATATTTATTTGTTTGTATATATATATATATAGTACCTGGAGCCACCGAGCGACGCTCGGCAACTTTATGCTTCAGTTAAAAGTTATATATTAATATTATTTTTAATTTAAAATTTTTGATAAAAACCACCCCGTCACTGCACCCCCCCCCGGCACCTCACCCCCATACCAGCCCCACTACGCCACTGGACCTCCGCCCCATACCACACCCGCACACCACACCCCCGCCACGCCCCCTGGACAACCATCCCGTAGCGCCCCCGCGCACCGCAACCCCGCTATGCCCCCTGGACTCCGAACCCGCCACTCCACCAACCCCGCACCCCACCTCCTGCACCACACACCCCTCCCCCAGTTTTTGTATTTCTAATTTTCTAGTAGCCTACAGATTATGTATATATAGGTATTTAAATAAATTCCGTATAATTATTTTTTTAATTAAATAACAATTAATCGAGTTCTATAATAATCAATTAAATTGACAAATTCTAATATATAATCATATTTCTTATTTACTCTCTGTGGGATTTAATACTTGAATTTATAATCAATTCAATTTTTTTTTTAAATTTTATTAAACCAATTATTTCACATGAATTTATGCATACATTCTTTTTAAGCTTCGATTCCGGAGATTACTTCTCCACCATCGAGTGTCCTTGATCATCTTTTATTCCTTGTTTTTAATAAGAGGAAAAATTAATTAAATAAAAAAACCTCTTTTCCTATAATTATTTCAATTCCATTATTCTCTCCCAATAATTTCCCAATCGTCAATCCATCAATTAAATTTTTTTTTTTTATAAATTTTATTAAACCAATTATTTTACATGAATTTATGCATACATTGTTTTGAGCTTCGACTCCGGAGATTACTTCTCCACCATCGAGTGTCCTTGATCATCTTTTTAGTCCTTGTTTTTAATAAGAGGAAAAAACTAATTAAATAAAAAAACCTCTTTTCCGATAATTATTTCAATTCCATCATTTCTCCATTCCCCATCAATTAAATTTTTTAATTTTAATATATATACCTACATAATAGTTGCTATAACCTATTAGTTGGTTTTAAAATTAAAAAAAACAATCAAAAATAAAAGATAATTGAAAAAATGTAAACAAACTTTTTTATTGACATTTTCAACTATCAATAGTTACTTTAATTAAGAAAAGATCAATTAAGATTAAATTTGTCGGGTTCCAGACCTAGCCAGATCGCTTTCTCGTCCTCAAAACGTGTTAATAGAATTTGTTTCATCAAAATCGGTAGAGCCGTTTTCAAAATAGAACTAAGATTCAAATATACAAACAATTAAATATATAATTAAATTAAATATATTTCGAATAAGCTGACGTGTTCTGATGGGGCCATCCACTTGACTTTACCATACAACCCGGCCCCTCACTTATATTTAATAAAATTATTTATAATCATGTAGGGGAGGGGGTTAGTTTTTGCATTTTTAGACTCCCACTGATTATGTATACAAAATTTGGTTGAGTTTGGTCAAATGGCCAAGATTTTAATTTTTTGACCAATTTTTTCACCCCCCCCCCCCCCCCCCCCATTTTGGGTGTTTAGTTTTTCCATTTTTAGTCTTCTGGGGTCCCACTGATTAGATTATGTATACAACATTTGGTTGAGTTTGGTCAAATGGCCTAGATATTAATTTTTTGACCCAGCACCCCCCCCCATTTTGGGCGGTTAGTTTTTGCATTTTTAGACTTCTGGGGTCCTATTGATTATGTATACAAAATTTGGTTAAGTTTGGTAAATGGCTAAGATTTTAATTTTTTCACCTTGCACCCCCCACCCCCATTTTGGGTGGTTAGTTTTTGTATTTTTAGACTTCTGGGGTCCCACTAATTATGTATACAAAATTTGGTTGAGTTTGGTCAAATGGTCTAGATTTTTAATTTTTAACCCCCCTCCACCCCCCTTAATTTTGGGTCGATATGCACCAAAATTTAATCAGCTCTTAATCTTCAAACTACGTGTGAAATTTGGTTTCGATATTCACACTAGTTTTTGAGCTAGCTCGTCCACAAAATTTGGTAACGCACAGACTAACAGACATTTTGAGAAAACAATTATAATCTCAAAAAAAATAATTTTTTCGATATTCACATATTAGAGCTTTTTTGTAGAGCGAAATGCCCTGGTTTTGCTCAATTTTTTTAATCAAAATAGTTTCAACCGTTTTTGAGATATTTCGAAAAAATGAAGGAAAAAAAAACACTTTGTTCATGCACGATTACAATACTTGACCATACCCTGTATGGCAAAGGAAAAAAGCACTTTTTTCATGCACGATTACAATACTTGACCATACCCTGTATGGTAAAGTAAAAAAATTGTCCAAAAACCCGTGAATCTTTTATTTAATATTAAAATGAACATGAACCAACTAAAAGTTTAGTTTAATTGAAATCAAATAAAAAAATGTATTTTTTTTTTTGGCTTTTCGGCCTTTCTAGCCATAAGCCTAATTACGATACTAGTTATATTTTTTTAAAATTTGTCTCTACCCCCGGGGGTCAGATTTTGGCTGGATGCCTCGAGTCGGATTCGAACCCGAGTCCCCTGGTTAGCTCGCTGTCACGCTACCGCCTAGCCTATCTGACCCCCATATTTTTAATTGTCACTGATTAATCCCCATTTGTGTTTTGTACATAATTATATAGGAAGTAATGAGCACTTCCAAATAAAAACTGATGTTTTCTTTTAATCTATAGTTTTTGCCTGTAGGGTAGGCAACCAGAAGCGAAGGAGAAGAGAACGCATAAGGTAGGAATGACGCTGCGCTGAGTGAAAGTCATAAGATAGAAATTAAATAAATCTTATGATTATACTATGAGAAGTTTTTCCTAATATATCTACATTAAAGTGGAATGAAAAATACAAATTTTTATTTTCTATTTGTAATAGCTTGGAAAAGTTGCCTTTAGTAGGAGAAAAGACGAGAACAAAATATAAAAGTCATTGGAACATGTCTTGAGGTGCCGCAAGAACGATAAAGTTTCATAATTATATTTAATACAAGCTTAAAATTTAGCTTTGCTAGTTCTATTTTAAACTACAAACATTATTGTTGGATATAAATCTTGCCAAGTTATAAATTCACTATCAAAGAACGTAACAAAAGTGATAAGAACAATATTACAATACTTTGCTTTTAAAATTGTTGTTATCACTGAAAAGAGAGACAAATGCGAGTCGAGTTATACTCACCCATCAATAACTATTCATTACCCTGAAGAAAAAGAGAAAAGGTCTCCGAAACGTCGGAATTTGAATAAAAAATTTAAATAATTTGGACTTCTTTTCATTATAACCTACGTATTTGAGAAATTTTTTCGATATTTAGTGGTTTAATTAATAGAGATTGTGGTTTTGGTGCAAGGTGAAACATCTTTAATAAAGATAAAAAGTAAATAAATATTTTATGAGATATTAATTTACTCATCATCATCATTGAGTATAAAGTCCTAAATCTGGTTTGACTAAACCACCCGTCTCCATTCGGCTCTATCCTCCGCCAGCTGTTTGTCCTCTCTAAATGTCTCACATCCCATATCCCCAATTTTTTGGTCGAAATATTTTGATCTGGGTCTTCCACTTCCCCTTTTCTTTCCCTCCTCCCCTCCAAGATATCCCTAAGCAATCCCTGTGCCTTAGTATGTGCCCCAACATCTGACATCTTCCCATCTTCAAACAATTCAACAAGGTTCTCTTCCTCCTACTCTTCCAAGAACTTCTTCATTTGTAATTTTATCCATCCATTTGATATTCATCATTCTTCTGTAGCACCACATTTCGACTCTAATCTCTTTTTCTCCGCTTCTCTAATTGTCCAGGTTTCACACCCGTACATGGCTATGCTCCATACATATGTCTTCAATAGCAACTTCCTGTTTTCTAAGCTGATTGAGGAGGAGCATAGTAGTTTTTGCTTTGAATTAAACCCCATTTTTGCTTGGGCAATTCTTGATTTAATTTCGTTTTCGATCCTCCCATCCCATGTTATTTTACTTCCTAGGTAACGGAATTCCTTAACTCCTTCTAGGTTTTCCTGCCTCGTTTGTTTTCTTTGTACAAACTAGGACCTTGGTTTATTCTTGTTTGTTTTCATTTTGATTTCTTCTATTAGGATTTGGTTAATTCCATTAAGTGCGTCCTCTAATTCTTTTTTGTTGCTTCCTAGAAGGGCAATGTCATCGGCAAATCTTAAGATACCGATCTTTTGTTAATTACTATGAGTTAGGTTTTCTAGGTCACTTGTTTCACGTTAAAAATTAAAAAAATAAAAGAGGTAAATTTACACACGAACCATTTCGAACTACTTTCGACCGCTCCATAACTCAAAAACAATTAGACCTACAAAATTTTGGATTTCTAATAAGGCCCAATGGAACGCCTAGAATCCCAAATTTAATGAATAAACCTATTATAGTTATTAGGGCTCTGAAAAGTGCCATTTTTAACACTGACTCACTCACTCACGTATCAAAAATGTAGAGTACTTCCGATGATCTTAGACTGCTGTAATTTGGCATACTGGTAGAGTTTGGGCTACAATTAGAGGAAAAAACCGAAAAAGTGAAACTTTCCCTTTTTAAGGACCTAAAATGAAGGGGTGAAATTTAATATAGGCTTAATTAACATATAGTGGAAATACAATCAACCTAGAATTCTGAAATTTGGCATACTGATAGAGCTTGATACATTAATAAAGGGTGAAATCGAAAAACCGATGCTTTCCTTTCTTTAGGACATAAAATGAAGAAGGGTAACTGCTATGTAATAAGTAGATTTGCATGCATTAAATAAATGTTATTTAGATAAATAAAAGAATAAACCTTTTCAAAAATTATTGAAATCTGACCAAAAACATAAATGTGAAAAATTATATTAAAAAAAAAAAAAAAAAAAAAACTAAAAAAACGCTTCTAAAATGTACAAAATAATGTAATAATCAAAAAGTGTGGGGCGCAGAAACATGTATTTTAAAGACACACTTTTTGATTATTAGTCTTAATTATTTTTTTACAGAGAAAAGTTTGTGGAATTTAACAGAATGAAATGTATTTATTTTTATTATTTTTATATACATAATTTCATTTAAATTGAGTATGTAAACAATTATTTCCTTCCTTATGAATGCAAAGGCGCGCGTTCTCTTCTCCTTCGCTTCTGGTTGCCTACCCTACAGGCAAAAACTATAGATTAAAAGAAAACATCAGTTTTTATTTGGAAGTGCTCATTACTTCCTATATAATTATGTACAAAACACAAATGGGGATTAATCAGTGACAATTAAAAATATACTTATATATTAATTTACATTTTTTATTTGATATCAATTAAACTAAACTTTTAGTTGGTTCATGTTCATTTTAATAATAAATAAAAGATTCACGGGTTTTTGGACAATTTTTTTTACTTTACCATACAGGATATGGTCAAGTATTGTAAGCGTGTTTGAAAAAAGTGTTTTTTTCCTTCTTTTTTTCGAAATATCTCAATAACAAGCGAACAAAATTATATTTTTATAAATAATAATTGTTTTGTCAAAATGTCTGTTTGCCTGGTTGTCCGTTAGTCTGTGCGTTACCAAATTTTTGTGGACGAGCTAGCTCAAAAACTAGTTTGAATATCGAAACCAAATTTCACACGTAGTTTTGGTCCATTGAGATTAAGAGCTGATTGGATTTTGGTGCATATCAACTCAAAATTAAGCGGGGTGGAGGGGGTTAAAAATTAAAAATCTAGGTTATTTGAGCAAGCTATAAGTATAAAAATGCAAAAACTAACCTACATGATTATAAATAATTTTAGGGTCCAGGTTGTATGGTAATGTCAAGTGGATAGCCACATCAGAACACGTCAGCTTATTTTTTACTTTACCATACAGGGTATGGTCAAGTATTGTAATCGTGCATGAAAAAAGTGGGGTTTTTTCCTTCTTTTTTCGAAATATCTCAAAAACGGCTGAAACTATTTTGATTAAAAAAATTGAGCGAAACCATGGCATTTCGCTCTGCAAAAAAAGCTCTAAGTGAACATCGAAAAAATTATATTTTTCGAGATAATAATTGTTTTGTCAAAATTTCTGTTAGTCTGCCTGGTTGTCTGGTTGTCTGGTTGTCCGGTTGTCCGGTTGTCTGGTTGTCCGTTAGTCTGTGCGTGACCAAATTTTTGTGGACGAACTAGCTCAAAAACTATTGATAGTTTGAATATCGAAACCAAATTTCACACGTAGTTTTGGTCCATTGAGATTAAGAGCTGATTGGATTTTGGTGCATATCGACCCAAAATTAAGGAAGGTGGAAGGGGGGGAGGTTAAAAATTAAAAATCTAGGACTTTTGAGCAAACTCAACCAAAGTTTATATACATAATCAGTGGGGCCCCAGAAGTCTAAAAATCCAAAAACTAACCAACTAAAATGGGGGGGGGGGGGGGTGTATGGCCAAAAAATGAAAATATAGTCTCTTGTACCAAACTCAACCAAATTTTGTATACGTAATCAGTGGGACCCCAGGAGTCTAAAAGTGCAAAAACTAACAACCCCCCTACATGAATATAAATAATTTTATTAAATATTAAATATAAGTGAGGGGCCAGGTTGTATGGTAAAGTCAAGTGGATGGCCACATCAGAACACGTCAGCTTATTTATTAATGTTAAATATCAAATTTCGTACGACGTATCGTCGTTTTTCAGGACTTTTTTTAGTACTAAATTATTTAAAACATTAATCGTTGATAAAATAGTGAAACCATCGAGCCAATAAATAGTGTATTCATAATATTCATCATATAACAAGTTAACACAACCAATTTTCAAAAAACAATCTTAAATCATAGAGAAAATATATTTTTCGTTTCTTTTTTCTTTTATCTACGATTAATATTTTAAGTAATTGTGTGCTTTTTTTCATAATGATATTGATACAAGAAGAAGTTGCACCAATAAGGTATAACCTCTGTAGTCCGCGGTGGACCCTAGTATCGTGAAGAAAAGAGAGATTTAGGAATTGGGTAGGAGTCGAAGGTATCTGTGGATGCTGGTCTTGAAAGATTGAAAGTTATAATTTGCTGGAAAGACGGTCGGGGAAGAGAGTTCCAGTCTCTAGATGTCATAGGGATAAATGAATTGGCGAATGCGTTTGTTCGATTAGTATTCAGTTTAAGCGTGTAGGGGTGTTGAATCTTAGAAAATCGTGTATTTCGCGCAAATGAAGCCTTTGGTGGGATTATCGATTTTATTTCGTCAGAACAAAAACCATGGAACTGGAACTTGACTTGAAAAAGTCCTGAAAAAGGAGGAAACGTCTTACCAAAATTGAATTTAACATTAATAAAAAAATTGTCCAAAAACCCGTGAATCTTTTATTTATTAAACTAAACGTTGTACAAAGCCCAAATCGAAATTTATTGAATTTTTTCAATTAAAATAAACAACTTAAAATATATTAACATACTTAAAATATACCTGTTATAATAAAATACATCTGTTATATTTTAAGTTGTAAATGACACATTTCATGCAAAGGTACTCATACGCAGAAAACAAATATACAATAATAATATAATATATATTCTATAAGAATGATTGAAGATTGAGGTCAAGCCTTTGAAACTATATAGTCTCTATCATATTATACTTACATACTATATATATATAGGTATATGTTTATTTGGGGTGAAATTCAAAATCCCGATAACCCAAATTCCCAAAATGTGAAATTAAGGCTTAATTATAAACCCGTTTATTTATATCTAGCAGAGGACACCTTCATTGATTTCCTGTTGAAGATAACATATATTTTCTCAAACTTGTTCATACATGTTTTTGATGCGTCATATTTTAGTGAATCTCATCATGTACGTATTTTTATTTTTGGTTTTGGCCTACGGCCTCCCTATATGGGCAGTGGGTTTTAAAATATTCATTTAAATTTCTTAATTTTAATCAGTTTTATTTGTTATGAACTATTAGTTGGTTTAAAAATTAAAAAAATTATTTCCCCTTTAATGAGTCATTTCCCCTTTATTGTAACAAATAAACTGACACGTTCTGATGTGGCCATCCACTTGACTTTAGCATACAACCTGCACCCTTACTTATATTTAATACAATTATTTATAATCATGTAGGAGGGAGTAGTTTTTGCATTTTTATACTTCTGGGGGCCCACTGATTATGTATACAAAATTTGGTTGAGTTTGGTATAATGGCCTAGATTTTTGATTTTTAACCCCCCCCCCTTAATTTTGGGTCGATATGCACCAAAATCTAATCAGATCTTCCTTCGGCCGTTAGAACCAGTAGGGGAAGGTGACCGGAGGGTCCACCCATGTGTAGGGCCGGGTGTAGAAAAACTGAAACGACAGCGCATATTCTCCAGTCGTGTAGGCGGACGCACGATGGAAGGCTCAGGAGGCATGATGCAATGGTTAGACGTCTGGCTGATGAACTAATAAAAAAGGGAATGCGGGTCGAGCTCGAATATTTATATCAGAGCTCGGCCGGGCACAGGAAGCCAGACATCGTGGTAAAGAACGGGTCGGGGACGGTGTGGGTTCTGGATGTGCAGATAGTGTCAGCGCTCCTCGGACTGGGGGTTGCCCACAGAAACAAAATCAATTATTATAAGGGCAACTCCAGTCTGGTGAGCAACATTGCGGCAAGGTTTGGGGTGGGCTCGGGTTCTGTGAGAGTTGAAGCCATCACACTCTCGTGGAAGGGAGTGTGGTGGCATAATGCGGTGCCTCCCCTTGTCGCCCTGGGAATTTCCCAGAGAACTTTATGCGATTTGACCTTCAGGGCGATGAGGGGTTCTTTGATGAATTTTTACAGCTTCAACAGGAGAACTTACAGGGAAATCGCCATGCGCTAGAAATTGTATATAGAAAGAAAAAAAAGAAATTTTTTTTCTGTAAATATATTATGTAAATGTTCCTATAATTATGTAAATACTCTTATAATTAAATTCACCCGACTATCTAAATATTTCTTGTTAGTGGAGGCCCCCACCTGCGTGGCCCAATAAACGAAAAATCAATGCACCAAAACTACGTGTGAAATTTGGTTTTGATATTCAAACTAGTTTTTGAACTAGCTCGTCCACAAAAATTTAATAACGCACAGACTAACTAACATACTAACAGACATTTGGACAAAATAGTTATTATCTCAAAAAATATAATTTTTTCGATGTTCAATTATTAGGGATTTTTTGTAGACCGAAATGCCATGGTTTCGCTCAATTTTTTAAATCAAAATAGTTTCAGCCGTTTTTTAGATATTTCGAAAAAAAGAAGCAAAAAAAAAACCCACTTTTTTCATGCATGATTACAATACTTGACCATACGCTGTATGATAAAGTAAAAATTCAAACAGATACGTCGCTAAATAAGTTTTACTTCAAAAAATATGTATTTTTAGGAAATTCTGAAATGTGTTTGTATAGATCTTTTTTTATTCATCAACACTAGTACTAAACAGAGACCCAAACCTAGGTAAATAATAGAAAAATATCTATTAAACTTTTCAAAAATCCTTTAAGAATTTCTTTTAAATTTTCTTTTGCGATTCAGCAATCGAAATCACTAGATTATGTCTAACAATATTTACCTCTTCCCTTGTGGGTGAAAAAGAATACAAGGAATTCAAAAATATATTTTTAAAGGAAAGCATATTATCAAGCATTTTTTTTACTAAATCTACTATATCATAAATATTCTAAAATGGAAGATCAATGGAAATGGAATCATAAAATGAGTATGCGACACGAATGTTTTAGCAGAGAAAATGTTGGAAATATTTTTTAGGTAAAATATAAATCGTTTTTCAACTATCAGTTTCTTTATTTAAAAACAATGATCCCTATTGTTTGGTTAATCGTATCCATAATTTAATTATAATAGTTTACAAGATCGAATGAAATTGAATAAATAAATTAATCACAAAGTTTTTGATTAAATAATACGTACGTTTCGTCACACTATTTATGACTTCTTAATAATATCATCATAAGTGAGTACACAGTCCTAAGACTGGTTTGACGCAACCACCCGTCTCCACTCGGCTCTGTCCAATGCCAGCCCTTTCCCTTTGACCTCTCTAAATCTCTCGCATGCCATATCCCCAATTATTTGGTTGAAATATTCTAATCTGGGCCTCCACTTTTCTTTCCCACCTCCCCTAAGTATATAAATATAAATATAATAATCAGTGATTAATTTATTTATCCAATTTCCTACGATCTTGTAAATTAAAATGATCCTATTTTTATTTTTAACGGCTGGTTTCATAATCAAATTAAACCTTCATTAAATTTTAAAGGTCCATTTCTGTTTGTTAACTTCGAGTTGTATCAATAAACTTAAAGAAAGCTTTAAAGACGACTTTTTAATTAAGTGCCGCTGGCGATTGCACTTGAATAGATATTCCATATATATTGCAGATGTGATTCTACGCTAGTTGAGATGTTAATCAAAAGAGAAGTTTTGGCCGAATCCAATATTGCCTATCTTCCGACGATCGATTGTAGCTAAACGGATTTTAACTTTTAAGTAAGGAAAGATCCCTAATATGAGACACACTTTTTAAAATTTAGACTTAAGACATAAACATTATTATGATATTCATTATTATTATATCTAATGTACAAGTGATCTGTCTAAATCATTAGGAATCGATCAAATTCGCAAAACTCAAAATCACTACAATGTTATCTCAAAAAATAAAAATGTTAACAAATCTGGGAAATTTTCAAAAGGTGTCCTAATAAGGGATAGTGCCAAGGTAGTACCAAAACATGTTAAATACAGCAATTCTAAAATGAAATTTAACTACTAGATGCTAATATTCTGAGGAATATATTAATTCAAAAGGATAAGATTTCACAATAAAGACCATGGTTGCCTAATATGAGACACTGTGGCATATTAGGCAATACTTACATGGTATCGCATATTAGGAACTAACCATGTTGCATAAAAAATGGCACTTCACAAAGTTAATAGTCGAATTAAAGTTTAATCTATCATCCCTAATTATAGACAATTTTATGACAAACAAGAATATATAAAACATTTCAGAATATTCCCTCACCTTTGACTAAAAATAATACACTTCAATGATACACTTAAAAACTCAACAAAGGACATTTTTCCAAATACAATCTATGTTACATCAATGTCGTCTTCAAAAAATCTTGAGATGTGTTTCACATTGTTTTCGATAGAGTTCTCCAACTCCTTATGGCTAAAAAATAGGGGTACGCCTAATAGGGAACTATCGCATATTTGGCACCTCACCTCTACATTATTCGACCCAAAATTTTATGCTCTTTCATTTTAGTAAGATTGGAATTTTCTGTAGGACGCATGGTTTTTGAGTTATAAGAGAAAATCTGAAAAAAAATCCAAAATATTCGTGGTTTTTAGGCCCTCAAAAATTTAGCACCGGCAGAAACCCTCACAAACTCATATAACTCTTATTTGGGATGCCTAACGTGGATTAAAATTATTTCCAGCTTGTGTATATTTATTGGCCAGCAGAAGTCTAATTTGCCTGGGCAAATTATTTATTAAATAAAAATATTTTTAGTGTTTTAAATAATGTTTTTATTACTTTTTTTACCAAAAATTACCGTACCTGCTTTTTGATTAATTTTGCAATTTTTAAAGAAAAAAGGCGAATAATTTTATTCCTAATTACACTACCTCCCCATACATAGTACGAGCCCCGTACCATCTCAATTGGCCCACCAATATTTTTTCTTTTTAAATTAAATTATGCTAATTCACGGTAAATTTAATTTAAATATTTATTTTTATTATCATTTGGAACAACATTTTAAACAATTTAAAACATTTTATTGTAACATTTAACTTAAAATTATTTTTCAATTGTTACAAACAAGGAAAACATACAAAATCCAAAACCTTTCACTGTGTGATGTCGCCTTTATTTTTAATTGCGGCTTGAATTCTTTTGGGCAACGTACTTATTAAGTTTTGATACTCATCTTGAGTGAAAGTATCCCAAATATTTTGAAGTTTGTGTTTTAATTCAACTACGTTTCTAGCTGGTTGTATTCGTAATAGCTTTTTCATTGTGTGCCAAAGAGTTTCTATTGGTGAAAAGTCGGGACTATTTGCCACCCACTCCAAAAGTTATTTTGATTAGAAAGCCATTTTAAATATTTTCTTGATGTATGGCAGGCCGCCCCGTTTTTTGGAACACAAAATTATTATTATTCCAATGCATCTGCCATTGTTGGAAGTAACGATTTTTTTAAAATCTTTAAATATTTATTGGTGTTTACAATTCCATCAATGAAGTGAAGTTTTCCAACACCTCTAACAGACATTGAACCCCATACCATAACTGAAGCAGGAAATTTTACTTTCTTTTTTAAACAATCTGAATTGAAAGCTTCATTTTTCTGACGAATAACTCTGCTTCGATTGTCTGCAACACAAATTTCAAAACGAGACTCATCACTCCAATGGACACTATTCCATTCATCACTCGTCCAATTAATGTGACTTTTAGACCATTTAAGCCGGTTTTTCTTTTGTTTTAATGTCAAGAGTGGCTTTTCTTTCGCCTAAAAAAAATTAGTAAAATTACAAAAAAAATGTTGGAATAAGTTGCAATAAAATTACTTACCTTGTAAGTTTTAAAACCTAACTTAAGGGGTTCTCTATGGCACGTGGATCTTGAAACACTTCGCCCCACAGCATCGCTCCAAAGAACAGATAATTTACCATAGTTCGAACGCCTGTTTTTTCTAATAATCTTCAATGCCCGTCTATCAGCATCTGATATTTTGGATTTCGACGCATACCGAGGTTTTGTAGCTATTGTACCCATTGTTTTATAATCTCGAATAATATTTCTGACAGTACATTTTGATAAATTAACTAGATCGTCAATTTCCGCGTTTGATTTTCCCTTTTTAAATAAATTGATAATAATTGAGCGAATTTTTTCATCAACAACTTTTTCACGAGTCAATTTTTATTAATAATAAACAAAACAAACTTTCTTTTGTTGGAAAAAGGCAAAGCCTACTTGATTATTTCACATATTCAAAGATTCTTAAAAAAAAATAAAAAATAAATTCATGATAAGCAAAAAACTATTTTTTATATAAAAATATGTTTTTAATAATTAAAAAATAATTTTAATTTAAATGTTACAATAAAATGTTGTTCCAAATGATAATAAAAATAAATATTTAAATTAAATTTACCGTGAATTAGCATAATTTTATTTTAAAAAGAAAAAATATTGGTGGGCCAATTGAGATGGGACGGGGCTCGTACATTAAAGACTTATATGATACCCCACATTTTTTGATTTCATAATTAATTCTGCCTTAATTATTATCATCCAAAATTTCAAAAACATACTAATATGTCTTAAAATTGGTGGTTCGAAAACTGATTGACTGAACAATCAATTCTCTGGGGAGCAAAAGAGAAATTGATTAGCTAAATCATCTTAGAAGTCTATTTTATATAATATATAGGAGGTTTTAACTGTGTGTGTGTGTATGTGTGTATAAATAGAATTCTTCTAAGATGTTTTTAAAAGAGGTTGAAATAAGAGACTTTAAGAGAGATCTTTTGTTATATTATATAGGGAAATATTGGTTGGTTTCTTATTCTTCTTTCTTCCTTGAAAGCCCGTTTTATAAGAGGCTTCTCCCAGGTATATAATAAAAGATATGTTATAGGTCGATGTGAATTCTCTAGTCTCGAAGATTAAAGATTGATTCCATCTCTCACGATTGGCTAGTATTCTTTCGTTGGATCTTTAATTCATTCCCTCATAAGCCGCGTTTTTTCGGCAAATCTCCTTCTTCAGATCAGTTGAGCCTGATCTCCAGTGAGCACGTTGCCTTTGGCTTCCGCCCACCGCCCAGGAGTCGCGAGTTGGTCTTCCAGCAGAGGCTTCCAGCTTCCAGTCAGCTAGCCTCTAAAGGGAGATCAACTTTGCTTTGGATAAGAGGTTCGGGGCTGGAGAGAGGGAGGCTTTTCTAAAAAATAAAAATGATCCCTTTCCTTTTCTTATATCAGCACATTTCCCGGGTAGACTGCTGACGCGGCGTTCGTGTTCTTGGGGAAAGGGCGAAGGGCAGCGGATCGCATATGCCTGGGGGACTCGATAGGGCTCCGGCTAATGCCTTGGCTACTTTCTTTTGATCTCGGAGAAATTAAATTCTTATTTAGGGGAAGATGACGTTTTACAAAATAAATTATCTTTCCCTTAAATATACATAAATCCTTTTTTTAAAGATTCAAAATATATAATTGAAGAAAAAAGTGCAAAAATTTAGAACACTCGGTACGCTCTCTCTGGTGGCGGTTTGAGCTGAAACATGGCACAAAGATCCAGATTATTTTTAATTCAAACTTGCTTATCAAATTTAAGCTATTTAAAATTTACTAAATTTTTCATTTGTAATTTCTAAAGCTAGAAAGTCCAAAATATAATTTATTTTTTAGACAAATTAACTTTTAAATGTTAGTTTTAATTTTTTCTTAAAGCAATTTGAGCCGCGAAAGTTAAAAAATATAATCAATAATTTCTTATGTTAATTCTACATATTTAGAAAATTATTTTATTATTTTTTGAAAAGGAAAAATGAATTGAGCACCCGACGGGATTCGAACACATGTCTCTCTCCTTTAGCCGAAGAGCGCCTTTACCAACTAGACCACGGATGATCCCGCCAGGAATTCTCTTTAGATTGAATGTCATTTTTCCTTTTCGCGGCTTTTTCTATTTAAAGTATTTACTATTTATGTTTTAGACAAATTAACTTTTAAACGTTAATTTTTAATTTTTTCTTAAAACAATTTAATTAATTATTCGTTTTTGAAATACAAACATTTAGGCACCTGAACGAAATTTATAAGACCTTCGTTTATCATGGGTAACGAATTTCAAATAAATGGATGGACATATAAACCTATATAGACTGACAACGAATATTATGTTTGCGAACGACTTTTCGACAATTTTAAGCACGAATAAGTAAAAATAATTGAAAATTTTACTGTTCCTTTTTGTTGGCAAAACTTATTAATTGAATAAAAAGTTATCATCTCTCATAGTCATTGACAAATAGTAGAATATTATGAATATTTCATATTTACTTATGTATCCAGGGTGTTTCAGTTAATAGTTAAATAATAGGATAGATAGATAAGCGCCTTTGTTCAAATTCGGCAAGCTTAGCAGCTAATTTTTGAGCTCTTTTCTATTTTTTTTTTAATTGATTTGTTGAAAAAAACTAAATAGATACTTGAAAAGAACATAAAATAATTTTTTTTAAATGTGTTTTAAACATTATATTAGACAAAAAAAAGGGAAGGGGTCAAAAATGAAAATTCTAGCCCTTTTGACCAAACTCAACCAAATTTTGTATACATATTTTGTGAACCCCCAGAAGGCTAGAAAAGTAAAAACTAAGAACCCAAAATGGGGGGATGGTCAAAAATGAAAATTCTCGCCCTTTCGACCAAACTCAACCAAACTTTTTATACATAATATGTAGTTTGGTCGAAAGGGCTATAATTTTTATTTTTGACCCTCTTCCCCCATTTTGGGTGGTTAGTTTTTGCATTTCTAGCCTTCTGGAGGTCCACAGAATATGTATACGAAATTTGGTTGAGTTTGATCGAAAGGTCTAGAATTTTCATTTTTGGCCCTCACCCTTTTTTTGTCCGATATAATGTTTAAAACACATTAAAAAAATATTTTATGTTCTTTTCAAATATCTATTCAGTTTTTTTCTAGTTAAATTTTTTCATTTTTTTATACTTCTTCAAAATATGGTAGATCTTTATGCTCCACCCTGTATATATATTAATTGAAAATTGAATTTTTACTTAATTATTGATGATCTAATATTGTTAATGATCTTGTATGATGCTAGATGTATAATAATAATAATAAATAATATGATTTTCTTCTTGTTTGTATACTCTTATCTAAGAAAATATAATTTCTAATGAACTCTCTTATGGTCTCTCAATAGTTCACTTAGCAAATAATGTGTTTTTCTTCTATTCGAGAGAATATAATAGCATAAATTTCAAAACCCATTTCCTTAGGTAGCCCTTTTGTATTTAATTTATTTCCATTCCGATAAATTCTTATTTATGTTTCTATGGAAATGACAGCCACATAAATTCTCCAAAGTTTTGACCCTGGATGACCTTAATCTGATCTCGAATAGACGAAGCGTAAGCGAAGAAATAGAGCCGAGGGTGGCTTCCTTCCTTAAGTCCATTTTGCTTTTTGTCTCTCTGTGCAAAACAGCTCACGGACAGTGGATTACTCCCCGTTCAATATATTTAGGCTTTATTTATAATATATATAGCCGAGTCTCTGGCATTGGAAGGTGAACCCGAGCCAGAGATCAAGGGAGTGTGTGTTTTTTTTGCAGACCGAGATTTCCTTATCAGAAGCTAACCAACCGGGTGCGAATCAAATTTGAGGGGACCGTGCTCTCGAGTGGTGCAAGAGGAAATCTCCATATATCGACAAGGTCGGGTCCGAACAGGGGTGGACGGCTTTAGATAAACCCACCAAGTGAGAGGGTCTGGCTGGCCAGCCCGAGCCCTGCCCATTCGCCCATTTGCCCATTGCCATTCTCTAAGCACATTACCATCTCGCCGGACCCTTTGGCTCGCCAACCCTTCTTACTTACCCAATGCGCCTTTATTTTATGACACAAGCCACGATGCTGATTCAGAATAGGAAAATGGTTGCTTTTCGATTTAGAAAGAGGCATAATAAACTAAGGATTTATTTTATGCACCATTAATAAATTAATGGAGCCAATTTGCAAGATTAACTTTCAGAATATTTATGAAGTGAATTCTCACATTAACAATGTCTTAAATCGATTAATAATTTCAATTAACTTTTACTAAAGAAGCTCAATAGAGTAATAATAATAAAACAAAATAATAAACGAAACAATTTGAAGAGATTTTAATTAAACTCATAACTAGAGACCGAATTTTTATGCACTAAAATCTCCAAAATATGAAATAAAATATGCAGTTAAAAATGCTGAAATATTCAAGTAATATTCTGTATACGTTGAAATATGCAAAAATATGCAGTAAAAGATGGACAAATAAATTTTTTGATGCACTAAAAAATTAAAATTGAAGACAAAATGACTATATATTTGAAGGAATGCTATGAAAGGAATAAAATGATAAAGTAAACTATAGAGACCAAGTACGGGTTCTCTCACTGCTAGAGAATTCCAGGGAACTCGAACGATCATACAGAACAGAAAATTCTGCCTACATCTCCCAACAGCGTCTCCAGGTCTTTTGGGTTACCCCGATTATTGCGTAAAATTCTCATTAGGTACATTTAATATATTAGAAAATCTTTAAACTCAAAGAAATAATAGGTGCACTTGAATAAAATCAACATAATAAATGTAATAATGTTTCAAAAATGTGAACGAAAAAAAATACGGGAAGGGGGGGGGAGTTTTATTTATCATAAAGCGATTGTATTGCTTTTATTTTTTCATATTAATCATCTCTTCCTATTGACGTGCAAATAATAATATAATAAAGAAATAATGCAAAATTTGACCGGCTATAATCTGAATACTACACTAATTTACACACACTTCCTCACACATTCACACACACGAACACTCAATTGCCAAAATTGGCAACTGTTCCCGAAAGCTATTAAAAAGAAGAAGAAATAATTAAGAAAGGATCTCAAAAATAATTAAAATTTGATTGTAATGTGAATAATTTATGTTTACAATTTGTTTTTTTTTAATTATCTTCAGGATATTATGTCTACGGTCAGTTAAAATTGATTTATACGATCAAAGCTGCGGTCACCATCCAAAGACGTAACGGGGAAAAATTTAAAGCAACTTAAAACCCCCACTTTTACTTTGAAAGAAAAATATTCCAAACTTTTCGGTATTTTAGAGTAGAGTAAATTATCTAGTCAAGTCAAAGTACCACTGAATAATAAGAAAAATAACTGGATTGTTGTTTTTTAGCTATGTTTACATCCTTTCTAATCCGTCCAACATACACTCTGTCGTTGAGACCTATTTTTGTTTTTCGAATTTACATTAGTGTCCCCCTGTTTTATTTCTTTTTTTTCATTCTTTCTCCGAAAAGTTACTTTTAAAAATCCGTATTTGAGGCGAAATATGCAATTTTATGTAATATCCTTCAAATATTCATTTTTATGCAATATTACTCAAGTATGCAGTGTAGTAGATGCATGATTCGGATAGATAATTGATCTCCTGGGTCATATGTGGCGGCAAACAAAATATGCAATTTCATTGGAATCCGGTCTCTACTCATAACATATAAGAAAAAAGTCCTCAGTATTTCTTTTCTTAATTTCTTGGATTTTTATTTTGTTGATTAATAATTTTCTTCTTTAAGATTCAAATACTAGTTCATTTGTCCAGAAACTATAATTTATTGTCATACTTTTGTTTTTACTGGTAAAATATATGTTTGTGTCTTTATGTTTATTGTGCTTATAAGGCCCAGTTGCATATTATAATTAAAATGAACCAAGGTTTGTTTGACTAATGATGGTTAGTTAACGATTGACACAGGGTCATATTTGTTGGAATGAACCAAAAATATAGGGCAATGGTCAAAAAATAGGTTGTCAACGAAAAATTCCCTGCAATTTAGTTATTTTAATGTTTAAATTGACTTAAATTGAAAGTTTTTTGCCAAGGGTAGCAGAATTTTTATATATTGAAGGAGAAAATAAAAGAGTGTGTCTTCTGCTGGAATTATAAATTTTATTTATAGAGAAACTTTAGTTTCGAGGGCTTTTCCCTCTTCATCAGTCTATTACAATTGATTTACAGGAATTAATGTATGAATGGAAAACCCTCGAAACTATAGTCTCGTTATAAATAAAATTTATAATTCCAGCAGAAGACACACTATCTTTTATTGTCTCCTTCAAGTTTAAATTGACTAATGACCAGTGCCCACTTGATATATATATATATTTCACTTTATAATTTTAGGCTACTTGGTTACTTCAACGTTTGTATTTATTTTTTCTTTTATGCCTCTTGATCAATCGGTAAGTATTATTTTTTAGTTATATTTTGATTTTGATATATTTATTTTTAAACTCGTGTTTTTTACCCATCAGATGCGATAAGTTGCACCAATAATAAAATCTTCAACGTTTTTAATTTTTTCCATTTTAATCATATGGATTAGGATAAAACCTCGTCTAGTGAACATTTATATTTTTAAAGATATTAATTATTTTGTTAAAATGTCTGTTAGTGATTGTGTGGTTGGGTAGTGTATATTATTAAATGATAATAAATGGTCATAAGAGTCGTCCATAAATTAGTTACTTCACACGAATTTCAAGATTTTTTAGACCCCATCCCCCTGTGTCACATTCTGTTACATTTTCATTGAGCCCAGTCCTTTATACCTGATAATCTAATAATTGTAGAATTTTTTTTTTATAAATTAAACTCAACTAAAGGGATTTAATATATTTTAAGTTTAATATTATTTTTATTCATATCATCAAATTTAAAAAATATATTTTAAAATTTTTAAAATTTTTTAATTTAAATTTTGTGACATCACACTTTTTAAGATCCCCGGGCTCCCCTGTCACATTTTGTCACAAATATGAGATGCCCCCTCCTCCCTTACAGTGTGACGTAATTTATGGACGGCCCCTAACACCTGTAATAACTGTATTTGATTTTGTAAATTTGCAATGAAATTTATTTCAATTAGATGAAAATTTGTTATTTTATTTATAAAATATTTATTTAAAAGTTTATTCCTCTAAAATATTGATTTTTAATTAATTAGGAAGAGTTAAGTGAAAATCATCTGACGCACACGCTAGTTTTTACTTTACCATACAGTGTATGGTCAAGTATTAAAATCGTGCATGAAAAAAGTATTTTTTTTCCTTCTTTTTTTCGAAATATCTCAAAGTGGCTGAACTATTTTGATTAGAAAAATTGGGCAAAACCATGGCATTTAGGTCTACAAAAAAGCTCTAATAAGTGAACATCGAAAAAATTATATTTTTCGAGATAATAATAGTTTTGTCAAAATGTCTGTTAGTCTGTCCGTCTGGTTGCCTGTGCGTTATCAAATTTTTGTGGACGAGCTAGCTCAAAAACTAGTGTGAATATCGAAACCAAATTTCACACGTAGTTTTGGTCCATTGAGATTAAGAGCTTATTAGATTTTAGTGCATATCAACTCAAAATTATTAAGGGGGTGGAGGGGGTTAAAAATTAAAAATATAGGCTCTTGTACCAAACCCTACCAAATTTTGTATACGTAATCAGTGGGACCCCAGAAATCTAAAAATGCAAAAACTAATCCCCATCCCCTACATCATTATAAGCAATTTTATTAAATATTAAATATAAGTGAGGGGTCAGGTTGTATGGTAAAGTCAAGTGGATGGCCACATCAGAACACGTCAGCTTATTTTTTAAAAACAATCTCAAATAAATCAATTGGGCATTTCTTGAATATGTTTTTATTTTATCTGGAATTATTTTATTTTTTGATATCTAATCAAGTAACGGGTTTCTTTTCCCTTTGCTCTGTTTTTCGCATGAAATGCATTTATTTCATTCCGAGTCGAGCACCCAGCCGGGCAAGTGATTAATAATTGTGTCTTTTCTCTGTGTCGCTTTTGGTGCATTTTTGTTGACTCTGCCTTGTTGAGAATTCTTCAAACCTTCATATACAGAGAGAGAAAGACAAGGTAAACATTAAAATAAAATTTTTAAAATCTTTTGGATAATTAATTGATTCCTAAAATAAAAATTCACATCATATCTGCATAATATAAATATCATTATTATATACTTATTATTTATTCCCTTATTCTAAAACAATTCCTTTAAATATAAAACTAAAGATTTGAGCATCTTTTTTGAAAATAGTTGGAATGTTTTTCAAAAATTAAGCTAGGATTAAAATTAACCAATAATGAATCTCCTCAGATATCGCAATATAAAAAATATTTCTACTAAAATACTAGAATTTGTCCTAAAAATTAAATTCTTTCTCTTTTAATTCCTTTAAAAATTACTTTTTTCTCAACATGCATAAAATTCGAGAATGTAGTAGGTATTAGATACTTTTGTTTGATAAAGTCTTTTATGTTGAGCTTCCATCGAAATGATGTAAAAATAAGCTGACGTGTTCTGATGTGGCCATCCACTTGACTTTACCATACAACCTGGCCCCTCACTTATATTTAATATTTAATAAAATTATTTATAATCATGTAGGGGAGGGGGGTTATTTTTTGCATTTTTAGACTTCTGGGGTCCCAATGATTGTGTATAAAAAATTTGGTTGAGTTTGATACAAGAGCCTAGATTTTAATTTGTTGATCCTACACCCCCCCCCATTTTGGGCGGTTAGTTTTTGCATTTTTAGATTTCTGGGGGTCCACTTATTATATATACCAAATTTGGTTGAGTTTGCTCAAACGGCCCAAATTTTTAATTTTTAACCCCCTCTCCACCCCCCTTAATTTTGTGTCGATATGTACCAAAATCTAATCAGGTCTTAATCTCAATGAACCAAAACTACGTGTGAAATTTGGTTTTGATATTCACACTAGTTTTTGAGCTAGCTCGTCCACAAACAGACTAACAACCAGACAGACTAGACTAACTAACCAACAGACATTTTGACAAAACAATTATTATCTCGAAAAATATAATTTTTTAGATGTTCACTTATTTGGGCTTTTTGTAGAGCGAAATGCTATGGTTTTGCTCAATTTTTTTAATCAAAATAGTTTCAGCTGTTTTTGAGATATTTTGAAAAAAAGAATGAAAAAAACACTTTTTTCATGCACGATTACAATACTTGACCATACCCTGTATGGTAAAGTAAAAAGCAAGATGTTAGAAAATAAAGTAAAAAACAAATTTGTGGCAAATCCGAGAAGAATACCCCCTCTTCTTCGAAACTAATATTAGCTGCCCCCTTCCAGCTTATAACCTGGGTATGCCCTTGATAATCAATATAAATTCTCACTATAAAACACATAATGTGTATAAAATAAGACATTATAAATATTTTATATATATATATATATATTGGGTTATTTCAATTCTAAACTATTTTTGTAATTCTAAAGGGGCCCATACACTATCAAACGAATTGAGCAACGCAGGATTTTGCGCAATTGTTTGATAGTGTATGGCAGTGTTTGATGGGTTGCGCAAATGTTTGATAAGTTTCAAAAATGTTTGAAATCTTTTGGACAACGGGAGTGTTTGCGAAACGCGTTGTGTTGTGTATGGGCGAGTTGCGCAATATTTTTCAGTTGTCTGCCGGATTTCTTGGTGAAAGGTTCACTTGTGCAACGCACCGTTGTTCATCGCTTTGTTGCGCAATTTCTCTGGCAATGTGTGGGCCCCGGCAAACGATGCGCAACGCAACGTTACACATTGCTTTGTTCCGCAATTTGTTTGACAGTTTATGGGCCCTTTAACTATTTATTAAATAAATTTCCACTAATTTTTTCCTGAGGAAAATAGATAAAATTCTTGTGACTTCTTTTTGAGACATGCACCATTTGAACTAAATAATTTCAAAAAAATATGTTCTCGTTTAATTTAAGTTATTCAAAATGACTTTTTGAGTTTCATCTGCTTTCGATCAGAGGGTTGGTTATGCGCTTTTCTCAGCCTTTATATGCATTGCACTAGAAAAACGACCTCAATATTCAGACGTGTCGAGATAGATATCGTTTAGAGAGTGTGAGCTTCGAAAAGCAACCAACCCTTAGTCCTCTTGAACTTGAGAGCAAGTTGAGAGGCGGTCGAATTAATTTGACGCCAGACTGACTGACTGGGTAGGTCGCGGGTTCGATCCTAAGATAAGGCCTCTTGAGGCCAGCAGTCCATTCGTGTTTTAGGAGGTGTCCGTGAATGGGCAGGGTTATCCACGTTATAGATCTTGATTTAGCATTGATTACAAATTTGAGTGGTGTTTGTTCTCAAAAACTAGGTTGGCTAGGCTCTTGACTTTGATGGGACCCTCGATTCCGTTTTTTGCACCCTGACCCTTTTCTCTATTCTATTATTTCAAATTATCTAAAAAAAAATCTCTAGATAAATTGATTTAATTATTATTTGAATCAAATAAACGTTTATTATGAGGACTACTTGAAAATGAAAACAAAAAAAAAGTAACAGATATTTGAATCATCAATGAAGCTATTGAAGCCTTTATTTTTGAGATTCATTTGTTTTAGAGTTGAAATTTTGTTAAAATAACCCGTACTTAATTTAACACGAATAAATAATACAATAAAACTACGATGTTTCGTTTGTTGACCGATCGTTCTCAAGTAGGAGCACATCGGCGTGGGTGCTCATTAGGATGGTCAATCAATTTTTTTACGTCCGTCCAAGGTAATCATTTAAAAAATTTGAACTTCTGTAGACTTTATCCTTATACTAGTAGCTATCCTTCAGAATTTTTACAGATTTATAACTATTATAATTTTGGAGTTACAGCTAGATAAAATATTGCTATATCTTAGGGCTAGTCAGTTATAGTCTCCAAAATTATAATAGCTAAAAATCTGTAAAAATTCTTAGGAATAGCTTCTATAATAAGGATAAAGTCTAGAGAGTTTCAAATTTTTTGAACAATTACTTTGAACGGAATTAAAAATTGATCGTTCAATGCCAAAAACTCCATGTTATTTATTTAGATAGGAAATTTGCATCGCTGTGGGGCAAAGGTAAAAATTGGGATTGGAGCTTTAAACTTGGGGAATATTTTTAACCGACTTCAAAAAAGGAGGAGGTAATCAATTCGAATGAATTTTTTTTTGTGCCTATGTTACCTGATATTACGCCAATTATGAACCGATTTTGATATTTTTTTTGCATTGGGTTCAGTATAGTTTCCGATTGGTCCCGTTTTTTTTCATTGGTATTGGATCTTTTTTGTTATGTTTGTTCGGGCATAACTTCTTTGTTTATGAACCGATTTTAATGATTCTTTCTGCGTTTGGATCAGTATAGCTCCAAGATAGTCAATATACCTAACTATTTATTTATTTTATGTATGTTCAGCGAGTTCTTTTTTGCCACGTGGACCGATTTCGATTTTTTTATTGGAAAGGGGGTACCATATTAATTTGGTCAAATTCTGATGCTATGATCAATGACGATATAACGTAATTCTCCAATTCTTATGAGCAAATAATCGAAATTATAATAAATAAAATCTTTTATAAAAAAATCTTAAAAAATTCATTTAAAACCCGCAAACGTTTCGAGAGAATTTCTATATTTATGAATTGAATTTTATTATCATTTTCTGATTCATTCGCCCGACAACTTCTCTTACGAGATGCATGCAAGGTATTATCATAAGTCACTATTAATAACTTCACTCAAAAGGGAAAAATAAAAATAATTTAAAAAAAAAAAAACCGACTTCAAAAAACTAAATGCACAAATAAAATAATAAGAACTCAAAAATCAAATAAAAGACACTAAAAGGTATAAAATAATTATCTAATTTAGTTACAACTAAACGACGAAATATTAACATGAAATCACTTTTTGAAGTCCGTGCTAAACAAACTATATAAGCGAGCTTACCCGCCAAACGTTTTAAGTAAGATCCATCGAGTTCGATTAATAAAATGTATATTTTGGCACCGACTTCAAAAAGTGATTTCATGTTAATATTTCGTCGTTTAGTTGTAACTAAATTAGATTATTATTTTATACCTTTTAGTGTCTTTTATTTGATTTTTGAGTTCTTATTATTTTATTTGTTGCATTTAGTTTTTTTGAAGTCGGTTTTATTTTTTTTTATAAAAACTATTTTTATTTATTTATTTATCTATTTCGAACCATATCAGCCTCTGTCAACGTAAACATTCGAAAATAACCAATATAAGGACTACCCTAGTGCTCATACTTGAGAACAATCACAGAACAAGTCGGAGGAAACGTCATAGTTTTATTGTATAATTTTTTCGGGTTGAATAAATAATTTTAATTAATTATGTGTGATTTTAACAAAATTTCAACTCTAGATATTTGAATTTTAATTGAAACGAAATAATTATAAGAAATTCAATACATATTTAGAAATATGAAAACTACTAGATTACTTACTCTATTGCTCAATGCGGGGCTTTCAAAAATTTCGAAATGTTCTATCATTTAAATAAAGTACTAATGCAATTGAGCATAGTGATTTGGTAATTTCAGACTATACTCAGTGTATTTTTTTTTATCTTCTGAATAAAGAAATCGATTTCAAAAATCTTGACATTGATCAGTAATTTTTTTCACAAACTTAAGTAAGTGACTTATGTAGAATTTAAATTTGATAAATTAAAGGGTTGAGACCATTCCATTCTCTGATAATTCATTCATACCACACTAACTCACAAACAATTGTCCATCATATTAAATAAATTTTGTTCATCATTTTATCTTCAGTTAATGTTCTCCTGATGATAAGTTAAGAGCTTGAAATATATAGAGTAAATTAAAAAAAATCTTTGTATTTTTAACCGACTTCAAAAAGGAGGAGGTTCTCTATTCGATTGATTTTTTTTTTTTTGTGTCTATATTACCTCATTATTTTTAACCGACTTCAAAAAAGGAGGAGGTTCTCAATTCGACTGATTTTTTTTTGTGTCTATGTTACCTCATATCTCCGCCAATTGTGAACCGATTTTGATGATTTTTTTTTTTGGGTTAAATCTAGCTTCTGATTGGTCCCGGGTTTTTTCATTGGCATTGGACCTTTTTTGATATGTTTGTTCAAGCATAACTTCTTTGTTTATGAACCGATTTTAATGATTCTTTTTACTTTATCCAATGCGAAGCATGGGTGAAAGTATTGTAATCGCTCTCGAGGCAAGCGCGACTTCAAAGGGTCCTCAGGCAAAGACTACGGAACCCATAGACTCAATTAAGGTCACAAATTGAAGTATTCAATGAGATTGAATTTTAGCACGTGGCGGTTTTGCCAAAAATTACCTGGAATCTCGTCGAGGGGCCAAAAAGTGCCATTTTTTTTGGAAGTGCGTGGGGATGGATGGATGGATGGATGGATGTGTGTGTGTTATCGTTTTTTTCGTCCACGATTTTTTCCACACCTTTGCGCTGATTGAAATGAAATTGAAAACCTACCACTAGTTTAACAAAATGAAGCGCTGATTAGTTTTTAGAACATATCGGTCCACAAACATTAGTACTTTATTTCAGTACTTTTATAGTTTTTTCTAAATATCTTGAAAATGACTTAACCAATTTTGATGAAATTTAATATCCTAATTAAGTATCTTGGGGACCACAAAAAGAGTTAAATAAAGTTTTTAGTAAAATTATATTTTAAAGTACTTTACTCAAGAACATATTAATATTTCAAATGAATTTGGATAAAGTTTAGCAACGATCCGTTGCAGTTTATTTTATTGGAAAGTTGGTACCTTAGGGGTGGTACCATATTAATTTGGTCAAGTTCTGAAGATATGATCAATGACGAAATAACGCAAATCTCCAATTCTTATGACCAAATAATCGAAATTATAATAAATCTGAGGCACGGCAGTGCCCCAGCCAAGTTCGAATCGAGCGGGGATGTGTCACTGACAGACTACCCTTTACAGGAAACAACTCAGGCCATTTTGACGCCTCTGTAACTTCGTAATGGAAACCTCTACAAGGCTGAAATTTTTTTCCATAATACTGGTCCATAAGCTTAACTAAATTACAAAATTTCATATTTCTACTGTTTATACCATCCAAGTTACAAGAAGCCAAAGATAGGCTTTTTCGTCACTCACTCACTCACTGACTCACTCATCAAATTTCTAGAGTACTTCGGCTAACCCTAGAATGCTGAAATTTGGCAGGCAGGTAGAGTTTGGGGTACAATTAATGGGAAAAATCAAAAAATCGAAACTTTCCCTTCTTCATGACCTAAAATGAAGGGGTGAAATTTATAGACTTAATTAACATATACTAAAAATTCAATGAACCTAGAATGCTGAAATTTGGCATACTGGTATAGCTTCACACATTAATAAAGACGAAATTGAAAAATCGAAACTTTTCCTTCTTCAGGGCACGAAATGAAGAGGTTAAATTTATAGGTTAAATCCAACTTTACAAAAAGAAGTGAAATCTCAACAAAAACACTTGTGTAAAAAAAAGGCCAAGTTCGATTAATAAAATCTGTTTGCCAAAAAAAGTAGTGAGATCTAATGTCCTGTCAAGTTCAACATCATCAATTTATTAAATGAGCCGAGAATATATTAGTAACTTCAATTAAAACGCATGTTTTTCATTTCACATGTATATACCCTCTATATTTTTTATTGATTTCACATTTTTAGTTGAAATTATTTTCATAAAACTTGGCTTTTACGCATTATTATGTATGTCACGAATTACTAGTTACCATATCATGGGATCTTAATAAGAGGTGAGTGGTGTAGGCCCTATCAAACAATAATAATAATAATTTAATGCGTAAAAGCCAAGTTTTAGGAAAATAATTTCAACTAAAAATGTGAAATCAATAAAAAAATATAGAGGGACATGTGAAATGAAAACATCCGTTTTAATTGAAGTTACTAATATATTCTCGACTCATTTAATAAATTGATGATGTTGAACTTGGCAGCACATTAGATCTCACCACTTTTTTTGGTAAACGGATTTTTATTAATCGAACTTGCCTTTTTTTACACAAGTGTTTTTGTTGAGATAAAAATCTTTATAAAAAACTCAATCTTAAAACAATCATTTAAAACCCGTAAACGTTTCGAGAGAATTTCTATCATTTATGAATTGAATTTTATTATCATTTTCTGATTCATTCGCCTAGAAACGCTTTCTTCTTACGAGATGCATGCAAGGTATTATATTAAGTCACTAAAAAGAGAAAAATGATAATAATTTTTATAAAAAAATAAAAAATAAAACCGAATGCAACAAATAAAATAATAATAGCTTAAAAATAAAATAAAATAGGACTAAAAAGGTATATAAAATAAATGATCTATATTTAGTTACAACTAAACGACGGAAATATTAACACGAAATTAGTTTTTGAAGTCGGTGCCAAACATATACATTTTATGAATCGTTCTCAACGGATCTTACTTAGTACGTTTGGCGGGTACGCTCGCTTATAGGTATAGTTTGTTTGGCACCGACTTTAAAAAGTAATTTCATGTTAATATTTCGTCGTTTAGTTGTAACTAAATAAGATAATAATTATTTTATACCTTTTAGTGTATTTTTATATTTGTTGCACTTAATTTTTTGAAGTCGGTTTTTATTTTTCTCTTAAAATTTTTATATTTATTTATAAGTATACAATATACATATATACTGTTTTCGAAAGAATATTTTAAAAGCCAAACAAACATAAAAAACCGGAACTTTAGGCTTCCACAATTATGAAAATAAGAAGAAATCTCTTAGAATAGTTGAACATTAATAAAGCTTAGAAAATTAATTAAAACTAAGTGCATTCCTATAAGCATAAACCCAATGCGGAAGCACTCTAATTGATGCAGAGTATACTAAAGGCCTTTATTGGAAAAAGTTAATATTGTTATGAAAGGATGGGCATGTTAGCCAAATGGTTAATTCAATTTAAAGGAGTTATGTAAATTAGCATTTGATCAGCATCTTTAAATGAATTTATTTTTTTTGATTTCCAGAGATAGTTACATCTTCCGGAAAATTTGTTTACCGATTTGACATTTTGAATTTAAAAAAATAACGAAAAATTCTTCGTTTATCGAAGAATATTACAAAAAATAATTTAAAATTTTAAAAATCGAAGAGTTTTTTTTTGGACAGCATCCCCTGGTTAAAATGTCACCACCCGCCGCTGATACAGACATTGGAGCGACACTAGAAGGGTTTCTTTTTACTTTTGTACGAAACCCTAAATAGAGCGCGACGCCTTCCAGTTAGGCAAAAAGTAGATAGAGAAGAACTTTGTTATTTGGTATTTGCGTAGGGTTGTATAGATATACATAGATCGTTGGGGGGTTTATTATATATTTACCGGGATTTACAAGGCTTGGAGACAAATTATTACGCTGATAAAATTTTCTTTACTTTTAGAAAAAATTTATCATTGTTTTAGATTATAGAATACTTAGAGTATTATACCAAAATAAGCTGACGTGTTCTGATGTGGCCATCCACTCGACTTTACCATACAACCTGGCCCCTCACTTATATTTAATTTTTAATAAAATTATTTATAATCATGTAGGGGAGGGGGTTAGTTTTCGCATTTTTAGACTCCTGGGGGCTCACTGATTATGTAAACAAAATTTGGTTGAGTTTGGTACAAGGGCACTATATTTTCATTTTTTTACCAAAATTTTGTTAACGCACAGACTAATAACAGACGGACAGACTAACAGACATTTTGACAAAATAATTTTTATCTCTAAAAATATAATTTTTTCGATGTTCACTTATTAAGGCTTTTCGTAGACCGAAATGCCATGGTTTCGCTCAATTTTTTTAATCAAAAATAGTTTCAGCCGTTTTAGATATATACCGATAAAATAAGGAAAAACACCTTTTTTCATGCACGATTACAATACTTGACCATACCCTGTATGGTAAAGTAAAAGATTTTAGTATATAAGTAAATATTATAATAAACTTTAATTGAAATCGTGAGGAAGTTGGATAAGAATTAATTTATAAACGAGTTTTATCCTTTAATGCATCAAACGTTTCGTCATTTTATCTTTCGACTTCTTCAGTAGCTCACTAAATAACTCAAATGTCTGATATGTTGCTGGTGGCTAGATTTAATATTAGATAAATGGATATTTAGTTGGTGTTTCATGATATATTTAATAGAACAAGGGACAATTTTGACTGTCTTGATTAATTTTGAATTTTGAATTTATTGATGTGTTTAATCTCAGGACATCAGACACTTGAGTTATTTAGTGAGCTACTGAATAAGTCTAAAATAAAATAACGAACCGTTGTGGGTACATTAAAAGATAAAACTTTGTTTATAATTTAATTCTTATCCAACGTCGGGACGATTTAAATTAAAGGCTTTTAAGTATGGATGCGATTAATGAAACATTACAAAATACATATTTAGATTTTTTTGCCGATCACAGGCGGGGTAGGTCAAGAGTCCCATCCCTGGGGATGACCATGATCTACTAAACGGCGGGATCTAACATTTTTGATAAATATTGGTAACTGGAAATTGCAGATACGCCAACTGGTAGTGAAAGCTTGAACTCTCTCAATTTGGTCTTCTGACAGTTGATTGATTAATCAGTGTTTAAATGACATATAAACAAAAACCAAACCTTTTTATTAAATAATATTCTTTGATTATGCATATGACATTTGTGACAGCGACCCAATTGCGTTAGTTTCAATTTCTACCACATGGCGGCAACACCGTTCTTAACATTTACCAATAGCAAAAATTGTTCCAACATTAATAGCACCTATATTTGAAAGTGTGTTCTTGATAATAACATTTTTTATATAGGCTTTTTTTGTCGAAAGGGTTTTCAAAAGAGTTTTTATTCCTTTCAGAATGGAAATTAGTTTTTATAGGTCAACCTTTTTTTTTCTTGTCGACTTGTGGGTGGAAGGATGCATCTGAATTGAGATCAATGTTAATTTTTTTTATTAAGAATGTATGATTTCCGCCGTGAACGATATACAGGAAATGACGCCATATTGTGGATCTCTTTCCACCCTCTTTCTTTCTCTCTCATCTCCTCATCTGCACATTGTGTCAAACAGACACGGGGCTCTGCGTAAATAATAGTGAAAGGGTTGAGGGAATGCTTTTTATGCGCTTGGGGTGTGAAGGGGTTGGCCCGTTAACACGACCCCCTTCTGGGCCACATCCTTTAGGCATCTGGGCCACTACCACTGCGACTACCGCCCTTAATTAATTGTTGTATTAACGTTCCCGCGTTGTTGTGGCATTAATAACTTAAATGGTTAATAAGAGTTGGACTGGCCGAGGACGATTAAACTAGGGTTGTTGATTATACCTTTAATGTTTGTCTTCCTTTCAGCACTGTTAAAAAAAGACATTTTATTAATTTTGTTAAGTGAGAATGGTGTGGGTTCTTGCCGAAACATTTTAAATAAAGTCAAGAAAATTTTGAAATTTTTTTTAGAAACTTTAAAGAAAATCATAAGATGAGTGTCATCCGAGGGGTGATTCGCGATTGGAAGTAGGTGTACACCTCTTTGGAAGTATTTTGGAAGTACTTGGAAATATTTGGAAGAACTTGGAAATATTTGGAAGAACTTGGAAATATTTGGAAGTACTTGGAAATATTTGAAAGTACTTGGAAATCCGCGATTTGGAAGTAGGTGTACACCTCTTTGAAATATTTTGGAAGTACTTGGAAATATTTGGAAGTACTTGAGAATATTTGGAAGAACTTGGAAATATTTGGAAGTACTTGGAAATATTTGGAAGTACTTGGGAATATTTGGAAGAACTTGGAAATATTTGGAAGTACTTGGAAATATTTGGAAGTACTTGAAATATTTGGAAGTACTTGGGAATATTGGAAATAATTTGGAATATTTGGAAGTACTTGGAAATATTTGGATGTACTTGGAAATATTTGGAAGTACTTGGAAATATTTGAAAGTACTTGGAAATATTTGGAAGTACAAGTGGAAGTAGGTGTACAGCATATTAGGTCGCGGTTCACCCCTCTGTGATTATCTATTAAATCCGATGGAATGGAATATTTTTAATTATATGTCAGAAGGGTTCTATTTCGCGATCTAATGATTCTAAATTTAAACATATAACCATGCCATATAATTTAAATAAAGGTCGAAGAGATTCAAAATTCGAAGGGGAATGGAATGACTTTTCCTTATTGAATATGAAAGATATCAATTTGCCGATGGTAATAGATTCAAATTTTCTTAGAAATATTTATGTGAAAAACCTACCTAGTATTTTATATATTAAATTTTAAAAAGTTTCTAAAAAAAATTTCAAAATTATCTTGACATTTTTATTAACCTATAAAATAAATTATAAGATATAATTTATTTAATAAAATTTTAATATTTTCAAATACCCTTTTCTCATTATAACGTAATCAATTCTAGAATAAGGTTTGATGTAGATACTCGAGTTCTTAGTAAAAAATGAAATTAAAAATAAAATATTTAGATTATTAAAATGTTAAAATACATAATCAAGGTTGTCAAATCCTAAGACTGGTTTGATGCAATCCCTTTAGTATAGGGTAAAAAAATGAAATTATAAATGATTTTTTTTATTTATACCTATTATTATATGTTTTTGCATTTTTTTTTGATCTTTAGATGGGGTAGTTGTTAACTGAAAACACTATCATGGATAGTATTTTATTGTTATTATTCATTAATTGGCAGACAGTTTATGCATTACTGTTTCGCTGCGGTTTATTGACAGCTTCTTCAGTTCCTGTATTTGAACAAAAGATCAACATAGACAATAATTTACCTTTTTCAAAGAGATACATCAATTATTTTTTATTCTTAATTATATATTTATGTGAGATATATGATAACAGCACTTTTAATATAAAAATTAAAAAAATCTTGAGCGATCTTTATAATTTGATATATCGACTTGCAATTTTCAAAATATTTATAATTTTCAACGTAGTCAATAATATAAGATGAGGCGAAAAAAAATTCAATTTTCTACCATTTTGGAAATTTTTAAAAATCTTGAGCGACCTTTTAAAAAAAATTTTCGGGCTGATTTTAAAAAAAAATGTTAAATGGACATATTTTCATTCGAGATAAAAAATAAAAAAATATTCATTTTTTGGCCATCCTAGTGTACATAATATAGAAATCCAGGTTTTCTTGAGGCAGATTTCACCATAACTATATCATAAAACCATCAATTTATTTTAAATAATTATTAAATTTTATATTAAGAACTTGTTTAGTTGCTACCTGGCGTAAAACAGATTGAAACCTAATATCTTTCTTTGAAAGAGTACTTTCTCTCTCCTTTTACCCAACAAATATTTATTGTATACTCTATCCTACCTCAATCAGTGGACCCTAATATCATATATTCACCCATTATTTGCCAAACTTTTTTTAGTGAATGTTTTTTGATTTATAATTTCTATTTTTCGTATCAGTGATAATAGAAATTAATTACATTTTTTTATCAATCACACATTTTCTTAACTGTTTTCAAAAGTTAATAAGGTGTCATTTAAGACAGGTATCTTAATATAATAATGCAAGAAATAGGAAATGTTTGCAATACCGCCACACAAAGTCGTGCGAAAGAAATTTTCCTGTGGGGGCGGAATTTTGAAGACAAAAAATAATTACATCAAAAAATGTTAATTATATAAATATACCAGCTGCGAAGCCCGCACTAACCATTGATCCAGAAGATAGTCCTTTCGAAGGGTTCTTTTCTGGATTAGTTTTTAAATTTTATAATTTATAATTACCCACCCGTCCCTTCGTAATAAAATAATTTATGCTCATCCCCCTCTCTTTCTCTCCTCGGTACACTACTGGTATTGTCAAGATCATCCCTTACGTCCCCTCTTAATAAAATAATTTATAATCACTCCCGCCCCTCCCTCCACGGTACTCCAATGAAATTATCAAAATTGAAGACAGGCCAAAATGTTATTCTAGTCGCGGAATATAATAGTATATGATAATTAATAAAATAATTTATAATCATTTACGAAAGAACCCCACCTCCACTAAATTTTGGGCTAATTAGCATTTAGTCATATCTCTCTTTTTAAATATGGGGACTCTTCTAGATCAAATAGTTTTATAGTAAATTTTGAATTTTTATTTAAATCACATAATTAATTATAATTATTTATTGATCACGAACAAATAATACAATAAAACTACGACGTTTCGATCGACTTATTCTGTCCTCAAGTATGAGCACCCACTCCGATTTTATATCGTACTCATTAATCATTTTTTTTTTGGCTTTTTGGCCCATCTAGCCAATTTTCGATACTATTATGAAATTATGTCTTCTATGTAGGGATCAGATTTTTAGCCGGTTGCCTCAAGTCGTATTCGAACCCGGGTCCACTTGATTAGCAGGCTTGTACGCTAACCGCTGGCCTAACCCGACCCCCATTAATAAAATTAATCACATAAATAAAAGATTCAATAGCTTTATAGTATTTTTGTTTGAAGATTTTAAATTATCCCCTATTTATTTAACGCCAAAAGCAGGGCCAACGCCAATCAGAGAGATCACGCCGTCCTTAAGCCCTTTATAAAAGTAGATTTTTAACTAGTAGATTATAGTATACAACAGAACAGAGAGAGGGGAAAAAATTCTCAACAGTTATAGCATTTTTTTTACTCAATTCCAGAAAGGGGGGGGGGGAATTCGCGTTTACCTCTCGCTGAAGATTTTCATGCCTATAGGAGATGTAAGGATTAATTCTTGCTCCGTGAAAAAGAAGAGCAAGAAATTTCAGTGATGGGTCGAATATAAACTTAAATTTAATATTTATATTAAAATAGAGATTTTTTTCTAATGATATTGGTACAAGAAGAAGTTGCACTAAGAAGGTACAACCTCTGTAGTCCGTGGTGGACCCTTGTATCGTGAAGATAAGGAGAGGTTTAGGGATTGGGTAGGAGTCGAAGGTATCTGTGGATGCTGGTCTTGAAAAATTGAAGGTTATAATTTGTTGGAAAGACGGTCGGGGGAAGAGAGTTCCAGTCTCTAGAAGTCATAGGGATAAATGAATTGGCGAATGCGTTTGTTCGATTAGTATCCAGTTTAAGCGCGTAGGGGTGTTGAATTTTAGAAAATCGTGTATTTCGCGCAAATGAAGCCTTTGGTGGGATTATCGATTTTATTTCGTCAGAACAAAAGCCATGGTAATATCTATAAAAAAGGGAAAGGGCGGAGACAGATCTACGATGGGCTAGGGAGTCGAGAGTGTCAGTTAATGTAGGATCGCCTATCAGTCTGATAGCTCGCCTCTGAATTGCATCTAAGGTATTAAGAGAATGCTTGGAGGCTCCTCTCCACAAATGCGAGCAATATTCAAGACAGGGGCGAATTTGAGCCTTGTATAATATAAGGAGTTGAGTGGGGGTGAAAAAGCGTTTGGTTCGGAAAAGAAAGCCAAGCTTACATGCTGCAGCTTTTGCTACTGAGATAATATGGTCATTCCAAGAGAGGTCAGAACCTAAGGTGACACCTAACATTGATATTTTATTACGGAATTCCAATGAGCTCGAATCAAAGGAAATGTCCGGAAGGTTCCTATCTGCGCGCCTAGAAATTAGACAGCATTGTGTTTTGCCAGCATTAAAGTTTACCAAGTTGTGAGATCCCCATTTTTTAAGCATGCTTAAATCTGAATTTATCGAGGAGGCTATGTTTGCGCGATTGTTTAGTAAGGATTGAGCGTTGTGGAGGGTGCTATCGTCAGCGTAACAATGTATTGGATTGGAGGGCAGATTTAAAAGGTCATTAATATAGATAATAAAGAGCGTGGGAGAAATGACTGAGCCCTGAGGAACTCCAGCATTAGTATTAAAGGACGAGGATGATATTCTGTCAACCTCGACTTTAATAGAGCGGTTTGAGAGAAAGCTCTCAAGCAACTTGCAGAGGCTCGGGGAAAGGCCAAATGCAGGTAATTTGGCAAGAAGATTTTTGTGCCAGACTTGATCGAAGGCCTTTGAAATGTCTAAGCCTATTACGAAAGTCTCTTTACCAGTCTCAAGTGCTTTATTTCAAATATGAGTTATATATTCCAAATCAAGAGATGTTGCCTTTCGAAATAGAACCAAAACTAATAGAAAGTATTTAATACACTCTGTTTATTGTATTGGATATTAATTCAACTATAAGTGCACTTCAAGGAGCAACACCTTTAAATGTAGATTGACCCTCACATCGTGACAAAGAAAGAAATTTTATCTTTCATAACAATTCAAGTTCGATTTTAATAGAATTATATATTATGCTTTCAAATTTTAGAAATTGAATATCTGAAAGTGAATTTAATTTCAAAAATATACACATATAATTCTATTATATCAATATATATCCGCTTATATTTTTATTCAATCTAGCTTTAGAAAAGCTTTTGATTTTTCAATTTATATGTGAATGAATTTTTTATGGAGATAAAATAATTTTCTCTTTTGAAAATTTTCCTGAAATTGTTAAAAATAAATAAATAATAAATGAAATATGTATATATTTAGTAAGTCCCATGAGTTGTCAGTTAAAATTAGCTTACACCCATATTTTTTCTATCAAATATCACATTATGCTGGCTGGAGTGGTGAGGCTCTTGTGGAGTTGTTTGAGGGTAGATCTGCTAGGTCAGGATTTCTGCGCTCTTGACTTGATCTAAAGCAAAAAACGAGTCAATTATTAATGAATTAAAACAGCATTCGAAATTGCATTAAAATCACACATAATTAATTAAATATAATTATTTATTGAATACGAATAAATAATACAATAATACTATGTCGTTTCGATCGACTTATTCTTCGATCCTTCTCAAGTATGAGCACCCACTCCGATTTTAGGTTTACTGAATTGGCCACGTGTTGTGTCAACAGCAGATATATTAAATATATGTGTGTACGATGTATGTAGGTTCCAAAATAACTCTGGAACGCTTGGACAAATTTTAACCAAACTTGATACATACTAGTATATGACTTATTATCTGTAAAAAATATTGTGGAGGCAAAACACCCCGAAAATCCAATAGGAGATGGCAATTTGGAGTCGCTTAGATGAATAATGACACTGCCGATACCGTTTAAGTACAAGTATCGGTATGGATAGGGAGGGTGAAAAGTAAATGCCCAAAATGACCGAGATTGGTGTAGAATCCATAGTTTTCGAGATCTCTAGACTGATTGGTGACAGCCCCGAAGACATTTAAGCAATGTTTAGTCGAATAGAACAAATAAAACTCTGAAAAAAACCTTCTGGAAATTTTTAGAAATAATAAGGACTCTGTAGAACCTTCTAGAATGTTGAAAGTGAATAGAACTTTGTAGAACCTTCTAAATTTTTTTACAAATCATTATCCCTCGGTTTTCGACTTATGATTTTTGAGAAAATTACAGCACCCACTCGAATCTTAAACGGTTTTATATTTAAGAAGCGAACTCGGTAAGAATTCCAGTTTATCATTTTTCATAATGCAAAACACAATCCTAACATAAAGTTGTTTCACCTTCTTGCTATAACACCTTCCTGTATCAATATCATAAAAAATATCATTACAAAAGAATAGGGGAAAAACTTTCAGAAATGTTATTTTTCAAAAAACACTTGATGTCCTTTCCCTACTTCTAACTGAAATCGAAGCGTGTAATTCCCCCCAAAAAAAAAACTCCCATGGAATTGTACATTATTCCCTAATCCACCCAAAAGGTAGAAAGTTCTTTTATCCTTGATTTTTCTATTATTATAAACTTGTAAGCCCCTCTCGAGCGTATGGACTGTATATTATGATATTTTGAATGAATTTACTAACAAAAATCTGATGATTACAACATATTTATTGTGTTATTTGACATTAAAAATTTTACCCAGTTAATGCCCGACAAGCTTCGCCTGATGGTCGGTCGGTCCTCGTATTTATTTGAAAATTTTTAATTTCTTTTTTGCTTATCGTGTATAAAATTGTCTGAAATATGGGGAAAAGATTATTTTTAAGCATCTGTATCATATCAGTATTTTTTCAGTTTTTCTATTTGGATTCCGATACCCAAGGTCATAAAAAGTCCGTTCTGCTGTCAAAATATTTGTATTAATATATCAAATGAATGAATTTTATATTTATAGTTGAAATTTTGTTAAAATCATAATTAATTATAATTATTTATTGAACACGAATAAATAATACAATAAAACTACGACGTTTCGATCAATTTATTATGCGATCGTTCTCAAGTAAGAGCAGATGAGCACTCCCCATACTTGAGATATCAGAATAAGTCGATCGAAACGTCGTAGTTTTTTTATTATATTATTTATTTGTGTTTAATAAATAATTATAATTAATTATGATTTTAACAAAATTTCAACTTTTAATAAAATAATCACAAAAATAAAAGCTTCAACATCTGCATTGCTGATTGATTAGATAATTTTTATATGAACAGCTATCAAACGGTTGAAGTTACTGACCTGAAATTTGACGGAAGTTTTTATTAATCAATTGCATCTGTGTGTCGAGTAGAGTAGTAGTGTGCCAACAGATACAAAAATTGAAAAATTGTTAATTCACATAAAGTATTACACTATTAAACATTTCTTCTCTAATTTTAGTATAAAAAATGGGAATTCCGGCCCTAAAACTTTTTAATAATATTACATACCAGTATTGTAATCTTACAGCAAATTTTTTACTAATACGTAGATTTTTAATTAATACAAAAAAAGTAAAGTAGGTACAATTTATTTTTGTATTTTTGCAATGTGTTAATGTAATTTTACCAATATAATATAGTTTGTTTTTTTACTAAACACACTTTTGTAAATTTCCTATCTATTTGTATTGTAAACTTATTATAATAAATTTACAAATTTTTAACAGTGTAGCGAAACTTTTTTCATTTGTCAGTTTAATTTGCTTTCAAATTCGGTTTAATTTGTTGTGTCCATTAGTTACTATTGAGTATTGAATTCTCGTATGAATTATTTGATTAAGGGCAAAGGGGGTAGTTATTTGCATGTTGCCTAGCAGGAAGCCAACCAATTCCGCCAAGCCTTCTGCCCGTCAGTCGATTTCCGGGTCCCGCAATCCCTTTCGAAAGAATATATTTTGTATCATTCATTCGAGTCAGGTATAAAATCATATTTAATTGAATGATTTCCTCCTCGAGTAACAATAGTCTTTAGGTTTGGCGCGGCCTCAGGTAGTCTCCCATTCATATTCTAATGCTTCCCTTAAGGCCTTAAGGGGCTGATCCCCACCCCGCCAATGCAACCCTCTCTGCCGATATCCCATCGGGTTAAGTCTTCCGGGCTCAGGTAGATGCTCAGGGCCAAAGGGGTTACACGACCTATATTTTAATTCGAATTTTCCCATCATGCTCGCGTATGTTCGTTTAGTTGTCTTTCATCAACCAGCCAGGACGGAGAACTCACAAGGTAAGCAAGCAGATTATCGATCTTATTTATCCCTATTAATCTTCAGAAATTAAATTATAATTTTTTTGAAACGAAATTTTCTCTGGAGAGACACGGACTGGTAGAACTTTTAATTGAGTGTAATGGAAGGCAGCCCAGGGGTAGTGAGGAAAGAAAAAATTAACACATATCAAATAAGGTGTAATTTATTTGAATCCTTCCTCCTTTCCTTTCAAACCGACGTTTCGGAGGATTCTTCCCTCCTTCTTCAGGGTTTCAAGGGTCAATGAATGAAACAAATCAAATGTTTCCTTCTTCTCTCCACAGTGTTCAAAACTTTCTTCTTTTTTAGCAAAGGCATAGAAAAACAATTTTTTTCTCCTTTTCTTAATTAGAATGTGGAGAGAAGAAGGAATCTTATTTGTTTCATTCATTGACCCTTGAAACCCTGAAGAAGGAGGGAAGATTCCTCCGAAACGTCGGTTTGAAAGGAAAGGAGGAGGATTCCAATAAATTACATCTTATTTGATATGTGTTAATTTTTTCTTTCCTCACTACCCTGCTCCCTTCCATTACATTCAATTAAATTATAATTTTTTTTTTCAAAACTCGTTATGTTCTACGCGAATTTTGGTGACTTTTGGCAATTTATTTTGTCAGCGGACGGTTTAAACTAGAAAACTGAAATTTGATAGAAAGGTACAGATTTTTAATACAAACATTTGTGCCAAATTTTGGCTCATTGGCTACAACTTTTCAAGAGCTCGCTGTATAACGATTCGAATTATTTTTCATTCAGAAGTTCTGAAGTTGGAAAATCCAAAATCTAATCACTTCTACGTTTTGACATACACCAATTTTGGCGCCAGACGAAATTTGTACGACCTACCATTCTTTAAAGTTATCCTTTGTATCGAAATCCAGTCAGACAGAGAAAATCATGATTAAAAATGATTTCTCTCCATTTTCCAAAATTAAATGAATAAATTAATTTTTCAGGGAATTCGGTTATCTATCATGCGAGTACTCGTGTTGTATACATACATTAGGGTGGTTCTTATTTTGGGTATTTTCGAATTTTAATGCTGCCCGAGGCTCCATATGGTTCGAAATAAATAAAAGAAAATATCTCGCAAGTTTCAAGTCTCTATCTCAATTTTAACCTGTACCGCACAGCGATGCAAGTTTCCCATCTAAATAACTTGGAGTTTTTGGCATTGAACTATTAATTTTTTATTCAGGCCAAAGTAATGTTTCCAAAAATTTGAAACTCTGTGTAGACTCTATCCTTATAATAGTAGTTTTTTTTCATTCCTGAACACTTTCAATTTTCAGACATGTGCCCTTTTCGAAATTGCATATTCAATTGAGATAGAGACTTGAATCATGAGGGATATTTCCTTTTATTTATTTCAAACCACATGAGCATCGGGTACCATAAAAATTCGAAAATACCCAAAGTAAGGACCACCCTATCCTAGATATAGTAAATTATTTTAGATTGAAAATTATCAAGTTTATGATAATCTGTTCTCTCATGACTCTAAATAGTAAAATCATTTTTCTATTAATTTTTTTAAAAAACTCTAGGATATATGGTGGAATTTTTTATTGACTTCATGACTTTTCTTTCAAGTACAAATATATTTAGACATACTGTTTCACTGATCGTATCCATAATTAAATTATTGAGATTTCAATATGCTGGACGTTTCGTCACTTTATTTATGACTTCTTCAGGTCCTTAAAATAGAATTCAATGGTCTGATGACCTTGAAACTATGATGTCCTTGAAGACGCAGAAGTCATAAATAAAAAGATGAAACGTCCGGCATATTGAATGAAAAAACTCTGTTTTTAATGAAATTTCTTTTTGGTCAACTTCCCACGATTTCATCTCAATTATTATATATATTATCTGTGAAAAAATAATTATCCATAATTTAATGATTTATGAACGGTAGCCCCAAACAAGAGACGAATTTTCATCACTACATGAAATTGAAGTTTTTATTATCTTAAAAAAATATAATAAATTCACTTAAAAAATAGGTGATGGGCGAAAATCCATTTTGTAATAGGACTTCCTTCCTTCTTGTGAGCCACCTTATTTCTCATTTCATTTAAAATACATATATTTCATTATCTTGTTAAAATTAATCTTAGATAATAGTTTTAAAGATTTATATTTAACCTTTTTTCACAAATGCACGAAAAAAGCCCATTGTGATGATATCCATCTGAGAAGCTTAAAACAGGTCACAAAATCTAAACATTATTTGTTCTCCCTCAACAATTTCTAAATTTTCCCTTAGGGTACTTATCCTCTATCATTATAAAGACAGGTTCTAATTACTAATGCCAATCGTAAGTCGTTTCTTTACGTTTCTTACATAAACTATTTTTAATTGTTTTATTTTAGAAAACCTAAACAGTGAAAAAATTAGACAATAAAGAGAGTGTGTGTGTGCTACCGATTTGTTAAACTAGATCTTTGGAACCAAGTATGTAAAGATTTTTACTTAAAATCAGAAGGTTGTGCGATTTTTAAATTTTAACTTTGGGTACGTTTTTAGTTTTTTCAAAATTTATTAAAATGGGCTGAAACGATTTTAAAACAAAAATAAATCCATATCAGTAATTTTAATTCCTATAAATGATAAATAGAAATTCGGAATTTCAATAGATATCATTTAGATTGGAAAAAGGATTTTTCTAAATAGGAAACAGCACCCCTCTTCTCTTTTACATATAGCAGCGGTTAGAGGTCGACCTGGTTACATCTGACTCTCAACATTATGTTTTTCAAAATTTGATACAAATATATCTAGTAACTAAAGAAAAAAGTAAAATTCTGAAACATACTCTTATGGATTTATGTCAAAATGGTCCACAAAAAAATAAAATTATTTCCATTTAATACTAATCTAAAACTCCTTTTAGATTAGTAGGTATTAAATGGCAATAAACTTTCTCATTATTAGATCTTGTAAGTTAATCAACAGTTAGTTCTTCGATGGGTGATCCTTTAACTCTAAATCACTTTGAACTGTTTGGCATATTTACTACCAAAGCAACCCTAGTCTCAGGGTTGCTAACCACAAATAAAATAATAATTTAGTAAATTACTATTATTTATTATTTTTAATTGACTATACCTACAGTTTCGGTCACCACTGGTAAACTTCATCAGAATAAGTAAATGTCATCTCAGTTTCTGGGAGATTGTCAATACATATAAACAACTCATTTATCATTCGTTCTCAAAGATATATATAACACCCATACATAGACAATCATTCATTGATTTGATACTAACACGACATTTACTACTGGGGATGGTCTTTCAGTGGTGACCGAATCTGTATAATGAATTAAAAATAATAAATGATACTAATTTAGTAAATTATTATTTTATTAGTGACTAGAAACTCTAGAAATTTCAAGAATTAAATCCACAATCATTTACACTCTCGGAAAATAAATTAAGAAATCCTAGACGTGATGCGTGATTATTAAATTTATAAAGAAACCACCTGCGAAGCTCGCCTTCGGAGGGCATCTTACTAACCATCGGGCTTTACCCTGGAATCCGTAGTGAATTTTAAAATAATAATTTAAATAGTTTACAAGATCGTAGCAAATTGGATAAATAAATTAATTTCAGAGTTTTATATTAAAAAGAAGTAGGTTTCGTCACTTTTATGTGCGACTTCTTCAGCGACTTATTTCTCAACTCAATTGTCCAATATCATTATGTTAAACATTCTATTTTTTCAATTTTAAAGATAGAATGTTTCACATAATAATATTGGACAAGTGAGTTGAGAAATAAGTCGATGAAAAAGTCGCAAATAAAGTGACTAAACATGCGTCTTTTTTAATATAAAACTTTGAAATTAATTTATTTATCAATTCCCTTTGGTCTTGTAAGCTAATTAAATTATGGTTTTAATAAATTTTATTGTCATGAGCTATTAGTGGGTTTTAAAATTAAAAAAAATCACGCCGCCGTCGTCGCGCAAGCCAATAATTATAATAAGTATAGATATAGATAGATGAATTAACTATTAAAATTATCAACGGTCTTGGCATGTTTAAAGCAAAGCAACGGTCCCAGAAGAATCCTTCTAAGTTAAGCAAGGGGCGGCCTGGTCTGACTGAAAAGAGTAGTCATATAGACAGACACCTTCTACTATTGCATATTTACAGCCGTCCGAATCCTGTGTTGCAAGTGAGAAGATCTATCTATGGTTAATACTGAGCGCTGCGACCCGCTATCTTCGCTAGAATGGCATTGAGCAACTGGACATTGCAGATACGGCGACTGGTGGTGAAAGCTTGAACTGGCCCAATTGGGTCTTCTGACAGCTAATTGATCAGTGTTTAAATGACATGTAAACAAAACCAAATATATTTATTAAATAGTATTTTTATAATTAAGTGGAATTTGAGTATTAACATTATTGTTAACTTCAGGCCTGTTTATTCAAATAAGTATTAATAGCCATTCATATAGGTTTTTATAAAACAAATTAAATATCAACTGTATTTTCCATTGTAATTTCAATTTTTATTTTTAATAGACAAAATACAAAAATAAAAATAACTAAATACATATAATATGTGTAATAAGGTTTAAATAATCAAATAAAAGTTTAATATTCTTTGGTTATGGATATGACATTTGTGACAGCGACCCAATTGGGTTAGTTTCAATTTCTACCAGATGGCAGAAACAACGTAGTTACCATTTACCAATACTCCTTTAAGGTGTTAAGGACATGCAGGATTTGATCAATAAAGTGAGAGAATTCTATTGATTTAAAATGGACAATTATAAAATAAAGATATAAGTATGTTGCTTAATAAAGAGAAATTTTATGTTCCATAAGAAGTTTTTATTATACAGCCCTTAGGTTGAATAAAGGATGTTTGTTGTTGATGGATAAGTAATATTTTTGAGGGCGCATGCAAATCGCCATTAGTGTGCAATGCGCTATTGGCACTGGCCGTGGCACATGGTAGAATAACCATGTCAATAGCAGATGGCGCTTGGGCGGGTTTTTACTAGTGGAGTGGGCGCCCTTTCCCGAGGTTCTCTGCAATATTTCAACGGGGGGGGCAGTGGGGGTTTCCCCGGCCCTTCTTGCCTGTGTTTCTTCATCCTCTCGGTGGCTGGACCAGCCGTGCCTTACCCTGTTTTTGCGCCCTTCTGGCCGCCCCGTGCATTACCATTACCCACCCTCACCTTCCTTCTGATTTTCGCCCTAATCTTAACTTTAAGATGTTCATTGCAAAAAATTGGAACCTAAGGCGGAAACTTTAATCGTCTTATTTAAAAGCAGCTATTAGAGAAGGAGAAGTTGTGGAGGATTTCATATTACCAATTAAATATTAAATGCAGAATCCAAAAACACTAGTCATTATTTTGAAGCAAAATATCTATACTTAAACAAATACTTAGCTAAATTGTTGTTTTCAAACAGAGAGTGTGCAGATAAAGAAAAATAACAAGAGAAAAGTAAGGTTGAAAAACTAAGCTTTATTTATAATAAAAATGAAATGTATACTAAAATGATGAACCGCAAATTATAACTCCCTCTCCCTATATTTAACTAAAGTCATTTCGGTCCATGTGCGAATGGATAATTATAGAATAAAAAAAATCTGTTGGCCTGGCAGAATTACTCCCCATCTAGTTTTAAGCCCGAGACCTGCCATAAGATGTTTCACTTCAAAAAAGAAAAAATAAATAAAATAATAATATTTCACTGATTGTATCCAAAATTTAATTATTGAGATGGAATCGTAGGAAGTTGGACAAAAAAACCCATTAAATTAAAAACAGAGTTTTCACATTCAATATGCCGGACGTTTCGCCACATTATTTATGTCTTCTTCAGTGACTTTTATAATAGATTCTAATTGACAAAATCTGTCTGTACCTACTTGACTTTATCATCCCTGTGGTTTCTTAGTTGTTAAGAGATAGCTGAGAGAGATGTTTTTATCTGCGGCTTTTTTACCAAATAAATGATTATTTTCTATCATTGATGGTATTCATATTAAATATATAGGTAGGTACTCGTTTTCAATATGGGTTCACCAATTAAACGATTATACCTATATTTAATCATTTTAGGTAGATTTCGAAGAAATATATCTATTGCGCTCACTCTCATTGTGCGACTTCCGGAAAATTTCATCATAGTTTCCGATCATGGCCCCTAGACCCCAAAACCAGCCTCCATTCAAAAGTTTCATATAAATTTGGCACAAAATTTAGTCTTGATATAAACAAGAACTGATTAGTTTATGGTGACTTCAACCCCAAGGGGGTGAAAATGGTGGGGGTATAAATCTTAAAAAATTCATAACAACGTTAATATGGATGATACCAGTTTGGTTGAAAACGGCTAATATTCTACTAATTAACCTCTTCAACTTGTGTCTAAAAAGGTTTTTGATAGGAACAGTCTAAGGGGGGGGAGGTTAGAGCCCTTCCGAAATCTACCTCATACTACGGCCTGCCAATGGGATTATTTATAATGTTTTATTTATTTGTGTGTGTATTGGGACACAGACAGACAGTCTGGGGGGGGGGGGGGGGGGTGAAATCATGGTGAAAATTACTGTACTCCACGTTTCAGACATTTCTAAGCACTATTAAAAAAAATTATATTGAACTCAAAGCTTCGGACCGTCCAGTAGACTTCGCTTACCGACCGCACTGATTAATAATAGCAAAATAACACATAAAAAATCACCAAGCTGATTTAATAATTTGTCACTTATGAAGCTTTTATTTTTGTAATTATTTTTATTAAGAGTTGAAATTTTATTAAATTTACACATATTTAATTATAATTACTCGCTTCGGCATCGATCGATTATGACGATGTTGGAGTGGAAGGCCGGAGTTCGATCCTGGATGGCAAATAAAAATTTCTACCGGCTAAAAACTCGGCTCCCTCACTAACCCTACTAACCCTTTACTTATGTGCTGTAAAATGGTCTTTGTTCCCGGTGACAATAAACAAATAAATAAATAAAATTATAATTAATTATTGAACACGAATAAATAATACAATAAAGCTACGACGTTTCGATTGACTTATTTTGCAATCGTTCTCAAGTATGAGCAGAAGCATCCACTCCGATTTTAGGTTAACTTAAAAACAGTTAACCTAAAATCGGAGTGGGTGCTCAATGCCCATACGACCGCAAAATATGTCAATCGAAACGTCGTAATTTATTGTATTATTTATTCGTGTTCAATAATTAATTATAATTAATTATCTGTTATTTAAATAAAATTTCAACTCTTGATTCACTATTTTGTTTTATTTCTTATCTGTCATTTTATATTAAATTTATTCCAAGTCATTATTTATTGAAAAGATTTTGTTTTGCCGAGAATACCTAAGAAGAGTTGTTAATTCCTAACAACCTCATTGATTTCTCTTTATTTATATTTTATAATTAAAATTAAGGATTATCATACATATTTTTAAAAAGAATATATTTTTAGTACTCTTTTCAAATTTTTAGAATGTTTTAATAAAGTAAAAAATTACATTAATTTAAAATTGACTGAGTCCTATTGTTAAGAGAAGCCAATGGATGGTCCCTTCTCTCTACCTGGATTGGGTTTTTGTGTGCATGTTTAGTTGACTATCTCTCAGGCGAAACCCTCGTTCTCAAGGGGGATAATATAATCTCCTCTCTGTTTTCATTTCCTATCGATAACTTTTTTAAAATTCATCAAAATCGATAATCTTTATACAATGCCCTCCTAATAATAATAATAATAAAAATAAAAAAAAACATTTTATATTTATATATAAAACAATTACCCAAAACTTTCATAGTTGCTTAAAGTCGAATTTATTATTAATCTTTTAGATGCAATGGGGATTCTTGAAGATCTCCTTAGATTCTGAAATATTTTCTGATGAATTTAACTTCTCAGAGTTCAGCGAGACATTTTGATCAAGTTCTTGATTATTTACTTCTGGGTTTGGGGATTGATTTCCATCACATTTTTGGTTATCTATTTCTTCAACAATCTCTTAAAATATTATTTTTATAAAAGAGACAGAATTCAATCAATCTTTTTCGGACAAATTCTAAGATTTTAGTAGAAATATTATTAAATTGCGATATTTTAAAAAACTACCAACTATTTTCAAAAAAAAGATGCTCAAAACTTTAATTATACATTTAAATAAGAGGACTTTATGAAAAAATTATTTTTCATTTTAAGCTAAATTTTTTAATTTCCGTTCTAGAAGAATGGAGGAAAAATTTCTGTGCTTATATCATATATTACGATTCAGAGAGGTTTTTGTCTCGAGGGTGTGAGCTGACTGCCCGGATAGCGTGTTAGTTCTCAGGTTCGACTCCTGGGGGGATGAATCCCCTCTGATATCGCAATTTAATAATATTTCTACTAAAATCTTAGAATTTGTCCGAAAAAGATTGATTGAATTCTGTCTCTTTTAAAATACATCTTGGTTAATCTGAACCCGAGCTGATTTTTTGAAAAAACTACCAACTATTTTCAAAAAAAAGATGCTCAAAACTTTAATTATATATTATTTTTATGTTGTTGATAAGGGTCCCCCTTTGTATCACTATCTCTTTTAAAGAGGGTTGAAAAGTAATTTTTTTTTGAGATATTCAAAAGAAATTATAGACTTTGAATTCTTATAAAATATACTATTTAAAATATCAGTGTTTTTCAGGGTTCGTATTAACAGTTTCATCTCTTAAAAAATGCACAGACAAATATTTTTTAAAACTTTAATAATGAAATATGTTCATAAGGACTTGCATTTAAATAATCAAAAATCGAAATCTATAGATTTTAAAAATAACACCCTCCAAAAATGATGCTCATGTACAAGACTTTTTTTGAAGTGAAACTTCTTTAGCGACGTCTCTGTTTTTATTTTTTTGTTACAATAAGGGAGAAATTACTCAATAGAGGGAATATCATTTTTTTAAAACCCACAAATAGTTAATGACAAGTAAAATTTATAAAAATTAGAAAATTTAAATTATTTAGCCGTAGATGTTATTTGTATATAACTTTATTAAGCTTAATAGATGAGTCTTTGGAGTGTGATTTTTAAAGGGGATAAACTTTTTGGGCGTTATATACAAATAACATCTACTGGTAAAGAAGTTTCGCTTCCCCCGTGAGCTTATGTGGATGAGGCTCACACATATTTTTTTATTACTTGAAGTTATGATCAAAATTTTCTTAGCTCTTTATAAAAAAATTCGAAATAAACTAAAAAATATACAAATAAAAAGTACTCTTAAAAATTTTAAAAACCAGCTGAAATCAAAATCTACGTTAAATAGACATTTAATTGGCCAGATCATCGTTTTACGAATTGGGGCAAGTGATAATAATAATTAGTTCCTTCACCCTAGTTTTGTAAATCAGATTAATTAAATGAACATATGTGGATAAATAATTTACATTGGTTAGTTAGTAGGTACTTGGAAACTTCCGAAGGGCATTTCTACTTTTTGGTGTTGACATCGATCATGTTTGTATTTGACATAGTGTTTAAGAGACCATTTGTTTCGTTACTTCTTCGGTTGTCATCGTGTAGAGCAAATTTCTTGGTATTTAGACAAAATGATTGGTGTAATTGATATTGTGTAATAAGGCGCATGGCCACATCCATCAAGCCATTAGCCCTCCCGTAGGGACCACACTTAAGACTCCATGGCTACTGGCACCAAACTAATTAGCCTGTCTGTGTGCGTGTGTCCGTAGCAATCCCTTGTCTCCGTCAGAAACACCGCCGTCTGGCATTTCGGGCTTTTTTCCTCCTCGGACACCGAGGGTTGGACATCAATTAATCATGGCCGACCCACCAGCTCATTCCCTCACCGTAGCAATCGAGTCTCTCTGTGTGTGTGTGGGTGTGGGGGTGGTTGGGTGGGAGGGGAGGAGGCGGACCGACACACCCCGCCCCAAGAACCGAAACATACACACACACAGACGCACATTTACAAGCCACCCCTGCGCCAATCGAAAATGTCAATAAAACTGTTTGCCCGAACGCGGCAGAGGCAATGGACCTGCGGTCCAGCGGCCATGTTGGATGGCGGCCAACCAACAGATGGTGCCAACCATTGCTCTTTACCCATCTCATATAATATATCCGAGTGGATCTAGTTTATAGCACGAGTAACCCAATTTGAAGACAAGCGCAAAGACAAGAATTGCCAATTGATTGCCATCTACTTTTAATTAAGAATCGGTTTTATGTCGACTCTCTAATACAGGAGGTCGGGGAAATTTTTTGCCATTACCCCAAAATATTTTTGCGTAAGCCGATGTTACCCTACATTCTGAAAAGCAAAAAAAGCAAGGTAATTGTACATTATTTATTGAATTAATTGGAATTTACATGAAAACTATCTGTAAGTAAATAAAAATGGTAAACATTAACATAATTCAAAAGTTTTTACGTTTTAAAAAAATGATGTTGTTTCATTTTCGCTAAAATGACTTCAAAATTGGAACTTTTTTGACGTGAGCGCAATTTGAATACAGTCCTCGTCTATCAAAGTAAAATTACTACTATAGTTTATAAAATGGAAACTTTAAAAAATGTCCCTATTATCCCCGATAGTTTTATTGTTACCCCATTTGGAGTAATTTACCCCGGCTCCCCGACGCTCTAATGCCAAAACGAAAAACAAATTTGAAAAAGCGGACAAACCATTAGTCTAAGTACATAGGTTCACGACTCTGGTACTATAATAAAAGTTTCGAGAAATTATGCTTAAAATGATTTTAAAATACCTACCCATTTAACAGAAAGTACCAGACTCGATGCAGTGTGTGAAACTTTTTTCCATCTGTCAGCCAAAATAATTATTCCATTGAAAAGATTTAGTTTGATGCTGAAAGTAGCAGAGTTGATGATTCAAACGGAGTAATCAATGAGGTTGAATATTTCTAATTAAATAAAAAGGCTGATGATGAAGGTCCTACCTTCGAAACTATAGCTTCACACAAATAAATTATATATAGCTGTACATTAAAAGAAAGAATTTAATTTTCAGGACAAATTCTAGGATTTTAGTAGAAATATTTTTTATATTGCGATATCAGAGCTGACTACCCGGAAAGCATGTTAGTTCTCAGGTTCGACTCATGAGGGGATGTCAACCTCTCTGTTATCTCAATATAAAAAATGTTTCTACTTAAATCATAGAATTTGTCTAAAAATTAAATTCTTTCTTATTAGTTAATTTTAACCCGAGCTGATTTTTTGAAAAACATTCGAGCTATTTTCAAAAAAAAAAGATGCTCAAATATTTAGTTTTAAATTCCTGTATATATTTATATTTGGTGTACCTATATGTTTATTTGCACGAAACAGACGACAACCTCATTGATTTCTATTCATGAAAATTATTTACATTTTTATTATTTTTTTATTTTTATTATTTTTTTATTTTTATTTTTTATTTTTATAAATTGTGTATATTTTAGTGTTGAACATGGCTTAGGCCAGGAAAAAAAAATTACCTAATTGTTATTTATAAAAAAAATCTCGAGACGTTAGTCAACTATTAGATCCAAGATAGAATAGATTATTTTTACTTATTGTAATATATGCGCATGCGCAAGGACAGACATGTGGAGAGAGCTGGAGGTCTGCCTGAACCAGGCGAGCAGCTTGATATAGGACACGAAGTGAATAAACCTCGTGATTCAAATAAACAATCGTGCTTCATTTAATTGCCAAACTATTACATGGTGTCAGGTGTTAAAAATGGATAGAGAGATGTTCAAGCCGCCAGCGGCTCCCTTGAGTTTAGAAGGGAACATGTGCACTTCCACTGAAGACAACCCAAAACAAAAGTTCGAAATTTTTTTAGAAGCCAGTGATAAAAAGAAGACGCTGAACGGAAGAAAAAATTGGCTATATTCCTCAATTGTATTGGAGACGAAGGTTTGGAGCTGTATAATACATTCAAAATAAAAAAGGACCAAGAAGATAATGACAAAGTTGTGCTCCAATTATTTGAGGAATATTGTGCGCCTAAAGAAAACGTAATTTTCGAACGATTTGAATTTAATAGTATTGTACAAGAAGTGGGGCAGAGTATAGATGCATTTATTTTAACTTTAAAGACAAAAGTGAAATCGTGTGACTTCGATAAACCGGAGGAGATGGTTAGAGATAGACTCGGTTTTGGGTGTACGGGATAAGCAAATCCAAGAAAAGGCTTCTTCGAGAGTCGAAATTGTCTCTTGAGGACGCCATTAGGCTCAGCAAATCGATTGAGTCTACGAAAGTGCATTTGAAAGAAACTAACAAATCAAGCAAGATGAGGTGGTAGAATTATGCAGTAGTTTTCAATCCAATCTTCCGGGTTATAAAAGGACAAAGTCAACTAGCTCAAGAGTCAAGAAATAGGGGCGCCTCTACAACTACCGATCGGAACGGCCAAGGAAGGAAGAGAAACAGCTGCTGGAGATGCGGCTCTTATTGTGAATTCCGGAAGTGTCCAGCATTTAATAGTAAGTGTTGGAAGTGTGATGGAAAAGGGCATTTCTCGCGGGTATGTGGGGGAAAAGGTAGACATAGTGGAGTGTAATTTAGAAAAAAATAATAAGGATTATTTTATAGACACTATTTTAAATAATAAGGAAACATTTAATGATAAGCGTTATTCGAGAGACAAAGTGTGGAGGAAAATTATTTTAGTTAATAATAACTGTGAAATAGAATTTAAGTTGGATTCTGGAGCGGAAGTGTCGTGTTTACCGATACATATTTTTGAAAAATTAAAGTTATCTAAAAATGTTATAAAAAATACTAACGTATCTTTGCACTCATATGGAAATTCAAAATTTAAGTGGAAACCTATGGGTGAGGTTGATTTAATTTGTGAATCTCAGTCTAATAAATGTGTAGTACGATTCGTTGTGATTGAAAGTTTAGAGACCCCTCTTTTGGGTCTGGAAGCTTGTGTAGAGTTAGGTTTGATAAAAAGAACAGATAGCGTTAATTTAGATCATTTTAAAACGTTGGAAGACCTTAAGACTTATTATAGTGATGTTTTCAAAGGATTAGGAAAGTTTCCTCAGATACATCATATCACTGTAGATAAATCGATTGTTCCGAAAATTCATCCCATTCGAAGAGTTCCGTTAGCTTTGCACGAAAGGCTTAAAAATAAATTAAATGAGTTGGAAAAAATGGAAGTTATTAGAAAAGTGACTAAGCCAACAGAATGGTTAAATCCATTAGTAATAATAGAAAAGGTCAATGGGGACTTAAGATTATGCATTGATAGTAGAGATATAAATAAAGCAATTCGGAGAGAGCATTATTTAATTCCAACGATTGATGATATTGCGATTAAATTGGGAAAAATAAATTTTTTACGGTGTTGGACATGAAAGATGGATATCTCCAAATTCCGATAGATGAAGAAAGTTCGGATTTGTGTACCTTTACATCTCCGTTTGGGAGGTATCAATTTTTAAGATTGCCGTTTGGATTAACTAGCTGTTGTGAAGTATTCCAAAAATTAAATTATGATCTTTTTGGAGATATTCAGGGAGTCAATGTGTATTTTGACGATATTATAATTACAGGGAATACAGAAAAAGAACATGATGAAAGAGTAAAAGCTGTGTTAAACGTGGCGCTGAAAAATAATATTAAATTTAATCCAGATAAAATTCAATATAAAAAACAACAAGTCAAGTTTATGGGTCAAATATTTTCTTGTGAAGGAGTGTCAACAGATAAGGATTATGTTAGTGCAATTACACATTTCCCAGAGCCTAAAGATAAAAATGAAGTACTTAGACTATTGGGAATGGCAAAATATCTCTCTAAATATATTCCAAATTTGTCAGCTGTAACAGCTCCCTTAGAGAACTTACTAGGGATAAGGCTAAATATGCATGGACTAAAGAATGTGAAAATTCATTTGAAGAATTAAAAGAACTGATTATTAAGGCGCCAGTGCTTGGGATTTTTAATCCAAAAGAACCGGTGGTAATACAAACAGATGCTTCCCAAAATGGACTAGGGGCGTGTTTATTCCAAAATAACAAACCAATTGCTTTTATATCAAGAAGTTTAAACAAGAGTGAGCAACGATATGCTCAGATCGAGAAAGAATTTTTAGGGGTAGTTTTTGCTTGTCAAAAATTTCATACGTTTATTTATGGTCATGAAAATATTTTAATAAATACAGATCACAAACCTTTAATTAATTTATGCTTAAAAAATTTAGAAAAATTAACTCCTAGGTTGCAAAGGATGCTGATGAAAATAATCCCCTATAATCTAACGCTAAAATATGAAAAAGGGACAGACATAGTAGTGGCAGACACACTGTCGAGGGCTTCATTAGGAGAAGAAAATAGTGACTGGAGTGAGGAAATTGAATTAGGTATTAATTCATTAGTAACACAAATGGCAATGTCAGAAGAAAGAAAAATAGAATTTAAGAAGGAAACTATTAATGATAAGGAGCTCTGTGAATTAATAAAATATTTGGAAGAAGGTTGGCCATCAGATAAGAAAAAAATCCCTTCATATTTATCAATCTATTGGAAATGCAGGAATGAGTTGTCAGTGACACAAGGGCTTGTATTTTTAGGACTTAAAGTAGTCGTTCCAAAAAATTTGAGGGAAAAAGTCTTGATGCTATTACATGAAGGCCATGTTGGAATGGAAAAAACGAAAAATAGAGCACGTCAGCTGTTGTATTGGCCAGGAATTTATAAAGATATTGAAAGATATATAGGGAAATGTAGAATTTGTGAAAAATTTTCAAGAAAAAATAGTAATGAGCCACTTAGGCCGTATCCATTGCCTGATAGGCCTTGGCAAAGAGTTGGCTGCGACATTTTTTCCATCTACAATCATTCATATCTGGTATTGTATGATGCATATTCAAATTGGCTCGAGTTAGTGTTATTGAAAGATAAATCTGCTAGTGAACTGATCATGAAGTTTAAATCAATTTTTTCAAAATATGGAGTGCCAGACATTGTTTTGAGTGATAATGTACCTTTTAATAGCTCGTTGTTGAAAGATTTCGCTAAGGAGTGGAATTTTGATCTTATATTCAGGAGTCCAAATTATCCGAGATCGAATGGTTTAGCAGAAAAGGGCGTTGAAATTGCTAAGAACATTGTAAAAAAATCAGTGGAAGAGGGTAAAGATATGTTTGTAAGCATAATGCAATATAGAAATAGTCCATTGAAACAATTGGGTTTTTCTCCCGCAGAGCTGTTTTTTAATAGAATGTTAAAAACAAAGGTACCCATTTGTGAACAGTTGCTTAAACCCAAATTACTGGATGTTAAAGAAAAACTGAATGAAAAAATGAATAAGCAAAAATTTTATTTCAATAGAAATACCAAGCCATTACCGGAGATCAAAATAAATGATCCAGTTGGCGTTTGGAATCATAGAAGAAAATGCTGGTTACCAGGAAAGGTAGTTGAATTGCATTCTGCTCCTAGGTCGTATATAATAAAGGATGATCGAGGATTTTTATTTAGAAGAAATAGAAAAGACTTAAAAAAATTAAGTAGGGCCATAGACGTCCCATACGCTTTAATAGAGGACGAGGATAAAGTGAAGGAGTTTGATAATTCTGATTATAAATCTCCAGTCAAGGTTACTGAGAAAGTAATAACCAGGAGTGGAAGGGTGGTAAATCCACCTGAACGCTTAGAATATATATAAAGTGATCGATGTTAATTGGTAATTAATAAGGTATATTAATTGAAATTATATAATTTTTTTGGTAAATTAAGTTCTATGCCAATAGCATTACGAAAAATTTATTTTTGGAAGTTTTGTTAAATGTTGTTATTAATAAGTAAATAAAATTGTAACTATATTTCATAGTGGTATTAAATTGTATATATTGTAAATAAGTAATATTTAAATTGTAACAATAATTATATTATATGGGTATTACATTGTATAAAAAAAAAAAGAGAGAAGATGTAATATATGCGCATGCGCAAGGACAGACATGTGGAGAGAGCTGAGGTCTGCCTGAACCAGGCGAGCAGCTTGATATAGGACACGAGTGAATAAACCTGTGATTCAAATAAATAACGTGTTTCATTTAATTGCCAACTATTACACTTATATATGTCAGAAGGGTTGTTTTTACCCTCTAGGGAATCGAATAATAAAACCAATTACAATAAATGTCAAATGATTAATCTTTCTTAATTTAAATAACTCCAAATAAATGTTGTTGAGTTTTCGAATTTTGAATTTCTTCACATTCGAAAGGCATTGAATTAATTGACTTTTCTCTAATTGAATATAAGACTTCAAATTGTTATTTGATCGATTTATTGCACTCACAAATATTATTTATTCTCCCTTATATTCGAAAACCACTTCAAAGTTTATTCGTAATTCTGAAACTTAATTAAATCCAGTTTTTTTATTAGATAGCTAATATCGGCTTGAAAAAAGTTTTAATATTTATTATTTTTTATTTATTTATTAATATTTCAATATACATTTTCAAGAGACCTATTCAATTTACATAAATATGGTATATTTTCAAACAATATTCGATTTGATCATATTCTTGACCTTTTCCAACTAAATTCTCTTAAAGCACTACTTATTGGTATTAACAAAATCGTAGGAAAAGGTGAAATCGAGACTCGAATACTCCTTCCGATTTCGGCATATTTTGCAGATGGTGGCGGATAGAGTTGAACTCTCCAAGGCAGCTATTAAGAGTAATACCTCCCTAATTATAAATTGAAATACAAATAACCCTCCTATAACACGGTAGATAGGTTCCTAGAAAAATGCCGTGTTGTGTGAAACCGTGTTATATGATACTCAAAGTCAGTACAAAAAGGGGGGTTACGTTCCGAAAACTTATTAAAAACAAAGATTATATTTTTTTAAATCTCATATAAGCAACTTAATTTTTATTAAAAAATATACATGTATGTGTATAGCACAAAATAAGAAGAAACAAAAAATATTATTTTCCTGTGGACAAGTTTTAAAGTATACCTACCGTTGTTGCCTTATTTCTAACACGGAGGGGTTACTTTTAATGAAACCTGGGGGGGGGGGGGCTCTCTGGACTAAAACGATATTATTAAAGTAAGAAGCCATTGAAGCTTTTATTTTTATGATTAATTTGATTAAAATTTGAATTTTTATTTAAATGACACACAATTAATTATAATTATTTATTGAACACGAACAAATATTGTAGTTATATTGTATTATTTGTTCGTGTTCAATAAATAATTATAATTAATTGTGTGTCATTTAAATAAAAATTCAAAAGATATTATTAAAGCCAGAATAAAAAATAATAATTTAAAATATAAATCAAATCTCTTCTAATGCTATAGAAGTACAGTGTTGTACATAGATTTTCGGACCGCGTTACAGGTGGCAGTGTTATACATGGGTTCCAGCAATTTATTCTATCGTGTTAGAGCGAAATCGTGTTGTAAGATGCTGAACTGTAGAAGAACTACCCGTATAATAAACTTTTCAAATTTATTTATTGAAACACTTGTTTATTTCTTTGATTATTTTTTTTTTCATAGCCACGGGTGAAAATCTCAAAAATACCATCCAAAATGTTTTCTACAGTTTTGAGTCAGAAGTTTTGAACCTAGACCTAGACCGTTTAAAATCTAATTTGTTATTAATTATTAATTGAAATCGTAGGAGTTGGATAAAAATTAAATTAAAAACAGAATTTTATTCTTTTAATGTGCCAAAAGTTTGGTCATTTTATTTTTCACTTAGCTAACTCCCTATAATTTCAATTAACAATTTTAATTATGGATGCAATTAATGAAACAATAAGGGGCCATCCATAAATTGAGTCACACAAATTCCATGATTTTTGGAACCCCCTCGTCCTTGTCATAGGTGGTCACATTTGTGTGACCCCTCCTCCGGCGTGACGTCACATATTTTGCAATTTCAAATTTAGAAATTATTAAATTAAAACAGCACTTCCAAAATTATTTATATATTTCTATTTAAAATCTTTTTTCATAAAATCAATAATAAGCATTTTAGACATTTTACAATACATAACAAATCAAATGAACGATACAAAATTTAATCATCTTGTCTCCATGGACATTTTAAAGTTTTTCGTTAGAGTTGAGTTTTAATACTTTAGATTTATACATGTGACGTCACTAAGCTTATGACTCGTCCCTCCCTTAACGTGTGACGTAATTTGTGGATGGCCCCCTAATTGTTTTTTTTTAGAAATACGAACATTTTAGCACCAAAACGAACTTTCTATGAGTCCCCGATTTTGAGTTGTCGTGGATATCGGAATCTAGACAAACAGAAAAAAAACATGGTTCTGAATTATTTTTCTCCCTGTTTCAGACATTTCTAAACACATTGAACAAAAAAATAAATCGAGTGCACTCAGTACTTGGACTCGGCTGTCTCCTGCTTTTCAGAGAGTAATCTTTTAAAAATAATAAATCTTTTTTTCTACAGATAATAATTGAAATACATTTTTAAATTAGATGCATATACATCGGTTGAGATATTTTTTATTTCCTATTTTAACTTGCGGGGGTTGGAAAACCCACCCCTCCTGTCACGTCCAAATATGACGATATTTGCGATGTCTCTACTTTCTCTCTCCCTCACTTTGGAAGGCCTTCCATTTCCCTCGTTCTCTCCCTTGCTGAGTAAAGGAGAGGGTAAACAGGATAATTTACAATCTAATGGATCACTCATCACGCAATCTGGATTCATTATATGCTTTTTGTTAATATTGATATTTGTTTGTTATTATTAACGGTAAACAAGGCCAAATCTGTCTCTATACACGAGTATATATATATACTTAAAGGATACTTTTCTCGAAAGATTTCAATTTGCCGATGGTAATAGATTCAAATTTACTAGAAAATCATAAGATGGTGTCATCTATTAAATCCGATGGAATGGAATATTTTTAATTATATGTCAGAGGGGTTGTTTTTCACCCCCTCGGGAATCTAACCCGAGTGCCAGTAACAGCAATCTGGGCTACCTGCGGGATGCGAACCTCTCTGAAATATGTAAAAGCGTAAAATATTTTACTCAAAGATTGTTATCTTAATTTGTAAAAAGTTGTTTGGATTTAATAGATGACACCATCTTATGATTTTCTAGATACTTTCTCTTTTACATCTTAACGATATTTTCTAATATTTTGCAAGGACTTGGAAGTTCAAAACTTATTTCATTTTCGATAATTTTTCATTACAAGTACTCAATCATTTTAATTTTGTATACATAATCTGTGGGCTTCTAGAGATGTAGAAATATAAAAATTGACTAGAGTGGAACAGTCCAATAGAACAAGTCCCAAGCTTTAACTATCTGGGAATTCAGATTTCTAGCTAAGGAAACCTTATAATAACATATGGGGCTGAGTCCAGGGCAGATACAACCGTTACAAAGCAGCTTCTCCGGACAACTGAGATGAGAGTTGTAAGAGCCATACATTCGAAGACTCTGCATGATAAAAAATAATTTTTAAGAAAAAAATAAAAACCGACTTCAAAAAATTCAATGCAACAAATAAAATACACTAAAAGGTATAAAATAATTATTATGTTATTTAGTTACAACTAAACGACGAAATATTAACATGAAATTACTTTTTGAAGTCGGTGCCAAACAAACTATACCTATAAGCGAGCATACCCTCCAAACGTACTAAGTAGTAAGTTCTGGAAGAAATTTAATAAAGTACTAAGTAAGATCCGTCGAGTGCGATTCATAAAAGGTATATGTTTGGCACCAACTTCAAAAAGTATTTTCATGTTAATATTTCGTCGTTTAGTTGTAACTAAATAAGATAATAATTATTTTATACCTTTTAGTGTATTTTATTTGTTGCATTGAATTTTTTGAAGTCGGTTTTTATTTTTTTCTTAAAAATTATTTTTATTTTTCTCTTTTTAGTGATGTTATTAATAGTGATCATATCATCAGAACTTGACCAAATTAATATGACACCATCCCTAAGACACCCCTTTCGGATAAAAAAAGAACCATCGAAATCGGTTCATAAACAAAGAGGTTAGGTCTAAACAAACCTAATAAAAAAGGTCTAATACCTATGAAAAAATTCGAAAAAAATGGGACCAATCGGAAGCTAGACAGGACCCAATGCAAAAAAAAATTTTCAAAATCGGTTGGGAATTGGCGGAGATATGAGGTAACATAGGCAGACAAAAAAAAAAAAAAAAAAATCCAGTCGAATAGAGAACCTCCTCCTTTTTTGAAGTCGGTTAAAAATCCGCATCAAACACCTTAGGCAAATAAGCGGTCTTCAGGACATAGTCGATTGGGTTAATGTAAGAAGAAGGTGCTGGGGTGCCCATGTAGACAGAATGCAAGACGACCGTCTCCCGAAAATATGGGCAAAAAACCGCCACGAAGGGGCCAGAAGCCTTGGAAGACCGAATAAAAGATGGAAATAGAGTTATGACCCTGATGATTGAATATATGTTGGAGAAACTAGTGTTCACACCTTTATAGAAGAAGAAGAAGAAGAAGAAGACTTGAGTGGATTTTGATAAGGCAGTTAAAAAAAAATATGTATATATTATATATATATATACATATATAATTTAGACTATCTTTTTATTCATAAAACGACGTTTCAGAGGCTTATTCAAAACTCTGAAGAAGGAGGGAATAAGCCTCGGAAACGTCGGTTTATGAATAAAAAGATAGTCTAAATTATATACTTTTTTGGACTGTCTCATCAATATCCATTCAAATCACTTATCAGTCTTTCTCCAAAAATTGCTTCAACCTTATAAAAATTGACCAGGGGAATGTAAAAAATCATAATTCAGGACCTTTGGACCAAATTCAACTAAATTTAGATGGAAGGGGATTAGAGGAGGCTTCCTCTAATCTCTTTTCATCCCACCAAACCTATCCTCCACCCTGGACCCACTTCAGGCCATCATCTACCCCGCTAACCCTATACATGCCCTCTGACTGGACTAACTCTGAACACCCTCCGAACCTCATCAACCGGTGTAGAGGATTAATTCTTTTTCCATTTGATGTATGTACTTTGTATTGATAGTCTACAAAATTTGTTTGAATTTGGTCCAAAGGTTTAGAATTTTCATTTTTTTTACCCTCACCTAATTCGAGTTAATTAAACTAAAGTAATTATTCACAGGTGGTTGTGTCAATAACAATTTATAATAACATTTTTTTTCAATTTCCTTTTAAAAATTAATTGGTTTTTTAATTTTGAATTCCTCTAATAGTTCAATACAAATATTATTATATATTAATATTATGGGAATTCAATTAATTAAAGGAAAAGGATATTGGGAGAATATGGAATTGGAATAATTATCGGAAAAGAGGTTTTTTTCTTTAATTAGTTTTTTCCTCTTATTAAAAACACGGACTAAAAGATGATCAAGGACAGTCGATGGAGGAGAAGTAATCTCCGGAATCGAAGCTCAAAAACAATGTATGCATAAATTCATGTAAAATAATTGGTTCAATTAATTAAAAATATTTTTCCTATTTTCTATAAAATAATTTATTCGAATATCAATTTCGTTCTCTTAAAAAAATCCGACAATTCAATAAGGATCCTGGTCCATTCTTCAGGATTTAACGAAAGAACCCCCGTGTATATTTATATTTATTAATAAAGTTGTTGTAGGGAAATAAGAACAATACTTATGCAAATAATTTTTATTTTTGCCAACGTTTAGTTAACTTTGTTGACTTCTTAAGGGCTCAAATAATTAACTTCCTTGAATATTTGTCATTTTATCAATATTCTTCTTAGCAATCATATCAGTGCCAGTCATCAAACAGATTGAAAATATTTGATGACTGGCCTGATATGTTTGCTAATAAGGAATATGGATAAAATGATCAAATATGCAAAGAAGTTAATTTATTTGAGCCCTTAAAAAGTCAACAAAGTTGACGAAACGTTGGCAAAAGATAAAAATTATTTGCATAAGCTATTGTTCTTATTTCCCTACAACAACTTTATTAATTTAATCGATGGACATAAATAATAATTTATATTTATATTATTTTTAATTGCAATTACATTCAAAACTTTGTGTGCAGTGATAATATGTCTCGAAGATGGCCATAGAGGGTTAAAACGTTGGCAAAAGAATAAATTAAATTTTATTTTATTTTATTTTGACTGCGAATAAAAATCGAGCTTTTTACCTGAATTTAAATTATAAAGTAAAATATTACCAAGCATCGGTGTTCCAGGTACTTAACATTAAACTTAATAAAGTTCCTTAACTAGGGAAGTAATTAAATTTTAAAAATTACAAAATCTATTTTAAAATTTATTCGAAGAAATAAAACTTGCCATTTGAATTCAATTTGCCAATATTGGGAATTACTAAAGCTTCTCTTTATTCCATTTCCCATAAATGCTTAAAAAAGCACAATTGAAATTCTTGAAGCTTTTTCGTTCTTTGAAAGTTTGAAAGGAAATTACTTGAATAGTCGGGATTATTAATACAATAATTGGGCTCCCAATTTGGTTTTGTTGTTTTTGCCATTCGGCTTTTTTCTCTCATTGGCAAAGGGGGGTTCAATCAAAGGCTTCGGGAACGATCCTGTATTGATCGTGGGCCAGCCAGGCCGAAGACGAGTACCAGAAGGACGTTAGAGGCGGCGGCGGTGCTAATTCTCGTCCGGTGGACCTCATCCTGTTCCTTCCTCCCTTACGGGGCCTCGTTCCTGGTTTAAGGATCAGACGGTACCCGTTCTCTTTGCGGGGTTATAATTTCCCATTAGAAAGGTTCGAAAATCTTGCCGAGAGCTGTCGGTTCCTTTGACGACAAAGATCGTTTGCTCGAAGGTGAACTACCATAGATTGGACCCCGTGACATTTCTGCTTGACGGACATTTCCTTTTCTCTCGTTCGTGCTCTTATCAGGCTCTCTCTTTCCCTTTGATACAACCTGTCTCTTTTATTCCACCCCTATCCTTTTCTACTTTCACCATCTTTGTCTTTAACATTTGGCTGAAAACAAAAATTATTCTGACGGCCATTTATTGTCCGTGGAAAGACAATGCAATCTAAGTGGCTGTCATGGCATTGTAGGGGGCCACTGCTGAACTATATGTTCTCTTTTGTACTTTAGTCCTCCTAACCACTGTCGCACTCGTGATTGTATAAGCCTCGCGGGCGTTCTTTCAATCCCAAGGTATAGAATTCATAGACGTGACTGCATAAAAGCTGGCTGGCTGGCCTGGTTATTGTGAAAAGGATGCTCTCTGACATATATATGTCACGCGTTTAAAGAAATCAGTATTTAAGTCATCAACCATCAATATTACCTTTTGTGAGTATGGGATCTTTAGCACCCCTATTAATTTAAGCCCTTTTGTTTGGTTTGATATTTTTTATGTTTTGATAACGTTTGCTTTTGTTTTTTTGGCTTGTGGCGTTCTTTCACGCTCTTGCCTATATAGTCTCAGTTAAATCCATAAACAAATAGAAAAGACGGGCTAAACTATATTCAAACAAAACTCTCCATATAGTGTGTGTTTGCAATTGGATTTATAAATATCTCATGCTGAGCCGTCCATTTGTTTCTAAAGCGAACCAAACCTAGTTACTATTCAAGTCGTTTATCATAGGATTTCAAATAAGCAGTTGAAAAATATTTATAGTATGAACATTTAATTAATTCAGTATATTAAATGTGCCATATGATTAAATAATTAATAAGAAAATAAAAGTTATATTTGACGAGAGAAGTAGATTCGAATTTTTTTGAAAAAATCACGATAAAGACAATATTGGAGCTGTTTTGGATTTTTTTTCTCGAAATTTTTCATAAGTCGAAACCCCAAACACTTTTATTTAAAAAAACTTGGCCGTGAAATGATGACGATTAAATTTTTAAGTAAGTAATTTTTATGCGTGTTAGATATCGTCACTGATCTTACAAAACCTCGTAAGTCCGATTTTTGGTCAAATACGTATTATACGTTTATACCGACCAACTTTTCACGTCTGTCTATTGAAACCTTATTATTCTATTCCAATTTAATTTTGCGCTACGGACAAATAATAAATATTGCATTGTATTTGTATGTATTGTTGTTTAAAATGGTTTTTTTTTGTTTTCTGGCTGGCAAACAATGAATTTAGGACTTACGAGGTTTTGTAAGATCAGCTAAGATATGTCAGATTGGTTTCGTCGAGGGGTGAACCGCGATTGGAATTAGGTGTACTCCAACGTCATTGGAATTATGTGTAATTATTTTGGAATTCATTAGATAATGCCCCTTCATCTATTGTATTCTACTTGAAAATGAAAGTGGAAGTAGAAGTAGGTGTACACGATATTAGGTCGCGGTTCACCCATCGGACCCATTGGTCCGGATTGGCTATTAGCACTTGTGTTCAATTTCCGAAAAGGTGAATACAACTTATCTGGCATATAAAAAAAATCATCCATAAAACCTTGAATACAAGAGAAGATATTCTGGTACATTTTTCTAATTAAATTAAGAATTTAACAATAAAGCATTTTAGTATGGTATTTACTAAGATTTTAATCCTATGGCTGCTTTGTTTTTCAAAAGATATTAGATTTTCCAATGAAAAAAAAATAAAAATAATAAACGACCTTAAAGTCTCATTTCTGCCAAATGCATTCAATTTGCGTGAATTTAATAGGCAGGCACTTGCCTCCTGGATGTGGCATAGGTAAATACATTCAAATAGTCACTATATCGAAGAGCATTGAGATTATTAATAGCTGATTAGATTTTTGTTGAAATCGAGTCAAAAATTAAGGCGGGTTAAAAATCAAAATTATGAGATTTTCAAACTAAAAGAAAAACAAGAAAATTGAAAAATATCTACTATGAAATGAACTTATAATAAAAAAGATTATTATTTTTTTTCGGCGGCCAAGTATTTAAGGGGGTAAAAATATTTTCAAACAAAAATCGAAGAAAGCTGTTATTCTAATAGATTATTCTCATAATTAAAAAGAGATATTATTAATTGCTAATGTGCTCAAAATTAATAGGGGTGGGAGTTCTTTCGTAAATAATTATAAATTATTTTATTAAATATAAGAGAGGGGACAGGTGTATTGTAAAGCCATGTGGATGGCCAAACCAGCATATTTATAGAATGCAAGTGATATATTGTACATTTTTACACAATTATAAAAAAAAAGAAATAAAAGAAATAATAAAATATAATATAGAGTTATGTTAAAATAAAGAACACAGAGAGAGATCTTATAAGCGACTATAAAAGAGCCTTAAAATAATAGAATAGCGCGAAAACTGAGGAGGATATAAGAAATAAAGCAAGTCAGAATTCAGCTTGGGATAGCATGTTAACATGGTAGGCTTCTCTGAATTATTTGAACTACTCTACAGAAATTATTAATAGAATCATTTTGTTATATAATTAATTTGTATATAAATATTGATTTTTTCTTAAAAAATTGGCCAAGAAATCAGTACAATATAAAAATTTAAATAATTTACTGGACCGGAAAATTAATATTTATTATGAATAATTTTATAAGTCTCTCTTGAAATTATAAAGAAATTTTTGACTATTATATCTATATCTTTTACTAGCTACAAGCGCCCGCCTTCGGCGGCCCTCTTGCTAGGAAGGGAGCACGCCCCCTAGACACCCAACCCACGAACCCCACCACCCCACTCCACCCCCATTCCACCCCGCGCACCCCATGCCCTAACCCATCTCCACTTCATTCTACCCTCGCACCCACCCTTAGCACCCAGTTATTGCATTTCTAGCCTTCTAGTGACCCACAGATTATGTATACAAAATTTGGTTGAGTTTGGTCCAAGAGAAAGAATTTTCATTTTTTGACCCTCCCCCTATTTTGGGTGGTTAGTTTTTAAATGTCTAGCTCTCTAGAGGCCCACAGATTATGTATACAAAATTTGGTTGAGTTTGCTCCAAGGTCAAGAATTTAAATTTTTTCACCCTCCCCCCTTTTTGGGTGGGTTTTTGGGGATATTTTTTTAAACAAAAGTTGTCAGAAATCACATCCCCTACATCTTTGTTTATTATAAAATTTGCCGTAGGGTTAATAGTTTAGGAGTTATTTGATAATTTTCATTCGTGCGCCCCCACAAACCCCCTTCCGGGGTCAAAATATCAAAACGTTAAATGGCTAAAAACGTAAGTTAGAAGACATCTGATGTAAATATGAAATTTCATAATAATCCCTTTAGCCGTTTTTACGTGAATCGTGAGCAACTTTTCGGAAACCACTGAAACAGACAGATAGACAGACAAACAGATAGACAGGAATTTTGTTGAGGGTGTTTTCCTTCATAACCTTGCTTGAAACCAAAATTTGGCGTGATTTGGAGCAATGTACAGACAAAACCTTAATTTATATATATAAATATATAGGTTTTTAACTTCAAATTCGGATTTTCCCGTATCAAATTCAGGATTTTAAAAATCAAGTGCGGACTTTTCCATATCAAATTCAGGATATTAAAAATCAAATTCAGGATCTTTCAAACCAAATTCAGAATTTATTAATAAACAGTTGAAAAAATAGAAAAAAGTTATAGTTAGGAAAAAGTTTTAATTTAAATTAACACTCAGGAAAAGTTTTCAAGTAAAAATCTAAAATTTGGTGCATTGTAAGATATTTGCGTACCAATTTTCAGCTTATTAACTAAAACCTTTAAAGATTATCATTTTGTACTCTTAAGATACGTTTACAGGTAAAAAGCTATAATTTAATATGTAAAATATGCATGGTTTTATAGAAATTCTGAATTTGAGTTGAAAAATTCTCATTTTGATTTTTAAAATCCTGAATTTGGTTTGAAACATCCTGAATTTGAAGTTAAAAACCTATATAGAACTATACTTGTCTATACTTATTATCTTATTTATACTTATAATAATCGGCTTGTGCGACGACGCAGACTTGATTTTTTTTTTAATTTTAAAAACCACTATAATAGTTCATGACAAATAAAATTTATTAAAATTAGGAAATTTAAATTATTATTTTAAATAAAGCAGACTTCTATAAATGAGGTGATGAAAGCCAAGGAGAGACGGTTGTTATATACTCTGGAAGTGAAGACAAAATTTTATATATGTTGTTTTTTGTTTTTCTAATATAATGTATTTTTTTCGCTTATGGATTTCTCAAAGAATGTTCGATTTTTAAATTGATTAACGAGGAGATTTCTGTAAGCCAAAGTTATCTTACATAATTTTTTCTGTATCGTTTATTAACAACATCATTTTTGATTTTTGTAAAATTACAGCTTTATATCACTATGATTCATGTTACATGAGTATTTTTTTCTATTTATTGAAGGAAAGATATTTCTGTGAGCTTGAACTAAAAATTCGAGACTGAAAGATAGTTGTGAGTTGAAACCGAAACATGTTTCGTGGTTTTAAATTTTAAATAATTTTTTCCAATTAAAAGAAAAAATATTTGTTTTATTTCACTTCGCAAGTATAGTAACAACCGTCTCTCCTGGGCTTACATCACCTCATTTGTTAGAAGAAGTCTGCTTTATAATATTTTGCCATTTTCAAGCTTTTTTAAATATATTATTATTTTAAAACCCACTACAGAGTTCAGGGGACTAGGTCCCTTGGTCAGCAAGATGCTCGCCGAAGGCGGGCTTCGAAGCTGGTTTATTTATATTGAGCTTAGTAGGATTTGGGAGCTTTTGCTCCAAGCCGACAAATTAAAAATATATGTGCTTTATTATCATTTATGTGGTATTGTAAAAAAAGTTTTAAAAGTTTTAATAAAATATAACATTTAATTAATAAGGTCCATAGCATCCTTATTATTTAATTAATCAAGTATATTAGCAGGTATTTGGACGGGAAAGTAGCAAATCAAAAAATTCTCATCGATTTACGCGACGTTTCGCCAATTTTATTTCGGCTTCATCAGGCGTCTCAATGATTATTATTAATTGTAAGATATAATAGATTTGCACATATTTCTGAATTAACTCAATTGTTTGTTTTTTTTTACTTAGAGAAAGTGGTGTAGGTTTTAGGTGAAACATGATATTAATTAATAAAGTAAAGGGTGTGTAGTTTCACAGTGAATGAAATAAAACTCAAAGAGGTTTATACAAACTCAATATATTTCGGATTATTAGTCCATCATCAGGAGTTTACAGGTTAAAACTAATAATATTTGAACATGTGATCACATGTTCAAATATTACTAGTTTTAGTCAATTGTTTCTGATTCTTTTTATGGCCCGGACAATTATTTAATTTAAATATATATATTAGAAGCCTGATGAAGCCGAAATAAAATTGGCGAAACGTAAAAAAGTCATTTGAATCTTTCTTATATATAAATTAAATAATTGTTCGGGCCATAAAAAGAATCAAATACAATTGAGTTAATTCAGAAATATGTGCATATCTATTATATCTTTCAATTAATTATAATCTTTGATACGCCTGATGAAGCCGAAATAAAATTGGCGAAAAGTTGCGTAAATCAATGAGAATTTGTTGGTTTGCTACTTTCCCGTCCAAACACCTGCTGACATACTTGATTAATAATATTTGACTTTATTGATTAAATTTAACGTCAATCGCCATTCTAAAAATTTCTCTAATTCTTTATAATCGCAAAATTTTGCATAAAATTTCTCTACCTCTTTCATGTAGAAGCTCCAGTGGCCGTATATAGTCACTGTAGTAGTATTTATACTTCACGATATCACACCCACCCTTTTTATTTTTACTTCCTTTTTCAAAATATCTCAAAAACGGCTGAAACTATTTTGATTAAAAAAATTGAGCGCAACCATGGCATTTCGGTCTACAAAAAGCTCTAATAAGTGAACATCGAAAAATTTATATTTTTGAGATAATAATAGTTGTTAGTCTGTCTGTGCGTTTCCAAATTTTGTGGACGAGCTAGCTGAAAAACTAGTGTGAATATCGAAACCAAATTTCATATGTAGTTTATGGTTTATTGAGATTATGAGCTGATTAGATTTTGGTGCATATTGACCCAAAAATAAGGGGGGGGTGAGGGGTTAAAAATTAAAAATCTAGGTTATTTGAGCAAACACAACCAAATTTTGTATACATAATCAGTGGGCTCACAGTAATCTAAAAATGCAAAAACTAACAGGCCTAAAATGGGGGGGGTGTAGGCTCAAAAAATGAAAATATAGGCTCTTGTACCAAACTCAACCAAATTTTGTATACACAATCAGTGGGACCCCAGGAGTCTAAAAATGCAAAAACTAACCCGCCTCCCCTATATGATTATAAATAATTTTATTAAATATTAAATATAAGTGAGGGACCAGGTTGTATGGTAAAGTCGAGTGGATGGCCACATCAGAACACGTCAGTTTATTAGTTATGTGAATATGAAAATTGAAAAATCGTTAGACCTGAATGTACCCATGTTTTATCTTTTATCTCAGAAATGTACCCTTTACTAATTAACCATTTTATCTTTATCATGAGTTCATTTAATTACATCTTCTAATATATAATTTTTGAGAAAATCTTAGTTAAATGTAATTTTTTAGACCTCAAAACGAAATTGGTCATATATTTGAAGAAGTGAGCCTATTATTAAATCATGACGCTTGGTTTCGTCAGATAATTGTAATATTCGGGTATACATTTTTAATTCAGGGAAGAGAGCGAGGATTCAGCATCTCGTGGGCGAATAGTGGTCCAAGGGCGGAATAGAAGAGAAAGGAGATAGAAAGAGAGAGAGAGAGTGGAGGGGTCCTGCTAATAACAAAGAATAAGAAATGAGTGGGAAAGGGAGAGAGAGTTAGGGAAGAAAAATGATGTCACGAGCTACGCGGGGGGCGGGGGCGCGGGGAGGCAGCCCTCTGGGGGTGGCAGAGAGGGTGGACTGTGCGTTTGGCCAAGGGCAGCCGAGTGGGCGGGCGACGGGGGTGGAAAGAGATGCGAGTGGACCAGGCAGGCCTCACCACCACCCCCGACCCCACCGCCACCGCTACCGCCACCGCCACTGTAATATTATTGATCCCGAAGTCCAGTTGGAGCATCCAACCTTGCTGCTGCCGAGCACCGCCACCTACCTCTACCTTCCTACCTTTTATTATATTTAAAACAACACAAACAAACACACTCACTTTTAATTCTAAGATCTAATTCCATTTTAAAGGTCAGTTCAAAAGAATTAAAGAAAAAATAAAACCGACTTCAAAAAATTAAATGCAACAATTAAAATACACTAAAAGGTATAAAATAATTATTATCTTATTTAGTTACAACTAAACGACGAAATATTAACATGAAATTACTTTTTGAAGTCGGTGCCAAACATATACCTTTTATAAATCGCACTCGACGGATCTTACTTAGTACGTTTGGCAGGTACGCTCGCTTATAGGTATGGTTTGTTTGGCATCGACTTCAAAAAGTAATTTCATGTTAAAATTTCGTCGTTTAGTTGTAACTAAATAAGATAATAATTATTTTATACCTTTTAGTGTATTTTATTTGTTGCATTTAATTTTTTTGAAGTCGGTTTCATTTTTCTTTAAAAGTTATTTTTATTTTCTCTTTTTAGTGATGTTATTAATAGTGATCATATCATCAGAACTTGACCAAATTAATATGGCACCATCCCTAAGATACCCCTTTCCAATAAAAAAAGAATAATCGAAATCGGTTCATAAACAAAGAAGTTAGGCCTGAACAAACCTAACAAAAAAGGTCAAATATCAATGAAAAAAACGGGACCTATAGACTGAACCCGATGTAAATTTTTTTTTTCAAAATCAGTTTACAATTGGCGGAGATATGAGGTAACATGACAAAAAAATTCAGTCGAATAGAGAACCTCCTCCTTTTTTGAAGTTGGTTAAAAACAGAACACTATTAGTGCTAGTAGCATAAACAGATGTTCACCATTTAATATAGGGGAACCTGTAATCAACTCATGAAATCAACTGGTGTGTTCACCACACGACTTTCACATTTGAATTTATTTGAAGTCGTCGCGACAATACTAATTTACACGCCCTTCCTTTATTTCAGTGGGATTAAAAATTTGACAAAACTTTTAACTTTTTTGATCTCTGAGATACAAGCTCTCAAATAGTCAGGAGCCAGACTGGCCATCGCAATACTTCACATTACTATATTCTATAGAAATGTGAAAATAATTACTAATATTCTATAGAAATGTGAAAATAAAAAACTGAATATATTTTTGAAAATAAAATAAAATATTTTTTTAATGTGTTTTAAAAACAAAAGGGGGGGGGGTCAAAAATGAAAATTCTAGCCCTTTTTATCAAACTCAACCAAATTTTCTATACATATTCTGTGGACCCCCAGAAGGCTAGAAATGGACAAACTAACAGAATGTTATACCATATACAAAGTTTGGTCTGTGGGTCCACAGATATGTATACAAAATTTAGTTGAGTTTGGTCAGAAGGGCTAAAATTTTCATTTTTGACCCCCCCTCTTCCCTAATTCGAATGATATAATGTTTAAAACACATTAAAAAAATTATTTTATCTTCTTTTCAAAAATATATTCAATTTTTTTCTAGTTAAATTTTTTCATTATTTATACCTCTTCAAAATGTGGTAGATCTTTACCCTGTATTTGTTAAGGGGATTTCAGAAAATCTGACGCAGCGTGACGAAGGGGTCCAAAAAGGGGATCTTTTGCTTAACGTATTTTATGGATGGCCTCTAAAAATATATAAAAATAGAATCTTTTAATTATATTATTTAAAATCACCCGATACGTACTTGCATCGTGAGATAATAAAATAGATAATTAACAATGAATTGGTATCAAGTAATTAAAGCACGATCGTAGATTTTCTATTCTGATTAAAAAGCATTTGGAAATGTTTTAATGATGTATAGGCTCTTTAATTTGTCAAGCGCCACCACTTGATAATTAATGAATATTTCCTAATAATTAATCACAAACCCCGGCCGGAGAATTTCGGACCGGGGGGGACGAACCTAATTCAGAAGGCCTCTATCGAGAGATTTGCAAATGCCTTCCCCCTCCGAGCATATGCCCAAGCCAAAGCTATAGTTAGCGCCAACTACTACGCCTTAACTAATTACTCGAGATAGAGATAATCATTTGCATTAATAAAGAGACATACTTAGAAAACCATTCTCTATAGACGGGCACATCTTAATAACAATTTTATGCCCTATTAAAAGAGATAGAATTTGTCGAACGGCTAAACTATATTGTCCTTTCTTAGTTTACATTTTACTAGAGAAAATAAAATACTAGTAAACTAAATTAAATTTTCTAATTAAATTTAACATAAAAAGTCTCTCTTTTTAACCGATCTTTGAAAAAAGGAGGAGGTTATCAATTCAAAGGGAATGTATGTTTTTTTGTGTTTGAAGTCCCTGCCTGTTATATCTTCCAGTTCAAGCATGTAAAAAACAAGTTTAGACGAGTTTGACTCAAATAAAAATTGTTCTCGCTGAGACACTATTAAATAGAAATAATACAAAAAAAAAGATTAAATAAAGATGTTTCGAGAATTTTCACCTAACTCATTTTTAAGAACTCTCAATATATAAGATCGGAAATAACTAAGAATGCTATAGACAAGACATAGCTTGTTTATAGCAATAGAATTAGAAGAAATTTAACATTTTCTTATAGGACAGGCTCATTCAATGTGGTAGCTCATTAGTCTCCTTTCTGCTTTTCTTCAGAATTTTCCACACCTTCTTTTGGGCACCATAGAGGTCACTTTCCATATCGTTTGTAAATTTTTGCCAGAATTCCTCTTTAATTTTTCTGATTTTAGCATTAACCCTATTCCTCACTTCAACATATACATCTCTTCTTTCTTCTGATGGCAGCGGGATATAAGCCAAGTATGGCTTTCTTTTTTCTTGTGCTAGAATTTTTATTTCTGGTGTATACCAGGGTGTTGATTTGGTGTTGTTATTTTGGGTTACAGTTCGTTTCCCTAACGCTTCTTCCGCTGAGCTGAGTATAATCGACTTAATTTTTTCCCTAAAAAAACTGTTTTATTTTATTCGTGTGAAACCTCTAATTTTTAACCGACTTCAAAAAAAGAAGGAGGTTCTCAATTCGACTGAATTTGTGTCTTTTTACCTCATATCTTCGCCAATTGTAAACCGATTTTGATGATTATTTTTGCATTGGGATCAGTCTAGTTTTCGATTGGTCTCGATTTTTTCATTGGTATTGGACCTTTTTTGATATGTTTGTTCAAGCATAACTTATTTGTTTATGAACCGATTTTAATCAATCTTTTTTTATTGGAAAGAGGGTACCTTAGGGGTGGTACTATATTAATTGGTCAAGTTCTGATGATATGATCAATGACAAAGTAACGGAAATCTCCAATTCTTATGACCAAATAATCGAAATTATAAAAATAAAATCTTTTATAAAAAAATCTTAAAAACATTCATTTAAAACCCGCTAACGTTTCAAGATAATTTCTATATTTATGAATTGAATTTTTTATCATTTTCTGATTCATTCATTCTTACGAGATGAATGCAAGTTATTATATTATGTCACTATTAATAACATCACTAAAAAGAGAAAAATAAAAATAATTTTTATAAAAAAATAAAACCGACTTCAAAAAAATTAAATGCAACAAATAAATTAATAATAACTTAAAAATAAAATAAAATACACTAGAAGGTATAAAATAATTATCTAATTTAGTTACAACTAAACGACGAAATATTAACATGAAATTACTTTTTGAAGTCGGTGCCAAACATATACATTTTATGAATCGCATTCGACGGATCTTACTTAGTACATTTGGCGGGTACGCTCGCTTATATAGTTTGTTTGGCACCGACTTCAAAAAGTAATTTCATGTTAATATTTCGTCGTTTAGTTGTAACTAAATTAGATAATTATTTTATACCTTTTAGTGTATTTTTTTGATTTTTAAGTTAATATTTTTTTATTTGTTGATTTGATTTTTTTGAAGTCGGTTTTATTTTTTTTATAAAAATTATTTTCTATATATAACTTTTATATATTCACTATTCTTTTATTAATAATATTTCATTAAAATCTACACCGCTTTCCTTTGAGGTTTTTGATATTGTCATCAGAGACGCTCAAAACATGTATAAAAATGTTTTTGCATGACTTTAAAATAGTCAAAAAAATATGTATTTTTATACGAATCCTGGCCCATAATAATAATAATAATTTTTTTTGTTTGAGGGTCTAATTGATATGATTTTAATAATTCTAGTATATATACTATATATAAGAGCCTAGATTAATTTGTAACAACGCTCAGAGAATGCTGCCGACAGGGAGCGCTGATGCCGTCGGTATATTTGCGGCAAATTTGAAATATAATTGTAATTTGAAATGAAAGACTCCAATTGATTTTAAATTAAGAAACAATAAATATATTGATAATTATCCCCCCCCCCCACCACTCAAAAATTAAATATTCAATTCGCTTTTCTTTGCCCACAGAAAAATAAATTAATCACATCTTATTTGATTTATATTTTTTTTTATTATTTGTTTATTTTTTAATAATTTGCCATTTTTTTATAATTTTTTAAAAATCAAAATTTTGTTATTCTTAGGACGAAAATGAGGCGAAACTTTTAAGAGACTATGTATTTTCGGCAGTTTACAGGAATACATTTGGAGTGTGGTGTTTTAAGAGGAATAAAAATTTTGGACCGAGACGCCGCCCGCCAGGTCACCAGCCCGGAGGGCCGAGCTTCGAGGCGTGCCGAAGGCACGCACGAAAAGCTCGTAGGGAGATATTTATTTACGTATGAAACGGAACAGCAATTTTCCCTAAGATTATATGATATTGCCAGTAAAGGCAAAAGCTGTCAAATATTTTTTTTTTTAAATACAACTACATTTCGCATGTAACGAGTATTTGTTCGCTCAAATAAAAGTTCATTGTTTGTGCAACTCTTTTGGCCTATGCCAATGGTCGCTTAATATTTAAGTGTAAATGCATTTGTTTACACAAGATCATTCGGTTTTAGCCTTTTCAGTCTTCTTATTCTCCCAGCAGTATTGAGGAGTCTTGATGCTTCACTATTTCTGTGGTTTTCCAGACGTTGTCCATGTTTCGTGGCAAGATCCTTGATTACATCGCTGACTGTCTTAATTTTCAAGTCCTTATGTAGGCGATCCGTACGCATATATCTGGGAGCATCCACGATGCAGCGCAGGATCTTGTTTTGAAATTTTTGTATCGTCTCAATATGACTTTTTTCGCACAGCCCCACAACTGCGCCCCGTAGGTCCACACAGGCTTTACTAAGCTGTCAAATATGATAATATAAAATGATATCGATTGTTCTTAGGTTATTCATGTTTAATCTTTTTAATAATTATTTAGTAAAGTCTACTTATTCCAAAACTACAACCTTTCTATTTATTAAAGAAAGAAATAATTCCAGATTGGTTTTTTAATCCCCATGTGGGTTAGAAAGTTAATAATTTTCGATTTTGAACAAAAATAAAATCTCGTTATCTGATTTTACTTTCGTTTGATCTGATTTCTTTGGGACACGATGAAAGAAAAAGAAATCAATCGAATCTTTCCGAGGGCATTTCGAAGTTCTTTCCCTTCTTTTGAACAATTAGCATAATTTACAAATAACAAACTTTTATTCATTTTTAATCCTTTCAATTTAATTTTAAATTAACACAAAACATAGTAGAATTAATAAATTCTTCTAAAAATTGAATATCTCTTATATATTATATTGTCATTAACACAGACAGATGGGTAATATAATTAAAGAGAATTCATTAATATAATTTGCGGCAAGTGTTCATGAAAGTTTTACGAATCCTTGGAGGGCTTAAAAAATAATTCTTTCCTTAGATTTCACTAATTGTAGTCTTACAGAAATTTTGTAAAAATTATGAATATATCTTCAACTGAAAAAGTGAAAATCCTAGCACTACTTACTTTACTTCTTAAGTTCTTACCCCTTACCCCCCCCCCCTCTTCACTACTCTATTATATATCTAATTATATTTAGAGTTGAAATTTTATTTAAATCACACATAATTAATCATAATTATTTATTAAACACTAATAAATAATACAATAAATTAGGACGTTTCGATCGACTTATTCAGCGATCGTTTTCAAATATGAGCAAATTAGCACCCACTCCGATTTTAGGTTAACTCATGGGTGCTCATACTTGAGGATGATTGCTGGTTAAGTGGATCGAAACGTAGTAATTTATTGTATTATTTATTCGTGTTCAATAAATGATTTAAATAAAATTTATACTCTTAGCTCCTATATGTCTTACCCTTTTCAATGTGTTGTTGATTTAGTTGCATAATCAATGAAAATTAGGCGTTAGATTTTTTATAATTTTTTTTCTCCCAAATGCATGGATAAGATTAGTTGAAGATATTTGCTCTTTCTGACTGGACTTTACTCCCAGCCTATAATATATAACTGGCAAGCTCAGTTAATCTAAAGGAGTGGTGCTCATACTTGGTGGGAACGATCGCAGAATAAGCCGATCGAAACGTCGTAATTTATTGTATAATTTATTTGTGTACAATAAATAATTATACCGTCAAACCCCTCAAATCCGAACTAATTGGGGCTGTAGCCTGTTCCGATTTCAATTTGTTCGGATTAGCCGAAAGCTGGTTTTAGCGCGCGTATCTGTTCGAGTTGCTTTGTTATTGTTGAGTTTTTAATAAAGTGAACGGTGTTGATTAATGTTTTGAATTTAAATTATGGCAAGCAAACGAAAACACAGTTCTTGTACCGTAGAACAAAACCTGAAAGCTTTAAAGAGTCTGGACGCTGGGGGAAAGTTTGACAAATTTGGCTGGCGAGTTTGGTGTTGGTAAAGTATCAATCAGTAACTGGAAAAAATCGTGTCAAAATTGAACAGCTCTGCAATGTAACAAGTGATAAAACCTTAAATTTGTCCAAAAAACTCGATCTCATTTCCCGGGATTTCGGGGTTCGGATTTGAGTGGTTTCACTGTAATGAATAATTTGTAATTTTTCTAAAATTTCAACTCTTATTAAAATTAATCTCAAAAACAAAAGCTTCAACGGCCTCATTAGTGACGACCCCCCCCCCCAAATGAAAGTATGGAGCCGCCACTAAATCGACTGATATCTGAATTTTTGAAAAAATATCATTTTTTCATGATAAGAAACTCATTTATTTTAATTTTGAATGGAACAGGGCTTTTTAATTTTAAATGAATTAAAAAAGATATTATAATTTAGATTTTTATCTTAGAATTTTTTTTACTATATCAAATTGATGAAATGCGTCAATAAAGCATACATTTTTCTACTAATATCGCAAATTCTAACAAAATTTGTTCGCATATGATAATAGCGACACTCTGGAAAATTCTTTCCGAAACTGACATTAATGTGAATATTTCTAGATATGTGAGTGCGGGACTTTAAATCTTCTAAAGAATCTAAAGGGCACAAAACATGAAACTGATTCATATCAAGTTGGCTTAAGTTGAAGTTGACAAACTTCAGAATCAAATAACAGAGAGTCAAATATATTCAAATTGAAAACTTTATCAGAATAGACGGGCAACATATGTATCCGCGGAGTGAGATTATATTAAAAATATGTCCGAAGGGGGGAGCTTTATGCGCAATATGAACTATTGAATTCATTTGAATTTTATTTTGAATCAACCAGAATAACATCTCACGGAAAATCGATTCCCTCTTTTTATTATTATTATTTTGATTCCCCTTGTTTTATTTTATTGATCTTTTTATACAAATTTTGGTATATATATACGCTTGATATAATATCGCAATGAATACATGTTATCTGACAATCTTGAATCGAGCGCAGTTTTCCCTCTTCTCGTAAATAGGTATATAACATTTCATAGGTAAACCAAATATGTAATAATGTTGATATTCTCTTGTTTATTATGCATTAACTGCGTGATTCTAGGCAAGGTATAAAAGTTAGAATGCGGCCATGAAAACACAAATAACTAAATGATTGTGGAAAATATTACAACTCCAGCTTATTTAAAAAAAATTCGGGTGTATGTGTAAAACCACACGACAAAAGTGATAACTAATATGGCATTTATAATTCTAATTTTTAAAATTATTAATTTTTTTTTTGTGTCTATGTTACCTGATATCTTGGCCAATTGTGAACCGATTTTGATGATTTTTTTGCATTGGGCTCAGTCTAGTTTCCGATTGGTCCCGTTTTTTCATTGGTATTGGATCTTTTTTGTTATGTTTGTTTAGGCATAACTTCTTTGTTTATGAGCCGATTTCGATGATTCTTTTTATATTGAAAAGAGGGTACCTTAGGGCTGGTCCCATATTAATCTACTCAAGTTCTGATTATATGATCAATGACGAATTAACGTAAATATACAATTCTTATGAGCAAATAATCGAAATTATAATAGATAAAATTAATCTTGAAACGTTCATTTAAAACCCGCAAACGTCTCTAGAGAATTTCTTACTATTCATGAATTTAATTTTATTATCATTTTCTGATTCATTCCCCCGATCCTTTCTCTTATGAGATGCATGCGAGGTATTATATTAAGTCACTATTAATAACATCACTAAAAAGAGAAAATAAAAATAATTTTCATAAAAAAAATAGAACCGACTTCAAAAAAATTAAATGCAACAAATAAAATAATAAGAACTCAAAAATAAAATGCACTAAAATGTATAAAATAATTATCTAATCATTAAAAGTTTACTTTTTTTATAAAAATATAAATTTTAATAATTTTATTATTTTTTGAAAAGGAATAATTATTATATTTTCTGACACTGATTGAACTAGTACTAGACCACAGCACAACCGTGACGCGTAATGTGACGCATGACGTCTCAATCCCCTTTACTGGCCAGGAAAATAAAAATGTACATAAGCGTTAAAATCCATATACAAGATATTAATTTGAGCTTAGTGTTAATGCTGTAGCACCATCTGTGGATAGACACAGAGTCCAGCCGTGTCGGGTGACGCGTGACGGCTCAATACCATTTACTGCCAAGTAAAATAAAAAGTGTGCAAGGCGGGCCAAAAGAAGTTATCACTTAAAAAATCATTTTTTACCTAAATAACTGCACACATTAAAATCAAATAATTCATTTAAATAATTCATATAGTTCAATTTACAAATCTTGGAAATTTAATTTTTTTTTATTTTTATTTTTTTTGAAAATAGATGCTTTCAAACTAGCAATCTTTCTCCTTTGATTTGAGAGTGCCCTTTAGCCGACTTCGCAGTTGGCCTGGAATTACTCATACAGTAATATAGAGTGGAAAGCTACATAAGGAGCAAATGTATTTGTTACAGAGCTCTCTGACGAGACCAGGGCGAGACCATTGGGCAATAAAATGGCGAGAACCGCTCTCATCGGGGTAAATTTTGATCACGTCACAAACAGGTAGCGGATGATTCAAAATATTTTATCAAGAGTAAAAAATGCGCTTATATATATTTATTTATTTATAACACAAATGGTATTTTTAAGTGATTTTTGTACGTAACTTTCGGCGTTCGTAAGTAAAATTATGAGAAAAATTCACCGACACATAAGAACGAATTTGATATCTCAAGTATTTTCAAAGATATAAGGTATGAACCCTCAGTATCCGTGACCCCTTAAGCACAATGGGCACGTGCTCTGGGCCCGGTTCGGGTTGGAATCCATGAAAAAAAAATACACACACACCTGCCCCACTTTTATCTATAATACTTTTTATAATTATTTACTAAAGAACCCCCACCCACCCCTCTTAATTTTGGGCACATTAGCAATTAATAATATCTCTTTTTAATTATGAGACTATTCTATTAGAAATATCAGTTTTCTTCAATTAAGTATAGATAAAACAATATAAATAAAGTGATTGGATAATTGGTTAAGGTTAGAATCTAGGAATGTGAAAAAATCTGCTTTCTTCGATTTTTGTTTAAAAATATTTTTCAACCCCCCCCCCCCCTTTTTTTTTTGGTCACTATCAATTTCACGTAGAGTGTCATTGTCATAGAGAGCATATTTGAAATTTTGTACAAATTAATCAAAAGGTCTAGGAATTATATTGATATTTTTTGAGTACTACTGAAGATAGTCAAAATGTGGTCGAAAATGTCTAGCAATTCGTAGAATAGTGATAATACTAGATAATAAAAAAATACTAATATATTTATTTTATTTAATTCCTTAATAAATAATTTTTAATCATAAACCCAGCAAGCCAGGTGAAATTATTATACTAAGATTGACTAAATGATGATATTATAATAAAACATCTTCTTTTTTATTTCGTTGAGATGAGATAGATAATACAATATAAATTAAAGCAACAAGTTAATGTGAAAGTATTAGACCGATGGCTGCGCTGAATGCTTCATAAAGCTAATTGGTCGTAATGTCGAATCAGATAAGCAGTCTCGTTATAATGTTCCTAACTTTAATTGAGAATGCCTCGGAAATGTATTTTTTCTTTTTATACCTCTTTAGATAAACGAAATGAAATGATGAATGAATGAACAACCTCCGGATTGATATAAGAATAAAAAATCTTATCAGAAATTCACAACATACCCCCGGTAGCTAGAGGTATATATATTTTTCTTGTTTTACGGTTGAATACGTATTGAATGACTTGGATAGAATCGTATACGAAATCTTGGCTTAAATCTGCAAGGGAATGACCGCAGTATATCACCCAACATTCGTAACTCGCTGTATATATATATATATATGGATGTGTATCTAATATACCAAGAGACTCGCATATAGTTAAGCCATTCTAATTGAATGAGTATGTTTAGAGTAAGGATAAAACCGTTTTACGAGGTCTATCCGACCGGTTGTCTCATCGAAGTACGCATTTCATGATCTGGCAATAAAAGTACAAGCTCTAAATTGATGTGGCGCCCGACCCGTGCCCTGATAATTTTTAGATGCGAAAAGCTCTTCAAAGCACACATATATACAGTAATGAAAACCATCCATTCTTATAAAAATATATATCTCAATTAAAATTTCAAATTCATTACGTCACTCAAAGTGACTGGGAATATATTTTTAGTAAGAACTAATATAATCTATCTATTCAATATTTCTATAAAACAGTAGATAAGCATGTTGGTGTTTGATACATTATAAATATTAGGCTGATTTTGATGAAACCTCCATCAAACTGTTCCTATGAATCAAGAAATCAGTATAGGCTATAGTTTTTCAATAATTAATTATTAATTAATTATAATGGCTATATAAAATTATTCGAAGATTATAAAAATAAGATGGGAGTAAATCAGTCAAAAATCTTCCTCTGGTGGCCGACTAAAAATGGAATAAATTTTTATTTTTAGAAAAATGTTAATTATTATTGTTTTGTCAAAGATTATAGAATTAAGTCAAAGAGGGTAGGCTTTTATTTCTAATACTGTTTTTTTTCGGTACCTATATGAGTTGTAGATCACATTTGATTCATCAGCATTGAATTTCGCATTTTTTTGTTAAAATAAAGTTAAAATTAATGTAATATTTTGTAATTAATTATTTGTTTTTTAATAAGAATACGCCCACTCTGGGGGCGCAGAGGTTGGAGAACAAATAGGCCCTTTAAAAATACTCCATTATTTCAGTATTCATATTTAATTTGAATTAAAATTTTACTGCAAATTTAGGTGTTAGTGTGATTGATAAAAAACAATAAAAACAAACGATTCGATGCATTTTGATAAAAAATATTTGTATGATGGCACTTATATCATAAACTAGCTGCAAGGCCCGCTTTCGGCGTCCCTCTTGGTAGTCAAAGAAGGAGGCTTGAAGGGGCCGAAAAGGGGTACTTAAGGGTCGTAGCATGAAGTTATATAGCCTGTGGTTCTTAACCTTTTTAAGCTAAGACCCATATTCGAGAAATATGTTGATGTCGCGATTCCCCAGCCTGTCAAAAAAAATTTAATTACATTTTTTTAGACGAGAAATTTTCTTCAATTTTCAATAATGACTTTTTTTAGCTCACATATAATATTAATTTGTAACAATTAAAATAACCAAAGGTAGGTACTTTTCGATCTAATGGAAATTTAATGAAAAAGAGCGTGTTTTTCATATTTTCATTTTTAATAGTATTGAATAAATCAAAATATATTTTTCAACTTAAATAACTAAAATAATATAAGTAAAATATTTGATTAACGACTCTGCGCCACCTAAGGAATATGCTTTACGACCCAATTTTGGGTCACGACCAATAGGTTAAGAACCACTAGCCTAGAACCTTGGATATAAGGGCTAACTAACGCAAAAATAATTTTTCAAATCGGATTAGTATTTTCTGAGATTAGCTATTTTAAACGTATAGAAATATAGATAATTAAATATAGATGGATTCGTAGATAGATAGAAGATAGATAATTTGAGACCATAGAGATAATACTATATTAAGGAGGTTCTTTCGCGACAATCCACACAAAAAAGTTTTAGCCTCGTAACCACTCTATAAATATGAACAGAATTAAAATTTTAGGTTATGTTTTTTAACGTGACTGTCCACTCACACTATGAAATCTCTATATGGATACACACATACTAGGCGGATCGTTTCCAAGCCATTGTGATTATATCCCCTCCACTAAAAACAGTCGCCTAAAATATGTTGTTTTTGTTTTTTTATCAAAATTACGTGGTAAATAATTTCAATTTTTTTTAAGGTACTCCGAATATATTATTCTAACAAATTTTAGTTTTTCATCAAGATGGTGAAAGTCCTTCAATGAAAAATAAAATAAAATAATGATCATATCCCCACCCTTTCCCTATCTAACCTATGTAAAAATTTCATTTTTAATTGCAATTATTTCATGTTTGGTGTGGTAAATCGTCTTCAAATTTTAACAGTATATGTATTATGCTTTTAATGACTTATATTCCAAGTTTCAAAGACTTCTTGAATTTTTGCATTTGTGAAAGAACTACCTTAATATTAATTTTTATTTGAAAGATCTTGTTTTCATCTAATATCAGAAATAAGACCTTCGAAACTATAACCTCAATTAAATGAAAATATATTATACATCATAATCAAAAGATAAAATCTTTAATTTATTTATTATTATAAATTAAAAAAATCTACCCTCTTGGAAATATTTATTCTAGGATTGTTTTCTCTTTAAATAAGACCTCTGATTTTTTATCTGTATATTTAAAATTAAATAAATATAAAGTAATATCTAAAAAGCTCCCCAGTATATTCTTATAAGGTATCTAAAAGCACGAAGGCCAACTTATATAGTATTTCCTCTATATAAACAGGCTAATATTGGAGTAGACACGGGGCGCCGAGTCCAAGACGCAAGGCTATTTATGCGTGGGGTGAGGGCCAGGGCTGAGGATTCGAGATAAATAAATGCAGACTCCATAAGGGAAGGGCGCGAGTCCGGCCCCAGAAATGTCTTCCGATATGGGATCTATCTGGAGCCCAGGGGAGAAAGGCGCGCGCGCCATGCATATGTTATTTTAGCTGGGCGGGGGACTGCGAGGTCGGATCAACCACGATATATGGGGAGGTTGGGAGCCAAAGGGCTGGCAATTGCGTTCCAGGGCATTGGCCAATAACCACGGATACTTGCGCCACGTAACGTTCAGAATGGAAAAACGAAATAAAAAGAAGAAAAAATTATATTCGAAAACGGTTCCAAGCTATGAGGGGGTTAAAAATAAATTTACAAGAGATTAAAAAATCAAATACATTTTAATGAGCTATATTACTGATATCAGAATCTGAGTACCTGGAACACTGAGCGATGCTCGGTAATTTTTGATTCAGTTTATTAAAAAAATAATTTTTATAAAAAAAAATAAAAACCGACTTCAAAAAAATTAAATGCAACAAATCTATCTATATAATAAAAATGAATTTCTGTTTCTTTGTAAGCGCAGATCTCTCAAATGCCTGGACCGATTTGGCTAATTTTTTTTTAAATGTTCGTAATAGTCCAATTCAGGTTAATACGTAAAAAAAAATTGGAAAAGTTGCCCGGAAAATTGGAAAATTCATGAAAAACTAAAAAAAAATCAGGTTAGCCAACATAGCTTGCCAGACAATAAAAGAACTAAACGAGCAAAAAAAAATTGATTTGAAATATTAATATGTTTATTTCTTTATTATTAATCAGATATCACTTGCAATTTGCGCTTCATTGTTAACTTTAATTCAAAAATAATGATCGATTCTCATTTAACAGTCGAGGAATAACCATTCTACATTCGATTTTTGACGTTTCGGTTTTTATTGGTAGCCATTGGTGAAGACATGGAGGAATCGACTTAAAATCAAAAATAGCAATCGATTCTCATCTAATACTTGAGGAATAAGAATTCGACATAAAATTTTTGACCCTTCGATTATTATTGGTAACCATTGCTAAAGACATGGAGGAATCAACTTAAAATCAAAAATAACGATCGATTCTTATCTAGTACTAGAGGAATAACCTTATTGCATTCCATTTTGATGTTTTGACTATTAAAGCCAAGCTCTACTGAAAACGTGGAAGAATCGACTTTAAATCAGTAAGACTAAATTCTTTTATGATAAACAACACAAGCTTGAGAATAAGAAAAACAAATTTAAATAGATTGTATATACTTTTGTGTCTAGCAAAACGAATAATAATTGTAATTGAAGTCTTCTTATCTATAATAATACCTACATATAATATAACTTTTTTTTATTTTCCCCTTAATGACAACAAGTGGATTTTTAATACATTTTAAATATTTGTTTAATTTTATTTGTTTAATTTTATTTGTTATGAGTGTATATTACAGTTAAATAGAATCTCAAATTATATCTATTTAAGACTTTATAATAAAACAATTATATTTATTCTCTGTAACTAATAAAACATCAATAAAGCAGCCACGTGGGGGTCCAGGGGGTGAAGCCTCTTGGCTAGCAAAAAGGCCCGCCGAAGGCGGGCCTTGAAGCTAGTAAGATAATAAAACTCAAAAATGAAATAAAATGCACTAAAAGGTATAAAATAATTATCTTATTTAGTTACAACTAAACGACGAAATATTTACATGAAATTACATTATGAAGTCGGTGCCAAATATATACATTTTATGAATCAAACTCGACCGATTTTACTTAGTACGATTCGCGGGTAAGCTCGCTTATATATTATGTTTAGCACTGACTTCAAAAAGTAATTTCATGTAAATATTTCGTCGTTTAGTTGTAACTAAATTAGATAATTATTTTATACCTTTTAGTGTATTTTATTTTATTTTTGAGTTCTTATTATTTTATTTGTTGCATTTAATTTTTTTGAATTCGGTTTTTTTTTATAAAAATTATTTTTATTTTTCTCTTTTTAGTGATGTTATTAATAGTGACTTAATATAATACCTTGCATGCATCTCGTAAGAGAAAGGGTCGGGCGAATGAATCAGAAAATGGTAATAAAATTAAATTCATTAATATAGAAATTCTCTAGAAACGTTTGCGGGTTTTAAATGAACGTTTTAAGATTTATTTTTTTATAAAAGATTTTATTTATTATATATAATTTCGATTATTTGCTCATAAGAATTGGATATTTAAGTTAATTCGTCATTGATCATATCTTCAGAACTTGACTAAATTAATATGGGACCACCCCTAAGGTACCCTCTTTCCAATATAAAAAGAATCATCGAAATCGGTTCATAAACAAAGAAGTTATGCCTAAACAAACATAGCAAAAAAGATCCAATACCAATGAAAAAAAAACGGGACCAATCGTAAACTAGACTGAACCCAATGCAAAAAAAAATCATCAAAATCGGTTAACAATTGGCGATAACATAGACAGAAAAAAAAATTACTCGAATTGAGAACCTCCTCCTTTTTTGAAGACGGTTAAAAATTCAGGTAAAAAGGTCGATTTTTAATGGCAACCAAATTAAAATAAAATTGAAATTAAACTTAATTTATATTTTTACCGATGTTTACACCCTCCATTGCCACCATCAAGACATTATCTGTCCACAACGTTTTGAATGTAATTGCAATTAAAAATAATATTAATATACTCGGAGGTTCTTTCGTTGACCCTTTTAAATCCCGAAGAAGGAGGGACAATCCTTAGAATTGATGGATTTTTTAAAAGAATGAAATTGATATTCTATTAAATTATTTTATAGAAAAATACCTTAAATTAATTAAATTGGCAAATTCTAATATATAATAATTTTTTTAATGATCTTTTTGTATATTTAAAATTGAAAAATCAATTAATTATTAAAAGAAAATTGAATAAAAATGTAATTATACATTTCGAGACAACCACCTGTGAATAATTATTTCAATTAACAAAAACAACTTCAAAATCAACTTAGGCGAAGATGAGACCGTGACAGATCGAATTGTCTACCTAAAAACACCTTAACCCGTGAATTTAATCCAAATCGTTAGAGCCGTTTTCGAGAAACCGATTCTATATGTATATATATTCAAGAATTGCTCGTTTAATATAATAAGATAAGATAAGATATCTAAAATCTAGATATATAAAAGTAAGGTTTTATCTGTACATTGGTCCAAATCAACTCAAATTTTGAATCCACTCGTTTCAAACATGCGCGGATCCAGGGGGTGATGGGGGCGACCGCCCCCCCCCCCCAAAGCATTGGAGATCAACATTTTTTATATGTTTATTTAATTTTTTTTTTAATTTTAAAATTGAAGAAATAAAGTTCTATGTGGGGGGGGGCGTCTCTGACCCCCCCCTCCCAAATCAGAGGTCTGGATCCGCGCCTGGTTTCAAGTAAAATTATCAAAGAAAATACTTTCAGCAAAATTCCTGTCTGAGTGTCTCTTTTGTGTCTGTAGATGCTCTTTTGTGTCCAGAGGGTATAAAAACAGCTGGAGATATTCTTATGAAATCTTGTATTTGGTTCAGATGTCTTCTAACTTAAAATCTGAGCTATATAATATTTTGACCCCAAAAGGGGGTTTTAAGTGGTTTTGTGGGGTCAATAATGGAAATTACAATATAACACCTATATTAACTCTACGGCAAATTTTGTCAGAAGCAAAGTTGTAGAGGTTGTGATTTCTTAAATTTTTGTTTAGTGGTTAATCAGAGTTGCGAGGAGGGAAGAGGAGAGAGTCTAGAACGAGATTCCCAAACCTTTTTGTCTCGAAGACTCCTGGCGATGTTTTCTGTTTTGGGTAGACCCCCTTCTTAAGAAAATAAAGTTTTACTTTTAAAGAAATTTTAATTTATACTAGTAGTATATTATATACAGAGCTCGAATATAATATTTATTTTTATATCTCTCCTAAAAATTAAATTTATGAACCACCCTTTTATTCTTTGAAAATTTTTGGGATGATTTTCGATTTCTTCTTAAAAAAAGTTATCAGGCCAAATTGTATCAGATATTTTTTCCAATAAGTATATAAAAATCTCAATGTTTTAAGGAACCTTGTAATTTTATTTCGGGCCGCATTCATTGCAGTGATGGACCGCGAGTTAGACAGCCCCGTGTAAAGATAATCTGGCAATGCACGCCCGCTTGAATCGAACTTGGGTGGGGCACTGATAAAACATAAAAAATATTAATATAATAAATAACTGAACAGATGAATGTTCTAAATTAAATAACAAATTGGACGTCTGTTCAGTGGTCTGCTTACTACAACAAAGATGAATATACTCAAGTCCACTCTAGCATTTAATTCCATGGGAAATAACATCAAATACAGTGAAACCCCTCAAATCCCCGGAAATCCGAACGAGTTTTTCTTTTGACAAATTTAAGTTTGGGTAGGTGTTTTCTCGAACTCGAGGCTAGGGCCAGGCTTCTTCCAATATCTCCGCAGTAAGTTCACACTTGTATTTTGCCACGATTGTGAAACCCAGTAAATAACGTCTTTTATTCTAACTTTCTTCAGCTTCTCAAGGATATAAAGAGAACCATTTTCTTCAATAAGATATCCAAACCACCAGCTTTCGGTTAATCCGAACAAATTGAAATCCGAACAGGCTACAGCCCCAATTAGTTCGGATTTGAGGGGTTTCACTGTATTTCTAATTAAAAAGGCTGATGATGAAGGTTAAACCTACGAAACTATATCCTCAAACAAATAAATTACATATGCCTATAGGTACATATTTATATTTTGATATATTGTTTATTTGGATTAAGTTGAGAACAACCTCATTGACTTCTCTTTATAATAAATAATATTACATGTTACTTTTTTACATCAATCAACATTTCTGCCAACACGAATTACAAGTAAATTTATCACCTGAATTTACATTTAATACGGAAATGTGATGATTTCTCTTTCCCTATCAGTAGTAGCCTCTCACTAAAACGTTTTTGTCATTGATCCTTCATGTATCATCTTCAAGATACTATAGATCACTTCATTTTCAGGGGTTCTATACTAATCTTTCCCATAAATTACAGGGAATGACACTTTATTGGAGGGAGTGGATAGAGGGAAAAATAATTTAAAAAATTCTTGTCCAATTCACTTGAATAACCGCTTTCTGTTTAGGAAATTAAAATTAACTAGAATTTTTTATTATTTACTTACTCTATGCTTATGATTGAAATTATATAACCGGGAATAGGAGACCTACCTATTTAGTGTAAGCGTCTTTTGTTTTTGTTTTTCGATTTTCTCAAAACGGCTTGTGGTAAATTTGAAAGAGGAAAATTGGCATGATGATTTCAAATAAGGGAGAAATTAATGTGAAAGTCGTGTGGTGCCCACACCAGTTGATTTTAATTTATGGAATTAACGCAGGTTCTTATTTCTGCAACTAATCAATTACCTACGTCAAATTATTTAAAGAATAATTTATTTATAGGTACCTAAATAAATACAAATCTTTTATAAAACCTATCTTCAAAAGTTTATTTGGAATAACAAACGTTTCGAGATAAATTCTTCCTTTATCAATGGAATTTTTTAACAAATTTAAAAAATAATCCTTTAAAAATGCAATATAAAGCAATTATAAACAAATAAATATTTTGAAAATAGTCAATGTTTTAGAAATGAAATTACCTTGAATAAAATAAAAATATTTACTGAAAATTATTTTTGTCTAAAATTTTTTAATAAATATTACAAAAACAGTCCACAGCTTTACCTTTTGTTAACCGGTTTTGAGTTGTTTAAAAATTTCGATTATTCCTGAAATTAATCTAAAATTTATTTTTTAAATTTCACTCTTTATCAAATTTAATTTAACTTTATTTAATTTAGAAAAAAAGATACTTTCATCTCCAAAACAATCTGTAGATACCTATATTAGAGTTCATTTTCAAAATATTTATTTGTTTATAAGTAGTTGCTTAATTATTCCCTTTTTAAAGAAATTTTTTAAAATTTGTAAAAAATAATCTGATGTGACCATAATATAACTAAACATAACCAACCATTATAATTTTAATTTTTAACCCCCCCCTCCCCCTTAATTTAGGGTTGATATGCACCAAAATCTAATCAACTCTTAATCTAAATGCACCGAAACTACGTGTGAAATTTTGATATTCACACTAGTTTTTGAGCTAGCTCGTCCATAAAATTTGGTAACACAGACTAACAGACATTTTGACGAAACAATTATTAATATAATTTTTCCGATGTTCACTTATTAAAGCTTTTTTATAGACCGAAAAGCCATGGTTTCACCCAATTTTTTTAATCAAAATAATTTCAACCGTTTTTGAGATATTTCGAAAAAAAGAAGCAAAAAATCACTTTTTTCATGCACGATTACAATACTTGACTATGCCCCTAGTATAGTAAAGTAAAAATTACATTGTTAAAGGGAAAATTTCTCCCGAAACGTTTGGTATTCCAATTAAGCGTTTGAAGATTGTTTTTATAAAATATTTGTGTTTATTTATATACTCACAATCAATAAATTTTTTTCAATATAGATATACAGTACATAGGTATATCCAATGGGTGAATCGCAATTGGAATTAGGTGTAGATACACTCTTGAATTAGGTGGAATTATTTTGAAATTCATTAGATAATGTCCCATTCATCTATTGTCTTCTACTTGGAAATGAAAGTTGAAGTGTAAGTAGGTGTACAAGATATTAAGTCGCGGTTCACCCCTCGGGTATATCGCTTTTATACGAATGAGTTTGAAAATTTCTAATTTATTTCTCTATTTGGAATTTATTTCAAAATTTGTATTTATTATACTCGAATAAATAAAATGATTACATGCTAATGCTTTTCTTGTATGAGAATTGGTTGCTGGACCATAGGGTCACCTTTCACCTTTATAATAAAGAAAGGTCGCAATGGCAAATCCTGTTCCTTTTCCCCTTTGTAGATGATCTGACCTCTCTTGAAGCTGAAAACTAGATCAAAACAGAGGGCATCCCTCCACTGGACCCAGAGGTCAAATAGATAAGTTGAAAACAAGATCAGTGAAGGTCCGGTTTGGTCGAGGTAGGGACTCCCTCATTCTGGACCAGTTGGGAATTGAGAGGAAACCAGACACCTGTTTGTGCATAAATATATTTTATAATAATAATACGATGCACGATGTAATAATAATCGTATAAAATAAACCTTTTTTAGAAAAATAAGTATTTTTGTTGCGCCATATACAGACTGGGAGGCCCATAAGCCCACCCTCAGAATCAGCTAGTATTACATACACTGTTAAAAATTTATTATATAATTTTACTATAAAAAATGGCAAGTCCAACCTAAAAACTTTTTAGTAATATTATATACAAGTATTGTAATCTTACAACATATATTTTACCAATAGGTATCTAATTAATTCAAGAAAAAAGTGAAGTTATAATTTATTTTTATATTTTTGCGTTATGAGTTAATGTGATTTTACCAATATAATATAGTATTTTTTTTACTAGATACACAATTTTATAAATTTCCTATCGATTTATATTGTAAACATATAGTAAATTTACGATTTTTTAACAGTGTAGATTTTGGGCTTACCTCCTTTTGAACTTCTGAGTCAGAAATACAGAAAACATTTTTTGAATTTTTTTATTGTGATTTTAAGGCGATGAATTTATCGTACATTGCATAAATGAACTGTTTAAATTTATTATTAATTACTTTTAAGGGCGTCTCTAGTGTAAATAAGTTTTCAGATTTTTGTTATTTAATAAATATGCGGGCGAGCGATTCTTTTATTAGAATACTAGCTGCAAGCTCCGCCTTCGGCGGCCCTATTGCTGGCCAAGGGGCTCGCCCCCTGGACCGCCACCCCGAAACCCACTCAGCACCCCCACCCCCCACCCCAAAAACTTAGTAAATTGGATATTGGATTGTATCTAACTTTCTGAGATTTGGCTCGTGATCCCGGCTTCTTTCCTTCTACTCTGTTCTTTTCACGATGGAGGGGCCATCCCATACAGGCCTTTAGGGGATGCACCTTCTGGTGTATCTCCTTCTCACATCAATATCATTAAAAAAAAAGAAAATGCCTAATTAGACCGCAGATATAATGATCTATCTTTCTTTAGGACTAATGTATTGCAAGGATACCAAATAGTCCAGACCTGTTTCAGACTAGTAGAGATTAATTTCTTAATTTCTATTATTCTAGGAACGGCCTTATGTAAATTTCCTATCTATTTGTATTGTAAACAGATAGTACATTTACAATTTTTTTTTAACAGTGTACCTGAATCCACAAAAATCAATTCTAAAATATTTTTAAAAGGAACTCTCTTTTTGCTCTAGATATTTTGAAAAAATATAATGTCCATTTGAATATTTAATTGAAAAAAATAAAATAAAAATGAATAAATCATGCAATATTAGGTCATTTGAACAAGCTAGCTTCTTATAAATATTTTAATTCTAAGCAGAGAGAGAGAGAGAAAAAACCTTCATATAGAAAAAACATTTTAACTAAATGCCTAGATATATATTATAAGTTTCATGTATTCGAATGGTGATAAAATAATTAATTAATAAAGTTAATTAAATTTTTACTTGACGGATAAAATCAAAATTACATTAATCGTTATAAATATAAAAACAAAAACAAAATAAATAAATCACATGTTTTTCGAAGCACCCTGTGTGTTTAATAGAAATTCACCCTGTACCCCCTAGGAAGTAAAATAATTGAAAGAAAGTGATGAGAACTTATATCGTCGCCTTAGGGTGTAAACCTGCTAACTCACAACAAGGAGATTTTACAGGACAGAGAAAAAACAAATAAAATTTAATATTGTTGTTATAGGAAAAACTATTTTTCACATTTTTTTCTACAACTTATGATCGTAATTTGAAATAGCAGTTTTACTTGGACGATGCTGCAACTCTTTTTCTCTCGAACGGTATTAATATGTCATATATAATAAAAAATGGATTTAGCAGGTTTACACTCTAAGGCGACGATATATATATATTTCGATTCTGACCAGTCGATAATGGCAAGAACGAAGGGCTAATAATAATTTCTTTATTTTTCTTTTTAGTTGGCGCGCTCATAAAGATGAGAGAGTAATCAAAACCATGGGCTGCTGCAGCAGATATTCTCAGCATCCACGGTAAAATTATTATATTATTTTTTTAAATTAAATAACAAATAAGGGGCAGACCTTAAATTACGTCACAAGAATTGCAAGATTTTTAGATCCCCCTCCCTTTATAACATTCTGTCACATTTTCATTGAGCCCCCTGTATTGTGACGTCACACTATCACTTTTTATACCCTATAATTTAATAATTTTAGACTATTTTTTATAAATTAAACTCAACTAAATGGATTAAATATATTTTAAGTTTATTTGTATTCATAAGTTTTTATTATTAATAAAAATATATAATATTTTTCTTCAGTCCATGGACATAGGGCACCAATCCTTTAAATTTTCAATTACTGGCATTTGCCACATTCTTTATAATTATGATCTATATATCATTTGGATGAGGCCGAGGGTGAACCGCGATTGGAATTAGGTGTACACCGTCTTTGGAATTATATGGAATTTCTTTGGAATTCATTAGATAATCTATTGTCTTCTATTTTGAAATGAAAGTGGAAGTAGGTGTACACGATTTTAGGTCGCGGTTCACCCCTCGGATGAAACTATAGAGTCAATTTCTTTTTCTTCGATTCACACGGCATTTTCTTCTTCATATTTAATAAAAATAAAAGTTTAGCTCCGATTCTTTGGGGACGTAGTTTTTTAATTTGACTTTTGTGACATCACAATTTTTAAGATCTCCGGACCCCCCTGTCACATTTTGTCACAAATCTGAAATGACCCCTCCACCCTTACTGTGTGACGTAATATATGGACGGCCCCTAATATTATATATAATAAAATAAGCTTTTATTTTTGTGATTGATTTGATAAAAAGTTGAAATTTTGTTAAAATCACACAAAATTAATTATAATTATTTGTTGAACACGAATAAATAATACAATAAATCTACGACATTTCGATCGCCTTATTCTGAGATCAGAAAAAATATCTAGTTAATCAAAACAAATAATTATATTTTTAAATCCAATTTGTGTAATAATTGTATTAAATGATTCTTTGAATATAATAAATAAATATATATAATATATATATGATAGGAACGCACCCACGCACCTAGAGAGCGTATGACCCCCCCCCCTAAATCATTTGGCCTATACAAAAACAAATGTACATCCACGAAAATCCAATATAAAGTGAATTTAAATATAATTTATTATATTAGTATATAAGTAAGTACAATTTTTCCCATTGTTCCAAAAATATCTTGGGCCCCCAAAATAAATTTTTGCGTACGTGCCTGATAGATAGATATATCTCTGAAGGCTATCATATCCCATATCTTCACTTTTCATTTTTCTTGAAACAATACATCTTTTCTATATTAAATTATTCTATATTGAATAAGATTCTATGTCAGATGATCCTCCAAAATATATATGATACTTTTGAAGAAGCCCATGGACTCGAAAGCGACGGCTCAGGAGGAGACAAGGATCTTTGCAAACAATCAAATCCTGAATGGACTCCTGTGGCACACGCGTCTAAATATTTCCTTAGGAGCAGCCAGCCAGGCCCTTCCCTTTCAGCCCATCTGGCTACAGAAGCACAAACCACTAATCGAGGATTCTTTTCATGTTGTCGAGATCGGTGATTTATTTTATTTTGACAAATAGCTAGCTATTGTCAATCTTTTACACAATACTCTATTTTATTATTTTAATATTACTCGGTATACACGTCAGGCGAAGCTTGCTGGGCGGGCCGAAATAATGAATGCAGTTGACATTTTTATATTTGTTTGTTTTACTTTTTAACCGACTTCAAAAAAGGAGGAGGTTCTCAATTCGACTGAATTTTTTTTTGTGTATATGTCACCTGATATCTTCGCCAATTGTGAACCGATTTTGATGATTTTTTTTGCTTTGGATTCAGTCTAGTTTACGATTGGTTCCGTTTTTTTCATTGGTATTGGAACTTTTTTGCTATGTTTGTTTAGGCATAACTTCTTTGTTTACGAACCGATTTTGATGATTCTTTTTATATTGAAAAGAGGGTACCTTAGGGGTGGTCCCATATTAATTTAGTCAAGTTCTGATGATATGATCAATGACGAATTAACGTAAATATCCAATTCTTATGAGCAATTAATCGAAATTATAATAAATAAAATCTTTTATAAAAAATCAATCTTAAAACGTTCATTTAAAACCCGCAAGCGTTTCTAGAGAATTTATATACATGTATTTATGAATTTAATTTTATTATCATTTTTTGATTCATTCGCCCGACTCTTAAGCTCTTACGAGATGCATGCAAGGTATTATATTAAGTCACTATTAATAAAATCACTAAAAAGAGAAAAATAAAAATAATTTTTATAAAAAAAAAAATAAAACCGACTTAAAAAAAATTAAATGCAACAAATGAAATAATAAGAATTCAAAAATAAAATAAAATACACTAAAAGGTGTAAAAAATACTAATCTAATTTAGTTACAACTAAACGACGAAATATTTACATGAAATCACTTTTTGAAGTCGGTGCTAGACAAACCATATAAGCGAGCGTATCCGCCAATCGTACTAAGTAAAATCGGTCGAGTTTGACCCATAAAATGTATATATTTGGCACCGACTTCAAAAAGTGATTTCATGTAAATATTTGGTCGTTTAGTTGTAACTAAATTAGATTAGTATTTTATACCTTTTGGTGTATTTTATTTTATTTTTGAGTTTTATTATTTTATTTGTTGCATTTAATTCTTTTGAAGTCGGTTTTATTTTTTTTTATAAAAATTATTTTGATAATTTTTACTTTCACATACAAATATATTCTATATCATATAATGAAATAAGATTATATCATTATTGTTATTCACTTCCATTATTTAAATATTAGATGTGACAAATCTGAGGAAAATAGGAACAATTAAACACAGTGTTAAAACATGCAATCAATTGCGGCGTTTCGTCAATATATTATGGCTTCGTCAGGATCTTGATCAAGCCAAAATAAATTGGCGAAATGTCGCAATTAGTCGCTTGTTTTAACACTCTGTTTAATTGTTCCTTGTTTCCTTTGATTTGTCACATCTAATATAGGATTATATATTTGAAGTATATCGATCGCCTGCCGGGGTTCTTAGACTTTGAGGGCTGCTATCTCCAGAATGAAAAAGTTAATTTCACTTTGTGACATCTAGGTGGAGGGCCCTTAATAGCTTAAAACCGGATTTAGAACATAAAACAGGATATGATGATTCCCAGAGGCCAAAAAGTGACCAAAAACTCATTGGTCAGTTCGTACGTATGTACCCCCTGCGTTTCGTAACCATACCCGTATGGAAATAGATTTTCGAAATATGTTGTTTATATATTTTCTGAAAATATATTAAAAATATAAAATGTTTATGTTAAATTTATATAAAGTTTATGTTTTCTATATATTCTTAAAATATAATTATTTTTATGTCGCTCTAGTATAAATTTTATATAAATTTAAAACAAAAATTTTATATTTTTAATATATTTATTTATATTTTCAAAAAATATATAAAAAAGATATTTGGAAAATCTATTTATTTCCATACGGGTAAGTCTCAGAGCTACGAAATTCAAAAGCAAAGCTCAATATAGAGGAGTACATCAAGCTTTTGGTTGAAATCGAAACACCTGAAGTTGACATTTACATGAAAGCTGTTTCGTCTTTTGTGATTTTCTCAAAACGATTTTTTTTTAAAGTTGATATACTTATCAAGTGACATAATTTATTAATCGTCTATAAATTTTATTGAAAAGCTTTTGGTTGAAATCGAAACACCGGAAAATTTGACATTTACATGAAGGATTTTTCGTATATGTACTTAGAAATTTTTGAAAGAAGAAAATCATTTTAAAGGATGATTTTTTTTCTGTGATAAAAAAAGAATATTCGTTCTGGTACCAAAATGCTTGTATTTTTAAAACTAAGAAATTATTAGATTTTGGATTTTCTAACTATAGGATCAAAAATGCAGAAAATCAGAAAAAATTCGCGTTATTAATTATTGAGAAGCATTTAATTATTGGAGTTAAATAAAATTTTGGATAACCTTCATATACTTATCTGTCAAGTTTCAAATAGCTAGCTTAAATTGTGCGCTAATTGAATTTTCGGAAATTTCACTGTTGCACCGAGAATTTTCACTTTCCAATTTACTATTTTTACCATCTTATTCACTTAGGTTGTAAAAATGAGGGGTTGACAGTATTATTATTATTATTATTGGCCCTTCTATATTTGAGAGGGGGGGGGCGAATTTGGACCCTGTGAGAAGAGGAAGGCAAGCTTCTTTGTTGCAGATTTCGCCTCAGAAAAAATATCTAATTAATCAAACCAATAACATTTAGGGAAATCTGTGTTGGTTTATACTGAAACATATTAAACACAGGAATTTTTTGACGGGTTATAGTGGTGTTTCACAAAGAGAAACCCGTCAAAAAATTCCTGTGCCAAATAATTATATTTTTAAATACAATTTGTGTAATAATTGTATTAAACGATTCTTTAAATAATAACAAAGTCTGTTTAAAAAGACTCCATATGTAAATAAGAAAATAGATAAAAAATAAAAGCCTTGGAATAAATGGTTCTTTTGAAAAAGATGAAAACAACAATATTATCCCCTCGAATCGAAGATGAAAGATGAAACATTTTTAACAAACAGCTGCCTCTAATAGGATAGTCATTCACAGTCTTTGACTTTGCCAGGGAATAATATTCTGAAAGGATTTTTTCTTACCTTGCTCATTTTGTCCATTAAAGCGAGTTCTTCATTGGGATTCTTCTCTATGAAATAAAAAAGAAATTTGAATATTTTTATACATATATACACATGTATTCCTATTGTTAGCCTGGATTGTGTTTAATAATTTGTTTACATAATTTTGGGAATATAATTAGTAATAAACAACAACTAAATATATAGTATAGGTAATAGTCTCGTAAAAAATATGTTATTTTGAATTTTTTTTTCAAATCATATCTTGGAAAAAAACACTCGAGACTTAAATATCCAAACCACCCATGTGGCAAGTCTGAGACTAAACCGACATTCAATCTGACGGAGATTAGAATTAATATCAGATTGGTGTCGGAATGGTCTCTTAACTGACTCTCGAAATTTCGACGGACATTCCCTCTGGCGGCGACTGTCCCAGTTTCAAAATGGATTTTTCAAACACGTGACTTCTCTTTGTTAATCAAATTGACCCAGACATAACCACTAAGTTTGATACAGATGTCATTTTATAAATAGCAAAGTGTGTGTTCTATCCCTTTTACTATAATATCTGTGTATAAATATAATTTCGTTTCGATCGACTTATTTTGCGATTGTTCTCAAGTATTATCACCCTCTCCGATTTTATGTTAACTCGGATTGGGTGCTCATACTTGAGAACAATCGCAGAATAAGTCGATAGAAACGTCGTCATTTTATTGTTTTATTTATTCGTGTTCAATATAATTAATAATTATTATCATTTCCGTCCATAATTTGTATTAATTTGAAAGTTTATAATAAGAAAATAAGGACAAGTTTTTATGTGTGACGTTTTTATTTATCAATCAACGTTTCGTCGAATTTGCTATTTGAAGACCTGAAGTCGGCAAAATCGACAAAACGTTGACTGATAAATAAAAAAGTCACACATAAAAACTTGTCCTTATTTTCCTATTATAAACTTTCAAAATAATAATGTGTGATTTTATTAAAATTTCAACTTTTAATCAAATTAATCTCAAAAATAATAGCTTCATCAGCTTCATTACTAATGTATGTATATATTTCTGAACAGCATTATTTTTCTAGCTTTAAAACTGTTAAATTGTTTGCTGGCAAAATTTTTCGCAAGTTTAGAATCTAACCTTTGCCTTAGATTCAATTTTTGCTCCAATTTTTATTTTAATTACATTTAAACTATAGAAACACTAGCTGCAAGGCCCGTCTTCGGTGGCTACGCCCTCTGACCCCCACCCCCACCCCACAGACACACTCGAACCCCTGGGGAATTTCTTTAAACAAAAGTTGTCAGAAATCATATCCTCTGCAACTTTGCTCATGAAAAAATTTCCGAAGAATTTATAGTTTGGGATAATTTCCATTCGTGCGCCCCCCTCCCCAAACCCCCTTTTTGGGGTCAAAATATCAAAAAGTTATATAGCACTAAACGTATAATAAATTTTATCATGAGCAAAGTTGTAGAGGATATGATTTCTGACAACTTTTGTTTAAAGAAATTCTCCAGGGTTCGAGTGTGTCTGTGGGGTGGGGGCGGGGTTCCAGGGGGCGTAGCCACCGAAGACGGGCCTTACAGCTAGTGTTTCTATATTTTAAATGTAAATAAAAAAACCTATTAGTGGGTTTTAAAATTAAAAAAACAATTAAAAATAAAAGATAATTGAAAATGCAAAAAAACTTTTTTATTGAGATCTTCATCTATCAATAATTACTTTAAGTAAGAAAAGATCAATTAAGATTAAATTTGTCGAGGTCCAGACCTAGCCAGATCGCTTTCTCATCCTCAAAACTTGAACTAAAATTTGTTTCATCAAAATCGGTAGAGCCGTTTTCAAAATAGAACCAAGATACAAACCATTTTTGCTCGTTTAATAAGAGTAGATATAGATAGATATTTAGAAAAATGAAAATGAAAATGAATTTCTATAAATTAAGATCTAATCAAAGTACAAATTTTAAAATAATTCAATTATTACTGACCTCTACAAAGTTTTTGGCCTAGGCCGCCAATACATGATGATCAGATAGTTGATAGAATAGAATTGCCCGGACCAAACCTCATCTATGGATTTTAAAATGCCAATCGCATGAGTTGATGGGTTGAGAGGAGCAGAGGACAGAAGGGCAGAAGGGCGGCTGGGGTGTTCAAAAGGGTGGTGAAGAGTGCGTGAGTGTGCACATCTTAACCCTGACCCACGCCTCAACCTCCAAACGGTGCGTGAATCGGCACATCTTAGTTCATTTTAAACTATTTCGAGCACTTTTCAATCTTTTATGGGATCCTGGGGGGTGATTTTTTTTAACTATTCAACCCTAAAGGGTATGTGTTTGAGTCATTCTCCTCTCTGTCTAAATACAAAAGATGGATTTTATATATTTATTTTTGGACACGCCTAACAGTTTTATTTTCATTTTTCATTCTTACCTATTCACAAATCAATATTATACTATTCTATAATTCCAAAATCGTTATAAATATAAAGTATTACATTTATTAAAATTTGACTTTCTAGTGAAATCTCACATAATTAATCTACTCTTATTAAACGAGCAAAAATTGTATATATATATATATATATATATATATAGTCCGGTCGGGTTCTCGAAAACGGCTCTCTCTTGGATGAATCTTCTCTTATTAAACGACCAAAAATTGTATATATATATCCGGTCGGGTTCTAGAAAACGATTTGGATGAAATTCACTGGTTAGGAGGGTTTTGTGTTGGACATTCGATCTGTCACGGTCTCATCTTCGGCTAAGTTTTTTGATGAGTTTTTTGTTAATTGAAATAATTATTCACAGGTGGTTCATTTTAATTATTAATTGGTTTTTTAATTTTAAATTCGATTAATAGATCATTACAAATATTATTTTATATTAGTATTAAAAGTTAATCAAATTGATTGATGATTGGGGAAATTGAGGAAATATGGAATTGGAATAATTATCGGAAAAGAGGTTTTTTTTATTTAATTAGTTTTTTTCCTCTTATTAAAAACAAGGACTAAAAAGATGATCAAGGACAGTCGATGCTCACATACAATGTATACATTAATTCATGTAAAATAATTGGTTAAAAAAAATTTAATTGATGAACTCAAGAATTGTTATTTAATTAAAAAAAATTATTATACGGTATTTATTTATATACCTATACATATATAAACATAATCTGCGACTACAAGGCTTGAAATGCAAAAACTGGGTGATGGGGCGGGGGTCGGGGGATGCGATGGTGGAGAGATGTGGGGGGTGCAGTGGTGGAGGGGTATGGGGGAGGAATTGGGGGGTGGATGGGTGCAGGAGGAAGGGTGAAGTGGTGGGGGTCCGGAGGGCGGGGGGGATCAGGGATTAATATATAGTTTTTAACTGAAGCAAAAAGTTACCGGGCATCGCTCGGTGGCCAGGTACTTATAATTATTTATTGAACACGAATAAATAATACAATAAATTACGACGTTTCGATCGACTGACTCATTCTGCGGTCGTTCTCAAGTATTAAGAGCACCCACTCCGATTTTAGGTTAAATGAGCTTGCTGCGTTAATGTCCAGTTATATACTCGTATATTAGGCTGGGAGTAAAGTCCACTCAAAAACCTACCTACTTAAAGAGCAAAGATCTCTATCTTATCCATGCATTTGAGAAAGAAATATGAAAAATAAATTTTTATGAAAAATATAACGCCTAATTTTCATTAGTTATGCAACTGAATCAACAACGCTGAGGAAAGGTTAAGACATAAAGGAGTTAAGAGTAGACATTTTATTTAAATCACACATAATTAATCATAATTATTTAACAAGAATAAATAATACAATAAGTCGATCGAAACGTCGTAATTTATTGTATTATTTGTTCGTGTTCAATAAATAATTATAATTAATTATGTGTGATTTTACTAAAAATTCAAATTTTAATCAAATTAATCACAAAATAAAAGCTTCCACGTTAGGGTGGATCGAAAAAACTGATTTTTTTTTCTAAAACACTTTAGTGAGGAAAAGTTGCCTATTGTAATAAGAAAAAAACGGTATAAAAAAAAATTAAAATCTGTTAACATCTTACGCTCGCGCATCGAACTATGTAAAACTTATGACAAGTTTCAAAAATCACTATATTTTTGTAATTTTTTTCTGTTAGTTAAAATTTTTTAAATAATCACATTGCTTGTATTATGACTTAAATAACCTAAATAAATTAAATTCTGATCAATAATATACTTTTTTACGTTCGCGCAACATCTTAGAAAAATTCTAATTTTATTTGTAAAAATTTTTTCTCAATTCAAATCCAGGAAAGAGAATAGATTAGGAACATCACAATAACTTATCTAATGATTTTTGTAATCATTGTGTTTATTGGAAGGGATGTAGTTTGGCCGGATCGGCCTTCTGGCACTTTTTTCCAAACCGAAATATGTTCAATTCTATTCTTTTAATTAGAATGATCACTTATTTCGAATAAATTTGAAAAATATCTTATCTCATCTCAAATTTATTAAATTTTTTGTTCATTGACATGTCTAAATACATTATTTTAATTGAATTGGCTAAGGGGCCAGTTATGGGAAAATAAAAAGTTGAAATAAAAGTCAACTTCTATTTGATACTTTATTTTTCTAATGTAAAACGTCTGCTGGAGATAAATTTTGCGTGTTTTTCTGACTTGCTTAAGTAGTAAATAATCCTCATTTCCACCCTTTAAAAATTTATTATAAATGTTAAAACGAAAATTTAAAACATGCAATAATCTTTTCCAGTTGACGTGCACTGATGAAGAGCAGCGGTATAGCGCTCGAAACGTTGTAAAATATCGATTACGTCTGCCCAAAATAAAGTATCAAATAGAAGATGACTTTTATTTCAACTTTTTATTTTCCCATAACTGGCCCCTTAGCCAATTCAATTAAAATAAAATAGGTCCACCAAACACGGTTCTTTTTAAATATATATAAATTTTAGATGAAAAAACCCCTGAAAAACACACTTTTGTCAGTAATCCACTAAAAAGCACAAAATAATGTAATAAACTTTTTTAAGTCCAATAACTAAAAATCAAAAATTATGAGGCGCATGTAGGTTGTAGGCACTTTTAATTAATTAATTTCTACAAAGTACCCCACTCTTTTTGACTTAGTTATTGGATATGCAAAAAGTTTATTACCTACATTATTTTGTACTTTTTAGTGCATTACTGACAAAAGCGTGTTTTTTAGTTTTTTTCAATTATAATTTATAGGTTTAATTTTTAGTCTTAAATTGGGTACAATTCTACGCGTACATCGATCGCTAAACTATGCGGTAAAACTAAATTTGACAGAGTCTAGTATATTTTTCCCATTTTCACCTCCCTTTTGTTATTTTTTGTATTTTTATCCTTCCGACAGAAGTGGTCCCACAGATGATGTATACAAATTTCGGTTGAGTTTGGACCAAAGGGTGCCATAATTTCCAAATTTCGCCTCTCTGATTAATTTTTGTATTTTTACCCTCCTGGGGACCCACAGATGATGTTACAAATTTTAGTTGAGTATGGACTAAAGGGGGCTATAATTTCCAAATTACGCCCCCCCCCCCCCCGATCAATTTTTCAGCTCGATTGTTTAAAATTATTGTACCTGAAATACACATAGGTTTTTAGCTTCAAATTCCGACTTTTCCATATCAAAATCAGGATTTAAAATATCAACTGCGCACATTTTCATATCAAATTCAGGATGGTTCAAACCAAATTCAGGATTTTAAAAATCAAAATCAGACTTTTTCAAATCAAATTCAGAATTCCTCAAAAACCATGCATATTTTACATTTTAAATTATAGTTTTTACCTGAAAACGTTTCTTGAGAGTACAGAATGCTAATCTTGAAAGGTTTTGGTTAATGAGCCGAAAATTGGAACACAGATATCTTAGAATGCACCAAATTTTAGCTTTTTACCTGAGAACTTTTCCTGAGAGTTAAATTAAATTAAAACTTTTTCTTAACTATAACTTTTGTTCGTTTTTTTCAACTGTTTATTAATAAATTCTTAATTTGATTTGAAAACGTCTGATTTTGATTTTTAAAATCCTGAATTTGATATGAAAAAGTCCGAATTAGAAGTTAAAAACCTATATACATCCAAAGGTTCAAATAGATGCCACAATTAGAAGAAGGATAAAATCGACTTTCTAGACCTGATTTACAACCAACTTCGTTACAAGTGAAGCTAATATCTATAAAGCGTGTAATAATAATACAAAATTTATATTTCATTAAAACTTAATTCAAAAATAGCTACATGTGCTTTTGCTATAATCGCAACATCTTTTCTTAAAATATTACATTCACACAGAGCAAATATACTTTAAAAATTATTTGAAAATAAATTTTAATAAAAAAGATATCTTGTTTTCTTCCTATTCTGGATTGGCGTATCTGAGAAAAAATCCACTGTGTTATAGAGCGGCCGGAAAGGACAATCTTTTCAACATAATTTATTGCCTTTGGTATCTATTTACATTGGAACAAGCTGCTGTTGGTAGTTTTGTTGCGATCGCTATCCGAAGAAATGATGTTTTCCCCAGAATAGCAAAGAAAATAAAATGGACGCCCCTATATGTGTAATCTCCCACAAGTTCCTGTTTACATAAATGCAGTAGTTGACCTTTATTGGTTTTCACCCTCTCTTTTCTCCCTTTTGTTGTTTATTTATTTATAATAAAGCAGCGAAATAAGAAACAGGATAGTTCATTCGAATCTCCCTTTTTCTTGTTTCTCTCTATTTTGTGTCGTGAATATTAAAATTCCTTAGCATCGTATAATCCGAATAATAGACATCATCAGATTTGAATTTTATTTGTATCATAATAGCGCTATGTCAACTATTACTGTATTTAAAATAAATCTTTTTTCAATTACAGATAAATTCCAAGATCTTCGAGAAAAAATATGGATAACAAACCTTCATCAAAAGGGAGACATTTGCATGGTAAGTCTAAATAATTCCATGGTCGTTTCCATGGGACAAAAAGGCCTTTAGATTAGCTTTGAATGGCAAGCATAATTGGGCCCCGAGGCAACAGCGCCAGGCCCAAGTACTGTCGTCCTTTACCTTTACTAACTGGGCCCGGTTATTAGGGAATTACACTCTCTATTCGAGCACCCCACCCCCTAAAACCCCCACCAGCTGGTCATTTTGACCGCTCGCCAATCAACGTTTGGGCTCCGAGTGGTCATCATTGGCCCTTCAAGGGACTATAGTCCATTTTGTGCAGCTGCGGACATAACCCCGCAAATGGCTGATGCATATAGAAACAGTTAGATATTTCGAGTTTAAATCGGGGATTTTGTTTAGATAAATACACAATTAGTGGCAACTTGGTGATAAAAAGGTTCCAGATAATTAAGTAAAATAAAATATTATACCAATTCGTGAGAAAACACGTATAATAAATATTTTATAATTGAAAGTAATAGAAGGCAGACCAGGGGTAGTGAGGAAAGAAAAAATTAACACATATCCGAATAAGGTGTAATTTATTGGAATCATTCCTCCTTTCCTTTCAAACCGACCGGTCGGAGAATTATTCTCTCCTTCTTCAGGGTTTCAAGGGTCAATGAAGGAAGAATTGAAGGAGACAATAAAAGAGTGTGTCTTCTGCTGGAATTATAAATTTTATTTATTTATAACGAGACTATAGTTTCGAGGGCTTTGCCCTCTTCACCAGTCTATTGTAATATTCATAAATTAATTCCTGTGAATCCATTGTAATAAATTTACCCTTTGAAACCCTGAAGAAGGAGGGAAAAATCCTCCGAAACGTCGGTTTGAAAGGAAAGGAGGAAGGATTCCAATAAATTACACCTTATTCGGTTATGTTTTAATTTTTTCTTTCCTCACTACCCCTGGGCTGCCTTCCATTACGTTCAATTAAAAGTTCTACCAGTCTTCTCCAGAGAAAATTTCGTTAAAAAAAAAATATTTTATAATATCAAATTTTCATCCAAATTTTCACCTAATTTTTTTATCATTATAATAGTTTTGGGATTCTATATCTCTATGTTCACCGATCTCAAAGTTAAACGGTTCAACTTGACTTGAAATTTGAAACATATACTCCTGTGGGGTCAAGTAAGCGGTGTGATTCATAAAAAGTGAACTTTTAGTCCTAGGAGTAACTTTAGCATCTTAATTCAAGTTCTAATAAGAAAAACTGAATTTTTCTACAAATTTCAATTTAATCTTTTTAAAACCCACAAACAGTTTAATATAATACAATTTATAATTAGAACAAATAAAATATAGTAGAAACTCATTATCTTGGGAAAATGGATGCAATATGCAAACATTGTAAAGTAAAGGATTTTTCAACTGAAAACCCCCAAGTTGGCGATTTTTGGAGTTGCTGTCACAAAGGTAAAATTAATTTATCACCAATGACACAGCCACCAGAGTATGTCCAAAATTTGTAATTGAAAAATATTACCGATTCAAAAAACTTTAAAGAAAATATAAGAAAGTATACTCTGGCTTTTGCAAGTATGGGAATGCGAAAAAATGTCACCCCCGAAACTATTATATTGATATGCGCCCTGCAGGCACTGGCTAAAATTTATAATATTATATGTAGTTCCACCCATGGAAAACGGCAACGCCACAACTCGACTTACTCTGCCCCAAATATACCCTTTATTAAATTACCTCTATAAAATGTAATAATTGAAATAACGTTTGAATTTCAATTAAACCAATTCTGATTATTTATTTATTAAATAGTTGTTTTCATTCATTATTTATCTATATAATTCTTTATTTATTATTTACTCCACTTATGTGTAAGAAGTAAAAATCATTTACGTTTCTGTCTACAATGTGGTCGCTTGATAACTTAATCATATTAGTGATAAATGAGCCGTTCACTGCACAAATCGTTTAACTCCATTAAACAAAATAGTGAAATAATGAACATTATTATACATATTTATTATTCAATGGCTGATAATTTTTTGTCGTTTAATGGTGTTCATCTTTATTATTTGGAAAATGTATTATAGATATAAAAAGCTGACTGAACCAAATGCTTTGACACTTAAATTTAAGATACTATAATATATTTCAAAAAGTGGAGTTAATCGATTTGTGCAGTGAACTGTTTAATTGTTTATAAATTAACATGTTATATTATTTATTTATTTGTTAAATATTTTTTTTATTTAATACCTCTGTGAATTTTGACAGCACCTACAACACAATTTATTCACAATTTATAATAACTAAAAAATCTATAATAACCAACTAAATACTTACTTATTTACAAAAAGAAAATAAACTGATGTGGGTATATCTTATATTAGTTTACCATACATCTTCCCTCTCTTAATTTAATATTTAATAAAATAATTTATAATCTACACTCAAAATATTCTCGATTGTCCAAATTATTAATATAACTTTCTTATTCATATTATCAATCTTGCAAAGAAAAATCTATTATTTAAAAAATTTATTATCGTTAATACATGTTTCGGACCCAGTCGAACTCATCTTCAGTTAACACATAAGAATAATTTATAATAGTTTAGTGAAAAAAATACTTTTAAAATATGAGACTCTTCTAATGTAAATATATCACTTTCTTCGATTTTTGTTTGGAAATTTTATTATTTTAAATTATTTTTGAATCCCCCCAATTTCGGTTCCCGAAAAATAATGACTCTCTTTTATATTATAGACCCTTTTGTAATAAATGCGATTTTTCTTGTTTATTTTTTTAGTTTGAAAATTTTATCATTTTAATTTTTTATGAACTCCCCTACAATTTAATTTTGGATTCGATTTCAACAAGCAAACTTATTTTAATTAAAAGATAAATAAAAGATTTTATATTACGAAGCCATGGAAAAATCCACGCATGCGCTTTGTGAATGTCTATTGACTATAAAAATATCAGCAAACGGCGGACCCTATACCATCAGTGAAGGGGGAAAAGGGTAAGTGTGGGAAATGAGGGTGATGGCTAGTGACCAAAGCATGCAATATGGCCGACACAAAATCTTCCATCTTCTAAATATTATAATTTTTTATTCTCCTTAATTTTTTGCAAGAACATTAAGTCCCAACCCTCCTAAATTGTTTCTTTCTTTTTTAACCGACTTCAAAAAAGGAGAAGGTTCTCAATTAGACTGAATTTTTTTTGTGTCTATGTTACCTAATATCTTCACCAATTGAGAACCGATTTCGATGATTTTTTTTGCATTTGGTTCAGTCTAGTTTCCGATTGGTCCCGTTTTTTTTCATTGGTATTGAAACTTTTTTGCTATGTTTGTTTAGGTATAACTTCTTTGTTTATGAACCGATTTCGATGATTCTTTTTATATTGGAAAGAAGGTACCTTAGGGGTGGTTCCATATTAATTTAGTCAAGTTCTGATGATATGATCAATGACAAATTAACGTAAATATACAATTATTATGAGCAAATAATCGAAATTATAATAAATAAAATCTTTTATAAAAAAATCTTAAAACATTCATTTAAAACCCGCTAACGTTTTGAGATAATTTCTCTATTTATGAATTGAATTTTATTATCATGTTTTGATTCATTCGCCCGACGCTTTTTCTTACCAGATGCATACAAGGTATTATATTAAGTCACTATTAATAACATCACTAAAAAGAAAAAAAGAAAAATAATTTTTATAAAAAAAATAAAACCGACTTCAAAAAAATTAAATGAAACAAACAAAATAATAAGAACTCAAAAATAAAATAAAATACACTAAGAGATATAAAATGATAATCTAATTTAGTTACAACTAAACGACGAAATATTTACATGAAATCACTTTTTGAAGTCGGTGCTAAACAAACAAGCCATACGTACCAAGCTAGATCCGTCGAGTTCGATTCATAAAATGTACCTATATGTTTGGGTCCGACTTCAAAAAGTTATTTCATCTAAATATTTAGTCGTTTAGTTGTAACTAAATTAGATTATTATTTTATACCTTTTAGTGTATTTTATTTTATTTTTGAGTTTGATTTTTTTATTTGTTGATGCATTTAATTTTTTTGAAGTCGGTTTGATGTTTTTATAAAAATTATTTTTTTTTAGTTAAATTTAAATAAAATTAGAAGCTCGTGGCATTTGTTTTTTATAATCTTTAGGAGAGTGTACTGAATAATAAATTTTAAATCTAATATTAATTTTCCTATGAATCAGTTAGCTCAAAAAGATAGATATAAGTCATATTAAACATTCGTGTAAAAATTTATAATTAACTTAAAATGAGGGCAAAGACTTACAAACTAACTCAAAATAATAAAATATATTTACATACCAGGTGCGAAGCCCACCTTCAGCGGGCATCAGACCGCTGGACTCCTAGTGGGTTTTAAAATAATAATTTCAATTTTCTAATTTTCATAAATTTTATTTGTCATGATCAGTGGCTTTAAAAAAATTAAATGCAACAAATAAAATAATAAGAACTTAAAAATCAAATTAAATACACTAAAAGGTATTAAATAATAATCTAATTTAGTTACAACTAAACGACGAAATATTAACATGAAATCACTTTTTGAAGTCGATGCCAAACATATACATTTCATGAATCGAACCCGATGGGTACGCTCGCTTATATACATATTATTTAGCCCCGACTTCAAAAAGTGATTTCATGTTAATATTTCGTCGTTTAGTTGTAACTAAATTAGATTATCATTTTATATCTTTTAGTGTATTTTATTTTATTTTTGAGTTCTTATTATTTTATTTGTTGAATTAAATTTTTTTGAAGTCGGTTTTTTTTTTTTTTTTTAAATTATTTTTATTTTTCTCTTTTTAGTGACGTTTTAATAGTGACTTAATATAATACTTTGCATGCATCCCGTAAGAGAAAGCGTTGGGCGAATGAATTAGACAATGATAATAAAATTAAATTCATAAATACAGAAATTCTCTCGAAACGTTTGCGGGTTTTAAATGAATGGTTTAAGATTTTTTTATAAAATATTTTATTTATTATAATTTAAATTAGTTGCTCATGATAATTGGAGATTTGCGTTATTTCCTCATTGATCATATCATCAGAACTTGACTATATTAATATGGGACCACCCTTAAGGTACGCTCTTTCCGATAAAAAAAGAATCATCGAAATCGGTCCACGTGTCAAAAAGTTCTCGCTGAACATACATAAAATAAATAAATAGTTAGGTATCTTAACTATCTTGGAGTATATACTGATCCAAATGCAGAAAGAATCATTTAAATCGGTTCATAAACAAAGAAGTTATGCTTCAAGGAACATAACAAAAAATGTTCAATACCAATGAAATTTATATTTTTACCAATCGGAAACTACACTGAACCCAATGCAAAAAAAATCATCAAAATCGGTTCTCAATTGTCGAAGATATCAGGTAACATAGACACAAAAAAAAATCAGTCGAATTGAGAACCTCCCCTTTTTTTGAAGTCGGTTAAAAATTAACAAAATCACATCGTCGCCGATTATAATAAGTACATATAGATATTGCATTTTTTTCTATATCAAACAGAATACGAATTCTTTAATATATAAATTCCTTATAAATTAAACACATTTTCTACAGTAGCTCCACCTTTTAAGAGATATAGGCCTTGTAATTAAAATCTCTCCGACCCTAGACGTGCTCCTTGTATTCCATTATAATTGATTAGTAAAGGCTAAAGGGAGATTCTAAAGCTGCCACTCTCGATCTACACAGACCCTTAAGGGCGTTGCCAATACGACAAGTGACCACAAATTCAACAATCAAAATTTTCCTTAGAGGCCTCATTCTAGTTTTTTGTTTTTAGTTCGATGGAAAATAAATCTTTAGTATAAAGAGGCAAAAAGTAAAAATTGACTACCTACATTTTATTGCTTAAAGCAAAATTTTGAAAAATAACACATTTAACTAAAATTTCAATCTCACTTTCCACAATTTATGGTATTTTAATTTACTAATCCACCAAAAATGACCCATAATATACAGTAAAGATAAAAGTAAATTAATATTTTATGAGATATTAATTTACTATGAGTTAGGTTTTCTAGGTCACTTGTTTAACATTATTTTATTAGAAAAGATGTTTCACTTTGCATCAACACCACAATCTCTATTAATTAATAATATACAGGACATTATAAAAAATGAAAATAAATATAATCAAGTAATGTAGCTTTTATTTTTGTGATTGATTTTAATAAGAGTTGAAATTTTATTAAAATCACACATAATTAATTATAATTATTTATTGAACATGAATAAATAATCCAATAAAATTACGACGTTTCGATTGACTTATTCTGCGAACGTTCATCAACCCTAGTAGCACAATGTTTCAAACTATATATATTTTGAAACATTGTGCTACTAGGAAGTATGAACACCCATTAAGATGTTAACCTAAAATCAAAGTGGGTGCTCATACTTGAGAACGATCGCAGAATAAGTCAATCGAAACGTCGTAGTTTTATTGGATTATTTATTAACATTCAATAAATAATTATAATTAATTATTTGTGATTTTAATAAAATTTCAACTCAAATATAATCAAGTATTATTTTTTTAATTGTGATAGGACTTTAAAAATGAATAAAGTGAATTAGTTCCTGATTTTCTTCCTCTTCAATGAGAAGTGTGTGCTGGTCCAGAGGGTCACCTTTCACCTTTATTATAAAGAAAGGTCATAATGCCGAAGCCTGGACCTTTCTTCCCTTTGTAGATGTTCTGACCTCACTTTAAGTTGAAAACGAGATCAACATCCCTTCCCAGGACCCAGAGGTCAAATAGATAAGTTGAAAACAAGATCACCAAAGATACCGGTTTAGTGAAGTTAGCCCTTCGTTCTGGACCAGTTGCAGAATAGCGAGGAACCTGGGTGCGCGAGTTGAAAACGAGATCAAGTACCGACCGGTTGAGAATGGAACGTGTGGTCCACGTGCCGGGCAGTTTCCAGCGGCCCTCTCTTCTGGAACCCGTGCGTAGCTAAGCCGGAAAACGGAGTAAGTCAGCTAGGTCCAGATTCAGGTTTGACCACACTTGCTCTCAGTTAGTTTTTGTTACAGATCTGGCCTCATGAATTGAACATGACAATAAACAAATATAACCTGAACCTAATAGTTATTTTTTACTTTATCCAATTCGAAACATGGGAGAAGTATTGTAATCAGTCTAGCCGCAAGCGCGACTTCAAAGGCTCCTCAGGTAAAGATTACGGAACCCATGGTCTCATTTAAAGTCACAAATTGTAGTATTCAATTAGGTTGAATTTTAGCACGTGAAGGTTTTGCTAAAAATCACACGGGGTCTCGTCCAGAGGCCAAAAAGTGCGATTTTTTTATTTAGACTGTACGGATGGATGGATGTTGTGTGTGTGTGGTCGTTTTTTTCGTCCACGAATTTTTCCACACCGTTGAACCGATTGAAATGAAATTGAAAAGCTACTATTATTTTAACAAAATGAAGCACTGATTAGTTTTTGGTACATATCGGCCAGCAAACATTAGTACTTCATTTCAGTACTTTTTTAGTTTTTTCTAAATATCTTGAAAATGGCTTAACTAATTTTGATGAAAATATATATGCTAATTAAGGGGGTTCACAAAAAAGGTTAAATAAAGTTTTTAATAAAATTATATTTTAAAGCACTTTACTCTAGAGTAAGATAGTACTTTTTTAAATTCATTATTATTTTATTTTAAACATGGACCGCAAATAGCCAGTGATATCTGATTAATGATATGATAAAGGAATAAACATATTGATATTTCAAATGACTTTGGATAAGTTTAGCAACGATCCGTTGCAGTTTATTTGTATTGTTAACCCTCAATAATTAATTTCCTTATTATAAGAACACGGTTTTCTTTTTAAGACAATATTTTTGTGTAGAATTGGACAGGTGTTCTATAAGAATAAGATTCTTTTCTTCAAAATAAAGGCTTTTATTAAGCGTGGAGAAGAAAAAAAATTTCATGATATAATATACAAACAAAGCCTTTGACCAAATGTTAGTTTTATAAAGTTTCAATAAAAAGGAAAATCTATATTTTTTTTCATTTAGTAAAAATGAATTCTGATGATGAGTAAATTTAATGATTTATAAAAGTAAAACCAAATTGCACAGACTCACCTGTCTCTAATTAGACCGTGAGAGGGTAGATTTCTCTAAAGAAATAATGAAAGGGATCAGCCTACCCAACAGATGATTTAAAAATTTGAAAGTATATAGAAAGAAAATTATTTTTTTTTTAATTGGAAAGTGGATAAAAACTTATTTTAAAATCAAAATTATTAAGACATCTTGTTATAGATCGACACAAAATTATCAGTTAAACAATCTAAACATTAAAGCTGTATATATTTGCGTAGTTGGGTAGTTTTCCTAGAAAGGGGACAGCTGGCCAGTTGATTGGCTACACAAGGTTTCAATTTCGGTAATCCGATTAAAGATCACTAACTTTTTAGTAAAATTGACAAATTTTGGAAGTAACGAAATAATTTATTGAGAAATACATACATAAGTGATGCTTCGTAATAATGGAGTTTCGATTTTTCTAAGGGGGCACCCTTACTCCTCCTCTAACTACGCCCATGGCTGTATATATGGAGAATTAAAGATAATATTTTGCCTCTGATTTTTTTGATTTGATAAATTGATGAAGACTTTAAAAGCTCTCATCATGATAAGATCATCAGAGGATGGTTTTTTGGTTTTCACCTCTCTCTGATTCACAGGCGCCGAGTCCGGGGGGGGGGCTCTGAGGGCTTGAGCTCTCCCCTGACCTCTGAATTGGGGGCTGAGCCCTCCCCCTAGATATGTCGATTGCTTTTTTATAATGAAATCTTTTCTTTAAAAATTTTAAAAATATATTAAATATTAATTTTTTGTTCACTATTTTAATTGTTAAATGTACTTATTTTTTAATAATTAAATATATTATTCTACCTATATCTTTCTAAACTTATTATAATCGGCTTTCGCGACGACACCGACTTTAAACTAATTTTAAAACCCACTAATAGTTCATGACAAATAAAACTTATTAAATAATTAATTTAAAGATATAAGCCTCTTTTTTGAAAAAAAGATGGAATTTTTCAAAAATACAACCCACAATTTACTTTATTTAGGTCGAATCTAAGATTTTAGTAGAAACTATTTTTACATTGCATATCAGAGGACTGACTGCCCGGAAAGCAAGTTAGCGTTGGGTTCGATCCCTGAGGGGACGAAGCCCTCTGAAATGCATTGTAAAAATAGTTTCTACTAAAATCTTAGATTCGATCCTAAATAAAGTTAATTCTTTTTTAACCGACTTCAAAAAAGGAGGAGGTTCTCTATTCGATTGAATTTTTTTTTTTTTTTTTTTTTTTTTTTTTTATTGTGCCTATGTTACCTCATATCTCCGCCAAATGTCAACCGATTTTGAAATTTTTTTTTGCATTGGGTCCAGTCTAGCTTCCGATTGGTCCCATTTTTTTTCGATTTTTTTTCATAGGTATTAGACCTTTTTTATTAGGTTTGTTTAGACCTAACCTCTTTGTTTATGAACCGATTTCGATACATCACTAAAAGGAGAAAAATAAAAATTTTTAAGAAAAAAATAAAAACCGACTTCAAAAAATTAAATGCAACAAATATAAAAATACACTAAAAGGTATAAAATAATTATTATCTTGTTTAGTTACAACTAAACGACGAAATATTAACACGAAATTACTTTTTGAAGTCGGTGCCAAACATATACCTTTTATGAATCGCACTAGTACGTTTGGCGGGTACGCTCGCTTATAGGTATAGTTTGTTTGGCACCGACTTTAAAAAGTAATTTCGTGCTAATATTTCGTCGTTTAGTTGTAACTAAACAAGATAATAATTATTTTATTCCTTTTAGTGTATTTTTATATTTGTTGCATTTAATTTTTTGAAGTCGGTTTTTATTTTTTTCTTAAAAATTTTTATGATGAAATTTATTAAAATTAGGAAATTTAAATAATTATATTAAAACCCACTGCGGAGTCCAGGGGATGTAGTCATCTGGCTGACATGATGTCCGCTGAAGGCGGGCTTCGTAGCTGGTTATTATCTGAATGTTATGTAATATAATATGTAAATAAATAATATTTTGAAAAAACTAAAAAACACCCTTCTAAAAAGTACAAAATAATGTAATAATCAAAAAGTGTGGACGCAGAAGCATGTACTTTTAATTTTTTTTTTAATGATAATGATGAGAGAAGGAGTTACACCAAAAAGGTGCATCCCCTAAAGCTCTGGGTTGGCCCCCCATCTTGAAAAGAATTAATTTCGACAAAGTGCCCCACGATTTTTGATTAAGTATTACATTAGTTTGTACTTTTTAGTAGCATGTTTTTTAGTTTTATTAAAATATAATTTTTTTTTTTACTTTTTCGTCTTAATTATTTTTATAGAGAAAAGTTTGCGGAATTTAACAGAACAAAAGTCACATTGATAGATACAGCATTCATAAATAAATACATACAGGTGAAGTTAATATAAAGCGTGTAAAGTTTATACATTTAATTAAAGTTTTTCAGTTCTTTATTGTTAAATTTTTTAGCCCCCTCCCCCATGAAAAATTCAAACTCCGGCGATTATGCTCAGTTTCCATCTATCCTTTGAACTTTTCTAAAAAAATAGTCCTATAGGACTTCCCAAATAGTGGTTATTCACTATTTCGATTTTAGAGAGTACAGCTCTTTTCAAGCAAAATCCAAAACTGGCATATTAAACATCACAATTTTTTGTATTTTATGGGGAGATCTTTTAACGATACATTAGATCTGACAAAATATGTAGTATAAACTGTTTATACCATTATTGATGAGTTTTAGAGATATTAGGTGCTGTTCTTTGTGATATTCTGAGCGTTATATATTATATGATTCTTTCGGAATAGACATTATTCACGTCAAAATTATAGGGGGCGAAAAATGTGATGATGGGCCTAGTATGAAAATGCTTATGATAAATCAAGCTCTTTATAGAATAAATTAATAATTCAGTCCTTGTTAAAAGTTCATATGAATATATTTTTCGTAAGCTGTGAGATAATTTTTCATCGGGCCGAGTATTTTTTAATTTTGTCGGGGATAGTTTTTTCTTGGCCATTCGTTGGTCTTGGTCTGGCTGGTTTAAACGAGCCCCCTAGGGGGGTAATAAATTAGAGCCGGGCTGCTCCGGAGTAAGCGTATTGGCGCAGGGTCACCCACCCACGCCCAACCCCATACACTGGCCAAAGTAATTCCGAGTTTGCTGGCTGCTGGTCGTTTCTTGCGTCCCGTCCGTATCCCGTATCCTCCTCCATTATCCAGTCTGCCGCCTCGTCTAACTCTTTCATTCTCTCTCTCATCTTTCTTACTAAGCCAGATAGTACACTTTTGGTCTTGGTGCGCTTTTCTCCACAATTTGCAATAAGAGTGAGTGCACGAAGGGTGGAGGGGTTAAAGACGCCAAATGTCGTATTAATACTATTAATTAATCATTATTTCAACGTGTTGTCTTCATCTATTCTAAATTGCTTTCTCAAATGTTAGATGAACGAGATGATCAAGAAATAGAACTGAGATATCCTTTATCTCCTATGATATCATTAACGAACAAAAGATGATTAATTTTCTCGAATAGAAATTATTTATTAGAAATCACTTACTATGCCAAACAAAATAAAAACCGCAATTAGATCTAATCATGAATAGATTGAAACCGCACATTTCTCTATTGGGTGCAACTGCCGACGATTATTAGTAATTTTACTTAAAAATTAATGGAAATAGGGGAAGCAAATTTGTCTGATTTGCCAATTTTTTGTGAGTTAGAAAGTTAAAAGTTTGCATAGATGTGTAGTTTTTCAATACATTAATTTTCACCGAGGGGTGAACCGCGACCTAATATCGTGTACACCTACTTCCACTTTCATTTCCAAGTAGAAGACAATAGATGAATTCCAAAATAATTCCACATAATTCCAAAAACGGTGTACACATAATTCCAATCGCGGTTCACCCCTCGATTTTTCGCTTAAATTGGATACTACCCGAACAAACGCATTCGCCAATATGTTTATCCCTATGACTTCTAGAAACTGGAACTCTCTTCCCCTGACCTTCTCCCCAGCAACATATAGCCTTCAGTATTTCAAGACTCGCATTCACAGATAGCTTTGACTTCGACCCAATCCCTAAATCTCTTATTTTCACGATACAAGGGTCCACCGCGGACTACAGAAGTTGTACCTTTTTGGTGCAACTTCTCCTTGTATTAATATATATAAATAAAAATGTACTGTTACGCTTAAGTGATACGTTGAAGGATCTCCGAAAGTTCTTCACCGATTTCTTTGAAATTTTCACACAACATTCCATTCAAATACACGAGTGTTTTTATATATAGTGTTTTTATAGATATCACACCTGTGGCATGTAAAAAATATTTTTTCGAGGAAACAACGCCAGCGCCTCTCTGGGGGTAAAAGCAAACAAACAAGATGGCCGATAATAGCTTTTTGGAAATCTTTCAACTGTCAATATTATTTTTGGTTAAGGGAACAATTTTGACAAGTAATATATAATTCATTTACTGTTTTAATACCTATTCTATAATTATTTGCATTTTCAATTTATTTTCAAAACTATTATTATTTTTTAAATATATTTAAATTTTTTGATCAAATCAATATAAATATAATATATAACATATATAATATTATAATATATAAATTTTAATCATAAAACGAGACGCTCCCCGCCGAGGGCTAAGTGACACCGGGCTGAAAGCCCAGGCGTCATCTAGTATTATTATAAAAAAAACATCACTCATTGCCAAAATTCAACTTAGTAGCTATAGCCAATGGGATAAGTTCCCATTGAGGATACGATTTCTTGAGCATTTGGATGTCTGAAACTGGAAAGCTCAAAATATAATCAGTCAAGCTCGTAAGTAAATAAGGCTGTCCTAAAATTTTAGAAATTATTTTGTCATCGAGTAGTTTGATACAAGGTTGGGTGGGACTTGGCAGACTTGCAGTTTATTACTACAATCCGAATTTCAGCTTATTAGTTATGTTAAAACCGTTCATAGGCTCCCTTCAGACAATTCAGATTTCTTTTGGGATTACACAGATTTTGACACCAGAACTATGACTTTATGTATCTGAATAAAAACATACAGTCCAGAAAATATGATTTTTTCAGCGTTTCAGTAATTTCTAAACACGGCAACAAAATAAATAAATCAATCAATCAATCAAACAAATTCAATACTGAAACTCACAAGTGAGAAGCTCATTTCTAAAAAGTACTAAATCCATTTTTTTTCAATTGCGAAAAAAATTAACATTTTATTTATTAAATTCTTCCAGAACAGAACTCTTCCATCCCATATATTCATAGATTTATCTGCGAAAATCTTGAGAATTCTGAATAATAATATAAAAATTAGTACACAGTGTTGGCAGCCACTCATGAACATATTCAAATAATAAGACTCATCTTGAAAAACTTGATAAAATGGGGGTTGTTTATGAGATGTTTTGTAGATTCATGTAAAAAAGATAAAAAAACACACAAATATATAGGTGAGACTTCAAGACATTTGAGACAAAGAATTAAAGAACATATTTCATCGATTAATGGAAATAAATTGGTCTCCGCGTTATCCATTCATGCTATTGACAACGAGCATAGTTTCGATTTTGAAGGAGTAAAGATACTAGATTATGAGAAAAAATTGGACCAAGAGAAAAATAAAAGAATCTCTTTATATATTGAAGGATATCGATAATTGTGTAAATTTCAAAATGGATTCGGAAAACATATCAGAATGTTATAGTCTCATTGTGTCATTGTTGTGAGAATATTGATTTGATTTAGTATGTTGATTAAACATGTATTGATTTTATAAGAAAAATGTAATAGGGAGATGTGTATTTTGATATTTCATTAATAAAAAATTAAAAATAAAGAATGAATTTAACTTATAATGTGTTTCTAGAATGGATTATTTATAATGGGTTTTTTAATTGTATAATAATTGACGATGCAATGAGATAATTAGAAAAAAATAAAATTGAAAATAATATTTAATATAATCATTAATTCAAAATAGTTTCTAGTTCAGTGATAAACGTTTTTATAAATTGTTGCTATATATATGTATGTGTGTGATTGTAATGAATTGTGTGATGTATCTATATTGAAGATTTAAGAATGAATGTTTCATGTGAAATGACAAATTCCGGTTCTTGAACGAGATGTATGTATGATTTCAAATTATTGTAAAAATAAAAAAAAATAAAAAAATTTTGTATTATATAATTCTCTATAAAAAGAAAAAATGTAAATAAATGTTTCATTTCAATTTTTAGAACTACTGAGGATGGTCGACCAGTGGTGACCGAAACTGTATAGTTATCAATTAAATAATTCTAATAGTTGTTAAAATTATTGTTTTATTATATTTGTGACAAAACCAACCCTTCAATTGTAATGAAAATTTTTTATTTATTTATTTTGTTACTCAACACGGGATTATAGTAGATATCTTTTGAAATAAAAAATATTTTTAACTTATTTTAGTAAAGTATTTAGTAGGTTTTGTCATGAAATTGAATACCAGAAATCATTAACACAGATAATAGATATATGAAACCGGTATTACCTCATTTTTTACAAATTGTGGATGATAGTACTTTTTGGAAATGAGCTTCTTAATTATAAATTTTTATCATTTTTTTTTTGTTTATTTGTGTTTAGAAATAATGGATTTAGCAGCTTATACACTCTAAGGCAGGGCTGTTCAACCCCTGGCCGCATGCGGGACCACAATGAATGTAGTCCGACATAAAATCATAAACTTATTTAAAACATTATATGTAGGTACTTACTAGAAATTGTATCTTAGAGGTACAACTTCGCCTAATGATTTGTTTTCTCTAAAATAAAAGATCTGAAAATCAACTGAAAAGTTTTCGAAAAATAAAAGTGCTAATTAATAAGTTCTTATTTTTAAATACCAAACTTCATCTCGTATTTAAATTTTCTAAAATATTTATTATTTCAGTAATTAAAACTTCTACAATAATTAATATTGAAGGTTTATATTTTTAAAGATATTAATTATTTAGTCAAAATGTATGTTAGTGATTATATGGTTGGGTAGTATTTATTTTAACCAATAAGTAATAATAAACTGTATTTGATTTTGTAAATTTGTGATAGAATTTATTACAATATTAGATGATTATTTGTTATTTTATTTATTAAATGTTTATTTAAAAGTTTATTCCTATAAAATGTTGATTTTTAATTAATGACGAAAAGTTAAGTGAAAATCACTTGACGCACATGCTTATTTTTTAAAAACAATCTCAAATAAATCAATTGGGCATTTCTTGAATTCGTTTTTATTTTATTTGGAATTATTTTCCTTTCTGATATCTAATCAAGTAACGGGATTCTTTTCTATTTGCTCTGTTTTTTGCATTGATATGCATTTATTTCATTTCGAGTCGACCACCCAGGGGGTCAAGTGCTGAATATTTGTGTTTTTTGGGTGTCGTGTTTTGTGTATTTCTTTTGACATCTACTTTTTGAGAATTGTTCAAATCTTCATGATAGACAAGGTAAACATTTAAATACAATTTTTTAAATCTTTTGGATAATTTAATTATTCAAAAATAAAAAACACCTCATATCTGACATAATATATTATTTTTAACCGACTTCAAAAAAGGAGGAGGTTCTCAATTCGAATGAATTTTTTTTTGTCTATGTAACCTGATATCTTCGCCAATTGTGAACAGATTTTGATGATTTTTTTCATTGGGTTCAGTCTACTTCCTGATTGGTCCCGTTTTTGTTTTTCATTGGTATTGGACACTTATTTGTTATGTTTGTTCAGGCATAACTTCTTTGTTTATTAACCGATTTTAATGATTCTTTCTGGATTTGGATCAGTATAGCTCCAAGATAGTAAAGATACCTAACTATTTATTTATTTATTTGTGGTCCCATATTAATTTGGTCAAGTTGTGATGATATGATCAATGACGAAATAACGTAAATCTCCAATTCTTATGAGTAAATAATCAAAATTATAATAAATAAAATCTTTTATTTTATTTTACAGTATGATAAAATTGTAGTAAACTGATAATGACTCGTTTAAATATTTAAGCACTATAATAATACTCTGAGGTATATGAGTCAAACCATTGACTAGGATGTAGTTGTCGGTTGCCACAGTACTTCTCCCATAAGAAATGAAAGAAATTTTTCTGTTTTTTGTGTTCTTAATATTTTATTCAGGAGACGTTTCGACAAGTATGCCTTGTCATCATCAGTCTATAAAGTAGATACAAAACAAGGAACATGAATATAAATTTGTCAATGAAGAGCATATTAATTAACATTAACAGTAAAAATATATAAAGTGATGACTTATTATATGATTATTAAACATAGAGTATTATTATAGTGCTTAAAAATCTTTTATAAAGACCAATCTTAAAACACGCAAACGTTTCGAGAGAATTTCTATATTTATGAATTGAATTTTATTATCATTTTCTGATTCATTCGCCCGACGCTTTCAAGGTATTATATTAAGTCACTATTAATAACATCACTAAAAAGAGAAAATAAAAATAATTTTTATAAAAAAAAAATAAAACCCACTCAAAAAATTAAATGCAACAAATAAAATAATAATAACTTAAAAATCAAATACAAATACACTAAAAGGTATAAAATAATTATCTTATTTAGTTACAACTCAAACGACGAAATTTTAACATGAAATCACTTTTTGAAGTCGGTGCCAAACATATACATTTTATGAATCGCACTCGACGAATCTTACTTAGTACGTTTGGCGGGTACGCTCGATTATAGGTATAGTTTGTTTGGCACACGACTTTAAAAAGTGATTTCATGTTAATATTTCGTCGTTGTAACTAAATAATATAATTATTTTATACCTTTTAGTGTATTTTATTTGATTTTTATGTTATTATTATTTTATTTGTAGCATTTAATTTTTTTGAAGTGGATTTTATTTTTTTTATAAAAATTATACAATGAACATTTGAATGGTTTTTAATATCAAAAAATATAAACTCTAACGAACGAACAATATCGCAACAATTTTTTTATGCCTGAGATATAGTTATGAAAATAGAAGAAAATTTTGCTAAAAAAAATTGTTTTTTAATAAATAAATACTAATACAGAAATGAACTTCATTTCATTAAGAAATTAATAGTCATATCTCAGTAAATATTTCCCTGGCTCATATAAAATTACTGGTTGGACTTTAGCGTCAGGGAGCTATGGGATATTGTATCTCTGAGGAGCCATAAGTTACAATATAATAGAAATTTATATACTTTTCTAAGCTTTTAGGGCAATCATCCCCTGACCCGGCACCCTAAATAGAGTCCATTCGAATGACTCTACTTAATTATTTATCCGTATCATCCAGACTTAAAATTCCGTTTCATAAGACTGCAGAGGGATATGTTTATGCAACTAGCCCCTAAGGCAGTTAATAAAAAAGAGTACAAAATATAGGTATGAAAAAAAACAACGTTTAGTTTTGAGAATAGGGTTAAATATATTGGTTTTTATTTAGCTTATGAAAACATTCTTCTAATAAGATAACTTTTAAGGAGATAAGGTGTTGGTTCAAGGTGAAGCATTTTTAACCGACTTCAAAAAAAGGAGGACGTTATCAATTCATCGGAATATTTTTTTTGTGTTTGTTCCTCGATTTCTCTTTGCCATGTGAACCGATTTCGATGAGTTTTTTTATTGGAAAGAGGGTACCTACCGATTAGTCCCATTTAATTTGTTCAAATTCTGAATATGATCAATGACAAATTAAGTGAAATCTTCAATTCTTATGAGCAAATAATGGAAAATCTTTTATAAATAAAAAAGGTAGACCGACCGAATGTGAGAACAAAAGGGCTACCCATCTACCTGCGATGCATGATAAACATCACTAAAAAGAGAAAAATAAAAATAATTTTTAGAATAAAAAAACCGACTTCAAAAAAATAATCATAACTAAAAAATCAAAATAATAAAAATGCACTACACAGTATAAAATAATTATCTAATTTAGTTACAACTAAATGACGAAGTTTTTACATGTTCTCACTTTTTGAAGTAGGTGCCAAACATATACATTTTATGAATAGCACTCGATGGATCGTATTTAGTTAGTTTGGCGGGTAATGAAGACAACATCGCATAAACTCGCTTGTATAGTTTGTTTAGCACCGACTTCAAAAAGTGATTTCATGTAAAAACTTCGTCGTTTAGTTGTAACTAAATTAGATAATTATTTTATACTGTGTAGTGCATTTTATTATTTTGATTTTCAATTTTTATTATTTTTTTCAAGTCGGTTTTTTTTCTAAAAATTATTTTTAATAATAAGAAATTAATTAAAATTACTTTTAAGAAGATATGATAAATTGATTCAATTTCGAAAATTAGTTTCCAATAAATATCGATAGAGAAGCTTTTCATTTGAATGGACCAACTGTTCACTCAAAACTTTTTCAATTTTTTATTTTTCTCTCTTCAGTTGATATTTATTTGGAAATCAAATCATTAGAGTGCGCTTGGACAAAACGAACGGGCAAGATTTATGTGGCGGTGTCATTACACAAACGGGTTCAATGTTTTGTGGTCCATACTTTCGCAAATGGAATGAAAGGTCGGGGGCCTCGCCACGAGGGGCAGAGCCCTCTCTTTTTCATCTCGCACACCATGTACAAAAGATCTCTCGCTCAAATTCAATCACAAGTGGATTTAAAAAAATGATCCGTTTTTTCTCTCTTTCCAAAAAATAAGGTCATAGGGTTAAAAATACCGTTTTCCCACTGGGAGAGAGATCTATATAGGTATAAAAAATTTGATGCTTTTGTAATGTTTATGGTTCGGGTAAGGGGGAGGGTGAAGTTTGCAACTTAGACCACCAAGAGAGAGAGGATAAATACATGCCAATTGCGGGAGCTCGAGTGTTTATTTTCACAAAATAATCCATTGTTCGCTTTTTACTATCAATACTTTGTCAAATGTTATTAGTATTATATAGAACTTTTTTTTAAACTATCATTAAATATTAATGAATTTTCAATAAATTTTTCGTTTTTTTTTTGGGTGGTGCTAAACTTTACATAGAAAGAAAATCAATTGAATTTGTTTTTCTTTTCTAGATGAGGATAATATTAAAAAAAAATCGGGTTTATCCAGTACCTTTATTTTGATATAACTGAAGAGCAATTTAACAAACACTATATTTATCAGGGCGTGTGACAGAAATAAGTGGCGCCTTACTGTCAACAGGCCCATATTACTATCACGACGCCTCATTTTTGAGGCATACTACTTAGAAGAAGAAGAATATTTATCAGTAATGAAGCTTGAAAAGTTGTTTATTCATAAAGAGAAACAAAGAGATATTGTCCTCTACTTGATGCAAATAAACATACACATATATATATATATATCGAAATTATATCTGTATTCCATATAGCACAGAGACCAAAATAAAACCCAAATGCAACTTTTTGATTGATTGAATTATAGTCATTATATAGTTTTAATTAGGTTGAATTACGGTTTCAAAAATGTAGTTATGTCTCGTTTTTTTCCGTTTTGCAACTGTTGTATTATCGTTAAATTATAGTTGCAAAGATTGTAATGCAACCGTTACTAAAAGGTTGTCGCCAACATTTTTGTCACCGATTTGCAACTGTTTATTTATAATTTTATATTTCTTTGATTTGATTATTATAGTGAATAACACAATTCTTTAATAATATACAATAATCAACATTATATATATATAATGTTGATTATTGTATATTATTAAAGAATTGTGTAATTATTCATTATATTAATCAAATCAAAGAAATATAAAATTATAAATAAACAGTTGAAAATCGGTGACAAAAATGTTGGGGACAACCTGTTTGAAACGGTTGCATTATAATCATTGCGACTATAATTTAACGATAATACAACAATTGCAAAACGGAAAAAAACGAGACATAACTACCGTTTTGAAACCGTAATTCAACCTAATTAAAACTATATAATGACTATTATTAAACCAATCAAAAAAGTTGCATTTGGGTTTTATTTTGGTCTCTGTGCTATACGGGTATATATATAATTTATTTGTTTGAGACTATAGTTTCGAAGGCTTGGCCCTCATCATCAGTATTTTTAATTATAAATATTATTTTTCATGGGATATATCCACGATACTGACCCTATGAAAAATAAAATTTATAATTAAAAAGATTGATGATTAGGGCCAAGCCTTCGAAACTATTGTCTCAAACAAATAAATTATATATATACATAAGGTAAAAACACCAGTAGTGGGCATATGTCATGGGCTATATATAGCACTATTTTTCATAGTTGGATAAATTAATTTTTCCACTTTTCTTGTATGTGGCCCAGTACAGGTACATGGCCGAATTTTTCTATGATAATGTTGAGAGAAGGAGTTACACCAAAAAGGTGCAACCCCTAAAGGCCTGGGTTGGCCCCTCCATAGTGAAAAGAAGAAGAAAGTATTTTATTGGTTGGGCGGGGGTCGAAGGTATCTGTGGATACGGGTCTTAAATAGCTGAAGGTTATAAGTCGCGGGAAAGGTGGTGGCAGGGAGCGAGTTCCAGTCTCTGGAGGTCATAGGGATAAAAGAGTTGGCGAAAGCGCTTGTTCGACTTTTAACCAATTTGACAGCGAAGGGGTGCTGAGCGTTTGAAAACTACTGATGCTTTTACCTTATATAAATATATTTGATATATATGTGTGTATGTTTATTTGCATCAAGCAGAGGACAACCTCTTGTTTTCTCTTTATGAGTAATGAAGCTGTTGAAGCTTTTATTTTTGTGATTAATTTTATTAAGACCTCTGGGTCCTGGAAAGGGATATTGATCTCGTTTTCAACTTAAAGTGAGGTCAGAACATCTACAAAGGGAAGAAAGGTCCAGGTTTCGGCATTATGACCTTTCTTTATAATAAAGGTGAAAGGTGACCCTCTGGACCAGCACTCACACTTCTCATTGAAAAGGAAGAAAATCAGGAAGTAATAATTCACTTTATTCATTCAATAATTTTTAGAAAAAAAACCGACTTCAAAAAAATTAAATGCAGCAAATAAAATAATAAGAACTCAAAAATCAAATAAAATGCACTAAAAGCTATAAAATAATTATATAAACAAAATAAATAAACATAAACAAAGAAATAAACAGGTTCATAAACAAAGTTATGGATGAACAAGTGAACATATAGTACATAACAAAAAAGTCCAATACCAATGAAATTTATATAATAAATAATCAAAATCGGTTCACAATTGGTGAAGAAATCGAGTAAAATAACACAAAAAAAAAATCAGTCGAATTGAGACTTGCGACTATTTTTAAAATAAAATTTAGTAACTATTATATTAGGTTGGGAGCATAGGACACTTGACTAATTCCTCATCGAAACTTCAAGAAAAATCCTAAGACTGAATTGACGCAACTACTCGTTTCGACTCATCCAACCCTTTACTTCTCTAATAGTTTCATATCATTTATTAGATCTTTAGAGTTGGTGGTGTTTCACAGTGAGGAAAAATAAAATAATTCCACTATATGTGACGAAACATCTTTAATCTTTTTTATTATAACTACAATACTGGCCAATACAACCAATAATGGCCTCAATTATTCAACAATCTTTAACCTTTTTTTCCTTTCAACAATTAAAAAATCAAAATTTTTATAAAAATCTTTTATCTTGTTTTTATTTTTAAACAGACAAAGCATTTGCAAATTGAAACTAGAAATCTATATATGTAAGAATATATATAAGAATTATGAAAGGAGAAAAAAGGTTCAAGAATGTTGAATAATTGAGGCCAAGAATGTATTCTAGTTATAATAAATAAGCTGACTTGTTCTGATGTGGCCATCCATTTGACTTTACCATACAACCTGGCCCCTCACTTATATTTAATATTTAATAAAATTATTTATAATCATGTAGGGGAGGGGGTTAGTTTTTCCATTTTTAGACTCCTGGGGCCCACTGATTATGTATACAAAATTTGGATGAGTTTGTTACAAGAGCCTATATTTTCATTTTTTGAACCCCCCCCCCCATTTTGGACTGTTAGTTTTTGCATTTTTAGACTTCTGGGTTCCCACTGATTATGTATACAAAATTTGGTTGAGTTTAGTACAAGAAATTATATTTTTAGTATTTAACCCCCCTCCCCCCCTTAATTTTGGGTCGATATGCACCAAAATCTAATCAGCTCTTAATCTCAATGGACCAAAACTACGTGTGAAATTTGATTTCGATATTCACAATAGTTTTTGAGCTAGCTCGTCCACAAAAATTTGATAACGCACAGACTAACGGAAACCGGACAGACTAACAGTTATTATCTCGGAAAATATAATTTTTTCGATGTTCACATATTAGAGCTTTTTTGTAGAGCGAAATGCCATGGTTTCGCTCAATTTTTTTTAATCAAAATAGTTTCAGCCGTTTTTGAGATATTTCGAAAAAAGAAGGAAAAAAACACTTTTTTCATGCACGATTACAATACTTGATCATAGCCTGTATGGTAAAGTAAAAATATTAAAGATGTTTCGTCGCATAGTGGAATTGTCTTTTGACAAATAGCGATAAAATAGACCACTGAGGAAGTCGAAATAAATCGACGAAACATCTGGCCCATTTAATAAAAACTCTGTTTTTTATTTATTGTCCAATTCCCTGCTATTCCTGTTTTAATTTTTTTAAATTTTCAATATATTTCGGGTTTTATTGTTAGCCCATCATCAGCAGTACAAGAATTTAAAAAATTAAATTGTTTAACTCAAAATATTTTATTTTTGCTCATTGTGAAACATCACTAAGTCCAACCTATTATAATTTAAAAATGTTTCACTATAAACCCACACTGCAATCCCTAAGAATCTGTTAAAAGTATGCCCTAAATTCGAGTTTAACTCTCAGCCGCTCCGATTTAAAGTTGAACCCCGTAAAATAAGTGAATTTCAGAATTTGTCAAATTATATATAAATGTCTTTTTAAATGAAGAAAAAATAGTTATTTTTTATATTTATAATAAAAAAAATTGGGATGACTCTATAAAAAGTTAGCGCTTTTGATAAAGCCCCCTCGGGGTGAGTAATGGGAATGAAAAGCTACAGAACAGAGATTTTGTTATATATTTTTTCGAATCTTCTCATAAAAGGTCTGTTGTTCGAACTTCCACCAGCTATTGCAAACAATCCTTTTGTAAACGCGTCGCGAAATCGATGGTGTCTGTCCAGGATGTAACAATTCACCGTTCGCAAGCGCAAAAGAAAAATAGAATCGAACTGCAACCCTATCGCAAAATAGCTAGCCTAATGTCGTGGATGTAATCGTTTAATGCCCTTTGAGAGCGACAGGAAGGGGAAGCCAATCTACCTGATCGGTCAATACAATAGCGGATTTCGGGAAGCGCACTACTGTCGAGATAGCTACCTGAAAAAGGTTCCTTCCGAGTGTGAGGTTGCCGTTTTAGTCACAGGCCTGATACGCAAAGCTTTTTTAGAGCCCTTCCCGATCCCGTAAAAGGGTTAGCTCAAACGGAGACGCGAATCGCGATATATCACACTGCACCTTCCGTTATTTTTAACCCCCTCTATACATTTTACCCTTTTTCATTTTTCGAATGTCAGGATTTTAAAACGGATCCCTTTCGTTAGTTTCTGCTCGACCTGAAATGGAAAGATAAAATTTCTGTTAACTAATCATAAAATACATATATAGAAGGGGGAAATTTTCTCAGGTCTATAAAGTATGTTAGTTTTCTCAGGTTTGGGGAACGAAAAATAAAAATTTTAATATTCTGAAACAGAAATAAACGAAGTATAAATGATTGAATAAATATTTTAAATAAATAAAGGAATCGTAGGGAGTTGGACAAGACTTTAAATTAAATTAAATACAAGTTTTGATTAAATATGCCATACGTTTCGTTGTTGTTTTGCAACTTCTTCAGTTGCTCATTTATTAAACTTATTTGTCAGGATTTTTTACTACGAGAAAAATCCTGACAAATAAGTTTAATAAATGAGCAACTGAAGAAGTTGCAAAACAGCAACGAAACGTATGGCATATTTAATCAAAACTTGTATTTAATTTAATTTAAAGTCTTGTCCAACTCCTACGATTCCTTTAATTATTAATCATGGACACGAATAATGAAATATTATTTTAAATAAACCAACCTGAACTGAAATACGGGATAAATAATAAACTATTTACTAAAGCAATTTTCCAGCTAGAAACCATATATAATTAGATAATTAACTGTGTAATGAGTCGAGGTGAGTAGTTGTGTCAATTCAGTCTTAGGATTTTTCTCGAAGTTCCGATGAGGAATTAGTCAAGTCTCCTATGGGCACAATATAATAGTTATTAAATTTTATTTTAAAAATAGTCATTTGATTTACTGATTATAAAAGTAATCAAGTAATAAATAGGTATATATATTTTTAATTAAAATTGACTTCTATAATAAGCAAATAACGTTTTTAATAATTTTTCAAGAATCTGATCGAGAGTCCCCTTTGGAACATCGGGAATAAGGGGAACAACAGCTCTTGGGAATTCTAATCGTTTTTTAGTCTACTTCTTGTAATGACTTCACAAACACTTGAAAACGACCTCAGAAATAGCTTTCAAAACATTGTGTATTTAGATGAACTAATAATCACTAAAATTAAATTGAAAGTTTTTTCCGAGGGTAGCAAAATTTTTATGTATTGAAGGAGACATTAAAAGAGTGTGTCTTCTGCTGTAATTATAAATTTTATTCATAACGATTCCATTGATACATTAATTCATGTGAATCAATTGTAATAGATCATCTAAGCCCTTGAAACTATAGTCTCGTTATAAATGAAATTTATAATTCCAGCAGAAGACAAACTCTTTTATTGTCTCCTTCAATCACTAAAATGTTTAAGCTTAAATGGCTTCAGAAGAAACTTATTTTCTTTTGATATAAGTATATTACTTTATATATAAAACTTTTTTATTTTTATTTATTTATGCCTTTCAGCAATCAGATTTTGTTAATAGAAAATTTTACATTTAACATTTATTTGAACATCGGCAAAAATTGTAGAATTATTTATCTTATAAATAACATAAAATATAACAAGAAATAGTGAAATACAAATACAAAAAATACCGCTAGAAAAATACAACTACAAATATAAAGATTTCACAAATATAATAAATATACAAAACACATTACATTCGATAAAGTTTAGGGAAAGCGGTGTTGGTTTATAGTGAAACATATTAAACACAGGAATTATTTAACGGGTTATAGTGGTGTTTCACAAAGTGGAAATAAAATTAAAATTAAAAAATCTTTTAAATTATTTTGGAGATTTTTTTATTTATCTTTATACATATTTCGAGCTATGAACCCTTCATCAGGAGGTTTAACAGAAAACTGAATATAAATTTTTTTACATTGTATTGATATTATTATAGTACAGGGCGAGTGGAGGGGGGTGAGCCAATGGGCGTTGAAAGAATTGAGTGGTTGAATTTAAAGGTATATGTACATTCGAATTGCGGCCATAATGTTCAAAAACTAGTATGAATCTAAAACAATAAATTTCAATTAATTATTCTCCCTCCTTTTTTTTAATTAAGATTTTCTGGGAGTTTTATGAACATTACTCTTGTCTTTATTGTCGATTTTATTGGCGACTCAACCAGACTTCTGAGTAGGTACTGGAGGATCGTTGAAATTAGGGTTTATCTTGATTCTGAGATTATTTAAGTTTCAAAAATTTGGCAAAAAAGGAATAAATATTCCAGCAGTAGCCGGGGTTGGAGCACATAGACATAGTATTTGAACTTGAAAATTAATAAAAATTAGTGTAGGTACACTCTACTTACTAATTTTAGTTATTGTTTTTGGTTACTGAATAAATGTTTATTTTTCTACTTTTTAGTATTTATATACGTTGCAGTAAAAGCCCGTTTTTTAGTAAGAACTTGTTCTTTTCACTGAATACCTTTGTTGCAACTAGAGTTTAGTGATGATGTTGGTTGAGTTTGATTCAAAGGTCTAGAATCTTTATTTTTGACCTTCCGCCTCATTTTGGGTGTTTATTTTTAAAATTTTCTAAACGAAAATGTCAAAAATTACATCTTCATTATAAGAAAAGTTTTAAATTGATATTTCCGTTTAAAATTTTTTGAAAATAAACACCAAAAATGAGGCGGAAGGTCAAAAGTGAAGTTTCTATACCTTTGAACTAAACTCAACCAACATCAGTAAACTCTAGTTGCCACAAAGGTATTCATTTGAACGCGTTTTAACTAGTAAGAACCCGTTCTTACTAAAAACGGGTTTTTACTGCAACATATATAAATATATTTTTAAATAAAATCGTAGCCATTAAAAAAAAAGAAGTTTTTTATATAAATATTTGTACTCTCAGTTATCATAGGTTTGTTCTTTTAAAAGTTTATAAATAGAGAGTAAAGTGAGTGAGAAGGGATGAGTTCGAGAATAAATCCCTTGAAAAACTGACTGAATGTTTGTACGGTTGACGGTTTGCCATTTTCTGGTATAGCTGTAGGCGGGGTTTGCGAGGGTCTTCGGGGGGGCCAATGGGAGCGCGCTGGCCAGTCGTTGGGGCCACCCAGATGGCCAGCTAACCCAGGGGGGAGGCGGGCGAGACCAGTCAACCAATACACAGGGAATGAGCTCGATGCCCAGTCACTCACTCATCCATACAACTCAATCCGACACGCATTTCTTGCAACCAATTTCCGCTTTAAAACAACCAATTTGAATTTATTCGATATTGTTGAAAAAGAATAAGGTCAAGCAAGATTCAGCTGACTTTCCAAAGGGAGGATTTGCAGTCTTATTATGTACATGATGACATTTGTGAAATCTATATACCATATATAAAATTAAGGTTTTGTCTGTACATTGGTCCAAATCACACCAAATTTTGGTTGCACACGTTTCAAGCAGAGTTATGGACGAAAACACCCTCAACAAAATTCATGTATGTTTGTCTGTTTGTCTGGCTGGCTGTCTGTTTCAGTAGTTTCCCCAAAAAGTTGCTCACGATTCACGTAAAAACGGCTGAAGGTATTATTATGAAATTTCATATTTACATCAGATGTCTTCTAACTTACGTTTATAGCTATATAACGTTTTTATATTTTGACCCCAGAAGGAGGTTGGGGGGGGGGCGCACGAATGAAAATGATCAAATAACTCCTAAACTATTAACCCTATGGCAAATTTTATTATAAACAAAGTTGTAGGGATGTGATTTCTGACAACTTTTGTTTAAAAAAGGGGAGGGTGAAAAAATGAAAATTCTTTCTCTTGGAACAAACTCAACCTAATTTTGTATACATAATCTGTGGGTTACTAGAAGGCTAGAAATGCAAAAACTGGGTGCGGGGGTGGGTTAGGGCATGGGGTTCGAGGGGTGGAATGAGGGGGTGGAGTGAGGGAGTAAGCCGGAGTAGGGAGGTGCAGGGGGGTGGAGCGCGGGGGGTCCAGGAGCCTAGTTGGGGGGTGGGGTGAGGTTGGGGGTTCGTGGGATGGGGGTCCGAGGTGGGTGGGATGCGGGATGGAGTGTTGGGGTGGCGGTGTGGGGGCGGGGGTTCGGCACGGGTGCATGGTGCGGAGGTAGGGGTGCTGGGTGGGTTTCGGGGGGTTGGTGGGTGGGAGTTGAGTGTAAGGGTGAGGTTCGTGGATTGGGGATCCAGGGGAATGCCCCCTGGCTAGCAAGAGGGCCGCCGCTAGTCAATAATAAAATTAGATCAAAAGTCAAAACATTTCAAAGATTGGATATGCTCTATGCAAATTTAGGTGATTCCAGAGGGAACTTTCTACGAGTTTTCGTTCTCGTGTTATTGTGAGATAAATACACATATGAACACATGAAAAAAAAATGATATTTGAAAATAATTTTTTTCCACATTTCAGACATTCTTAAACACAAATAAGCAAAAAAAAAATAACAAATAAAAAATTATCTTGATCTCACTACTTCTAGACGAGAGTATAGAAAGAAATTAATAGAGATTGTGGTGTTGGAGCAAGGTGAAACATCTCTAATAAAGATAAAAGTAAATAAATATTTTATGAGATATTAATTTATTATGAGTTTTAGTTTTCTAGGTCACTTGTTACACGTTAAAAATTAAAAAAGTCAAAGGAGTAAATTTTATATATATTTCGGGCTATCAACCCATCTTCAGGAAGTACAGAAATTAGCTAATGGGTATATATTGAAAAAATTTACGCCTTTAATTTTTCTCATAGTAAATTAATATCTCATAAAATATTTATTTACTATTATCTGTATACAGTTATTAGAAATTTGCCCCTGAAGGGTAGGTAATATGTTTGGCACAGGTGTTTCTCGGATAGATGACCGACTGTTAGTTATATCCAGGCTAGTTGCCTTATTGGTTGAATTTTCCAAGTCTATTATTCCCTTCTGTCTAAAGAATGACTGAAGTAATAGCAATTAAATTTTCTTCAAAAAATATTTACTTTTGGGTATTTATAATTCCCTCTTTCTTGACGAAAACGAAAGAGTTGTTGATTTATAAAAGTAAATCAAAAGATGTATCATCTGCTTGATGCATATATATAGACCAGTGGCGGTTGGTGACTTTTCAACCAGAGGATGCTGTCCAAAAAGTACCCTTCATTTTTTGAATTTTTATTTTAAACTTCGCTTTTTTTTTTTTGCAAATTTCATCAAATACGACATCATTTTCGTTATTTTTCAAATTTAACATTATATTTAAAAAATATATATTTTGGGACCTTCGCCCCAAACGGATACTTCTTTGTGTGAGTAAGGGTAGGAGTCAGAAATTAATTCTTGTGACTTAAACTCCACAGTCCCTGAGATGGAAATCGACAATCTTCCACAGTGAATTAGCCTGTCCGATAAGAAAATCTTAAATTTCTTCTAATTCTATTGCTATAAGCAAGCTATGTCTTGTCTCTCTATAGTACTCTTAGTTATTTCCGATCTTATATATTGAGCGTTCTTAGAAATGGATTAGTCTAAAGATTCCCAAATCATCTTTATTTATTCCTTTTTTGTATTATTACAATTTTAATAGTTCCTCAGCGAGAACAATTTTTATTTGACTAAAACTCTTCTGGACTTGTCTTTGACATGCTTGAACTGGAAGATATACCAGGCGGAGGGACTTCAAACCTATGCCCACCCTTTTCGGAAATAGCCCCTTGAAACTATGCAACAATTTTATTTCATTTCGAGAAGCAATATACTTTTCAAAACAAAATAATGTTTTTTATCGAAATATTTGAAATAACGGATAATTATTAAATAATTTGAAATAATTTGTCCTGCTGAAATTTTGAAGTCCACCTTATATATTTATGAAAATACTCTAAATGTTTGAAATTTTAGGGATGCTCCGGATCCACAGCATCGGACTGCCCGCCACTGATATACACATATCAATTCTTCTTGCATTCCAGTACAGAAAAAAAATATCTTAATATTATTAGTTTAACTTTTAAAATCAAAATATTTTAGCTTTTTATAATTTTGTATTGATTATTAGTAAACTACCTTTGTTAATTAATTAATTCAAAATATATATATATATAGTAAATATTCATTTCACTTCAATAGAAAAATACAATTTATCTTTGAATTTCTAGCTAAAATGTTAAAAAAAAAAAAAAAAAAAAATAGAAAAACAAGAATCTAGACAGAGAAATATTTACTTTTGCTTTATTTTTTGCTGTTTTTCTATTCAATGAACATGGGTTGGATAAATGATGGATACTCCGCTTTTCGAATTCAATAGAAAAGAAAATCAAAGATGATCACTGCCGCGTTTCCATTAAAAATGATAGATTTTGAAATCCCGCGATGTGAGTTGCCGGAGAGTGAAAAGAAATCAAAATCCATTCATTGGTCTATCTCAAGAAGAAAACCTACACTATTATTCACCGTTTCAAAAGAATGGAAAGAGTTGTTATTCGATATTTGTGGAGGGACAGGGGGTGCGGGGGGGTTAACCCAGCCTGAGGGGGGGCCTGAGAACCCTCCTGAGAAACAGTTTTGTTCTTTACAAAAATAAGATTTCACTTAATTATGGAGTTTGAGTTTTGTATGTAAATTTTAGTCAATATCTTGAATTAACTCTGCATTTCCGCTTCAACTATTCAAACTTAGAAGTTATAACTCGCCAATTCTAAGCAAATTCTCAGGTCTTAATAGAAGTACTTCAAACCACCAACTGGAATTAGTTTATAATAAATTATTCACTAAAAGGATTTTACCAGGTCTGCGGGCATTTTTCAGAAATAGAGCTCTACTGCGAGAGAAAGAGAAAGGATTTCTCTTTCATTCATTGAATTATCACTTCAATTTTAGAAAGATATTTCATTAATACCTATATATAATTGATAGAGATTTTCTTTAGGAGACGGACTGGTATAAATATGCAATTGGATGTTGATGAAAGCAGTCCACGGTGGTTGTAAAAAATAAGACTATAGAGGTTTTATTATTTTACATTTATTTGTTAAACCGACGTTTCGGAGATTTATTCTCTCCTTCTTCAGGGTAACAAAAACTACTTTCATTGACTTTTTGTTACCCTGAAGAAGGAGAGAATAAATCTCCGAAACGTCGGTTTAACAAATAAATGTAAAATAATAAAACCTCTATAGTCTTATTTTTTACAACCACCGTGGACTGCTTTCATCAACATCCAATTGCCTATATATAATATTTATATCGTCGGTTTGCAGGTAAAAGTCACTAAGTACAAATTTTCAAAATTATTTTTTTTATGTTGGTATTATATATACGAACAAGCTTAATTCAAATAAATATTGTCTAACAAGATCATTCATTTGTTTTGTTTTTTCTTTTATGGAAAATAAATGGTGTAAATAGGGAACCAAAACTCAATGGCACAACGAGGCAGTCGAAAATACCTACCTGTTTTAAGGGGCCCATACAGCATACACTGTCAAACAAATTGCGCAACACAGGCCGTTGCGCAATTGTTTGACAGTGTATGGCAGTGTTTGATGCGTTGCGGAAATGTTTGACAAGTTTCAAAAATGTGTGAATTCTTTTGCACAACGGGAGCGTTTGCGCAACGCGTTGTGTTTTGTATGAGATGCGCAATATTTCCAAGGGTATCATTATGAATGATGCGATTCTGCAACGCAACGTTGTGCATCCTTTGTTGCACAATTTCTCTGGCAATGTTTGGTAGCCGGCAAACGATGCGCAACTCAACGTTGCACATCGCTTTGTTGCGCAATTTTTTTGACAGTGTATGGGCCCCTTTAAATATTTCAAAAGCTCATTTGAATCAGATTGGCACCAAACTTATTTCCAAATACCTGTCTTCATCTTCACCCCAAGACTTTGCAACTAGTTTGAAAGTTTTCTTTTAAGTTTGTTCTTGATGGATTATCTTCCTCTTCTTTCTCTATTAATGCTCGAGTTTCTCAGCGTTCGATCATTGCCCCAAACCCCTTCCTAATTTATATAAATGACCTGATGAGGTTACCCTGTAATAAGTTCATTCTTACGCCGACAAGGGAACCTACCTTTAATACTTTAATTTCTTCTAAAGGTATTTTTTCAACTATTTTTGAACTCATATTTAAATAAGTAAAAGAAAATTTTGACTATTATTTTTACATACTGAGAGAAATTTTTCAGAATCGAGATATTTTGGGTATATAGGTTGAAACTTTAGGATGAGAATTTTTCATTGTTTGGTGTCATTATCGGTTCTTAAGTCTCTCTGAAAGTTACCATATTATCTCTCTAAAATTCATAAAACATTCGAATCTAAGTGATAGAGATAGAAAGTGTATGTAAGTACATGTTCACTCATCTCTTTACAATTTAAAGTATGACTAAACAAATAAAATTTCCCTAAAAGGCATGGAAAAATAGTCATTTTTTATGAATCTATTAGAAAATGGATTTACTATTCCAAATATTGTAATACAGCTAATTATATTATTGTCTATTTAAATTTCATCCATCTCTTCCCTAAATTGTTATAATCCCTAAGAACATTTGGATTATCTGTATACAGAGCACGTTTATTGGACTGTTTTAGCTCCCATCTGGGTTATCAATTACAATAGGTACCTATACATACATGCTCCCAAGTGACCACCCTCTAAGAAGATATCAGATCCTTGAGTTGCATAACTTTTCTAATTATAAAAAATATGATTAATTTATATGTCATTTAAACATAAGCACATTTCTCTCAAATCGACTTCAAACATTCTTAAAGATGTATTCGCAATTTAAAAAATAAATTAGGAATTAATTTTCGTTTTCTGAAACCACTCTAATTTTGTATTAGAAACAAGATATATAAAACAGCTTAAACATCTCAAAATTTGATCATATAAGTCAGGGGTTCTCACCCTTTTTCAACCCAAGTGAACCCCTTTTCAATGTATCGTTAATTATGAATTTCCACAACAGTAACACTTTAAGAAGTGTATTTAATTTATTTAGAAACGAATCAAAGATTTTAGTAGAAATATGTTTACATTGCATATCAGATGGTTTTGTCCCCTCGGGAATCGAACCCAAGCGCTAACAGGCCGTTCAACAAAACCCTCTGATATGCAATGTAAAAATATTTCTACTAAAATCTTTGATTTGTTCCTAAATAAATTAAATTCACTTCTTAATATTATTATTATCGGGTTGATTTTTGAAAAAAATTCCATATTTTTTTCAAAGAAGAAACTCAAGAAAGATACTTAAATCTTTACATTAATTATTAATAACACTTTAGTTTTATTAAAATGTGTTATATTAGTTAAAGTTTAACTGTTAAAACTGTTAATAGGTAATTTAAATTATAAACAAAATTTTTTATTTTAATGAACGTTTTATTACAAAGTTTTTATTATCAGACATAAAATTAAAATTTTAAATCATTACTCAAGAACTTTTGTCGCAATTAATTTCTAGCATGTATCAATTTAATTTTGTATACTTTTTGGTAGTTAGGTAGCCGCGTACTCCTTACAGATTTTTGCGTGCCACAAAGGGGTACGCGTACCACCAGTTGAGAACCATTGATCTAAGTTAAAACATAAAATCACGAGCATGATACAATGAGAAAAACATAATATGACAATAGGTATATGCTATATATCGTTTTGAAAGTTTTACTTTCTCTAAACTTGGTACATCATGATGATTTTTATGAGTGAACCAAAAAGTTCAAGCTTAACTCTTAATAATTTTTATGTGATGAATCGATACCTGTAATTATTCAGAAACTTCCAATAGTGGCACAAACTGTATTTTCTTCTCTCGGGAAGTACAGTCGTAGATGGAGTCAGATTCGAAGATCAAAGAGATCAATCACTTCACCTACTCTTTAATTCTAGCTTTCCTAAACTAACTTTATGGATTTTGTTACATTGAGAAATCCGCTAAAAAAGATATCTAAATTCAAGATATACATTTTATAGTTAAATTTTAATCTTTGAAATAGTTTGACCTTCTGCTGTAAGTGGTTATGGGTATATGGAGTTGCTTTGAAGTTCTATCGAATATAGTCGAACGGATATAACGATTTGCGGAGAACATGTGCAAGTGACCTTTCCAGGATTTTCAAATTTAAGTAATCAATACTATATAATAAAGCGGTAAGCAGCCTCTTGGTTTGTCCGGTTTCGCCCACTTATGGCTCCACCCCCTGTATACTCTATCTACCGTAGACTTTCTGGAAGCTTCTAGAAAATTCGGGAATATTCTGGAAGGACAGTCGTTCACAAGAATTGGACTCTGTCTCGCGGAGTGATGTTGAGCGATGGTCCGTGCTCCGCGAGTACTTTTTTGACGTTTTTTTGCTTCAGCCGTTTCCGCAATAGCTTTCAATCGCTTATTAAGAACTTTTTGTTTTATAAATATTCCTTTATAATGTACTTTATCTGATATTTCTATAATAAAATATATACAAGCTCGGGCAGTGTTGCCAGATTTGTCAAACGGGATTGGCTACTAGTGGTACATAATCAGCAAAAAGTTTTGGGCTTATGAATTAAGAATCCTTATTGTCTGTAGCATTAACTTTTTGCTACTATTTTCGCGATACAACTACATTAAGGATTCGCACCATTATTAAAGAGAGCAAAGAAAATATATTCATAGGTAAAAAAATAATTTTCTCTCTTGGAGCATGAGAAAATATTAATAAACCAGACTACTTTTCATTAATAACATTTAAATAATGATAAAATTTGGGAATAAAGATGAGGATGTTCTTTATCTAGATAAGATGCCTATCGTAGCTATTAGTGACTAAAAATTAGAATATTGTATATTTTTTCCTCTGAAGCGAGCGAGATTAAGAAGCGTGTTTTATCTCTGTTACAAGGCATATCTTGTGATAGTGCGAAGAGCCAACTGCAAAGTAGCAATGGCAGACCAGTTATAATTTATCAAATTCGGTTTTTTTATCCAAGTGAGAAGAGGGTGAGGCGTTGATGCAGAGTGGCGTAATCAATCATCGCCTCCAATCGGAGTCCTCTTCTCTTCTCGCAAAAACATTCCCGAAAATATGTTCGTCCTGCACGGATATTAATCTTGCTGCTGGTCTTCAAAAGGAGCTCACCACAGGCAGCGGGCGGGCGGATTCTACTCATCTCCCGTTCGTATCCGGCCGTTCAAAAAGGAATTTGGAATTTTCTGCTCTTATGAAAAGATTTCCTTACATAAAAGAAAAACATTTTATTTGATAAGTACACATCCTGAACAAATGGCAAGAATTAAATCCATTTATTACTCAAAATCAAAAAAAAATTTTCTAAAAATGATAGGTATATAGAGTAAAAGTAATAGATACAGGCGATCTCGATAATTCGAAACCCAAGAGACTACAAGGAAAATTCGAATTAGTGAGGCATCGAATTATCAAGAAGTTTGACTTATCAAGAGGAAAGAAAAATAATCGAATTATTAATAGTTTTTATTATAAGTAGGTAGTTAGGCCAACTGTGAATGTGCTGGAAAACTTTAAAAATGCGACAATGATACAAAAATCAATTTGTCAGTTTTGTGACTCCGTCCACCAGTTGGTCAACCAGATATAAACTTTTACTGTATGTACGTTTGAAAAGTTAGTTTGTTATTAATAAAGTTAAGTTTGTGTGATCTGAAGCAGGAGGTCTTATTCACAAAAAAAAGGTGCTGAAATGTTAACAAATAAATAAGTTGGACCAGATTTGATAAAGCCAAATATTCAGGTTGTAATATGACAAGTTTTATTATTTTATTGAAAAATAATCAGATGTTATTCAGTCAACAAATATGTACAAAATAATATTTTATTAATTGCTTAAGAAATAAATTTAATCTTTTGATTTGTTTTGAATAAAAAGTAATATTACAAATAATATTTTGTTAACAATTAGTCAATTATAATTAATAATATGAGTAATAGGAATTCAATTAAAATATCAATAATTTTAATTAGTTTGCGTGGGCTTGTATTTGAGTTTATTAATTAACAATCACTAATTATTAGTTTGTTAAAATGTTATTAAAATGTTAAAATAAATATTAGATATTCTTAATAATAGATTTGGTCCATGGTTTAAAACAAAAGAGTTCTTATTTAAAAGTAAGTCAATTAGTATTGAAATGAAATAACAAGCTGTATAGAATGTTAAGTTAATATGAACGAAAATGCAAGTTCAATTTAATTTGAAAGAGAATGTATTTGTTTGGTTCAATGTTCATATTTTTTATAAATAATATTTGTTAGTTAATGTTAAAGAGATTTAACTCCTGTTGAAGATAGTCTGTACTTCGTTTAATAGAAGAAGCCAGGTATTGAATGTAGATCGAAACAGTACATTTGTGTGTTATGAAAAATATAAATAGGTGAACCTTTGAAGAATGATTTGAGATCCTAGGCGGTCGAAACGCTGCGCGATTGAAGAAATCTTCTTGGAAAATGAATGCCAATATTTGTAAAATCACTTGATATGTTGTAGAAAGATTTCTGGGCAGGCAGGATATCGATTAACTCGAGTAAAAACGTGTGGAAAGGTTCAGCTTGGGAGTTTCGATCTGGTTTGTTTGCTTGTTAATGAACAACTAACAACTGATTTATTAGATAATTAGAAAAGAATAAATTATTAATTAAATATTGTTGGGATCATGTGACCGATGTCAGAGAGATAGCAATTAGAGTTAGACTTCGCTTCACCCAGAGTAAGTCCACCATTAACTTAGGACCGCCGTGGCGTGTCCAGTAGGTTATAATGAAGGCAGTCCATAAATTATTTACTATTATTCAATTTCCGTCGTTTCTGAGACTTTATTCTCTCCTTCTTCAGGGTCTACAAAACAAATAAGATGAAGTGTTCTGATGTGGCCATCCACTTGACTTTACCATACAACCTGGCCCCTAAAATTATTTATAATAATGTAGGGGGGGGTTAGTTTTTGCATTTCTATACTTCTGGTGTCCCACAGATTAAGTATACAAAATTTGTTTGAGTTTGTTTGAGGGGGAGCAAGAATTTTCATTTTTTGACCCTCTCCCCTTTTTGAGTGGTTTTTTAGGAGTTTTTATACAAAAATTGTCAGAAATCACATTCCCTACAATTTTGGTCAAATCGAAATTTGCCGTAGAGTTAATAGTTTAGGAATTATTTTAGGAGTTATTTGATAATTTCCATTAGTGCACCCACCTTCTCCAAGCCTCCATGTGTGGTCAAAATATCAAAACGTTATATAGCAATGATTTTAAGTTAGAATACATCTGATTCAAATATGAAATTTCATAATAATCTCTTCTGCCGTTTTTACGTGAATCGTGAGCAAGATTTGCCCGGAACCCTTGGAAACATACATACATACAGACACAGAAACAGGAGTTTTGTTGAGGGTGTTTTCGTTCATAACATTGCTTGAAACGTGTCCAACTAAAATTTGGGATGATTTGTACCAATATACCAACAGACAAAACCTTAATTTTACATATACAGATCGATAATGGTCATTTTGAATTGATTGAAAACTTTCGAAAAGAGTTTTTTCAGCGCTAAATGGCACGCACCTGTTATTGATAATCTCATTATTATAAGGTATAGAAAAGTAATAAGAAAATTACCAATTTCAAAGTAGCATTATTATTTCTAATATTATTTTGAATTTGATCCATTTTATCCAATCCATGGGAAAATAAATGTAACGCCTGTTAAAAGTTTCCAAAGCAAAATAAAATGAACTTGCGAACAGCCGAGTGGAGTTGAAATTGACTAACGGTACCATTAGACCCTTTGGGAAGGAAGGAAGATCCGTTACGAGATCAGGTGTTGCTGTCTCGGGGACCACGTGTTCCAAAGGGGTGAATTTCGATTCCAGACACCTTTGCAAATTAGCTATTACGAACAGTCAGACTCGTCGGAATTGAAAAATACTCGGAACAGCTTGAGAGTGAAGTTTTTAGATTCAGCTTGGCCAGAGAAATAACTGTGCATGAATTCAACTAAAAAAAAGCAATTATAGAAATTGAATAGAGAGGTTTTAACCAAAAAAACTATTTTTAATTAAGAAAAATTTCTCGTTAAAAATCTGAAACCACGTGAGTATACTATATTATATAGCAAACCATAAATTTGTTTGAAAAAAAATGATTCCTAATTATTTTTCAATTAGACCAATTGACCAACACTCATAAAATCTTGAATATAAAGATTTTCACTAATATTAGAGATTATTGAAGTTGATGTTGAATTTTTAATTTCAAAAGTATCTAATTTATTTGTGTAATTATTTTCGAAATTTCTCAAAAAGAGCTAAAATCATTTTTATTTACAAAACGTATGTCTGCAAAAAGTCATACAGTGAAACCCCTCAAATCCAAACTAATTGGGGCTGTAGCCTGTTCGGATTTCAAATTGTTCGGATTAGCCTAAATCAGCTTCGACAATTGAAGATAACTGATATCAAGTGAAAGATTAAGTGATATTTTGTGTGTTTCTATTATTATTTCATTGTTTTTGCAAAGTGATTAACATAAAAGTATGTAGCACGTTTACACTTTGTTAGGTATGCTAACTGTACTTCTTTGATAATTTTTCAACTAATTATGTAAAATAAGGTTATAATAATTGTTTTCTGGTTAAATAAATAAGTTTCTCTTTCAAAACTCTATCCATTATAAAATAAGGAATATACAGGATGGTTAAACTCGATCCATTATAAAAATATGAATATACAGGGTGGTCTAAACTCAATCCATTATAAAAATATGAATATACAGGATTGTCAAAAATCGATCCATGATTCTCATTTTATTAGCTCTGTTTTCTTTTACTTTATTGCAATATATATGTGTATATATTTGTGGATTTCGTTTTCATAAGATTTCGTTTGCAAAATTTCATCGCACGTTTTGTCTTCTCGGCCATTTGTTTACCTTCGCGCACTTATTTAAGTCCGTAAAGTGAGAAGTAGCATGCGGCAGCGGCGGCATGCAAAATGCATGTGTGTGAGGAATTCGTTTTATTTTTCGTCACACTGGGGTCTCCTTCGATGCTGATTTGCACTGCTTAATTAAATTCCTCGTGTGCTTGGCGCGATGCAATTGTGACGAGCCATGAATTATTTGTCAGCTCGCCGTCCCCGTCCCCGTCAACCCGACTCCCTCGACAACGACTTTATTTGGAGTTGTCGTTGGCGGCTGCCTGGCTGGCTGCCTGGACGGGAAGCCCCTCGGGGGATTCCCCGTGTCGTCGGACGAAACAAATGAATAACGTATAAGTCCTGGTGCAAATACGTCGGGGGCGGGGGGGACGGTAATGCAGTGCGAACTGTGGTCGGCCACCCCCTGCTTTGTTTGCCCAGCCGCTCTCGCTACACCTGATCCCTCCTCGTCCTCCAATTTGGCCTTGTTCTCTCCCAGTCTTTATATCTTCCTCCCTCTCGCTTCCTCCCGCACGCTCGCCCATCATCCCCATCTCTTTCCCTCTCTTCTTCTTCGACCTCTCTTGTCTCTGCCTGCTTCGGATCGATGTGACGTCACATTACAAAGATCAAATCCCGACGCGAGGTCCACTAGCTACAGCCTCTCTCACTGTTTCTCCTCAAATGGAGGAAAAATTGCTTGTGATCTATCTTTACGTTAAAAGCTCCATCAGTAAAATTGAAATTATTTCCTTTAATTAAAATAAGATAGAGGTATGTACAATAATATTCTTCAAATTTCAAAACGTATTTGTCACACAATTAAAATAAATTATATATGTGAAAATATTATTTTTACATGATTTACTATATATTAACTTCACCTGTACATATGAATGTATCTATCAATGTGACATCTATTCTGTTAAATTCCGGAAACATTTCTCTATAAAAAAATTGTTTACCAATCAATTTAAATGAAATTATATAAAAATAAATACATTTCATTACGTTAAATTCCGCAAACTTTTCTCTAAAATTACCTAAGGCTAAAAAGTAAAAAATAAATTATATTTTAAAAAAACTAAAAAACCCGCTTCTAAAAAGTACAACATAATGTAATACTTAATCAAAAAGCGTGGGGCACTTTGTCGAAATTAATTAAAAGTTTCTGCGCCCCACACTTTTTGATTAAGTTTTACATTATTTTGTACTTTTTAGAAGCATATTTTTCAGTTTTTTTTTAAATATAATTATATTTATTTATATGAATTCATTAGACAGTTTCGGTCACCTCGGGTTGACCATCATCAGTATCGTTTTTGTTTTTGGAAATTGTTCACTGAAGATTTACAGCCATAGGTGACAGAAAGAAATAGTCTAGGAAATTCATTTAAATATTATAAATAAAAAATTAAATTATCGAAATTATTAAATTTATTTCATTTGTGTGAATGTAGAATTGCCATTTCCGAAAATGGCGAAAAAGCCTCAAGTGTGGGGTTTTAATATTTAACGCCTAATGACGCAACCCGCAATTCAGAGCGTTCGATTTGAATGCATAACCAAGAACACACAGGCGAAGGTCTTTCTTTCGAATCGTGCATGACAAAGTGTTTTTTTTTTTTTTTTTGCTTTCGAAATATCTCAAAAACGGCTGAAACTATTTTGATTAAAAAAAATTGGGCGAAACCATGGCATTTCAGTCTACAAAAAAGCCCCAATAACAACATACAATATAACAATTATATTTTTCGAGATATTAACTGTTTTGTCAAAATGTCTGTCCGTGCGTTACCAAATATTTGCGGACGCACTAGCTCAAAAACTAGTGTGAATATCAAAAGGAAATTTCACATATAGTTTTTATGCAATGAGATTAAGATCTGATTAGATTTTAAAGCTAAAAAAAACCTAGAAAAATGAAATATACCATAAAATAAAGCTATCCTAAAAAGAGAGTTATTATTTGGGGGGGGGGGGGGTTCAAAAAATTAGAACTTTCAATATAAGTCTTAAACCCTTAAATGAAGACGAAATTTCGCACATTAACCCTTTATACGACCTTATGATTATGTGAAATAGAGGGTGAGGAGTTGGGGTTCAAAAATATTTTCAAACAAAAATCGAAGAAAGGTGATATTTATAATAAAATAGTTTCATAATTAAAAGGAGATATTATTAATTGATAATGGGCCAAAAATTAAGGGGGGGGGGTTCTTTCGCATATAATTATAATTTTATTTATTTGGCTTATTTTTCTGCCTTTCTCTACTGGGTGTATATAATAATAAATTATTTTATTAAATAAATATAGGAGTGGCCAGGTGCATGGTAAAGTCATGTGAATGGCCACATCAGTTTATTTATGTTATTAATTTATAGGGACATAAGTGATTATTTCATTTCATTCGAACTTACTTCATGGCAGTTCTATAAAAACTATAAGGAAGGAATTTTTACTAGCAAAGGATATACCGGGTGAGTTTTTTTATCTTGAGACAGTCTTATAACTCAAAAACAGTGCATTATATGGAAAAAGTTTCAAATACAAGTTTGTTTACATCGAGGGGAAACTAAACTACACTATTGTTTGTTGACTTAGAACAAGCTTTCAAGGGTATTTCAATGTCAAGTTCTGTTTTTTTAAATAGAACTCTATATTTTTCTTTACGTCTACTTATTCTACTTAAAAAACTGAACAACTTTTATTAGAAATATTTTTTTATACGACATCAATTGAACAAAATATTAAATCAATTAGATCTCCAAAAAAATCCTAATAATGATTTTTAACAATCATTAAACTTAATTATTAAATAATAATGATCAAATATTTAATTATTAAATAAAAAATTTAACAATAATTAATAGTTTAATAATTTTGCGACACTGTTCTATGACATTCCAGATTGTATCGCAAGATTTCTGGATCAATTCCAGTTCCAATTTCCTTATTTTACATGATAAAATGAAGCTTGTGAGGGTGTATTCCTAACAAAAAATGCTCCATTTTTATTATAGTAATACAATATAACTATCTAATGTAGTGAAAAGAGAAATAAACTTTTTTAAAGTCAATAATTTTAAATAGTTCTATTAAGTAGAAAACAATCTCTTAAATCTGTGTATAATGATGTTTTAAGATCATTATAAACACTTATTTTCATTGTTATACACTTTTCGATTTAATAATTAAATATTTGATCATTATTATTTGATAATTAAGTTAAATAATTGTTTAAAATAATTATTAAGATTTTTTTTGGAGATCTAATTGATTTAATATTTTGTTTAATTGATGTCGTATAAAAAATAGTTCTAATAAAAGTTGTTCAGTTTTTTAAGTAGAATAAGCAGACGTAAAGAAAAATATAGAGTTCTATTTAAAAAACAGAACTTGACCTTAAAATACCCTTGAAAGCTTGTTCTAGGTCGACAAACAATGGTGTAGTTTAGTTTCCCCCCTGTTATAAATAAACTTTTATTTGAAACTTTTTTGCATATAATGTTTTTGAGTTATAAGACTGTCTTAAGATAAAAAACTCACATGGTATAAAGGAACTATGTAAGTTGAAAAATATAATTGAATTGATCTAAAGAGTTGTTTTATGATGATCATCATCTTAAATGTTGCCTTGTAATTTATAAGCGCATTTCCTGTTGTCGTATCCACGTTGAGTTTACGAGCGTCGTGCTCAACTCCAACAAGTTAGCAAGCAGCCACCCCCGCCCGCATTGTTCCCAATGCGAGATTTGAACCTATTATGCTCCCGGCTAGTTTAAGCAGAATCCACCCTTTCTTCTCACCCCGTCTCTCGTTACATATGCTTCTCGCAATTAACCAAGTCCTTAACCGCACCTTAGCGACCCTGACCATTTGCAATTTGCCCATTTCTTTACTAGTTCCTTTACCTGGAGTTCCATAATAGTCTTTATACCTTACCATACAGGATATGGTCAAGTATTGTAATCGCACCCGAGGGGTGATCCGCGATTGGAAGTAGGGGTACACCTCTTTGGAAGTATTTTGGAAGTACTTGGAAATATTTAGAAGTCTTGGAAATATTTGGAAGTGCTTGGATATATTTGAAAGCAGTTGGGAATATTTGGAAGTACTTGGAAGTATTTTGGAAGTACTTGGAAATACTTGGAAATATTTGGAAGTACTTGGAAATATTTGAAAGGACTTGGAAATATTTGAAAGTACCTGGAAATATTTGGAAGCACTTTGGAATATTTGGAAGTACTTGGAAATATTTGAAAGTACCTGGAAATATTTGGAAGCACTTTGGAATATTTGGAAGTACTTGGAAATATTTGAAAGTACCTGGAAATATTTGGAAGTACTTGGAAGTATTTTGGAAGTACTTGGAAATATTTGGAAGTCTTGGAAATATTTGGAATTACTTGGAAATATTTGGAATTACTTGGAAATAGGGGGGTCTGGACCAAATTTTGTATACATAATCAGTGGGCCTCCAGAAGAAAAATAACTCTCCAAAATAGGTGGGAGGAGGGTCAACAAATGAAAATCTAGGCCCTTGGACCAAACTCAACAATTTTTGTTTATATTATAATCTGTGGGATTAAAATCTTTAACACTCAATTAGAATACTCTGTATTTATTACAAGATGGAGGTTCACTGGGTTGAAGTAATTCGAATGGTCCATTTCGTACTTGAGATTAAATAATAAATAAATAAATCTTTATTACTCGACCTGCTTAGAGTCACAAGTCCTGGGTGGCTAGGTCAACAAAACATCAATACAAATTAACTACAGAAATTAATAAACATAAATACAAATCAATTAATAGAAATTAGGAATTAACAAACAGTAAAAGATAAAAAAAAATAGAAATTTATGCTCATTAACAAATAACATGATCATAGATTTCCATTAAAAGACAAAACGTAATTTAAATAATTCCGCGCAAAAACCCGATACCAGGAGCAAACGACGCATTAGCCATCCGACATTTGGCATAAGTTGTTAAGGAAACCTGGTCAAAACCTTAACAAGGATAGTATGACCTCTCTCTACCTCAGGTAATCTCTTCTTGTGAGGGACTGCTATAAATAAAATTTTGCACAACTCTAGGATATTAGGACTTGACACAATTTATAATTGATTTAATTATAGGGGTAGAGGACTATAATCCCAAGTAGTAACAGACAGACTGTTCCACATTAAACATGTACAAATTCATCATCATCATCATCATCATCATCAGCCTGTCGATAGCGACAATCCACTGCTGAATATAGGCCTCTTCCATCAAAATGGAAGGGGTTGGCATTAAGTCACCACGCTTGCCAGACGGATTGGTGACTAGGAATCAGATTATAGCCGGTCAAATATCAATGCAGGGACTCGGACTCGAACCCGGGACTCCTGCTTAGAAGGCTAGTGTCTTTAAGCTCTCGGCTAATCCGATTCCCGTACAAATTCATAGTAAGCCCAAAAGACAAAGGAAAATATGAATTACAAAAAGTGTGGATTAATTATTCTATTAATTAAAATTGATTATTTTTTGTCCAATACTATATAATAATAATTAGATAAAAAATTGATATCTAAAAGTTCATGTTAAATTTATTTTCATTTATCTTTTACTGATAAATAATTTTCCTTTTTATTAAATAAAAATATTTTTTTATATTTTCTGTTTTAGAGAATCGAGTCCACCTAGAGAAATGCATTCAAGATAACCGGAATGAAAAAGTGCATTTTATTCATTTGAGTGGCGGAAATCGACCAGGGCAAACGCGGCTGCAGCCATTCCTCCAAGGTAAGAGCAAATCGACTAAACTCTAATTAATTTGGATACATCATTAATACATTATTAATTAGTATAAGTCATATTAATATTACCACATCATATTATACTCAAAACATCAAAACTTTATCTTTTATCGAAAATTCAAAAATAATTTAAAATAATAAAATTTCAAAACAAAAATCGAATTAAGGAGTTACATATTTCTAATGAAATAGTTTCATAATTAAAAGGAGATATTATTAATTCCTAATATGACCCAAAATTAAGAGGAGGGTTCTGTTCTTTCGAAAATAATCATAAATTATTTTATTAAATACTTCTCTCTGTTCGAAAAATATGGTATACATTATTTTCGAAAAATATCAAATAAAACTAAAATTAAATATAAAAAAAATATTAAATTCATTTTATTATCACAATATAACTAAATACAAATAATTTTAGTGTAATCTAAATTTAGTTAAAGTGAGATTTAGCCTTGTTGAACGCTTCTTCTGAATTTATATACAGGGTGGGTTATAAAGATCTACCACATTTTGAAGAGGGTATAAAAAATGAATAAAATTAACTCTGAATATATTTTAGAAAAGAACATAAAATAATTTTTTTTAAAATGTGTTTTAAACATTATATCAGACAAAAAAAAGGGGGGGGGGGGATAAAAAATGAAAATTCTAGCCCTTTCGACCAAACTCAACGAAATTTTGTATACATATTCTGTGAACCCCCAAAAGGCTAGAAATGTAAAAACTAACCACCTAAAATGGGGGAAGGGTCAAAAATTAAAATTCTAGCCCTTTTGACCAAACTTAACCAAATTTTGTATACCAATTCTGTGGACCCCCAGAAGTCTATAAATGAAAAAACTAACCAAATTTTGTATACATAGTTTGGTCGACAGGGCTAGTATTTTCATTTTTGACCCTTCCCCTCATTTTGGGTGGTTAGTTTTTGCATCTCTAGCCTTCTGGGGATCCACAGAATATGTATACAAAATTTGGTTGAGTTTGGTCGAAAGGGCTAGAATTTTCATTTTTGACCCCCCCCCTCCTTTTTTGTCTGATAATGTTAAAAACACATTAAAAAAACAATTTATTTTATGTTCTTTTCAAAAATATATTCAGTAATTTTCTAGTTACATTTTTTCATTTTTTTATACCACTTAAAAATGTGGTAGATCTTTATGGCCCAGCCTATACTTTGCAGGTAATCGACTCTCACGACGAAGTAATAATTAACTGTAATAGCTGTTACAAGATACCATGACATTGTTCATTAGTCAATTGCTTCGATTTGGCACCTCTTCTTTGTAAATTCACATTATTTGGTTTAAAATTTTCCATTTTGTTTTTCTTAAAAAAACTAATTTTTGGTCTTCAAATTCTAACTTAATTCAAAAGCAACGCATATTAAATATGTTACGTTATATAGCCAATAATGTAAACAATAATAATATATTGAAGGAGACAATAAAAGAGTATGTCTTCTGCTGGAATTATAAATTTTATTTATTTATTCGAGGCTTGCCTTTCATCAGTCTATTACAGTATAAATTAATTCCTGTGAATCCATTGTAATAGACTGATGAAGAGGGCAAAGCCCTTGAAACTATAGTCCCGTTATAAATAAATAAAATTTATAATTCCAGCAGAAGACACACTCTTTATTGTCTCCTTCAATATATAAAAATTCTGCTACTCTCGTGACAAAAACTTTATATTTAATAATAATATAATGAGTATTGCCAGTTGCTTTTGAAACCCTAGATAATCTAAGATTTTCTTTTAAATGTGTACCATACATTCGGACAGAGGAAGTATTAAATATAAGAAAGAGGCCAGATGTATGGTAAAGTCATGTGGCATGGCCACATCAGTTTATTTTTTATTGTTATTATTATATATTTTATTTTGCTTATTAATTATTTATTTGTTTTTATTTATATCTTGTTATTAACATATCTATATTTTTAGATTATACTTATCAGGTTGTACCCGTTTACAGCTATTTCCTGATTTCATCTGTGATAAATTTATATGTGATTAATACTTATATTTATCTTTATAAGAAATTCTTTTTATTTATGTTATTTAATTTTTCTCGATATACATACCAATTAAATGATTATACAACGATTCTCTTGAATTATGTTCAGTAAAATAAGAAAAAACGTGAGTCAAGCTTATTAAACAGTACCTGGCCACCGAGCGATGCTCGGTAAATTTTTGCTTCAGTTAATAGCTATATATTAATCCCCGAAACTCCCCTTGCCCCCGGACCCCCGCCACTTCACCCCACCTCCTGCACCCTCCCACCCCACCCCACACCTGCACGCCACACCCCACTCCGCCCCCGAAACCCCGCACCTCCCCCGGCCCCCCAGCACTGAACCCCACCTCCTGCAGCCCCACATCTACTCTACCCCGTCCCATACCCACCCACCCAGTTTTTGCATTTCTAGCCTTCTAGTGGCCCACAGATTATGTGTATCTAGGTATATAAATAAATACGGTATAATTATTTTTTTTAATTAAATAACAATTTTTGAGTTCATCAATTAAATTGTCAAATTAATATTTGTGGGATTAAAACTCAATTTTTAATCAATTAAATTTATTAAACCAATTAATACAATTACATGAATTAATGTAAACATTGTATTTGAGCTTCGACTCCGGAGATTACTTCTCCACCATCGACTGTCCTTGATCATCTTTTTAGTCCTTGTTTTTTAATAAGAGGAAAAAACTAATTAAATAAAAAAACTCTTTTCCGATAATTATACCAATTCCATTATTCTCCTTTTCTCTAATCCGATCCCAATCAATTAAATTGCCAAATTTTTAATATATAATAATAGTTGTAATAATCTTATTGTGGGATATAAAATTAAAAAACCAATTATTTATAAAAAGGAAATTGAATAAAAATATAAATATTTATTTAATATACCTAATTTGGAGGTAAATTCAATGGGTCCTCTTCATCAAGGCCGTAGCTTCTGCGGGTTTAGTTACTCACCGAGAGGTTATGGATATACTCCTAAGAGAAGGAGACATGTCTTCCCTGATATCAAGATTGCTTTTTTTATCACAGTATTTTTTTTTAATTAAATTTTTATTGAACGTTAATTTATATTATATCCTGTAAAATTTCCATGTTTATCTCAACATTTCGGGGGGGGGGGGAAGAGTGTTAACACCCCCTACCTACCCTCATCATGAAATGTATATAGTATCTTTTGGCACGAGGGTTTGATTACCGGGAAAATATAGTCATTTTGGCATAAAAACAAACTTATCTATTAACTTTCGAAAATTAATATTTTTTAAATTAACATTTATAATATTTTGCATTGATGAATTGCTAATTCTCATAACAAAATTTGGTTGTGAATTTGATAAAATATGAAAAAAATGTTATAAAAATAAGAGACAAATGCTGTTAGTGTTCGATTCTCTTTGATTCTACACAGCCTTCAAAATTTATCTTCTTAATTAACGATATATTCTCAAAGTGGGCAGTCGCCATTTAAATTAAAAAGGGCTGGCCAACCCGCGGGCCGCATTCCGGAGTCCCTACATGCGGTCCTCGGTCATAAATCAAGTAAAAATTGTTTCTTAAATCGGGTATTTCAAAATGTATTTTAAATTGCATTAAATTTATTAAAATAAATAGCATTTCCTATAATTGCACAAAAAATAACATAAAAAGCAATAATAATAAACTTCAACAAGAGAAATTGATTTAAAAATAGGAGAAAGGAAATGCAAAAATCACACTGAAAGAAATAGCCATTAATATTTGATTGTTATTACAAGATTTATTTTAAAAATAAGACTCGAAAGATCTGTATGTGACTTGATTGAATGAAGATTAGAAAGCTAGATCTGTGTTCTAGGTTATGCATTCGAATCGAACGCTCTGAATTGGGGGTTGCATCATTAGGCGTTAAATATTAAAACCTTGTGTTTTTCAATATCATTAAAATAAACAAAATAAATTAATAAAGTAATAATTTTGATAGTTAAAACAATTTTTAATTATTGTTATTACCATATAAATACCTACATTTTGCTGTTGGGTCATTAAATGCATGTTTTATTTTCGTATCTGGATGTAGTATTGTTTTTTTCATATTTACACTGATTTAACACTTTCAGAGTACCTTCCCATTCACTCACAATCAAAATAGCTAAATAGTAAATCCGTTGTAAATACAGATTACAAAAAAAAAATTATTACTTATTTGTGTGCGGCCTTCAGAAATTTTAGGTTGTCAATTTAGGACTTTTTTCAGGTTTTTGCTTATAACTCGTAAACCATGCGCCCTTCGAAAAATTCTAATCTTACCAAAATGAAATAGCATAGAATTTTATGTCTTATAACGTAATTACATAAACATAACATAACATAAATGGTTCAACTGTTTAGTCACAATAGATCATCAAATAAAGGCAATTTTTACCAAGTACAAGTCCTCTTCAACACTTATTCTGCTTCTATGTTTATTTTTTATGTACAAGAGTTCAGAAAATCCACTCTCACACAAGTAACTCGTAATAAATGGCATCAAAAATAGCAGAGCTTGCCGGAAGATCAAAGGGTACTCGGTTTTACATCCGATCCAGAAGTTAATTAATGATTCTCTTTAAAATAATCTTTCATGGAACTATCTTCTGTAAGATCGATAAAACCTTCTTTTAGTTCCAATTCATTTGGTGAGGTTCCCTAAAAAGGTTTTCTGGTCCAGTCCACTTTTGAATAATCTTCAGAGAAATACTTCTTAAAAAAATTTTGAAGGCCTTCCAAGTGAACAATGATATCTGCAACCACATCTGGTTTTTGGAGATATTTCATTTTCTTCAAAAAATGATGATAGAGTGGGAAATGCAAATAAATTCTCCTCCTGTATCTGTGAACAAAACAGGACCAACTTTCTCTTGAAGAAGTTTATATTGTCACTGGCTGTGAAGGCTGTTGTACACGCGTACCACCGGTTGGGAACCCCTTCTCTAGATGTCTAGAACTTACACTCATCATATATATTGTGAGATCACAATTTACCAGGGATTATTATTGTATTATTCCTTCTTAAAGGTTGAGTTTTATATTCATCAAATCTTTATGATCTAATGTAAAATTTTGAAAATTCTTCTAGATAAAACTTAACTTTTTTACTTTATCATATTTTTTATTTGACAACATATTTATATATTTTTTTCCTTTGGACTTTCCCTTATTTTACTCTTGTTATTTTTTTGTAAATTTTTCTCTTCCAGCAAATTCACTGTTTACGATTATAATGTGTCGTATAGTAAAACGTAAGCCCTGAAATAGCAGGAGGAGCCCTCTTCTTTGCGGTGAGCTACAGCCTTTGCAATTATCTTCGGGCTTAAATCAAGGCTGCACACCTGCTGGCCAATCGAGCTAAGTGCAGTGCAGCAAGGCCGGCTTCTCTCGACCCATGTGTGTCCCAGGGCTCCCACCCCTCTCCACACCACCAACTCACCTTCACTATACATTTCTCAGTTATAAATCTTAATAAAATAAGTGAACTAATGTAGAATTTGCATTCTATAACATCAAAAATATAAGGTCCATCTATTCCAGTTTAAAGGATAAAATAGAACTTTTGGATCAAAAGAATGTAATATATAAGACTAGCTGCAATTTTAAACTGGCTACCAGTGAAGAAACATCAAATTTTCAATATCATACGGTATTGACTCCATAAAAAACAATATTTATAATTAAAAAAGACTGATGATGAAGACCAAGTGAAGACTTTGTGCTGAATTCTCTCCAGTCTGTCCATGTTATTCTTTCCGATTGGCCTCCAGACTGTTGATGCACACATTAGCAAAGATGTGATTAGAGTCAAATATAAATATTTTATTGTATTAGAATTTTTAAATGATTTCGTGTTTCGAAATACAAATCCCCAGCTCTGATTAGCTTTACACCTACAATGTAGCCCAGGTGATCGTTGAATGTGAGTTTCGAGTCAAAAATTACTCCCAAGTCTTTAATAGTGTCGAAAGTAATGTGATTAATACCTCTTGAAAAGGTAATAGTGAGACATTTATCGAAGTTGAGGAACAACAGGTTCATGTTACACCAATTCATAATTTTATTCAAATCAGATTGCATCTTTAGGCAATCTTCTTTCTTTGAAATTTCCAAAAACAGTTTAATGTCATCTGCAAATAGTTGAATGTCACAAAATTCAATTATATGTGGCAAGTCGTTAATAAACAATAAAAATAGTAAAGAACCAAGGTGACTTCCTGTGGAACTACCACTGATGGAGCTATAAACTTACGGGATTTGGTTCTTTTTATTTGCACATAAGAATTCCTATTAGAAAATAGTTTTCAAGCTATTTAATCATATTGGATGAAAAATTATAATGTTTAAGTTTTAATAGTAGAATTTTGTGATTAATTAGCAGCCGCTATGGATCTCGAAAGATCCTTGCATTACCGAAGAGAAGGGAAAGTTGATTAAGTGAGAGAGTGAAGACGTAGATGTTTATGCACTCGGGTTTTGAAGGTTTGATGATTATAAGTGGTGTTACAAAATTCGTTACATCATGGTAAATTTCATAAAAGGAATTGCAGGGAATTGTATAAATTAAAACACAGAGTTTTTATTAAGTGGGACAGACGTTTCGTCAATTTATTTTGACTTCTTCAGTGCCTCACTTTATCACTTTTTGTCAAAAACAATTTTTCTATAAAACAAAACATCATATTATATTAATTGATCTTTCTTTAACATATTCTTGGCTCACAATAATTTTGGAAATGACTTTTTTCTTTAACAATTAAAATTTGTCGTCGTTTTTATTTTTGACAAAAAGTGATAAACTGAGCCACTGAGAAAGTCAATATAAATTGACGAAACGTCTGGCTCACTTAATAAAAACTATGTTTTAATTTATCCAATTCCCTGCGATCCCTTTTATGAAATTTGAAATTTTTTTTAAATTTTTTAATTTGACTTTTGTGACATCACAATTTTTAACATCCCCTCCTGTCACATTTTGTAACAAATCTGAGATGCCTCCTCCCCCATTACGGTGTGACGTAATTTATTGACGGCCCCTTATATATAAAATATATATTCTTTTTGTTTTTTAATAATTAAGCAGAAATTTTTTCATGGTAATTGCAATTATTCCGGTCGGGCAATTTAATTAGTGGAAATGATTAAATTTGCAGAGCGGACGGTGGTGGCTAGCGGCGATATTCGAGCTTGTGCCCCCAGGGCTCTCACAGTACCCGGCCACCACCCTGCGCTTTCTCAGCTTAATACCAACCTAGTCCTCCTATTGGGCGGACTATATTGGACTATAATTTCCATCTCTAATCGTTTCGGCCGGCCTGGTTAATAACATTAAGCCGATCGGGCCGCGGGTCTAAGCTCTAGGCGGAAGTCAGCTGAACCATCCTCCCTGCCCGAGCCAAAGACGTGTTCTTTTACTTTTCACCAGGAAAAACAAGCCCAAGCCTCCCCCGAGGGGCTCAGCTATATTTCCAATGGAACTAGCCAGTAACAATAATTCATTCCGACTGTTTCTATTTCTTTTCATCCAGCTATAGGGGTGTATTTTTTCCTAATTCGGAACTTTATTCAGTGACTGGACACCCTCGCCCGGGTTCTCTTATTGCCAATTTCTTCTTCTTGTTCTTTCCACTCTTGCAACTCTTCTACCCTTATTGGAAATTTTTATTTCTTTCCCCTTCACCCTCCCTTCGGGGTGAATAAAAATTCACTGTCCAAAAGACACTCCAACACTTGTTACGTGTTTCTTGGGCAACCGCAAGCAAACATTACTCCGGTTGATACACGCGTCTCTTATACATTATACGAGTGGGTTGGCACAGTTGACAGATTAATCAGCCGGGGTGCCACTGATATTAGCTTCGAATGGAAGCCGAGTGGGCCAATCGCCCTGCCTGTGATTTATGACCGTCTTACAAAACACTTTCCTAAGGCGAAAATTAATTCAAATATTATTTAAATACATATCATCCCTTCGGACTGTGTGAGATGAAATTTATGACTTGTTTCTACGCAAAAGAATTCGCTATTTAAAGCCGCCGGGTGGCGCGTGAGAAACTTTGATAAAAAATATCCATGTCTATACTAATATTAAAATTTCTCAATCCCGATTCTTTTTCTCATTTCTGTAATATTTTAAAAACTGTCTTTTTTGGTAAGGAATAGACCAGGACTGTCCAGCCGCATGCGGCCCAGCACTGCGATGTATGCGGCCCGACATCAAATTATTTAGTAGATATTTTAGTGTACTCACTGGAAAACATATCTGATACAATTTGACCTGATAACTTTTTTTTCTAAAATAAGAAATTTACAAATTTCCCCAAAAGTTTTCGAAAATAAAATGGCAGATTTTAAATTTTGAATGTGAAAAAATATATCAAGATTTTCTAAAAAATAATCACAATTTTCGCATATTTTGACTTTTATTAGATATAAATATTTTAACTAGGGGAGTCGGGTTGGCCGAGCTAGCAAAGGCGCGTCTCCGCTTGAGCATCGTTGATGACGATGTTCAAGCGGTAGATCCCGGGTTCGAGCCTGGCTAGTATATAAAATTTCTTCCGGCTAAAACTTCGGTCCCTTACTAAACCTACTAACACTTTACTGATGTGCTGTCTAAATGGGCTTTGTTCCCGGTGACAATAAATAAATAATAAAAAATAATATATTTTAACTGCAAACTTTCTGATTGAATGTATGAAAATGCAATCAACTGAAAGATAAATTTAATAATCTATCTCCGTAAATAATAGTCTGAGATCCTTAAAACAATCGAATTTATAATATTTTTTAAAAACGTTGTCTTTGAAATCTTTAAACATCTCTATTTCCGTAAATAATGGTCTGCGATCTTTAAAACAATCGAATTAATAATATTTAAAAAAAAATATTTTCATTCTGTTTGATGACTGGGGCCTGATATGTTTGCTAAGAAGGAATATTGATAAAAATGACAAATATGCAAGGAAGTTGATTTATTTGAGCTCCTGAGGAAGTCAACAAAGTTGACGAAACGTTGACAAAATATAAAAATTATTTGCATAAGCTATTGTCCTTATTTCCCTATAACAACTTTGTTAATTTAGATTTTTAAACTTTGTTTTTTTTTCTTTTTTACTGAAACTTCGCGACCCTCCAGGGGTCTCGACCCACACATTGAAAAACACTGCTTTAGAAGAATATTATTGCATTGGTACGCCTCCTGGAGTCCTCTCAGTGGGTTTTAAAATATTAATTTAAATTTCCTAATTTTTTTTACGGACTTCTAAAAAGGAGGAGGTTCTCAATTCAAAAGATTTTTTGTGTGTGTCTATGTTACCTGGTATCTTCGCCAATTGTGAACCAATTTTGATGATTTTTTTTGCATTGGGTACAGTCTAGTTTCCGATTGCTCCCGTTTTTTTTCATTGGTATTGGACCTTTTTTGCTATGTTTGTTTAGGCATAACTTCTTCGTTTATGAACCGATTTCGATGATTCTTTTTATATTGGAAAGAGGGTACCTTAGGGGTAGTCCCATATTAATTTGGTCAAGTTCTGATGATATGATCAATGACGAATTAACGTAAATATCCAATTCTTATGAGCAAATAATCGAAATTATAATAAATAATATCTTTTATAAAAATAAATCAATCTTAAAACGTATCATTTAAAACCCACAAACGTTTCTAGAGAATTTCTATATTTATGAATTGAATTTTATTATCATTTTCTGATTCATTCGACCGACGCTTTCTCTTACGAGATGCATGCAAGGTATTTTATTAAGTCACTATTAATAACATCACTAAAAAGAGAAAAATAAAAATAATTTTTATAAAAAAAAAAACCGACTTCAAAAAAATTAAATGCAACAAATAAAATAATAAGAACTCAAAAATAAAATAAAATGCACTAAAAGGTATAAAATAATTATCTAATTTAGTTACAACTAAATGACGAAATATTTACATGAAATCACTTTTTGAAGTCGGTGCTAAACAAACTATATAAGCAAGCGTACCCGCCAATCGTACCAAGTAAAATCTGTCTAGTTTGATTCATAAAATGTATATGTTTGACGCCGACTTCAAAAAGTGATTTCATGTAAATATTTGGTCGTTTAGTTGTAACTAAATTAGATAATTATTTTATACCTTTTAGTGCATTTTATTTTATTTTTGAGTTTTATTATTTTATTTGTTGCATTTAATTTTTTGAAGTCGGTTTTATTTTTATTTTTTAATAAATTTTATTTGTCTTGAACTATTAATGTGCTTTAAAATTAAAAAAAAAAATCACGTCGGCGTCAACGCGGAAACTGATTGTAATATGTATAGATAGATAGATAGATAATATTCCATTTGTTGGGTGTGTTGGGTCTTCTTTAAAGCAAGAGTGAATGACTAACCAGGCAGGCGAATCCTACCCTGCTATGCGGTCAGGGCTTTCCAAACATCCCTCAGATATCTCCCTCCCAATATATGTAGTATATTGCTTGCACATACACAGCTCGAGAGTTGACGGTCAGGCCTCTAGGGGGACGATTGGGAATTCGTTTCGTTTTGGTTCTACTTGGCAAAAAGTCCTTACCGTGGATGCTGCGCTGTAGCTTGACAAATACACGCGGGAAATACATTCCGCCAAGGACCTTTCATCGGCCCTACCCATCCTATTTCCCTTCTTTCTTCTTCTGAAGTCCTTTCCAGAAGCCAACAACCCCCGTGCACTTTGCTACTTAAAGGGTCCAAGTTTTCGCTATCGCTAGCCAAATACTTACTATATTACATTTCCACGTTACCTATCGATTCCTATCTTAAAGTCAAGATTCCCTTCGGCTCTTTTACTTCTCTATATATTGCTCCAGACTCGCTACTCGATGGACCTTTTAACTCAGAGGCTATAATCTAATTTTCAAATGTCATTTTTATGACATTAAATAAATAAAAGTACTATACCTACTCTTATTTATATTTTATGAATATCAAAACTTTTCAACGAGAAAATATTCAAATATTCCATGATATTGTTTTACAAATTTTCTTTCGTAAAGTACTCCGGTTATTCTACTTTTTTTCGCCATCTAATGAATATTTTATCAATTTCATAACGATATTTTATTTATTACATCCATCGCAGAGTGATGCAATTAATTTAAAGAAAATTTCACATTAAATCACATTTAAGGAAGTTCTTTCGCGACAATCCACACAAAAAGTTTTAGCCTCGTAACCACTCTATAAATATGAACGGAACTAAAATTTTAGGTTATGTTTTTTTAACGTGACTGTCCTCTCACACTACGAAATCTCTATATGTACACACACATACTACTGGATCGTTTCCAAGGCATTGTGCTTATATCCCCTCCACTAAAAATAATCGCTCAAATATGTTTTTTTTTTGTTTTTTATCAAAACTACGTGGTAAATAATTTCAATTTTTTTTTAAGTTACTCCGAATATATTATTCTAACAAATATTAGTTTTTCATCAAGATGGTGAAAGTCCTTCAATGAAAAAAAATAAAATAATGATCATATCCCCACTCTTTCCCTATCTACCATATGTTAAAAATGTCATTTTTAATTTTTATTATTTCATGTTTGGTGTGGTAAATCGTCTTCAAATTTTAACAGTATGTGTATTATGCTTTTAATGACTTATATTCCAAGTTTCAAACACTTCTTGAATTTTTGCATTTGTGAAAGAACTACCTTAAATAGAAATTGCAAGGAAAAATGCAATCGAAAGGTTTCTTTAAGCAACTATAAAGGCAAATGTGGTATTATGGGCTACCACTTTTTCACTATATGTTAAATACCTTTATTATGATTGAAATTTTCTGAAAACTTAAATAAATAAATTATATGATTAAGCGAATTTAACTTTTAAGGACATCATAGATATTAGAGAAATATTTTTACATTGCATATCAGAGAGGTTCGTCCCCTTAGGAATCGAACCCAAGCGCTAACTAAGCTTGCCGGGCCAGTAGCCAAACCCTTAAGACAAATCTCTCTCTGACATGCAACATATATAAGTATTATAGCTAAAGATTTTTCACTCCCTTCAACTCATAGGGAATAGTGAAAATTCCTGCTAAACTGAAAAAAGTTTTCAGTGAGGGACCCATGGATTTTACAGTGAAAACAAAGATTTAAGTATCTACTGTCCCGGCAAGCTTATAGTTAGCGCTTTGGTTCGATTCCTAAGGGACGAACCTCTCTGATATGCAATGTAAAAATATTTCTCTAATATCTATGATGTCCTTAAAAGTTAAATTCACTTAATAATATTATATACTGGGTTGATTTTTGAAATAATTTCCATCTTTTTTCAAAAAACACACTCAAAAAGATACTTAAATCTTTGTTTTCACTGTAAAATTATATGATGTTTTAAATAAATAAAACATACAATTTTTACTTAAAATTATTTTCACACTATAGTAATAATATTTTTTTTTACAAAAGTTACATATTTTGAAAAAATTAAATTGTGGTTATAATATGGGCTACCCAATAAATGTCAATATACAGCAGTAAAAATATGTCTAACAAAAAAAATAATTAACTTTCTAGACAGCGCTTCTTCAGGAGGTATAACAAGATGAACTAGTCTTTGCAAAGTAGTTCGTGGTACTGAAAATTGCTTAGAAGCTTTTAAAACCCCCATTTTCTTTTCTGAAACACCTTTAATCACAGATATCATGTCATCCTGATTCCAACATTGCCTGATTTTACTTTTTCTTTCGTGGATCCAGAATTTTGCGAGGCATCTAAAACAGAAAACACACACAAGTTTTATAGAGGTTGTAATATGGGTTAGTCCGGTTGGGTAGCCAATATAACCACTAAACCGATTGCCCATATTGCAACCTTGGCCATCTTGGAAAGTGAAGAATCACGATCCGTTAAAAACTACTTATAATTATTTAATTTGTGGAGGAATCAAATGCACGATATTTATACAATACGTAGCTACCAAATTAACAACTAATTAAGCACACCAAGTAGTAATTCTAATATAGCTGTAAATCCTTACCTACCAAACTTTTAAAACAGTCAAAAACACAAACTGGTTCACAACTAACGTTCTCCATAACTGACTTCGCTAGTGCATTCTTGCTACTCTTAGACAAACTATTACCTACTAATAGTTAACGTGTTTTCCGCAACCATGCGCAGACTTGTTTGTCAGAAATTAAGGTGGTCCATATTTCAACCCTAGCCCATAATACCACCTTTACCTCTAAGTATAACACATTTCTAGACTTCAGGTACTGTCCTGATTTATCCTGTCATATTGTAATGAATTAGATACTGTTTGAAAACGATTCTACAATTACACTGTTAAAAATTTCTTATATAATTTTTTACTATAAAAGATGGGAAAACTTTTTAGTAATAGTAACCAGTATTGTAATCTTACAACATATTTTTTACTAATATATATTTAAGGGAGTTGATTCATCATATGTGTTTTCTTAGGATTTTTTTTTTGAAATTTAGACAGATTATTATTTAAATACTTCTATATCGATTGGTGGCAAAACGAAATTTATGAACAATTAGTTCCGGAGATATTAAATTCAAAAGATAGAGTTTTTCAGATTCTTATACATTGCATTATACGGAATATCGGAAAGTTTACATAAGTACATATATAATTGATAGCGTTTTTCTTTAGGAGACGGACTGGTATAAATATTCAATTGGATGTTGATGAAGGCAGTCCACGGTGGTTGTAAAAATAAGACTATAATGGTTTTATTATTTTACATTTATTTATTAAACCGACGTTTCGGAGATTTATTCTCTCCTTCTTCAGGGTAACAAAAAGTCAATGAAAGTAGTTCAAATCATAATTACTTTCAAAATGCCAAAAAAACATTATAAATTTTTTTTGGCATTGTCAAAGGAGACAGGAAGTAATTATGATTTGAACTACTTTCATTGACTTTTGTTACCCTGAAGAAGGAGAGAATAAATCTCCGAAACGTCGGTTTAACTAATAAATGTAAAATATTAAAACCATTATAGTCTTATTTTTTACAACCACCGTGGACTGCCTTCATCAACATCCAATTGCGTACATATATAATTATTTATTTATTTATTTATTTTTGGCTTTTCGGATTTTCTAGCCATAAGTCAATTTACGATACTAGTTATTTTTTTTTTAATTTGTCTCTACTCCGGGGTCAGATTTTAGCCTGATGCCTCGAGTCGGATTCGAACCCAGGTCCACTTGGTTAGCAGGCTGACACGCTACCTCTAGCCTAACCCACCCCCACATATATATAATTATAATTAAGAAACTCTTCTTACCATTGTTTTAAAAAACTAAACCAACATTAAACAATAACTAATATATTTTTTAAGAAAATTTTAATTCATAATTACAACACAGTTTCTGAGATAATAATGAATAAATATTGAAAAATGTAGGTATAATGAAAAATTTACACTAAAAACAAGCTGGCAACAATGCATTTATTTAACCTAAAAAGTGGGTTAACTTTAATAATTTTTTAACGTTTTTTCGTTTCAGCCATTGTCGCAACAACTTTCAATCGCTTATTAAGAACTTTTTGTTTTATAAATCTCTCTTTATAATGTACTTTATCTGACATTTCTATGATAATATATATACAAGTTCGAACATTGTTGCCAGATTTGTCAAACGAGCACGGGATTGGCTAATAGTGGTACATAAACAGCAAAAAGTTTTGGGCTTATTAACTATGAATCCATATTGTCTGTACTATATACTCTAGCATTAACTTTTTGCTAGTATTTTCGCGATATAACTACCTTAAGCAACTATAAGTGTAACACATTTCTAGACTTCAGATACTGTCCTGATTTATCCTGTCATATTGAAATGAATTGGATACTGTTTGAAAACGATTCTACAATTAAACTGTTAAAAAAATTTTATATAATTTTTTACTATAAAAGACGGGAAGTCCGGCCTCAAAACTTTTTAGTAATAGTAAGCAGTATTGTAATCTTACAACATATTTTTTACTATTACATATTTAATTTATCTTTGTATTATATAGAATTGGGTGCTTTCAACATTTCAAGAAGGTTTGGTCTTATATAAATCCGAATGTATAGTAGGTATTGAATCGTCAATCGATTTTTATTTCTTCGGGACAACCCCTCCACGGAAAGAAATCTTACCTTCTGATTTGTGCAACCAAACGTGATTTTTCCGCTTATATGCAGGTTTTGTTTTCGTGACATTTTCTCAATTTTCTCTCTTTGTTATTGATCGGATTTTTTTTACAATATTTTTCTATATTTTAACTGAATACTTGGAATTTCTTATAATCATTTAATAGTTATAATATTAATTTCCCTCTTATACATTTATATATAAAATCTATGTTAATAAAACTATTTTTATTTTTCTATTATTCAAGTGGGGGGTGATGATGGCTGCCTACTCGTGGTGCCCCCTGTTTTCGCTAAACAGCTGTTATCTTTGCAAAATATAGCTTGAAATTAACAAGCTATATATTTCTATGACTGAATTAAAACAGTAACATTTTAAAATTAAATATTATAATTACTAATTACTTTTATCCCAAAAACTATTTAACTGTGTATGTTAAAAGAGATGGATTAAAAATATAACAATATATTATTTTACTTTCATCTATATTCTTTTATATGATAGTACCTGGAACACCTAGCTTCGCTTTGTGTTGTTTATTTAATCAATCACTTGTTTTGTTTTGATTCAACCACATGATTCATTTTTTGTTAAATTCAATTTTTATGTACACTCCCTAATGTCGAAATATTAACTAGAATTATATTTTTAAATTGAGTCTAGATGCAATTCTTTATTTTACTATGACTAAACATGAGTTCCAAAAATTTGTTACTTAAGGTAGTTGTTTCGCAACAATACTAGCAAAAAGTTAATGCTAGAGTATATAGAACAGACAATAAGGATTCATAGTTCATAAGCCCAAAACTTTTTGCTGTTTATGTACCAATTCTAGCCAATCCCGTGCTCGTTTGACAAATTTGGCACCATTGTAAGAGATTGAATATTTTTATATTAAAATGACCGATAAAATACATTTTAATTTTTTATAAAAATCGTTTTGTTATATTTTAAAAAATGTAATCAACGCCTACGTTACACCTTATGAAAATTATAATTTTGAAAAAATTAGCGCTTGCATATTTTGCTAGTTACATAAATGCGCTGTTGCCAAATTGTTTTTAGTCTAAATTTTTTTTTATACATTTTTCATTATTTATTCCTTATTATCTCAGAAACTGTGTTGTAACTATGAATCAAAATTGTCTTAAAATATGTATTGGTTATTGTTTAATGTTGGTTTAGTTTTTTATAACAATGGTAAGAAGAGTTTCTTAATTATAATTAAATATGTATGTAAATTTTCCTAAATCCCGTATAGTGCAATGTTAAAGAGCCTGAAAAACTCGATATTTGAAATTTAATATCTCCGGAACTGTATTGTTCATAAATTTCGTTTTGGCACCAATCGATGCAGAAGTATTTAAATAATATTCTGTATAAATTTCAAAAAAACCATAAGAAAACTCATTTGGCGGAACAACTTCCTTATTTATTCCCATTTAAGGCATTGCATTTTTGCTCGTAATATTTTACATTTGAAATTTTTTAAATCTAATATTTTATGTAGGTGGTCCCGTTCTCCCCCCCCCCCGTAATTACGCGGAAGCTTATAAAAATAATTTTGAATCTGATCTATGTTTTTTTTTTTAATATTAACTATAATTATAATTATTTTCATGAGAAATGCTATTCTAAATAACGTATTTTGATCATCAGTTTGTTTAAACATCGAATGATGAGATCATTTCTTATGAGTTAGAGCCGGAGGAGTGAGGCGGGCTTGGGATATTGACCCTTATTTACCCCCCGCTATGAATTAAACCTGTCTCTTCGCTCCCTTGATATATCCATCTATCTTCCCAGCTGAATGAATGGCCTCAGAGCGACTCTTTTTATTCAGAAGACGTTCTTCTTAGCAAACACAAACAAGCCAAGCCGCAAACAGAGCGGAGGAGTCCGGCACGTTTGTCTACAAAAACCCCGTTTACAAGAGAAACCGGGAGAGTCTTTTTGCCAACTTCAAAAGTTAATCTCGATAAACAAATGAGATTAAAATATTTTATAATATTCTTGGATTAGTAGGTTGAGGGAAGGAATCGCAACTAAGAGGTGTGATGCATAAAAAGTGAACTTTTAGTCCCAGTATAAGATGTGTTCATCGACATCTTTTTACTTTATCCAATGCGAAGCATGGGTAAAGTATTGTAATCGGTCTCGCGGTAAGCGTGGCTTCAAAGGTCCTCAGGTAAAGACTACGGAACTCATGGATTCAATTAAAGTCACAAATTGTAGTATTCAATTAGGTTGAATTTTTAGCACGTGACAGTTTTTCCAAAAATTGCATGGGGTCTCGTTGAGAGTGCCAAAAAGAGCGATTTTTTCATTTAGTGCATGAGATATATATATGAATGTATGTTATCGTTTTTTTGGACCACGATTTTTTCCACACCGTTGCACCTATTGAAATGAAATTGAAAACCTACCATTCTTTTAACAAAATGAAGCGCTGATTAGTTTTTGATACATATCGGCCCACAAACATTAGTACTTTATTTCAGTACTTTTTTTAGTTTTTTCTAAATATCTTGAAAATGACTTAACCAATTTTTCTTTTTGCCATTCTTATTCCAAGTTCTAATAAGAAAATTCTTGTTGAATTTTTCTACAAATTTATAAATTTGGAAAAGATTTTCAGTTCAAAAAAGTACAAACGACAAACGAATACCCTACCAAAACTATTATAATGATATGTGCCTAGCGGGCACGGGCTAAGGGCTTTTATTTACATAAAGTCTTAAATATCAAGGTGAGCAATTTAGAAAAAGAGCTTCTTAAAATTTAAATTAAAATTTCATTTTACTTATTAAGTTTAAAATTATTACGAAAAATTAACATTTAACAAAACTTGGAACACTACACATTTTGGAGATGTAAGACAATTTTTTTCCTCAGTAAATTATTTGAGCTAAAAGCTAAAATATGCAACGTTTGTACAGCTTATTAATTCAAGTTTTTTTTTTAAATTCTAGCTAATTAACTGGTACATTTTTAGTTTTTTTGTATATGGTATCTTGAAAACGGCTGAACCAATTTGGATAAAATTTAAGATTCTATTCAAGTACATTGAGGACCCTAAAAAAAGATAATTAATTATATTTTTAAAGTACTTTACTCTATAGCAATCAAGTACATTTTTTAATATTTTTAATTTGGTAGATTTAATTGGTATAGTTCATTGAGCTTTTTTTAGTAGGAATAGATAGGCTTCTCTGTAAACTATTCAATTTGATAGAAGATTTGCAGTTTATTTGTTTTGGAAATACAAGGGTTTTGACACCAGAACGAACTTTCTACTTTCTGTTTTTAAGAAATCAGTGTGGTATCTAAATATAATTGAAAAGTTTTTGTTTTGCCGAGTGTAGGCAGAGTTGTTGATTCACAAAGAGAAACAAGAAAAGGGATGCATATGTTGCATATGTTTTGGCTCTAACCAACTCACTCGACTCCCTGGCTCACCGAAGAACCGTTTCTGCCCTTTCCCTGTACTACAGATACTATCACGGTGTCTGTTCAGTCGAGCTGAAATCAATTATCCCCCCTAAAGCCCTCTTTACGAGAAACACGCAGTTTTCGAACGCTCAGCACCCCTTCGCTGTCAAATTGGATAAAAGTCGAACAAGCGCTTTCGCCAACTCTTTTATCCCTATGATCTCCAGAGACTGGAACTCGCTCCCTGCCACCATCTTTCCAGCGACTTATAACCTTCAGCTATTTAAGACCCGTATCCACAGATACCTTCGACCCCCGCCCAGCCCATAAAATTCTTTCTTCTTCCTTTTCACGATGGAGGGGCCAACCCAGGCCTTTATAGGGTTGCACCTTTTGGTGTAACTCCTTCTCTCATCATTTTCTTAAAAAAAATATATAAGTGTGAACCTAAAAATGATTTTAGTTCTAACTGGCTACCAGCTAAGAAACATCAAAAAAAAATTTCAATATCCATACGGTATTGACTCCATGAAAAACAATATTTATATATTAAAAAAGACTGATGATGAAGACCAAGTCTTCGAAACTATAGTCTCAAACAAATAAATAATATATATATATATATATGTATATTAGCATTTAAATGAAAAGCGAAAGTTAAAACTTTTATACGGTCACTGCCCTATTTTGGTGCACTTGGGACCAGACTCGTTTTGCTAGTGAACCAAGAGTTGAAAAAAAGATACAGGACCGAGTCGTGTATGATCCGACATCTTCGGTTAAGCCCGCAAATGCCTTCTCCATTTAGGCGATGGATCCTCCGACCAGCAGTGACCGGATAAAGGTTTTAGCTTTCGCTTTTCATTTAAATGTTAACATATAAACATTTTAAATAAAATTTATTATTGAAAAACTGAACAAAATTCATCTGTTTCGATTCCCCAAAGAATCAGACAGATGAGAATTGTAGTAAATTTATATATGTATATATATACAGATATATCATTTCGATATATATGTGTGTATGTTTATTTGCATCAAGCAGAGGACAACCTCTTTGTTTCTCTTTGGGTATCTAAATAAATTCAGAGACTCGTCCTTACAAGAATTCGTGTTATTAATTGATAATTGCTCATTAGTTATATTTGTTTTGATATTTTGATTTAAATTAATTTTCATGTGCTATATATATTTTCGATAATTGTTTTTGTCTCAGGGTCGAAGGTATTAAAGAATAAGTAGACGAGGAAGTGGAAGGAGGTCGGCGGTGAAATTGACGAGTGGGCTTTGGGGTGGGTGTGGAGAAAGTACGTGTATGTCTATATAGCAAGTAAGCGGCCAAACGCCCAGCCCTAATATATTCCAATGTATTCAAATACACCCGTAAGACCAACTCCTAAACCCTCTACAGCCTCTTGCGGTGCCCGATAAGAGGCCGCCTAATGTTCAAACTATTTATCAAACCTGTATTTGAAAAAGGGAAAAAATTCTTCGACGCACAAAATGTTACATCTATTTTATTTAACTCCAACTTTTATGGAATGACACATTTTGATAATCAAATCCGCTGATAACTTTTATTCAATTTTTTTAAATCCTCTCCCATTTCCAATTATATTAATCCTTTATAGAATTGGTATTTATGTAATATGATGGAATTTTAAAATTATGATACAAAAATTATAAAGTATTACTTTCAAATTCATAATTAATAATATCACATTATCTTAACTCTCTAAAATAATTATTTTTACATTTGATTTCACTGATCGACCAAAATTAAACAAAAATTTGTATCCGTAAACCTAACAATGGATTCCAGTAGAGTTTTATACGATGATGAAAATCGGGAAATTGCATGATAATCAGCTTATAAAACTACTGGAATCCATTGATAGGTTTACGAGGTAAAATTTTTGTTTAATTTTTGTTGAGAAGTGTTATCATGAAATTTTCTGATATTTTACAACAGAATCATCTATCTGGATGGAACCAGTGAGTTTTATAAGCTGATTATCATGCAATTTCCCGATTTTTCACAACACTTCAGAGTTTTGAGATATTATCAGTCAAAATGACGAAAAAGGCCATTTTTGACCAATTTTCGAGTCCCTTTATTATTTTAATAAATTACAATAGAAAACAGATTTTTAATCAGTTGCAATTAGAACTCGAGTTATGAACTAAAAAACTAAAACTATGTTTTTATTAAGGATATTAAACATATATAAAAACATAAAGTCTTAGTTTTTTAGCTATAACTCGAGTTCTAATTGAGCTACAAACAAGTGGTATTATGAAATTAAAGAGAAGCTGTTTTCTATTACGTCAACAAAATATTTTAATTTCAAATATTGCTTTTTAATATTTAATGGGACTCGAAAATTAGGTCAAAATGACCTTTTTCGTCATTTTTGATAATATTCAAAACTCTGAAGTGTTGTAAAAAATCGGGAAATTGCATGATAATCAGCGTATAAAACTCTACTGGAATCCATTGTTAGGTTTACGGATATAATTTTTGTTGAGCAGTGTTTTATCTAGATAATTAATGATGATTTATAATATAGGCATAAATGAACTATTTAAGTTTATTATTAATTATACTTAAAAGGGCGACTCGAACGTAAATAAGTTTTTATATTTTTGTAATTTAATAAATATGCGGGCGAGCGATTCTTTCATTTGAATCTAATCGAAGAAAACCACTAAAAAAGGCGCAGATAGAATGACCTCTCTTCTTTAGGACTAAGGTATTGCAAGATTGCCAAATACAAGTCCAGACCTGTTTCAGACTAGTAGAGATTAATTTCTTAATCTCTATTATTCTAGGAACCGCCTTTTGACTTTTGAACTTGGACTAAAACGATACTCTTTATTAGAAAAAGAGAGAGAATATTCATTGACTTCACTAGAATTCAGATAAAAATATAAAAAAGTTATTAATTTGCTGCGGCTCTAAAAGGCTAGCGTAGATGTTGAATATATATTCTAGGGAAGAAAATATTAAATCGAAATAAATATCAGATTGATTAATTTGAACCAAGAATATGTTAAAGAAAGATTAATGATGTTTTGTCTTATAGTGAAATTGTTTTTGAGATAGAATGATAAAATGAGGTATTTCTAGCTTTTATTTAATGATAAATTTGTTTGTAATTAATTTATTTATAAGGTTTTTCTAATTTTCCTGGCTTTATCACTCTAGCCACTGAGGAAGTCAAAATAAATTGACGAAACGTCTGACTCATTTAATAAAAAACTCTGTGTTTTTAATTTTTTCCAATTTTCTACTATTCCTGTTACAAATTTATTATGGATACTAATGATGCAATATAAATATCAGATTTACATATTTATCAATTTTCTTCACTAAAGAGGTATATAAAGTCACTTGTGTGGAAAAAGGTGTAGTTTCACTTTTATAGATAAAGGAATTTTTTATCTTGTGTTGTTATTTACTTTTAATAGAATAAACAATTTCAACAACAATTCGTCGTCATCATCAGTCTAAAATACAAACAAAATAAATTGCCAATTACAATCTGACCATGAGTAATCAATTTGTTAACAATGTCAAAAAAGTGAAATTGATTACTCATGGTCAGATTGTAATTGGCAATTTATTTTGTTTGTATTTTAGACTGATGCTTGCGACGAATGATTGCCGAAATTGTTTCTTTCTATTAAAAGTAAATAACAACACAAGATAAAAAAAAATATTTATAAAAAATTCCTTTATCTATAAAAGTGGAATCTTTAAACATTTTGTCCACACAAGTGACTCTGCAAACCTCATCTTTAGTGAAGAAAATTTATAAATTGAGTCTAATCAGTACCTCTCATAAAAAATAGATATTTATCATTCAAAATTATTAATTCGCTGAAACTGCAATTAGCGTACCGAGAGTCTTGAAAAAGTTTCATTTTTTTCCTCCAATTTATTTTAAAATCATCAATTGTACGACTTTTTGCTTTTGTTATTATATTTATTTATTTATTCATTTTTTCAACTGCTAAAAGCCTCAATTTACAAAATTATAAAATTATACACCAATAATACTCATTATATACATCAACATGTAGAGTCACTTGTCTGGAAAAAGGTGTAAGATTCCACTTTTATAAGATAAAGGAATTTTTTATCTTGTGTTGTTATTTACTTTTAATAGAAAGAACAATTTCAAGAACCATTCATCGCCATCATCAGTCTAAAATACAAACAAAATTAATTTCCAATTACAATCTGACCATGAGTAATCAATTTGTTAACATAATGAATGTCAAAAAGTGAAATTGATTACACACGGTCAGATTGTAATTGGCAATTTATTTTGTTTGTATTTTAGACTGATGATGGCGACGAATGATTGCTGAAATTGTTTCTTTCTATTAAAACTAAATAACAACACAAGATAAAAAAATATTTATAAAAAATTCCTTTATCTATAAAAGTGGAATCTTTCACATTTTGTCCACACAAGGGACTCTGCAAACCTCATCTTTAGTGAAGAAAATTTATAAATTGAGTCTAATCAGTACCTCTCATAAAAAATAGATATTTATCATTCGAAATTATTAATTCGCTGAAACTGCAATTAGCGTACCGAGAGTCTTGAAAAAGTTTCATTTTTCCTCCAATTTATTTTTAAAATCATCAATTGTACGACTTTTTGCTTTTGTTATTATATTTATTTATTCATTCATTTTTTCAACTGCTAAAAGCCTCAATTTACAAAATTATAAAATTATACACCAATAATACTCATTACGTACATCAACATCATATATTACATAATTATACATCAGCATTAAATTAATTATTTATAAATAAGTGTGAGCTTCTTGAATAAAGCCGCTACCTTATTAATTTCCAAAAAAGATTCCTGATAGGGTTAACTAATTGTTGTGCTAACTCATTGAAACAATGAGAGAGTCTCAAAGACAGGATTTCTTTCAGAATGTCTAATAGTAGGCATCTATGGATAGAATGGCATTATAATTTTTAATACATATTTAGGGGCTACATACAGGAAAAGAGACCAGTAAGCTCACTACATTTCACTTGATCCGACATAATTTTATACACAAATATACAATTTCTAAATATTTATTTCAAACAGAAGAAAAGTCTATTATTTTTATTATAAATTAATGTATTATTATAGTACGTATATAAATGCTGGAACATGTATTTTTATTTTGGTGATTTCAGTTGAAATATCATCGCACTTTATATAAGGGCAATCAAGTGTAATTTGTCGGAAATTCTCTTGTGGATGATGGCCTATAAAAAAGAATATGTCGATCCTCTAATATAAAGTCTCGGTGAATTAAAACGCAGGAGATTCTGGACAAACTACACCTTTTCATGTGGATGATGGATAAGAGCGTGGCAAATGGCCAGGAAGGACTGGAGACAGGGCCCCGGGGGTCGATTCCAGAGCTCGTTACTGCCAAGATTGTCCAGCAAGCGTCAGCGGCCATGTTGGAAGTGTCACCCTCCCGGCCCGCGCCCCTTTGTCCACGCCGCCCCTCGCCAGGGACTCAACCCTTGGTACATTATGCAAATGAATAGCACAGGTATAGTCCGGCTCTTGCGGGCTGTCGCTTATCAGCAAGGCTCGGCCCGAGTCCTTTTGCGAACTGCTGCCTGCGCTCCCTGGACATTCACAATGTACAAAATCAATAAAACTGCTGGCCAATTAAACGGGCTGGGAAGCTCTGCTAAACCCGACCAATCGGCCTACCGTCCGCTACATGCTACATGCTACATGGTACATGGACCCTACAAAAACGGGTGGCCAGCCACCTTGCGCCGCTCTCACTCCCGCTCCTTCCTTATTTTCTCTTTCCTCCAGTTTATCATCACAATCTCGATTCTTCAAATCAAAAACACTAATTGCTCTTTACTATTGATTCCTTCCTTATAAGGATTGTATACAAATACGTTTATTACTTTTAGTACCGTGATGTATGTTAGTAGCGAGGCTCGGTAATTTTTTCTTCAGTTAAAAGCGATATATTAATATTATTTTTAACCGACTTCAAAAAAGGAGGTTCTCTATTCAACTGAATTTTTTTTCTGTCATATGTTACCTCATATCTCCGCCAATTGTGAACCTACTTTGATTATTTTTTGCATTGGGTTCAGTCTAGTTTGCGATTGGTCCCGTTTTTTTCATTGGTATTGGACCTTTTTTGATATGTTTGTTTAGACATAACTTCTTTGTTTATCGAACCGATTTTAATGATTCTTTTTTTATTGGAAAGAGGGTACCTTAGGGGTGGTACCATATTAATTTGGTCAAGTTCTGAAGATATGATCAATGACTAAATAACGTAAATCTCAATTCTTATGACCAAATAATCGAAATTATAATAAATAAAATCTTTTATAAAAAAAATCTTAAAACATTCATTTAAAACCCGCAAACGTTTCGAGAGAATTTCTATATTTATGAATTGAATTTTATTATCATTTTCTGATTCATTCGCCCGACGCTTTCTCTTATGAGATGCATGCAAGGTATTATATTAGGTCACTATTTATAACATCACTAAAAAGAGAAAAATAAAAATAATTTTAGAAAAAAAATAAAACCGACTTCAAAAAATTAAATGCAACAAATAAAATAATAATAACTCAAAAATCAAATAAAATAGACTAAAAGGTATAAAATAATTATCTAATTTAGTTACAACTAAACGACGAAATATTAACATGAAATTACTTTTTGAAGTCGGTGCCAAACATATACATTTTATGAATCGCACTCGACGGATCTTACTTAGTATGTTTGGCGGGTACGCTTGCTTATAGGTATAATTTGTTTGGCACCGACTTCAAAAAGTAATTTCATGTTAATATTTCGTCGTTTAGTTGTAACTAAATAAGATAATAATTATTTTATACCTTTTAGCGTATTTTATTTTATTTTTAAGTTATTATTATTTTATTTGTTGCATTTAATTTTTTTGAAGTCGGTTTTATATTTTTATAAAAATTAATTTTCATTCAAATTCAGGTAAAAAGATCGATTTTTATTCGAAGCTCAAAATAAAATAAAATTTAATTTATTTTTGCCAACGTTTACCTCGTTCTGGACATCATCAAACCATATCACTGGGCACAAAGTTTTGAATGTAATTGCAATTAAAAATATTATATTAATATTTGGTACACAGAGATTCGTTCGTTGACCCTTTTAAATCCTGAAGAAGAAGAACGATCCTTTGAATCGTCGGATTTTTTAAGAGAATGAAATTGATATTCTAATAAATTATTAATTAGAAAATAGAATAATATCTTTAATTAATTAAATTGGCAAATTCTTATATATAATAATATTGATTTGTTGGATTTAAAATTAAAACCCCAATTAATTATTAAAGATGGAAGAGAATGTAATTACACATTTTTATCAAGACAACCACCTGTGAATAATTATTTCAATTAAAAAAAAAGCCATAAAAAATAACTTACCCGAAGATGAGAACCTGACAGATCGAATTGTCAACCTAAAAACCTCCTAACCCGTGAATTTCATCCAAATCAGTTAAAGCCGTTTTCTAGAACCAGATTCTATCTATATATATATATATATATATACAAGAATTCCTCGTTTAATATAATAAGATTTAAATTCACTTTAGTTTATGTCAGAAACCTTTTTTGATCGGTGGGCCATTTAAAAAAAAATATTTCATCGGGCCGCACAGTCAGATGTTTTGTAATGTAGTATGTAGCTTAAATACGATTTTTATTTAATTTAATATAAATATTATTAAAAATCAATATAAAGAAAAAAATAGTTTCAATTTTATTTAATAATAAAAAAAAGTTTTTGCTTTTATTTTACTTTAAACCATCTATATTGAAGAGAAGGGAAACTATACTACCATTTCTTTATGAAGATTCAATGTAGGTACATATATGTACGCCTATTGCTAACAACCTGGGAAATTACTAAACGACGCTTTTGTATTCACTTAAAGTAACTATACCAAGAGACCTTATGTTAAATCCTTTAATTTATTCAACATATGTTAGGAGTTTTTAAACTTATGTAGTCCGAGGACCCCCTCTTAAACAACATTTTTTTACTGACTCCATCCCAACCCTAGGCATTTTTTGAGACTTAATTTAATAATCTCATAGGCACTATGTTATAATAAATATTGGAAAAAAAATTTCTTACAAAAATACAAATATTAATGTAAATATTAAATAATTTTTAAGCAATATGATATAAAAATGTTTAGAGTTAATTTAATCTAGCCATTAAAATATTGACAGTGCTTAGACACGAAGTGGAATTATTTGCCGCCTGTTATATAGGCAACCACACACTCTGCAAAGCTGTATAGTCTGTTCTCATCAAAACTGAAATAGATTCGGCCATTGGGTTAAAGCTATCGGTTCTTTAAACTCTAATAGTTATAACTTCAAAATATATTATTATATTATTATTAATTGAATTATTAATTAAAATAATTTATTTTTTAGATATTATGTATTAGCTAATTGTCTAATACAGGGGTCCCCAAACTTTTTAAGAGATAGGGCCACATGGGAACATTGAAAACTATGGACGGGTCGGATATAATCATATTAAACGAAAATTATATTAAAAATACGCTGTTATATGGCATTAATATTTAATATATAGTGAAAATTTAGTGAATTAATTCTGTAGTAGCCGCAGCCCGGATGGAAAAGTTTCAAGGGCCGTATTTCGTCCGCGAGCCCTAGATTGGGCAAAAAAGTGAGAAGATAATTTTTAATTATAGTATAGCAGTTGGTCAAATAGTTCAGCCATATTAACTAAAAATTTAATAAATTCATTCATCATTAATGAGTAGAAAATAAATTTTGAAAAATTAAAATAATTTTTTATGATCTATTTATATTTTTATATTCACTTATATTATAGATATATGTACCATATATATATGAAAATTTAATAATTAAAATTTCATTGCTGTTTTTAACTATTTAATTCACTCGAAATGATAGATTCATCCTTTAACGGACCTTTTTCTTCATAAGTAAAATAAATAAATTATCACTTAATTATTAATCCAGAACCGACCAGGCTCGAAAAATTTTCTTACCTATTTTATTTAAAACAAAAATTACATAATGTATGCAAGTTCCAGAGTGTCATACTCAGGGGAGATCCCAGGGACCTTGCCACCCTCGAAATAATAATCTAGTTTACACTATATATAAATGTAAATCCACGAAAATCTAATATAAAAATTTTAATTTTAAGAATTCTGATTTTTACATGCTTTATATTAACTTAACTTGTATCTATCTATCGATCAATGTGACTTTGTTCTGTTAAATCCCGCAAACATTTCTCTATAAAAATAAATTTTAATTAAAAAAAACTAAAAAATATGCTTCTAAAAAGTACAAAAATATTTAAAAAAACTAAAAAACATGCTTCTAAAAAGTACAAAATAATGTAATACTTAATCAAAAAGCGTGTGGCACTTTGTCGAAATTAATTAAAAGTTTCTGCCCCCCACACTTTTTGATTAAGTATTACATTATTTGTACTTTTTAGAAGCATGTTTTTTAGTTTTTTTAAATATTTTCAAACAAATATTATGGTCTGACATAAAAAATTTCTAGGCCCATGTCTGGTAACTATTCATATTGGTACAGAAATCCTAAGTTAATTTTATAAATAAAATAATCAAAGGAGAAAAAATAGTTTAGATAGTACAAAAAAGTCATTACTCGAGTTGGACATATTTTTAATTCATAATATCATTTTTAAAGATGTTTTTACATAATGCGTTAGGATTATGTTGAAGCTACAATAAACAATAAGAGCAATGACTAAAGTAGCAACAAAAGGGGTTGCATAATTTGTCTCTCTTCATTGAGCTGTTTACATTGGACTTGTGAAATAGGATACGAGCCGCGTCATAATTCCTATTAAATTCAAAGAAAAATTTATTTATAAAAAAAAATAAAACCGACTTCATAAAAATTAAATGCAACAAATAAAATAATAATAACTCAAAAATCAAATAAAATACACTAAAAGGTATAAAATAATTATCTAATTTAGTTACAACTAAACGACGAAATATTAACATGAAATTACTTTTAGAAGTCGGTGCCAAAAATATACATTTTACGAATCGAACTCAACGGATCTTACTTACTACTTTTGGCAGGCAATGAAGACAACATCGAGTAAAGTCGCTTATATAGTTGCGCGGACTTCCAAAAGTGATTTCGGTAAATATTTAGTCGTTTAGTTGTAACTAAATTGGATAATTATTTTATAGCTTATAGTGTATTTTATTTTATTTTTGAGTTCTTATTATTTTATTTGTTGCATTTAATTTTTTGAAGTAGGTTTTATTTTTTTTATTAAAATTATTTTTATATTTTCTCTTTTTAGTGATGTTATTAATAGTGACTTAAGATAATATTTTGTATGCATCTCGTAAGAGAAAGCGTCGGGCGAATGAATCAGTAAATGATAATAAAATTCAGTTCATATATATATAGAAATTCTCTCGAAACGTTTGCGGGTTTTAAATGAATTGTTTTTTATAAAAGTTTTTATTTATTATAATTTCGATTATTTGCTCATAAGAATAATTGTAGATTTACGTTATTTTATAATTGATCATATCATCAGAACTTGACCAAATTAATATGGGACCACCCCTAAGGTACCTCATTTACAATAAAAAAAAATCATCAAAATCGGTCCACTTGGCAAAAAGTTCTCGCTGGAAATACATAAAATAAATAAATAAATAAATAGTTAGAAATCTTGACTACCTTGGAGCTATACTGATCCAAACGCAGAAAGAATCATTAAAATCGGTTCATAAACAAAGAAGTTATGCCTGAACAAACATAACAAAAAGGTCCAATGCCAATGAAATTTATATGGTACCAATCGGAAACTATACTGAACCCAATGCTAAAAAAATCAACAAAATCGGTTCACAATTGGTGAAGAAATCAAGTAACATAGACACAATAAAAAAAAAAAAAAAAAAATCACTCGAATTGATAACCTCTTCCTTTTTTGAATTCGTTTAAAAATGAGTGATTCTGAAAAATAAACTTTTTAATAAGGGAAAGTTTCATCTTCCTTATGAAAAATTACAGCTAGATAAATAATTGCTAAATCTTAGTGTTAGTAATAAACTAATAAGTAACTCCAAAATTATTATAGCTAAAAATCTGTAAAAATTCTGAACAATAGCTAGTCTTATGAGGATAAAGTCTACAGAAATTAAAATTTTTTGAACCATAACTTTGGCCGGAATAAAAAATTGATCTTTTAATGCCAAAAACCCCATGTGGGAAACTTCTTGCATCGCTGTTCGGTAAAGGTTAAAATTCAAATAGAGACTTGGAAACTTGGGGGATATTTTTTTTATTCATTTCAAACCATATGTGCTTCTGGGAGTATAAAAATATCCAAAATAAGAGCCTTCTTAATAAATAAGATTTAATTTTCTCAGCTAGATTAGTATCGTAGCTCTTATCTTTTATCCTAGCTCGAACTAAAACACTCAAACGTTTTTATAATTTATGCTTAATGAATTATTCTCGCTGAACAAAAACAATGAATTTTCTTCAAGTGATGGATTATATTTAAATGCTTTAAGTTATTCAGATTACGGTGCCAATTCAATTAGTGGCAGGCCATTTTAGTGAAGAAAATGCAATCAATTTAATTGCTAGAGCTGTTGTCTTATTATCGCTTGACGAAGCATAATAATTCAGCTAGGGCAATTTCCCTATTGCGGAAGAGAGAGGTGTGATCTGTTTCCTTTAAACAGCATATCTTGAAGATATTCCGTTGAGTATATATTTATATGATGAATAAATGTTTGTAAGTTTGAATGTGTTTGTACATCTGTGAAAACCCCACTGCTTTTACTTTACCTACTTGCAACTGACAGCTTGCCAAATGATACAACTTTTTCTTTTACTTCAAGTTTTCTTCCCCTCATAACATATATTATTATTATTATTATTATTTTTTTTTTGAAATTTACTGGACATATAAATAATAGAAAATTACTAAAATATGCAAATTAAAATATTGTAAACATAATAAAGAGGAAATTAGACAAAATAAATTATTTAAAATACTTAAAAATAAAATATTATTAATTAAGTTCGCAGGTACTTGGACAGGTTTTTAAGGTGTAAATCAAAAAATTGTAATTGATTTTTGCGACGTTTCGCCAGCTTTATTCTGGCTTCATCAGGCTTCTAAAAAATACACAAAAAACAGAGTTACAGAGAAATCAACAAGTCACATCCTTTCTTTTTTCTATGATTAAATTAACAAACAATATTACATCTTACATACGTCAATGAACATTATTAACATTAATATACAACAAATCTGCACACATTTGGGAATAAAATCAATTTTAATTATTTTTCTCCTTTCTGTTTAGAACAATGATCAATTTATATAAAAAAGAATGATTCCTATGACAAGACTAATTATATTACTTTACTTAAATAAACCTGTCCAAGTACCTGCGAACTTACTTAATTAATTAAATAATATGGACGCTATGGACTTTAATAATAAAATATTATTTATTAAAAGTCTAGATTATTAATTAATCAATTATTTAACCTAAATTCGGAGTGGGTGTTCATACTTGAGAACGGTCGCAAGAATAAGTCGATCGAAACGTCGTAATTTTATTGTATTATTTATTCGTGTTCAATAAATAATTATAATTAATTATGGATGATTTCACTAAAAATTCAAATTTTAATTAATCAATATTTAAATATTATTTTACATAGGGTACTTTTTAAATATTCCTATTGGATTATATTGTTTTTATATGGTCTTTTTATTTTTATTATAAAAATAGAGATGCATTTTTTTAAGCACCCTATAGTAGAATAGCGCATTCTTTAGTTCGTATGGGTAATCAGAAACTGTGCATGCGCAGCTGCACCCTGGTGCTGAAAGGATGAACTCTTTGGGGTTGCCACCCCTTCTCTAGTCAATATCAACCCCCTTCGCGCCTTTCACTTTCTTCACCACCGCCAAATTTAAAACTAAAATTAATTAGCTATAGTGAAATAATTTTATATCATTATCCGGGGTGGTTAAAATTTCTTTTTTCCTTAAACTAAAAAAAAAAAAACACTTTTGATTTGTAGGTATTAGATTTCACTGTATTTATATTTAATATACAGGGTGGTGACTTGGTCGACGCAGCAAAGCGATTACAATGTTAATTTTTGAATGTGCATTTATTTGCTCCCCTAATTATTTTAGAGTTAAAGTTCTTATAGGTTTTTTTGTAGAGAAAAAATACTGAATCCGAACATATTTTTGTTTTCAAATTTTGAAATTTCAGAACCGTAATAATCAACATTATAAACAATTGTATTTATACAAAAATCACTGAGGCCATGGAATTATTAAAACAAACAAGCCATTTTTCATTTGTTGTGTGACGTTTGTTATATTTGAACTTTTTAAAATCAGTTCTTATTAGAATTTATTGATTACCATAATGAGAAACTCGTTAAATTTGAATGGGCTGAGTTTTGTATTCGTCATTGATAAATAAAAATAGTAGATTCACGTAGATGAAGTTTAGAACGACAGAATTTTGTAAAAATTTTTACAGAATTGACAACAATAAAAGTTTTTGAATTTAAATTTTTTAAATAAATATCTACATTTTTAAAATTGTTTTTTTGGACTTTTAAATTATGAATTAGACAAAATCTGATGTAATTATCTTTTAGAATATTAATTCTGCTCAGTTTTTGTATTCTAATTATGCTTTAAAATAATCACTAAAGACATCACTATTAAACGTCAAATAGAAACAACAAATGAAAATGCCTTGTTTGTTTTAATAATTCCATGGCCTCAGTGATTTTTGTAAAAATACAATTATTTATAATGTTGATTATTACGGTTCTGAAATTTCAAAATTTGAAAACAAAAATATGTTCGGATTCAGTATTTTTTCTCTACAAAAAACCTATAAGAACTTTAACTCTAAAATAATTAGGGGAGCAAATAAATGCACATTCAAAAATTAACATTGTAATCGCTATGCTGCGTCGGCCAAGTCACCACCCTATATATATAAATTATTCATAAAGTTAAAAGAATTTAGATATCATGTACATTCATACTCGTAGTAAAAGAAATAAGTTAATTCTACGTGAGTACAAAACTTTTAGTGAAATATCTGATTATAATCAACATAAGTTCCGTAGTAGAGTTCAATTTTTTTTTTTTTATATTTTGTAAAATCTCTTCTGTGAGGATGAACATTAAAATTTAAAAAACTAAAAAACTACGCTTCTAAAAAGTACAAAATAATGTAACACTTAATCAAAAAGTGTGAGCCGCAGAAACATGTACTTTTAATTAATTTCGACAAAGTACCCCACGCTTTTTGATTATGGTAAATATTACATTATTTTGTACTTTTTTGGCTTTTCGGCCTTTCTAGTCAATAAGCCAATTTACGAAACTATTTATATTTATATATTTTTTTTTAATTTGTCTCTACTCCGGGGTCAGATTTTAGCCGGATATTTTGTACTTTTTAGAAGTGTCTTTTTTAGTTTTTTTAAAATATAATTTTATTTTTTTTTACTTTTTAGTCTTAATTATTTTTATAGAGAAAAGTTTGCGGAATTTAACAGAATGAAATGTTTTTATTTTTATTATTTTAAAATAATTCCATTTAAATGGAGTAAGTAAACAATTATTTTTATAGAGAAAATGTTTGCGGAATTTAACAGAACAAAAGTCACATTGATACATAAATAAATACATTCATACATACATACATACAGGTGAAGCTAATATAAAGCGTGTAATAAAAGTCAACCCATTTATTTCAGGTCTTCCTTTTGTGTTTTTGCTCACCATATCTAGAGAAAAGTTTCTTTAAATTCTACATAATGTATTATAAAATTAAATTAGGTTGGAGATGGTGTATTATAATAAATTTTTAATAGGCCACTCTAAAATCTCCTTAAATAAATACACACATATTAGCATTAAGCCTTATGGGAATATAAAATATAATCAAAATTTTACTTAATATTAGTATAATTTTTTTTTTAATGCAATCGAATGCAAGAAGGGGTGCACCAGTATAGATGAAGCCCCTATGGATCTCGAAAGACCCTTGCATTACCGAAGAGAAGGGAAAGTCGATTAAGTGAGAGGGTGTAGACGTAGGTGTCTATGCACTCGGGTTTTGAAGGTTTGAAGATTATAAGTGCTGGGAGAGAGTTCTAGTTCCTTGAAGTCATGGGGATATATGTGTTGGCGAATGAAGTGGTCCGGCACTTTTCTAATTTGACCGCGAAAGAGTGTTGGGAGTCGGCAAAACGCGTGCTACCTGTAAAGCATGCTTTGGGGGGAATTATTGATTTTATCTCATCAGAGCACCTGCCGTGATAGTATCTATAGAAAAGGGAAAGGGCAAGAGACACTTCTTCGATAAGCTAGCGAGTCGAGGGAGTCGGTGAGGGTAGAATCGTCAATTAGCCTGACGGCTCGTTTCTGAATTGCATCCAGGGTAGCAAGGGAATATTTAGAGGCTCCTCTCCATAGATGAGAGCCGTATTCGAGACAGGGCCTTATTTGGGCCTTGTAGATGGTGAGAAGATGTGGGGGCTTGTAAAATCGCTTGGTCCTGAATAAGAAGCCAATCTTCCTTGCTACATATTTCGCCACAGAGGAGATGTGTTCATTCCAAGACAGGTCAGATGCGACAGAGACGCCCAACATGGATAGGCTGTCACACATTTTCAGGGTATTCGAATCGAAGTGAATATCAGGGAAATTTTTATTTTCGCACCTAGAAATTAGACAACATTGAGTCTTGTTTGCATTAAAGTTAACTACATTTTGAGAGCCCCATTTATTCAGTTTGTCTAGGTCGAGAGTGCTTGAGGAGGCAACATTGATTTTGATTATTTGAAACTTTCATACAAAGATGTTGAAAAGTTGTTTGGTTCCCTATTAAATTCTTTCTAGAATATTTTGGTGGTGAATTTTCAAATAATTTTGAAAACTATAATTTAAATTAAAAGTACCTATTTATTTATTATTGAATTGATCACTCATGTATCGAAGGTGAAACCGAGAGTTGCCACCTTAGAAAAATATTGTAGGGGTGCCTACAGGAGGGGGGGGGATTAAGACGCAGAGTGGTGGGTTGGAAATTGTTGCATTTTAATATTATACCTACTCTATAAATAAAAGCGGTCAAGTCCTATAACTTCAAAGGTAATAAAAGCTCTTCTATTTATTTAGAATTGAATAAAATAAGGGGAGGAGGGGTAACTTTTCATGAAACTGGGGGGGGGGGTCATGAAGTTATAGCACCCCTGCATAATGTAATTCTTTAAAAGAATGACCGGCTTAAGCTTTTTTGGAGCCCAGGGCAGATTCCAAAATTTTGGCGCCCTCTCTCAAATAAAAATAAATATTGATTCTTTTTTATCTTTCTTTTCGTTTTTTGCTTTTGTTCAGATATTTGTTTGTGAAAGTTGTAATATATAAAATAATTATGAAAAGTTGTGTTTGTATTAACTGAAGATGGGTTCGACTATAGGCCCGAAACATATATTGTAACGATTTAACGGTGACGCGTGCATATGAGTTTATTTCGTCCCCAAGGGAAAAGGTAAGAAATTTTACAAAGGGTTGAGTAACGCTAGCCCAGGGGGACCAACCTCGTAGGCACTGGCGTAATGCTAGATACTAGAACAAGAAATAAGAAAAGCATGTGGGCTGCAGAAAATTAGGGGTAGGGGCTTGTATCATTATAGTATATTAAATATAATACATTTTTAAAAAATTAAGAAGATTTTCCCTCTCTTTTAATAATACAAGATTGAAAAGTAGAATATGGAAGTTATATTAATAATTTAAAAAATAATTTTTATAAAAAAAAACAGACTTCAAAAAAATTAAATGCAACAAATAAAATAATAATAACTTAAAAATAAAAATAAAATACACTAAAAGGTATAAAATAATTATCTAATTTAGTTACAACTAAACAACGAAATATTAACATGAAATTACTTTTTGAAGTCGGTGCCAAACAAACTATATAAGCGAGCATACCCGCCAAACGAACTAAATAAGGTCCGTTGAGTGCGATTCATAAAATGTATATGCTTGGCACCGACTTCAAAAAGTAATTTCATGTTAATATTTCGTCGTTTAGTTGTGACTAAATAAGATAATTATTTTATACCTTTTAGTGTATTTTATTTTATTTTTAAATTATTATTATTTTATTTGTGGCATTTAATTTTTTTGAAGTCGGTTTTTATTTTTTTATAAAAAATATTTTTCTTTTTCTTTTTTTAGTGATATATTATTAATAGTGACTAAATATAATACTTGCATGCATCTCGTAAGAGAAAGCGTCGGGTGAATGAATCAGAAAATGATAATGATATTCAATTCATAAATATAGAGATTCTCTCGAAACGTTTGCAGGTTTTAAATGAATGTTTTAAGATTTTTTTATAAAAGATTTTATTTATTATAATTTATTATTAATATTTGGTCATAAGAATTTGAGATTTACGTTATTTCGTCATTGATAATATCTTCAGAACTTGACCAAATTAATATGGTACCACCCCTAAGGCACCCTCCTTCTAATAAAAAATCATTAAAATCGGGTCATAAACTAAGAAGTTATGCCTGAACAAACATATCAAAAAAGGTCCAATACCATTGAAAAAAAAACGAGACCAATCGGAAACTAGACTGGACACAATGCAAAAAAAAATCATCAAAATCGGTTCACAATTGGCGAAAATATGAGGTAACATAGACACAAAAAAAATCACTCGAATTGAAAACCTCCTCATTTTTTGAAGTCGGTTAAAAAATCGAGAATATTTTGGGTATAAAAATAAATAAATAAATATATGCTAATAAATTTTATTTACAAATTCTTTTAGTTAAATATTTGTGAGCTTTTTAGAGAATTCATCAATAATAGCGTTTGCAACTCTACTGATTGCTATTTCATACTTAATTACTTACTCAGTAGCTCAAAAACCCTGGGTGGGCCTTGGCTGCACGAACGATTCTTCTCCACTCGGTCCGGTCTAGTGCAATATTTTCGATATTTGTGAAAACTCCGATGGCTGATAAATCCCGGACCGCTCTGTCTTTCCAACGGAGTCTAGTGGCAGTCCATAAATTGTCAATATGACCTGAAATAAAATTTCTGATCAATTCTTGAACCCCTAAATATCGTGTCTACCCTTAATTTAATATTTAACTATAAAAATGATTTCTACTAGATTCTAAAGCAATTCCAAATCACTAAGTGTACCTATATATGACTTGAAATAAGTTTTCTGATCAACTCTTCATCCCCTAAAGAGGATGACTATCCTTAATTTAAAATTTCATGAAAGAAATGATTTCTATTAGATTCTAGGCCATCTCCAAATCATTATGAGTTTCAATATTGCCTGAGATAATTTCCTTTTCAACCTTTCATCCCCTAAATGTGGTGCTAACACTTAATTTAAAATTAAAAAAAAAAATTAATTTCTGTTATATTCTAGAGAAATTCTAAATCACTACGTGTAAATATGACCCGAAATAAGTTTTCTGATCAACCCTTGATCCTAAAAATTTTACTAAAAAAATGATTTCTACTAGATTCCAGAGCAATTTTTTTTTAATGCAATCGAATGCAAGCAAGAAGGGCGCACCAGTAAAGAAGCAGCCCCTATGGATCTCGAAAGACCCTTGCATTACCGAAGAGAATGGAAAGTTGGTTAAGTGAGAGGGTGGAGACGTAGGTGTTTATGCACTCGGGTTTTGAAGGTTTGAAGGTTATAAGTGCTGGGAAAGATGGAGGCTGGGAGAGAGTTCCAGTTCCTTGAAGTCATGGAGAAGTGGTCCGGCACTTTTCTAATTTGACCGCGAAAGAGTGTTGGGAGTCGGCAAAACGCGTGCTACGCGAAAAGCATGCTTTGGGGGGAACTATTGATTTTATCTCATCAGAGCACCTGCCGTGATAGTATCTATAGAAAAGGGAAAGGGCAGAGACATTTCTTCGATGAGCCAGCGAGTCGAGGTAGTCGGTGAGAGAAGAAACGTCAATTAGCCTGACGGCTCGTTTTTGAATTGCTACCAGGGTACCAAGAGAATATTTAGAGGCTCCTCTCCATAGATGAGAAACGTATTCGAGACAGGGGCGGATTTGGGCCTTGTAGATGGTGAGAAGATGTGGGGGCTTGTAAAATCGCTTGGACCTGAATAAGTAGCCAATCTTCCTTGCTGCAGATTTCGCCACAGAGGAGATGTGTTCATTCCAAGACAGGTGATGCGATAGAGACGCAAGTCATTAAATGTAAATATGAAATGAAATAAGTTTTCTGATCAACCCTTCATCCACTAAAGAGGTGATTACCCTTAATTTAAAATTTCGCTAAAAAATAATTTCTGCTATATTCTATAGGCAGGAATGTGTGAATCGGAGTCGGAGTCGGCCAACTAAAATTTACAAAAGTCTGATTAGTGTTTTTTTTTATATACTCCTCAAGCCTGCTTAATAAAATTCACTTATTTTGCTTCTACGAATTTACTTTTTGAAGGTTATCATTGGTTTACTTTCAAGAATGTTTGAAAACCTCACTCTTTCCCCTTTGCTCTTCCATCATCACGCTGCTGTCATCTGCATATTTCCGAAATATTCTTTTCTTCCTCAAGAGAATGTCAATATATTTTATATAAGAAAATAATTTTCCTTAAATTAAATAAATGTTTCTACACCGTTATCCATATTTGGATTTTTTTAATGATGAAAATGCGAAAAGCTGAAATTCCCATATAATAATAAGTACCTGGAGGCACCGAGCGATGCACGGTAACCCCTGACCCCCCCTCCGAAACCACACACCTCGCCCCCACCACTGCACCCCCACTCCGCGCCACCCCACCCCCAACTGCGCCTCCCACCCCGGGATACTCCACAACTACACCGCACCTCCTGCACCCCCCACATCCATCCCCACCCCCCATCCAGTTTTTGCACTTCTATCTTTCTAGTGCTCCACATATTATGTGTATATTTGTTTACTCGTAAACCAATTTGACCACATTCGTTCATATTGATAAACATTATAAAAAAATAAATAGGAAAATAATAATAAAAAAAAAATAATCGTATAGGATCTGAAATAAAAACATAAAATTAAAAAAAATATATACGTCTCGGGACGCGCGACAGAAGTGATAGCTTTCACCAAGCAAGTAGTTTTTTAGGAAGACAATTTCAAGGATAATTGCCCGGAGAAAAGAGAATTGAATATTTAATTTTAATTAGAAGAGTGGAGGGGGGAGGCCAAGGAATAATTATTAATATATTTAATGTTTCTGGATTTAAAATTAATTGTTGTCTTTCTTTCAGCTTAATTCAATTATACATATTTCAAATTTGCCTCGCCGCAATTTATTCAATGAATTAAATTTATTAAATACATAGCTATATATAATATATTCAATTATTTCCACACTTATAATAAAGTCTAATTCAAAAATATTCATTTAATTTATGAATAAATTAATTCCTGTGAATACATTGTAATAGACTGATGAAGAGGAGCAAAGCCCTCGAAACTATAGTCTCGTTATAAATAAATAAAATTTATAATTCCAGCAGAAGACACACTCTTTTATTGTCTCCTTCAATAATAAGAAAGACAAAATTCAAAAAAATGGGCAAAAAAGGTGTCTATTCCATAACATGTGGAGAATGTGATTCGACCTATATAGGAAAAACAGAACGAAATTTAAACACACGCATTTCGAAACAGAAAGAGTTTTTAAAGGGGGTTCGGGACATAGTGCAATTGCAGACGATTTAAACTCCGAGAAACATTGTTTTCTAGATGAATCAAATATTAAATTAATTAGATCAGAATTAGATCCCTTAAAAATTAGTATTTTCGAATCGTTAGAAATTTTAAAATCATACAAAATTCACCAAAAAACATTCTTAAATCGAAAAATAGAAATTGCCGAAAGCTTTATTTTAAAAATAGCCTCTCAAATAAAAACCTCATGAACGCCACCTACAGCCAAAATAAAACAAGTATAAATTTCAATTCTTAACTTGGCCACCCTGAACAATTCTTAACCTAACCACATGAAAAATTTTAACCTTTCATTCATAAATTAATTCCTGTGACTCCATTGTAATAGACCAGGGGTTCCCAACCTTTTTACTCTAGAGCACATTCTAAAATATCGGTAGGGTGGCGGGCACCACCTATTTTAAATCGACAAACTCCTTCCATAACTTGTCATTTTCCCATAATTTATTTTCTTATTTTCTTATAGTCATAATGTATTAATAAATAATAAACAAAAATGTTTCAAAATAATAAAATTATTTGGCATTTTTTTCAAATTGCATACACACAGAGAAATGTATTTACAAAACGTAAAGAAAGTAAACAAAACACACAAATACAAAGAAAACATTTAATTAAAAAATATAATAAAGTCAATGTGATCTTTGGCATTGCATTTCATTGGCCAGAGCTTCATAATTAGGAGCGTATGACGATAATCCTGTTAGCAGACAATCATAAAGATTCTCATCGGTGAGTCGAGATCTATATCTTGATTTTATTAAGTTCATGTTTGAAAACAATGATTCGCATAAATATGTCGAACCGAAAAATGATGACAGTCTGTTGTGCTGTTAGACTTGATTTTAGATTACAAATTTTTTTCTTTCTTACTTCAGATTTAAGAGGATAATTCACATTAAAAGTGCCATGATTTGTCTGAAAGTGTCGTTCAACGTTATGTTTTTTCGGCACTGCAATGCTACTACCACACAACAAACAAACGCATTTATTTTTCAAATTAACGAAACAATATGATTCCTCCCAGTCAGTGTTAAAATTATAGGTTCGTTGTCTTTTACTTGGTCCACTCATTTTAGGGCTAAAATAAATAATAAAAAAAATAATAATTGAACTACAATATAATATCAATGTTATAGCGCAAGTCTGTTCTGCATTATATGCATAAATATATTATAACAAGAACTATAACTATCTCCTCAATAATAATAGTTTATTAATAGATCATCGCTTATGAATACAATAAATTACGCACCTCGCTTTTAGCCTGTTAATTTTTTTTTTATAGAAAACTCCTAATTCGTGTTTCGTCTGACGAACATGTCTCATGACAACAACGCGGTTCCAGGCGGGGAATGCTTTTTGCGCATCACTCCATGTACACGCGGAAAACCCGAAGTGAGCCGATGATCGCCGAAGCAATCAGAGTTATGTGCCTTGTGATTTGGCGCCTTCGGCGTATTTTAAAATAATGTTTATGAAAAAAATTCTGTCTCTGTCGAATAGTGAGAGGCGGGCACATACGAATCGTTCCGCGGGCGCCATGGCGCCCGCGGGCACTGGGTTGGGAACCTCTGTAATAGACTGATGAAGAGGTCAAAGCCCTCGAAACTATAGTCTCGTTATAAATAAATAAAATTTATAATTCCAGCAGAAGACACACTCTTTTATTGTCTCCTTCAATATAGATAGATAATTCAAAATTTAGTACACACGTTTGTATTAATTAACTACCCCTTTCTAGTATGTTCCTGTATATAATTAACTCACAAAAATGTTATCAAATCACAGCAGAAAGCGCACAAAATCTCGAAAAAGTTTTCATTTTTTCTTCTAATTTCTTATTTAATTTGTATTTATTTCAGTAAATTTGATTGATAATTTTCTGCAATGGTTTCAATTTAGTACATATTTAACTTATTTCTAATAAACCTAATAATAAGTTATTTTTATTATTATAATTTAGGCCCCAAAATAAAAACAAATTACAGTGAATACTTGAAGATTTTGAAAATTATTACAAATATTATAGAATTTTTTCATAAAAATAATTCAATATATACTTACATAGTCTAGTGAAAAGTTTTTGAATATTTGAAATAAATCATTGTAATTAATTAATAAACCAAGAACTTCCTAACACTGATACTTATACAATACACGGTTGGTTAAACAATTCGTACGAAACAATTGTGAGAATCCTCAGGCTCATTATATAGATTGGCCATTAAGGAACTTGGTTGCCCAAGCTCAACAATGAAACATGTAGTTCTCAGAGAGGAAAGCTCGATTAAGTCTCTTAAACTCTCTCTCTCTCTCTGTCTGCCTTCTCTAGATACCCATAATGAAGGGCCGAAAAAAATCCTTTCCACGGCCCAGTCACAGCCAGCTCGTTCAATGCGCTTAATGGAACAGGATTCGCAGAGCGAGCAGCGATAATTATTGCGGACTCGATCAAGCGTGACGTCATTGTTCTTCGAAGATAGCGCCGTTCGCGAATGCATCCACATGCCTTATCGTCTAATTAACATATCGGCTGGTAAGCTCTTGCATTAATTCCTAACGAATGGAAAATGAGCTAGGCGATAGAAAAAAGGCTTATTTGCACTTTTAGAAAAACAAAATTTAAATAGCTCCTATACTTCTACGATATCTGTTTGAATTCTATTCTTTATAATTGAAGAATATTTTCAATGATCTGAAATTATTTTGATTAAAAAAATTAAGCTAAACCATGGCATTTCGCTCTACAAAAAAGCTCTAAGTAAGTAAACATCGAAAGATTATATTTTTCGAGATAATAATTGTTTTGTCAAAATGTCTGATAGTCTGATTGTCCGTTAGTCTGTGCGTTACCAAATTTTTGTGGACGGGCTAGCTCAAAACTAGTGTGAATATCGAAAGCAAATTTCACACGTAGACGTCCATTGATTTTTCGTTTATTGGGCCACGCAGGTGGGGCCTCCACTAACAAGAAATATTTACATAGTCGGGTGAATTTAATTATAGGAGTATTTACATAATTATAGGAACATTTACATAATATATTTACATTTTTTTCTTTATACAATTTGTAGCGCATGCCGATTTCCCTATAAGTTCTCCTGTTGAAGCTATAAAAATTCATCAAAGAAACCCTCATCGCCCTGAAGGTCATATCGCATAAAGTTCTCTGGGAAATTCCCAGGGCGACAAGAGCGTTAAGAGCTGATTAGATTTTGGTGCATATCGACCCAAAATTAAGGGGGGTGGAAGGGGTGTTAAAAATTAAAAATCTAGGCCGTTTGAGCAAACTCAACCAAATTTTGTATACATAATCAGTGGACCCCCAAAAGTCTAAAAATGAAAAAATTAACCGCCCAAAATGCTGTGGGGAGGGGGGGGGTGTAGGGTCAAAAAATGAAAATCTTGGCTATTTATCAAACTCAACCAAATTTTGTATACATAATCAGTGGGACACCAGAATTATAAAAATGCAAAAACTAACCTCCCCCCTACATGATTATAAATAATTTTAGGGGCCAGGTTGTATATTGTAAAGTCAAGTGGATTCCCACATCAGAAAACATTTTATATATTTGTAAAACATTTTGAAAACAAAAAGAAAACAATCAATTTACACAAATTTTAAGAATTATTATTGGTGGTCGGGTTGACTGAGGACGTACCAGCCCGCTAATCAAGTGGACCCGAGTTCGAATCCGACTCGAGGCAACCAGCTAAAATCTGATGGCTGATGACTAGAAACGCCGAAAAGCCCCCCCCTCCCCCAAAAAAAGGAATTAATATTTTGTTATTATTATATTTTTCAGTTATTGTCTACCAGGGCCCGTTTTGGGTGAAGGAGTTTTTAAAAGACTAATGGATAAAAATAAGATAATAAATTAAAATTAATCACAAAAATAAAAGCTTGAACAGCTTCATTACTAATAAAGATATTGTTAGAGTTCGTGGTTGTGAACTTTATTAGATGAAGGAGGAGGTATCAGCCAAAGTTGGATTCGGTGGGTTCAATAAAACACACTGAATAAAACGTTTCGGCCTGAAATTATTTGTCCATTTTCAGTTAATTGGGCGATATACACACAATGCGGTACACATATGTGATTGAACCTATAGCCTTGTCAAAAATAAGAAATATGAATTCATCTCTGGCGTAGGCACATTATAAATTTACATGAAGCTACAATTCTTATTTATGACAAAGCTAAGTTCAATCACACATGTATACCGCAATGTGTGTATAACTCCTAATTAACTGAAGATGGCCAAATAAATTCAAGCCTAATCGTTTTATTCAGGCTGTTTTATTGAACCCAGAGCATCCAACTTTGGCTGATACCTACTCCTTCATCTAATACTAATAAAGATATTCAATTGTTTTTAAAAATTCATTGTTTCTCTCAGTACAACAAAATGTCAATAAGCAGAAAATCAATTCGCAGAAAAGTGAAAATTTATTTAAGGTAGTTCTTTCACAAAAGGAAAAATTCAAGAAGTCTTCGAAACTTGGAATAAAAGTCATTAAAAGCATAATAAACATACTGTTAAAATTTGAAGACGATTTACCACACCAAACATGAAATTATTTCAATTAAAAATGAAATTTTTATACATATTATGGTAAATTGGGACACCCTGGGAAAATTATTATTATTTTATTTTTATTAATTAAAGGATTTTCACCATCTTGATGAAAAACTAATATTTGTTAGAATAATATATTCGGAGTATCTTAAAAAAAAATTGAAATTATTTACCACGTAGTTTTGGTAAAAAAAAACAAAACATATTTGGGCTATTATTTTTAGTGGAGGGGATATAAGATCAATGGCTTGGAAACCATCCATTTATAAAGAGTATATAGTAGTGTGAGAAGTACAAACACGTTAAAAAACATAACCTTAAATTTTAGCACCGTTCATTTGTAAAGAGTGGTTACGAGGCTAAAACTTTTTGTGTGGATTGTTGCGAAAGAACTACCTTAAGACTTAGTACGTTTTGTACAAATATTGGAGATTTTGTTATTTTTTTTAAGCGAACGTTTTGAAATGGAATCCTAAAAATTAATATGTTGTCATTTAAAGCTTGTTACAAGTCAAACCGGACGATATCATGGATTATTACAAAATCATATGATAATAAATTTTCCTAACAAATAGAACAAAAATATGGCACATAGTTGTATCTACATTATTTATTACCAATTTCCTGAAGTTTGTTAAAATTGGTTTCAAAAATTAACGAGATAAAGTGGAAGCAACTTTTCTTTGCCAAAACTGCTACACTTACAAAGTTTAGAATTTCATCTCTCTACTTCTTATCATTACGAGTATTCAATAATACACACCCACAGATAAATCGTTTGTGTTAGGCTTTAATTTGACCACCTTACTTTTAGCGAAAATTCCCGATTTATGACTCCTCTTTAGTCTATAAAACGAGGATGTTTTGTCCGTATTTTTTATATCACATGTATTGGACTTTTTTTAGTAATGCTCTTGAATATAAATGACATTTTCAAAAAAAATTTAAATATTTGTTAGTTTCGACTATTTATTTCGAAATTTAAGTAAGTTTGAGAGAATGGATTTTTTTTAAGTAGTCTCTTATTCACCAGCTATTAGAAAAGTGTCTTTTATATCACTCAGAGTGCAGTACTTTTTTACTTTATCCAATACGAGGCATGGGTAAAGTATTGTAATCGGTCTCGCGACAAGCGTGACTTCAAAGGGTTCTCAGGTAAAGACTACGGAACCCTTGGACTCAATTAAAGTCACAAATTGTAGTATTCAATTAGGTTGAATTTTAGCACGTGACGGTTTTGCCAAAAATTACATGGGGTCTCGTCGAGAGGACAAAAAGTGCGATTTTTTCATTTAGTGCGTGCGGATGTATGGATGTATGGATGTTATCGTTTTTTGGTCCACGATTATTTCCACACCGTTGCACCGATTGAAATGAAATTGAAAACCTACTATTAGTTTAACAAAATGAAGAGCTGATTAGTACTTTATTTTTGTACTTTTATAGTTTTTTCTAAATATCTTGAAAATGTACTTAACCAATTTTGATGAAATTTAATATCCTAATTAAGGACCTTGGGGACCACAAAAAAGGTTAAATAAAGTTTTTAGTAAAATTATATTTTAAAGTACTTTATTCTAGAGTAAGATATTACTTTTCTTTTAATTTTTAAAATTTATTCATTTGATCGTTTTAATATAGCTCATTTAACCTTTCTTAAGAATGGATAGACTTCTCTCTGTGAAATGCTAAAAATTTGGGAGGAAATTTTAAAAGTAACCATAGCAACTGCGTTGTTTTCTTATCGGTTACCTTTGCTGAAGACATATAGAGGAATCGACTTAAAACCGAAAAATAGCGATTAATTCTCATCTAGTACTTGAGGAATATCCATTCTATATTGGAATTTTGACGTTTCGGTTTTTATTGGTAATCATTGCTGAAGAAATAGAGGAATCGAATTAAAATCAAAAATAACGATCGATTCTTATCTAAAACTAGAGGAATAACCTTATTGCATTCCATTTTGGATGTTTTGACTATTAATGGCAACCTCGACTGAAAACGTGGAAGAATCGATCTTAAAATTCAAAAAGAGTAAATTCTTTTTTGGTAAACAACTCAATCTTGAGATTCTTCCATTTTATCAGTAGAGGCTACCATTAATAGTCAAAACATCAAAAATGGAATGCAATAAGATTATTCCTCAAGTATTAGATAAGAATCGATCGCTATTTTTGATTTTAACTCGATCCTCGGTCTTCACCAATGGTTACCAATAATAACCGGAATGTCAAAAATCGAATGTAGAATGGTTATTCCTCGACTGTTGAATGAGAATCGATCATTATTTTTGAATTAAAGTCAACATGAACTGCAAATTTCAAGTGATATCTGATTAATAATAAAGGAATAAACATATTAATATTTCAAATGAATTTGGATAAAGTTTAGCAACGATCCGTTGGAGTTTATTTTACAATTATAGCAGTTATTGGTAGAAATTCAGGAAATTTCAAAAAAAAATTAAAACTCTGATAACTCCAAAACTAATGATCTATGACTCCGGGTTCATAGGGTCAAATTTTTGGAAATTAGCTGTAGTAAAACCCCTTTCAAGAAATCTATCGAATTACCATTAACCCTGTATAATAATAATATATAATAATAAATAAAATATCTATATAGAATTTTAACAAGGATATAGTACAATCAAATAGTTGATAAAGAGCGTTACAAAAAAATATAAATTGACAAGTTCTGATGTGGCAATCCACTTGACTTTACCATACAGTTCTGGTTGAGTTTGGTACAAGGACCTAGATTTTTATTTTCCCCCCCCCCCTAATTTTGCTGACCAAATTTTTTTTTCGTTATTTTATGTTCATTTTATAGTATATTTCATTTTTCTAGTTTTTTTAGTTAGTAAAATCTTTAGTTTTAAATTTAAACCCCCCTTAATTCTGGGTCGATATGCCAAAATCTAATCAGCTCTTAATCTCCTTCACCAAAACTACGTGGAAATTTGGTTTTGATATTCACACTAGTTTTTGACCTAGCTAGTCCACAAAATTTGATAAAGCACATACTAACAGACTAACCGACATTTTGACAAAACAGCTATTATCTCGAAAAATATAATTTTTTCGATTTTCACTTATTGGAGCTTTTTTGTAGAGCGAAATGCCATCGTTTCTGCTCAATTTTTTTTATAAAAATAGTTTCAGCCGATTTTGAGATATTTCAAAAAAAAAGAAGCTAAAAAACCACTTTTTTCATGCACAATTAACACTTGACCATACCCTGTATGGTAAAGTAAAAAAATCAAATCAAGACAAAGTTCTTACATATTCAAGATTAAAGGACACACAATTCTTGAATAATAAGTGCGAACTTAATAAGCAAAATTCTTTTCAACTGTTTTTCAAAGACACTTGCCCGTTTAACTAAATATAATTATTTTTAGAGTAAATTTGGATCTAATCTGTTGAGCTGTCTACCAATTAGTAATTTTTCGTATTTTAAGATAATTAACCGCAACGGATCGTTGCTAGACTCTAATTAATTATTATTACCTTACTAACAAATATTTTATAATATAACTTCACTATTTAAATAATGTATGCAAATTGGAAGCGATGATGAATTTGTAGACCGTTCGATTAGCATTTCATTAAAGAGAGTTTTGTTTTACTTTAGCAAGTTACTATTCCCTATTAGTGAGTAATTTCATCCAAGTCTTGGTCAAAGGGAGCCATCAAACTCGGGCTGCGCCATCAAAGGAATTGCTTCTCTAGTCAAATACTGAGGGCGTAGGAGTGGGCAAAAATGATGGTGTCAAGCTGTGCATGATTGTGTTTGCTGTCACTAACAGCAACGCCATTAACACAAATCGTGAGCTGGCTGGCCCTCTTTGTTTCAGAGTCGGAAAGAAAAGCGGAGGGTCCGGGGTCTTCAGAGAGACTTCATCGGCATTGACGCGTCAAAGGTAACATCACTTGCGACCCTCCTGGTCTAATTACCAATTAAACAGACAAGTACCGCTCTCCTCGTCTCATTCTCTTTCGCATTCTTGTTTTGCCCTTATTCCCTCTCTTGCGCTTTCCTTCTTCACAATCCCTACTACGCCACTTCATCATTTGCTAAGCCATCATCTCCTACAAGGGTCTTTCTTTGCGAAATTCAATTTAGATTAGCAATTCTTAAAAAATACTCTGTAGCTTTAAAACTTTTATTTCAAAGTTCAGAAAAACAGAGCAAAATCGAATCGGTTGTAGGCAGTTAACGAGCTGAAATTTGTTACCCAAGCTTATATTAATGCAGTTTTTATTTTATTTTATTTTGTACGGAACAAATCCTTTTATATATGAAGCATACATATACAAAAAATACAAAGAACACATCACACATATAAGGGATCGTCCATAAATTACGTCACATAGTAAGGGAGGGAGGCATCTCAGATTTGTGACAAAATGTGTCCCGGGGAACTTAAAAATTGTGATGTCATAAAAGCACAAAATGTCAAATTAAAATTTTTTTAAAAATTTTCAAATATATTTTTTAGATTTTAGGTTATTATTATTCCAACCTGCAAATGATGTTGGTAAATTAAATCTAGACAAAAAATTGTAAACAATTATTAAATTATAGGGTATAAAATTTGAAAGAGTGTGTCATCTGCTGGAATTATAAAATTTCATTTATAACGAGACTATAGTTTCGAGGGCTTTGCCCTCATTCATCAGTCTATTACAATTGATTTACAGGAATTAATGGATTCATACATTAATTTCTGTGAATCAATTGTAATAGACTGATGAAGAGGGCAAAGCTCTCGAAAGTATAGTCTCGTTATAAATAAAATTTATAATTCCAGCAGAAGATACACTCTTTTATTGTATCCTTCAATATATAAAAATTCTGCTACCCTCGGCACAAAAACTTTCAATTTAGGGTATAAAAGTGATAGTGTGACGTGACAATACTGTGGGGCTCAATGAAAATATCACAGAATGATACTATCACGGCAGGTGCTCTGATGAGATAAAATCAATAATTCCCCCAAAGCATGCTTTGCACGTAGCACGCGTTTTGCCGACTCCCAACACTCTTTCGCGGTTAAATTAGAAAAGTGCCGGACCACTTCATTCGCCAATACATATATCCCCATGACTTCAAGGAACTGGAACTCTCTTCCAGCCTCTATCTTTCCCAGCACCTATAATCTTCAAACCTTCAAAACCGGAGTGCATAGACACCTACGTCTGCACCCTCTCACTTAATCAACTTTCTCTTCTCTTGGTAATGCAAGGGTCTTTCGAGACCCATAGGGGCTGCATCTTTACTGGTGCACCCCTTCTTGCATTCGATTGCATTAAAAAAAAAAAAAAAAAAAAAGAATGTGACACAAGGAGACGACGTGTCTAAAAATCTTGAAATTCGTGTGACGTAATTTATGGACTGCCCCTAAATCAGACCCAACTAAAAACAGCCCGAAAATCCCAAAATTCAAACTTTCCAGTTGATATTATTTTGTTTTGTTTTATTTTATTAACCCAGAATCAATCTCTTAATACTACCAAGAGAACAATTGTCAATGTCAATGGCACTGCAGACCACATTACTGTACATTCATTATTCAGTTTAGGGGGAAGTCATCAGATAGTAGTTTGATCAATGTAAAACATATGTTATGCGATCTTAAACTGCGACATGGAACATTTATTTGTAGTTGGGATAGTTCAATTATAGCCAATTTTCAATTTTCTAGCTGATTCCGTTCCATGTAGCAAAAAATCACTAAAATTGGAGGAAAGCAGTCTTGAAAAAGTTTTCACTATTTACCCAAATTTCACAAATTCTTAAAAAAATAAACTGATGGGGCCATCCAGATAGCTTTACCATACAAGCTGCACCCTCTCTTAAATTTAATATTTAATAAAATCATTTCTAATCATTTACGAAAGAACCTGCTCCTGACTGATTTTTAGGCTCATATAAATTAGCAATTTATGATATCTCTTTATAAATGGGTATCTTCTAATGTAAATATCAGCTTTCTTCGATTTTTGCTTGGAAATTTTACTATTTTATATTATTTTTAAACAGTTTTTAAGGAATTTGGTGTTGGTATTTGGTGAAACATTTTTATCCAATAATTATTTTTAAACCCCCCCTCCATTCCTCTCTTTTGGCTCACTATCAATTTCACCCAGTGAGCTATTTTCATAATGCGAAATTTCGTACAAATCGATCAAAGGGACTTATATTTTGATATTTTTTGAAACACCTCCCCAATTTTGGCCCCCGATAAAAATATTAAGTCTTTTTTATTAAAGGTTCATTTTTAGAGTAAATTTCATTTTTCTTGGTTTTTTTAGTTAGAAAATTTTATGATTTTAATTTTTTAACCCCCGCCCTTTCCGCTTAATTTTTTGTTCGATTTCAACCAAAATCTAATCAGCTCTTAATCTCAATGCACCAAAACTACATGTGAAATTTGATTTTGAGCTAGACCGTATACAAAATTTGGTAATGTACTAACGGCCTAACAAACATTTTGACAAGCTTATATTTTTGTGATTAATTTTATTTAAATTTTAATTTTTAGTGAAATCACACATAATTAATTATAATTATTTATTGAACAAGAACAAATAATACAATACAATCTACGACGACGTTTCGATCGAATTATTCTACGATCTTTCTCAAGTATGAACATAAGCACCCAGTCTGATTTTTTAATTAGCTAATTTCTTTATTAGTAGATTCCTATTAATATTTTAAACAATAATCTTTAACTGAAAGTAATCGAAGGCAACCCGAGTAGTGAAGAAAGAAAAAATAACACATATCCAAATAAGGTGTACCTAATCTATTGGATTCTTCCCTCCTTTCCTTCAAACCGAAGTTTGGAGGATTCTTTCCTCCTTCTTCAGGGTTTCAAAGGTCAATGCAGGATTCGATTTTGTTTGTTTCCTTCAGTGACCCCTTGAAACCCTGAAGAAGAGGAAGAATCCTCCGAAACGTCGGTTTGAAGGAATGGAGGAAAGAATCGCATTAAAATTACAACTCATTTGGATATGTGTTAATTTTTTCTTTCTTCACAACTCATGGGCTACCTTTCATTACTTTCAGTTAAAGATTATTATTTAAAATATTAATAGGGAGATACTAATTTACTAATAGAAATTTCATTCATATTCAATTTTTAACCGACTTCAAAAACGGAGGAGGGTCACAATTCGACTGAATTTGTTTTTTGTGTCTATCTTACCTCATATCTCCGTCAATTGTGAACCGATTTTGATGATTTTTTTGCATTGCGTTCAGTCTAGCTTCCGATTGGTCCCGTTTTTTTTTCATTGGTATTGGACCTTTTTTGATATGTTTGTTCAGGCATAATTTCTTTGTTTATGAATGGATTTTAATGATTCTTTTTTTATTGGAAAGGGGGTATATTATGGATAATGCCATATTAATTTTGTCAAGTTCTGATGATATGATCAATGACGAAATAACGTAAATCTCCAATTCTTATGACCAAATAATCGAAATTATAATAAATAAAATCTTTTATAAAAAAAATCTTAAAACATTCATTTAAAACCCACAAACGTTTCGAGAGAATTTCTATATTTATGAATTGAATTTCATTATCATTTTCTGATTCATTCGCCCGACGCTTTCTCTTACGAGATGCATGCAAGGTATTATATTAAGTCACTATTAATAACATCACTAAAAAGAGAAAAATAGAAATAATTTTATAAAAAAAAACAAAAATAGACTTCAAAAAAATTAAATGCACAAATAAAATAATAATGAAAAACATAAATAATAAAAATACACTAAAAGGTATAAAATAATTATCTAATTTAGTTACAACTAAACGACGAAATATTTACATGAAATTACTTTTTGAAATCGGTGCCAAACATACTAGTATACATTTTATGAATCGCAGTCGACGGATCTTACTTAGTACGTTTGGCGGGTACGTTCGCTTATAGGTATAGTTTGTTTGGCGCCGATTTCAAAAAGTAATTTCATGTTAATATTTCGTCGTTTAGTTGTAACTAAATAAGATAATTATTTTATACCTTTTAGTGTATTTTATTTGATTTTTAAGTTATCATTATTTTATTTGTTGCATTTAATTTTTTTGAAGTCGGTTTTTTTTTATAAAAATTATTTTGTTTGTTTCCTTCATTGACCCTTTAAAACCCTGAAGGAAGGAAGAATCCTCTGAAACGTCGGTTTGAAAGGAAAGGATGAAAGAATCCAATAAATTACACCTTATTTGGATATGTCTTAATTTTTCTTTCTTCACTACCCATGGGCTACTTTCAGTTAAAATTTCTACCAGTCCGTCTCCAGAGAAAATTTCTTACAAATAATAATCTTTAAATATTAAGATTACTTAAAAAAAAGCTACATATATTAACATACTTTACACCCATACCTCGCTTTACCTATAGATACGTTCCACGAAACTTGGCCGCAAAGCGAAAAGCCGTATAAGGAATCAATTATTCTAATACAAATTCATACAAATTCAATGGGATCGGTTCCAAATTTGTTAAATATGTAACATGGTTTATCATTCAAAATGCTTTTTATTTCATTTAAATCAAAAATTCATACATAACAAGTACATACGTTTGTACATAAAATAATAACAGACTCCAAAAACCAATAATAATCTATAAACAAAAATGAAACAACTTCATGTTACATAAAATATGTATACATAAATAATTTTTTTTAAATGGTTTTAATCTGAAGACGATGAAGAAATGGTAATTTGCAGATCACTGACGTCATACATATGTACTTACGTACCAAAAATGTCCCTTATTGTTTCCAATTTTTCCAGTTAATTTGTAACTATCAGTAATAAATATATACATAAAACACTCACAGACAAGTCTAAACCAGCCCCTTTATGAGCACCTACTGAATAACGCCTGTAAACAAAAGGAAATAGAAAAGAGTGATCATCGAGATTGCGCTTGCGCATGTTTGGCAACATGAAGATATATTTTTTTGCCGTTATAGCGAATCATTTTAGGCCGTAAATCGAAAACGTGCCATAATTGAAGAGGGCTGTTATAGCGAAATGCCGTATAAAGAGCGGCCGTGTAGCGAGGAATGGGTGTATTTTAATAAATGAAAAGAATGTGTTGAATAGATTCATAAAAAGAAAAAATTAATATGAATATGTTGCGTAAGAAATTCAGTAATGTTGGCTCGTAAAAAGTGAACTGGCAAGTTGTAATTTGTTGAGCTGCCCTCGGCAGTGCGGGCATTGTTTGAGTTTTGGTTTGCCCGCGGGCTTGGTAAAAAGAGCCCAGGCCCATCCGCCCATCCTTGTTGTCCCTTTACTTAGGCATCAAGGGTTACTAGCAGAGAAAGAGAAGAGAGTGGAGCCCTTTGTGACTTGTAATGGAACTCTCTCTTACCCCTTTCTCTTCTTGATGGCCCTAAGGGCGAGGAACTGCGCCTCGCTGGCCGCCATCGCCACCGCCACCAACACCCACTCAAGCAAACCCTTTCACATTACAAGGGCCCTATAGGTCCCTGCTTCTCTGCCCTTTGCAAAGAAAATAATCCAGAGAGTGTGGTAAATTAAACAAGATAGCCTTGACGGCGCCGCCAAAAAGCCGCTTTTCTGCTGAAAAACAGGAAACGCCCTGCGAGGTCTTATGAAGCCCCATATAGATATCCATTCTATGAATAAATTAAAACGCCTACTTTATTTGCAAAACTGTTAGTATTAATTATATCCTCAGGGTGGCTGCTTTTGTTTTATAGCTAGTAAAAAAAGTATTCATTTTTTTAGTTTTAGGCCCGGAAAAACTTTGCGCTTTAAGATAATTTCATTTATCTTTACTATCCACTTTATGACGAGCATTGGCCTGAAAATTTATACTTTCAATTTGATTGTGCAGCAAAATGTTCATTAAATTGTCCAGTCATAAAAAGATTTTCTTTTTAAAGGATAAAAAGGAGAAGTCTATCAAAACAATCTGTATTGATCTTGTGAAATGAACAAATCAATTTCGATTTTGCTTACTTATGCTATCAGTTTATATAAATTTCATTATATTCACAATAAAATACATTAGTATTGAAGCTTTTATTTTGTGATTAATTATATTAAAATTTGAATTTTTAGTGAAATCACACATAATTAATTAATATAATTATTTATTCGTGTTCAATAAATTTTAATAAAAAAACATTAATTTAACAAAAGTTCTCCTGAACCAGTAGCGGCTCCAGGTAGGGCGCGGTTGGGCGAGCGCCCCAACCCAAATTCTTATCGTTCAAGCGTTTGCCCAATCTGCTAAATCGAGCATCTGAAAAAGAAATATTAATAAAAAAATAAAAAAAAAAAAATGAAAATCCCAAGTTGATAAAACAAAGTGCCTGATCTGGGGTCACTCCAAAATCTGGACACCCCAAAATCCCGACATGTGAAAATTCAGAGGTTATTTTAATATTTTATTAGCCTTTTTTAAATTTACAAATATATTATATAACATATTTTAAAACCGAATCTGTTAGTAGTTACTTTTCAAATAATGTTTCTAATCTCAACTAAATTCTTACAAATTTAATAAAATTGATTTCATTTATTTATTATTTTGTACTTTTTGTAGCTTAGTCATTTTAAATATATATGGAACTATACTCATATATATTATTGTAAATATTAAAAAAGGTTTATTAAAAATCTTCCAGTGTAAATAAAAAAAAAAAAAAAAAATAGAAAATTTTCCATTTCAGTTTTTGTCAAGCAATTCAGAGAATAATTTTAATGTTTTGTCAATGACAAGATTCTTTATATTTATTAATATCTGTATCAACATGGCCTCGTTATACGATTGTGTTTTTCAAATAAACTGACACGTTCTGATGTGGCCATCCACTTGACTTACCATACAACCTGGCCCCTCACTTATATTTAATATTTAATAAAATTATTTAAAATCATACTAGGGAGGGGGGTTAATTTGCATTTTTAGACTTCTGGGGGCCCACTGATTATATATACAAACTTTGGTTGAATTTGGTTTCTATAAACCTATATTTTCATTTTTTGTCCCCTGCCCCCATTTTGGGTGGTTAGTTTTCGCATTTTTAGTCTTCTGGGGGCCCGACAGAATATGTTTACAAAATTTGGTTGAGTTTCGTACAAGGACCTATATTATCATTTTCTGACCCCCACTCCATTTCGAGCGCTTAGTTTTTGCATTGTTAGACTTCTGGAGGAACTATAATATATTATTTATTAACGATAAGGTTAAGTTCAAATGTACATTTTGTAAAACGGAAATTTTATTTATGTTTTGTTTAATGATTCCATATGATTACAATTGTTGCTTGAGAAAATAGAAAAATATACTGCGAAACGTAACATCATTTTGAAAATTTAACTTGTAATTTTATTTCAAATCCAAGTTCCCAATAACCAGACACAAAGAAAAATTAAAAAGGTTAATAAAAAATATTAAAATAAATTCTGAATTTTCACATGTCGGGATTTTGACTTGTCGAGTTTTGGGTGCCATGCGCTTGATCTAACGATAAAAACAAGGTTTTTTTCCCTAAAGCCATTTCATTGTAAAACAAAAATAAAAAGTTATATCCCTATCCCTTAATTTAAGAAGGGAAAAAAACCGAAAATGTATGTAAATAAGTAAATAATATATTAATTCATAACTACGAATACATTGTACGTAATGTAGATTAAACTTAAAAATAATATTCCATATCCCGGAGTGCTAGGGATATTATTGTAAAAAATGTATATAAATCTCTTTCGGCTAATAGAACACTTAAAAAAAGCGCTTGATCTATAGGTACTATATCTAAAAACCTCCTTGGTTTGGTTCTGCTCGAGGGGTGAACCGCGACCTAATATGTTGTACACCTACTTCCACTTGTACTTTCAAATATTTCCAAGTACCTCCAAATACAATATTTCCAAGTAATTTTCAAATATTTCCAAGTACTTCCAAATATTTCTAAGTACTTCCAAATATTTCCAAGTACTTTCAAAATACTTCCAAAGAGGTGTACACCTACTTCCAATCGCGGATCACCCCTCGGTTCAGCTTGAGCCGAGGTGATTTGCATGTCTGGACCCACGCCCCCGGGTGTCCCTTATTCTCTCTTCTGCCATTGGTCAGTGAGGCCGGCTCAAGTGGGAGGACAAGGAGCGAAATGGCTGCTTCTCTCTCTCTCGTTCATACTCGGAGGCACCCTCTCTCTCATTTGGTGTTCAGTGACAGCCAGCAATAACTAGGAGTACTCCCCCCTCATCTCATTTCTGCCCTCATCCAACCTCACCATCTTAGCCATTAAACTAATGAAAACAAATCATAATGTATAATGATTCTTTCAGGGAAAAAAATATCTTAAATAAATGGAATACAAAAATATTATTATTATTTTATGACGAGGACATCTAGGCCAAAAGCGCCTCAGGTTAGATTATTTTTTTTTTATTTAATTTATTTTTGAATTATTTCGGTTTTGAATTTTTTAACTGAATTACTGATTTGGCAGTCGGTGGTAAATAATACCACGATTTGCCAATAAGTGTCAGGAACTCGCTTCCTAACACCGTCTTTCCCGCGACCTATACAACTTCAGGCTTAGACCGTGAAATATATAGACACGCTCTCTAGCTACTCTCCACACAGAGTGAAGTGAGGCCAACATTGCCTACGAGATGAAGTCACGTTTTCGCATAAATATTTTGGTATATTAATGTAATATTAATTTGCGATTATTGGAATCCAAAATAAATAATCTAAACTACGATAAATTTATCTCAATGTATAATAATTTCTATAGTGCCCATGCTATTTCTGGGTGTTCCTACTCTACAGATGACGTCACGCTCTCTAGTTGACGTTGGCTCACCAAATCGACACCAAGGCGTGTCTATATATTTCATGGTCTAAGTCTAAGCCTTCAGGTGTTTAAAATCCCCATATTGGATTGAAATAACAATTTTATTTTTAGTCAAAATTTTAATTATTGAAATTCCTTTTTTCGGGCTTTCTGTTGAGCAAAAGTGTTAAATAACAATTTCACAGTTCAAATTTCGGCCACGGAAAGTTCGATGGATAGAATAGCTAAGTTCAGTAACCTTTTTTGTCCCATAGAATTTCTTAAGGGAGTTGACCCCCTAAAGAGCATTTCCCCGAAATATACAATCAAATAACTTTTTTCTTAAGTTCATTATGAGTGTAGGAGATTATCAACTTTGAAATAACATAAAATAAATAACTAGGAATAAATATGCTAGCGTATTTATATTCAAATCTATCCATTGCGCATGCGCTATACCGCGGCGTTGCCAAAAATTTCTTTAACTTGAGTGTGTATACACAGACATGGATTTTGCATATGTGTGCGTATCTCACAAAAGTTTTCACTTTGAGGCGGGGAAAAATAAAGGCCGTTCTGTCTCAAATTTTTGGTAGTAAGTGTACGGTGTCAACTCCCTTAAATAACCTTTTATCAATTTTAATTTTGAAAATAATCGCTTGGAACTACCCGTAGTCACAGGAATAGCTACAAATAATAGAAATCCATGTTAGGAAAGCAAGAAAATATAAAATGATTCTTTATGATTAATAATTCAGCAAGTTCTCTAATAGAAGATGACGTCTAAAAGTGGATCGAAAACTGAGAATTTCCTTGACAAACGAGACACGAATTTTGTAATAAGAAATGTTAAGATCCTCCTTTGCGCGGGGGCCCGTGGAATTTTGCCCCACATGCAACCCTATTGTTACGCCACTGCATAGGTATTTAATATCTTTGCCCGCGTCCCAGACTGCTTATTTAGTTTTTGATAGACGCAATCTGTTTGAATATTTTAACATTTCAAACTTGAAAAATAAATGCAGCAGTCTTGAGTTACTTTAACAATTTTAGTTTCGTGTCATTAAAAATTTTCTCAAAATCCATAATTTTCTGGCATTTTTTATATTATCTTTTATAATTACATGGTAGGTCATAAAGATCTTCCACATTTTGAAGCAGTATAAAAAAAATGAAAAAAATTAACTAGAAAAAAACAGAATATATTTTTGAAAAGAACATAAAATATATATATTTTTAGTGCGTTTTAAATATTATTGGACAAAAAAAAGGGGGAGGGGGTCAAAAATGAAAATTCTAGCTTTTTGGCTAAACTCAACCAAATTTTGTATACATATTCTGTGGATCCCCAGAAGTCTAGAAATGCAAAAACTAACAAAATTTTGTATTCATAATTTGGTCGAAAGAGCTAAAATTTTCATTTTTGACCCTTCCCCTATTTTGGGTGGTTAGTTTTTACATTTCTAGCCTTCTGGGGTCCACATTTGGTTGAGTTTGGTCGAAAGGGGTAGAATTTTCATTTTTGACGCCCCCCTTTCCGTCTGATATAATGTTTGAAACACATTAAAAATAAAAATTATTTTATTTTATTTTCAAAAATATAGTCAGATTTTTTCTACTTAAATTATTTCATTTTTTATACCTCTTCAAAAAATGGGAGATCTTTATGCCCTACCCTGTATATTTATTAATTCGAATTTTTATGTCCAGAGGCAATAGCTTATATAAAATTACTTTCTTAAAAGCTAATTAAAAAACTTCAGATAAAACATACAATATCAATAAATGTTAAAGTAAACCAGAAATTAATAAAAGTACCGAATATGTTCCAATTAATATATTATTAATATATAGGGAATCGGATTAGCCGAGAGCTTAAGACACTAGCCTTCTAAGCAGGAGTCCCGGGTTCGAGTCCGAGTCCCTGCATTGATATTTGACCGGCTATAATCTGATTCCTAGTCACCAATCCGTCTGGCAAGCGTGGTGACTTAATGCTTACCCCATTCTGATGGAAGAGGCCTATATTCAGGAGTGGATTGTCGCTATCGACAGGCTAATGATGATGATGATGAATATATTATGAGAAATTAGCAAAACACCTAAGATAAGAATTGCCTACACTATTATTTTTCTTCATCATTCCCAAGCATTAATATAAAGAAGAGCTATCACTTTATGGCAACGCCTGTATCTATACAACCGGCACAGACTAATAGCTGCATTGGTTTTTTTTTCATGACTTGATTGTAGAGCAATTTCTTCATGTGTTTTAGGATGTTTGGGGTGCTATTAGTGCCTCTGACAATGAAAATCTGTGTCCATCCGTCTTCTACCGCATTTGTAGCTTGTTAAATAATTAATACATAAACTTAAAATTTACAAATTATATGTGATTCAATTGAAAAGTTTTATTTTGCAGAGTGCAGAGTTGTTGAATCATAAAGAGAAAAGAAAGAGGTTGTGCTCCTGCTTGATGTAAATAAACATATATATATATATATATATATATATATATATATATATATATATATATATATATATATATATATATATATATATATAATTTATTTGTTTGAGTTTATAGTTTCGATCTTAAATATTCAGTCAATACTGACTCCACGAGAAATAATTTTTATAAATTAAAAAAGACTGATGATGAAAACTAAGTTTTTCTTCATTTTACATAAAAATATAATTAAATGAACATTTATTTGAATTTTTATAAAAACATTCTGGTGTCTGGTATTACCAGTACAAAAGTTAAACTTTAAAAATGCAGACTTTCGGGAAAAATTATATTTGTTCAAAAGGTGACAAAAATGAACCAAAACTTACCATAATTGGTATAAAATATTCCAGAGATATATTTTTCATTAATTTGATCTCTCATTGTTATCTATCTCTCCATTGAGTGCAACCGACCTGGTGGTCAAAGTAAAAACTAACAATAATCGGGTCTTGTTTATTGTTATTGTATAAAGATAATTATTAAAAAACAACAAAACAAACAAGATGGATTATTAGTTTGTTGTTTACTATCTTATTCAATATTAAGTGCTTTATTTAAGTATTCAATTTTGAAAAATTATCATCGGCATGATTGATAATTGTGTAGCTTACCCCGTATGTTTTAGTTATATTTTTGACCACGAGATTGCGTAGTGGCAAGAATCTCTTACCTAATACTAAAAATAAAAAGTTATATGAAAATAACAAAGTGAGGTCCTATATCACCTTTACCCGTATTTTTTACTCAATTAAATCTAATTATTAAAAAATAAAGTCTTTTTCGCTAAAATTATACAAATTATAATTATCGAAAATCTCTAGAAAGGGGAATTTTTCCCCCTAATTGTGAAGGGAGCCAGGTTAGTTCTTCCCCAGTTAGTCCTATGGGCAAGATGGCGTTCGTCTTGGTCGAGACCCTCCAATTCCATCATGGCCCTTGAGGGTGAAAGCCTAAGACTTAGCAATTATTTTCTCCTTAAATCTGAACCCTCGCGAGAATTAGAGGCGCGCTCATTCTTAACCCGAGCAGGAAGGCGGGTAAAAGGGGGGTGGAGGTCTGCAGGCGCTTTTGGGGGTGAGCTTAAGGCCGGGGGTTAGTTACGAAGGTGAAGGGATGAGAGACTCGCAGCTTTGCCGGCCGTCTCTAACCGAAGGGGTTCGGGGGCTAGCAGCCAGCCCACCCCAGCGCTCCCTGCTGGTGCATATTCATAAATACAGAGATGAAACCTAATTAGGAATTGTTTTAAAATCTAATAAACCAACAACCTAGCTTGGTCTCAGGCTACAGGCCTTTCACATATTCATAAATTTTATATGAGTAATTCATGAGGTCCGTGGAGCAGTGATAAATAAACATTAGACAAGACTGATTTGTAGTGAATGCAATGGAATTTCCTTTTTATTTAATTTATTAAAATGAAGATCTCTTGGAATTCAAAACACTGTTGTTCAAACATTGATTTAATGAATATTTAATAAAAATCATAATAATAATAAATGTATTATTTAATTTAAAACAAGCTAAATATGTATACTGTGGGAGCATATCCAGGGGGATCATACACTTCACCCTCCATGAATCATCTAGCATATATGATTCCACGAAAAATTTTAATTTGTGATTTCCTTCATTTTTTGACTAGTATACCCATAAAAATCTCTTCCTGGTAAATTTTGAAATTTTCTTGATCACCGGTTTAAAAGATATCGAATTTCGGTTTTTTCGCTCATAACTTCTTAAAAATGATCCAAAGTTTTAATGTACGAAACACACTCAACGTTCGACTCGCACTTGGCCGACTTATATACACCCAAATCTATGAACATAAAAAATTATGAAAAAATTCCACCCATTCTCTCCTAATCAACAAGTAATGATGTTACTCTGACATACAGATAGAGCATCATTGTTATCAATACTAAAAATAGGGTTCAGTTTTACTTTTGATCGGATCTCTAATAAACCAACGCCATCTATTACATAGACTAGGTAAGTATTATATGAAGAATAAATACATAATTTTTCATAGCATGCTGTGAAGTATGCAAAACAGCATGGCAGATATTCAAGCCTGTAGATTTAGACTATTTAAAAATCCGACTGTTTCCAAACAATCTATAGGTATACCTTTAAAAAAGTTACACTGTGTTCTGAAATAAGAGTCGAAGAAAAAGATTTGATTCGCCTTAAATCTGGAATTAATTTATGAGAATTTATTCATCACAGCTTAGTAATTAGCAAAATAAAAGTAAGTGCTAGAAAGGTCGTTAAATAACTAGAAAATTTTAACTAATGGGTGACCTCTCGAAAGATCAAGCCTGGCCCACTGCAAATTTTGACCGGATATAATCTACACCAATTTGACATATTCATAAAAAAATAAAAAGTAAGCTCCTGGAAATTGTTAGTCTGGAGGACGAGCAGCAAGTTTTCAGGCAGGGGCGTTCCTGTACTGACGCCATATTTGTTATTCGACAACTTGCTGAAAAGGCCTTGGAATTCAACAGACCTGCTTTTGTGCTTTGTCGACCTCGTGAAGGCCTTTGATAAGATCCAGCTTAAGCACATTTTAAAAATTCTGGAGAGACATGATGTCCCAAATAATCTTATCTGTCTTATCCAGGACATATAGTATATACAAATAATGAAGCTAAGGTCAGAGTAGAAAGAAGACTGGTAGGGCTAATCCCAGTTAATCGAGGAATTCGACCTTAAGTCCTTTGTTATTCAATATCTTAATGAACGAGATAATTAAAGACATAAAACCTATGCCAGGATATTCAATGGGCGATGAAAATATATAATAAACATTGTGTGCTACGCAGACGACGCAGCTTTGGTTGCGGAAAACGAAGATGATCTTCAATGCCTCCTCCATAAATTTTCGCTCTCTTGTGATAAATTTGATTTAAGACTATCACCAAAGAAAACAAAATACTTCACCATCTCTAAAGAACCACTTCGGTGGAAATTACAACTCTACAACAACATCAAAGACCAAGCAATGTCCTTCCCGTACCTTGTAATCCAAATAACAAGTGAAAAAATCTCACTTTAGAAGTTGGACAACAGGCTCTTAAGGCATCCAGAATATTGGGATGTCTTAATGATACCGTGTGGACCAACAAATTTTTAAGAATAGAACCCAAGGTGCGTATATAGAAAAGCGTAGTACGCCCAATATTGACCTATGCAGCTGAAACAAGATCTGACATTGCCAAGACCAGGAAAATATTGGAAACTACTGAAATGAAGACCTTAAGAAGAATAATGAATAAAACTAGAGGTTGGACAAAATCAGAAATCGAGATATCCGGGAGAAATAGCGAAATCCAAAACATCGGCGACTGGGTTCAGAGGAGAAGAATAGGGTGGAATGCGCACATCTTAAGAATGAATGAAGACAGAAAGGGCCCACGGATTATGTATACAAATTTTTTTTGAATTTGGAACAAAGGCCTATATTTTCATTATTTGCCCCCCCCCCCCCCCATTTTGAGCGGTTAGTTTTTCTATTTCTAGACGTCTGGAAGCCAACAAATTATGTATACAAAATTGTATATATTTCCCAGCCTACAAACATATATTCACGTTCCGTTAGAAAACTGTGTAGCAAAACGCCTTGTTTCCCTTGACTCTCTAGACCAGGGTTGTCCTTTTGACCTACCACATTTGAAGAAATAAAATTGTCTCGGGCCGCAGATATATACTAATTCTATTGATATTTGTTAATCAAAAAAGAAATTTAATGATGTAGAATAATGATATTCACCGTGACAAAGAGAGAGAAAAAATGGCATAGCATAACAATCTTTGAGTTCTTTTCCTTCAGGATTTTGTTTTTAAATCAATTAGCACTTTAAAAATTTTTATTACTGAACTAATAAATACGAGTATTTTAGTAAATGGAAATGGAGATGAAGAATATTTTTTAAATATTCGAAACTTCATTCATTTTTTACCTGATATTTAAGCTTATAATTTTGGTTTTAGTGAATTTAATTCTTGAAAATAGCTTCACGTAGAAATATGTATTTACATATTTCTAAAAGTGGAATAAATATTGTGAAGCCAGGAGTATTTGTTTCTGGGTTGATAATTTTTGTATAATTTTAATAAAGAGTAGGGATGGCAAATTATTTTAATATATCGATATAGCTTATAGCGTTATTTCGATACATAAATATAACGCAGCAAAATATATTCATATATACGATATATCGATATATTCTTTAATAATTATTTTGTAGATATTAAAATATCATTTTTTGACCTTACACCCTCCCCCCATTTTGGGTGGTTAGTTTTTGCATTTTTAGATTCCTGTGGGGCCACTGATTATGTATACAAAATTTGATTGAGTTTGGTACAAGGGCCTAGATTTTCATTTTTTGAACCTACACCCCCCCCCACCCCTCCCATTTTGGAGGGTTAGCTTTTGCATTTTTAGACTTTTGGAGTCCTACTGATTTTGTATACAAAATTTAGTTGAGTTTGGTAAATGGCCAAGATTTTCATTTTTTGAACCCCTCCCATTTTGGGCGGTTAGTTTTTGCATTTTGAGACTTCTAGGGTCCCACTGATTATGTATACAAAATTTGGTTTAGTTTGGTAAATGGCCATTTTTTGACCCCCTCTCCTTCCCATTTTGGGCGGTTAGTTTTTGCAGTTTTAGATTTCTAGGGGTCCACTGATTATGTATACAAAATTTGGTTGGGTTTGCTCAAATGGCCTAGATTATTAATTTTTAATTTTTAACCCCCCCTAACCCCCTTAATTTTGGGTCGATGTGCACAAAAATCTAATCAGTTCTTAATCTCAATGTATCAAAACTACGTGTGAAATTTGGTTTCGATATTCAAACTAGTTTTTATGCTTGCTCTTGCACAAAATTTGCTAATGCACAGACTAACAACCAGACAGACTAACTAACAGACATTTTGACAAAACAATTATTATTTCAAAAAATATATTTTTTTCGATATTCACTTATTAGAGCTTTTTTGTACAGCGAAATGCGTTGGTTTCGCTCAATTTTTTTAATCAAAATAGTTTCAGCCGTTTTTGAGATATTTCGAAAAAAAGAAGGAAAAAAACACTTTTTGCATGCACGATTACAATACTTGACCATACCCTGTATGGTCAAGTAATAATTTAATCTTAAAAATACAATTTTTTTTTTTATATTCAAAATTATATTTTATAACGAAAACAATAGACAATAGTCATGTGGAGAACATTTTTTTAAATTTTTTAATAAATTTTTTTGCTTGCCGTACAGAGATGTTTGAATCGAAAATAAAAATTATTTTCAAACACAATTTTTTCTGTATTTCTGTTGCTCTTTCATGGATCCCGATACACACTTGATAACGCTAGAACCTGAGATAGTAGAAAGTTTCTTTTGGTGCCAAAAATCTTGAATTATACAGAAGAACTGAATAAATAGATTTTGAACTTCATTTTTAGATGCAGAGAATTGGAAAAAAAAGTGAATTGTTTTTAAATTTGCAACATTTGCAGTTACGGGGCTGAAATTTGAAACATAGGTTTGTTAAAATTTACAAACTGCACCAGTGACGGGCGGTGACATTTCATCCAGGAGATGCTGTCCAAAAAAGAAACATTCAATTTTAAAATTTTATTTTATTTTTCACTCATTCATAAACGCAGAATTTTTTTGTTATTTTTCAAATTTTTTATCAGATTTTTTCAAAAGATTGAACCGCGATTGTAATTAGGTGTGCACGTCTTTGGAATTATGTGGAATTATTTTGGAATAAGATAATGCCCCTTCATCTATTGTCTTCTACTTAGAAATGAAAGTTGAAGTGGAAATAGTGTACACGATATTAGGCAGCGGTTCACACCTCGGATTCTTTTATGACGCGGTATGGAAATACTCTTGACATTTTGAAATTTTAAGGATTCACAGCATCCATGGACCGCACGTCACTGGAATGTACCTCTTTCTTCTTTAATTTTCAGCTTTCCATGCCAATCTTCTCGATGACGAAAAATCATTAAAATTTGCCAAAAGCGTACCGCGTTTTGAAAAATATTTTTATTTTTTCTTCTGATTTTTAATTATTGTAATTTATTTTCAAAAATATTTCAACTGATGACTTATTGCCTAATCTCTAATGGGAGGAAAATGGAAGAAAGATATCTGTTCATTTTTAACTCAGATTATTTAATAATAACTTGAAATGCTAGAGATTTTAATTAAATTAAATTAAAGGAGAGATAAATTATTATTCCTTTGAATAGTTTAAACACAACAACTTCCTTAATATCGATGTTTAAAACATTTAAATGGGTTATACAATATTTCTAGTTGAACTAATTTAGATACGGGGAATAACCACTTGGGCATGGCAGCCGAGAGAAACTGCCGACTAACTTGAAAATTAAACACAAGCATCAAGGAGAACTCACAGTGGTCATACACATACACAGAGACATTCACCGAGACTTGGATAAGACTCGGCCTGGCGAAAATTCAAGGGTCCAATAAGAGAGAAGGAAGAACGGGGGGAGAAAATGAAGCGAAATGGAGAACGTGTAAGAGGAGTTGGACCAAGGAGGAAAGCTGAGCAAATTAGAATTTACACTTGCTAGTACTGGCTGGGGGAGAAAAGCCTTTCCTGAGAACGAAGACCACAGTCTCTTGAGCCTCCTCTGCAGAAAAGTACTAAGCGATTTAGAGGTTATCTTCCATTTATTCGATGAGTCTCAATGAATTCCACACAGACATGAAACATAATTTTATTTTATAATATTATAATAATACAAACCTTAGCCATTGCCTGCAGGACACATATCAATATATTATTGCCTACCCCTATTATTTAGGAGTAATATTTTTAAATTAGGCAATAGATATGCCATAATTTCATATAATACGAGGATAAGTCAAAAATTACCTACACTTTTTGTTCTACAACTTTATTGAACTAAGATAGGAGGCGGCCGCATGCGCATGCGTTGAGTTGGCGCGCCTGTGGTCACGTGTGTGGAATTTAATCACGATCGCGTCGGTTATCGTCTAGCTACAACAGCATAAGAATGTTAGCTTCACTATCAGATTGCACCAAAGAGAAGCAATGAGGAGTGGTCAGATTTTTGTGATCAGAGGATGTGAAAGGTGCTGAAATTCACCAGAGACTTTTGTCACAATACGGGGAAAGTGCTTTATCTCGTAAAAGCGTTTTTTTCACCCACGTTCCTCTATAACGACTACTCTCAAAGAAAGTTTTTTGTTGCAAAACAACTCCCGGCCGCACACGGCCCATCATAGAAACAATAAACAGGTTGGGCTTTGAGACCCTGGAACACCCTCCCTACAGCCCAGATCTCGCTCCCTCAGACTTTCATCTCTTTGGACCGCTCAAGGAAGCTTTGAGAGGTCGTTGATTTGCCTGAGACATGGACGTTCGGAATGCGGTGCAAAAGTGGCTTCATGACCAACCGAAAACCTTCTACCAGGAAGGTATCTGGAATCGTGTGGCTCGCTGGACCAAGTGCATTGCTAAAGGTGGAGATTATATCGAAAAATAATGTATCTGTTGTACACCTATCTTAGTTTAATAAAGTTGTAAAACGAAAAGTATAAGTAATTTTTGACTTATCCTCGTATATTCCTATATTTTATTTCTAATTAGAAATTGCGGATATATTTTATAAATTGTATTAATAATAATAAGCTGAAATTTGGAACAAAATTTTATACTCAAAAACTGCACGTCTATACGAATTATTATTAGTTTTCTAATAGCTCAAAGCGTTAACATGCAACCGTTATCTAACAATTTTTACCGCATAAAACAAATCTGAAAGTTGCTTTGAGTTTTACTTTGGTGCTGTAAGAAAAAGTATCTATTTTAATATTATTTATGGCTATTTAAACTGGATTTTAGAAGGGCGAGCGTCTGGAAACAAAAAATTGAAAATCTTTGGGAAAATTGCCAGTGTCTTCTACTTCTTATGGGTAATTATAACTATTCCTCTTGGGAAATGAATCCAAGTGGAAAAAAGCAATCCGGGCCAATAGTTCCCCTCCCAGGTTGAACCAGTCTATTACCATATATATATCAATTTTTAGTCAAAATCTGAAATCTTTATAGTAAAAATCTTGCGGTCAAATAATTCTAAATTTTAACTTAATGGCATTCGGATTCAGAGGAAACCAACAAGATTATCCCAATTAAATTTGATCCTACTATACTATCAGAAAAATTAAATTTAAATTATATTAAACTGTTTGTGGGTTTTAAAAAGATTAAATTTAAATTTGTAGAAAAAATTCAATTAGAGTTTTCTTGTTAGAACTTGGAATAAGAATAGCAAAAAGAAACAAAGAGGTCGGTCGGCGGGTGAACATATCCTCCTGGGACTAAAAGTTCACTTTTTATATATCACCACCGCTTACTTGACCCCTCAGTCCCTGTTTCAAATTTCAAATCAATTGGTTGAGACGTTTAGCCTGTAGGTCCGTGAACATAGAATTCCAAAACTATTATATTGATTAATTGATTGTTAGAATAGATTTTTTCATTAGCTTTTGTCGACATTCGGGTTTATCTTTAGAAATTCTTGTTCTTTTTAGAAGGCCAAAATTGGGGTTCCAAAAAATAGAACTATCAATTCAACTTTGATCGATTTGAACGAAATTTCGCATATGCACTTTATAGGATCTTATGAAAATGACTCTAACATTGAAAACTATTCCCAATAGTATAGAAAAATTATATAATTTTTTTCAAATGTATTTTTCCACGAAAAAACAATTAACGTCTCTTCAAATTTTTTAACACCCTCAATTTTTTGGAGTAGTGTATTTCTTAATTTTTTTAGTATTTCTGTAGTACGGTATGTATTTTTGATTAAAAAATTATTTTTTTACCAGGAAAAGAGTACCTATTAGTTTGTTTAAACCCAAGGTTAAAAAAAAATCCGCTTTTAATTTTTTTCATAATGTATTTCAACTTTAAAAAAATCGAAAAAAATTTCTGAGTATAAAGGAGTATAAAAGGCATTTTCTGACACATTTTGGTGATGGACACTTAAAAAAAAAATGATTTTATTTTTATTTATTTTCTTGAAAATCAGCTTTTCATCTGGGAATCATAACGAAAGTGTTGTTTCATGCCTTTTACTCGCAAATATTGGGAAAAAAAATTGCCATTTGATAATTTCCAATTTTACTATTGAAAAAAATGGGGTTTTTCAAATAACTCGAAAACCGCTTAAGATTAAGAGCTGAAAATTTGACTGAATTATTTTTATTTGGTACTAAAACGATCCCCAAAGTGCTAATAGAAATGGCCGTGGGTGCATATTTCCCATGCATATCCAGCTATATACCATTCCAAACAAAAATCGATGAAGCTGATATTTACATTAGAAGATTTTCATTTTTAAGGAGATATCATAAATTGCTAATGAGCACAAAATTCAGAGTGGGGGGGGGGGCGTTCTTTGGTAAATGATTATAAATGAATTTATTAAATATTAAATTTAAGCGAGGCGGCAGAGAGAGATGTTGTATGATAAAGTCATATGGATGGCCACATCAGTTTATAAGTATAGTGTTATACTCCCAGTCAACTTCTTATACTGTATAAGGCTCAAATTCGTCCCTGTCTCGAATATGGCTCTCATCTGTGGAGGGAGCCTCCAAGCATTCTCTTGCTACACTGAAGCAATTCAGAAGCGAGCAATTAAACTAATAGGAGACCCGGCTCTAACCAACTCACTCGACTCCCTGGCTCATCTGGCCGTTTCTGCCCTTTCCCTGTACTACAGATACTATCACGGTGTCTGTTCAGTCGAGCTGAAATCAATTATCCCCCCTAATGCCCTCTTTACGAGAAACACGCTGTTTTCTGACGCTCAGCAGCCCTTCGCTGTCAAATTGGATAAAAGTCGAACAAGCGCTTTCGCCAACTCTTTTATCCCTATGACCTCCAGAGACCGAAACTCGCTCCCTGCCACCATCTTTTCCGCGACTTATAACCTTCAGCTATTTAAGACCCGTATCCACAGATACCTTCGACCCCCGCCCAACCCATAAAATTCTTTCTTCTTTTCACGATGGAGGGGCCAACGCAGGCCTTTAGGGGTTGCACCTTTTTGGTGTAACTCCTCTCATCATTATCATGAAAAAATATACTCGAAAAACTTGGGCCTTCAAAAAATGCCTATTGCTAATAAATGATTTCTTCAAAATAGGAACACGTTTTTATCAGTTATTCATTTTTAATAAAGCAATTATAACTTTCTAAAATAAAAGAAGACTTATGTTTAACAAGTTTTAAATTGCTAATAAATGCCCCGTTAAAACGTATTGGGCATGGCTGGCTCCCTGCCTGCCTGTGCCTTTCGTTCGTTCGTTTTTCCTGGCTTGTTCCAATCCCCATTAGTTTTAAAAGGGCCAGAAGAGTGAACCCGGGCGAATAATTTTAATGAATTGTGAACGAAAACACCCTTCTTCTCTCGCCTCGCCTTCTGACTCCTTCCTACAACTGCGAACACCAACTTACTTTCCTTCTTTCACTTTGAAGAGATCGTTTTGTCAAATTATTATTCGCCTTTAAACATTTACCATTTCGATTTTCACATATGATTAACAACAATTAAGCGAATCATTTGTTAAGTGATTATAAATGAAGTTGTGAAATAATTGAAGATATAAAAATTTGAATTTTTAGTAAAATCACACTTAATTAATTATAATTATTTATTGAACAAATAATACAAAAACTACGCCTCTTCACAGGTGCCCCGCGAAGCTTCATAATTAATTGAAGTAAGACATTGGGCCCTAACTAGACAAAAACAAAGTGAGTTAAACATTTATTTATTATTTATTTTTATCTCTTACTTACGATTAGACATACATTTACTTATTATTTTTTGTTTTGCTTCTGTTCATCTATTTCATTTTTGTTTTGATTCATCCGCTTGTTGCTCTTTTACTCGGTCTTTTAATCTCAGGATGGATGGTAATAATTAAATTATTTATTCTAAGAGGTATTTTATTTTGATTAACAATGGTGGCCAATTTTTTTATTAGTTTTTATTTATTTGACATAGATATATGTATACAATTTTAGAGAGAGAGAAAATGTAAATATTACCACCAATTGTATAGACCCAATTTTATAAACTACTTATCTGTTGTAAGAGGAGGCCCCTCCTGCGCGGCCAAATGAATAATATATAATAAGGCGAATACCGATTCATTTTCGTTATTTTTAAATTTAACATTAGATTTTTTAAAAATATAATTTGGCACCTTCGCCCCAAACGGATACTGCATTGTCCGAGTGAAGGTAGGAGTCAGAAATTAATTCTTGTGACTTAAACTCCTGAGATGGAAATCGACCAACTTCCACAATGAATCAGCGTGTCCTATAAGAAAATCTTAAATTCCTCCTAATTCTATTACTATAAGCAAACAATGACTTGTCTATAGCACTCTTAGTTCTTTCCGGTCTTATATAATGATAGTTGTTAGAAATGGATTAGTCTAAAGATTCCCGAATCATCTTTATTTATTCCTTTTTTGTATTCTTACTATTTTAATAGTTCCTCAGCGAACAATTAAACTCGTCTGAACTTGTCTTGGACATGCTTGAACTGGAAGATATCTAGCAGGCAGAGACTTCAAACATTCTATCCGCACCCTTTTCGGGAAAAATCATTTATTTTGATTGCCCCTTGAAACTATCCAATATTTTTATTTCATTTCGGGAACCAATAATATACTTTACAAAAAATGTGTTTTTTATAGAAATATTTGAAATAACGGATAATAATTTGAAAATTTAATAATGCTCCTGAAATTTTGAAGTCGACCCTATATATTTCTGAAATTACTCTACATGTTTGAAGTTTTACGTCGCATTCAACAGCATTGACTGCACGCTACTGGTGAGTAATTTCTCATTTGAAAAAATACAAACCAAAAACAACTGAAATATTATCTTAAGATTATTCCTTAATAGTTTTAAGAGTGAATTTAATGTAGATGATGCTAAGAACAAAAATATTCAATTGTAGTTAAGAAATCAGAGAGAATGCGAGTTTAATAGCAAAACGAGTTTGAAATAGCTTTGCGTTTTCCAAGCTAAACGTTGTGAGCAGAAATGCACCCCCTACCCCCGTGCACATTGCAAGAGAAGGCCAAGATTACGATCCAGGCACGCAATAGAAATGTGTTTATGGACATAGTTACATCTTAATGTTAGATCTTAATGTTATTTGGGTTTACCCTCTTGCATGAGTTCCCTCCCAAGCCCTCTCCTCACCTATCCACCCACTTTCTTATCATTCCCTTTCACGCGTCTATATAGAAAATGATGGGGAAAACGATAATCACTTTCCAGTAAAATGGATTATATACAATTTCGCACGCCATGCTGATGGAAAACTGTTTGAAGTAATTAAGTTTTAACGAGATATAAAGTCAATAATTCCCCCTAAAGCCTCATTTTCATGAAACACATGATTTTGAAACATACAACATACCGCCTTTGCGGTCAAATTAATTTCAAATCGAACATTTCGTCAACGCGTATCTATGACTTTCTAGGGAGTAATATTTTCTTCTTGACTTCCCCTTTCCCGAATCAAACAATCTTCAATTCTTCAAGATCAGAAAAAAATATCTTCGTCTCCATTATAATTTATTTTATTATACATAATTTATTTTGGCTGTGAACATTTTATTATCTGTGATGTTTCTTCTATTTCATTATAATGGGATTTTTGTCTTCTACTCTCGATTTTATAACTCCATAAATAATCGTCTTCTTCTGGCTGTAAACCATATTGGCACATCAAGATAGTAATCTAGTAATATTTTCCGCCCTATAGACCTTTCCGCAGCAGCCTGGATCCCGGCACAATGGAATCTGTCAGGATGCATCCATGCGTTGCCTAGCTGTGCCCCGGCGAAGACCGTTTTATTATGGGCAACTTTATCAGTATTTTACTTTAAAATTTACCCGTTTACAGTATTTACAGTCAAACTAAATCAATATTTCAATAAACATATTGTTAACTCCATTTTTTGCCAAACTTTATTATAATCAATAATATATAATAAAACAGTAAGCAGTCCATTAGTTTGTCCAGTTTCGCCCACTGTATACTCTATCTACCGTAGACTTTCAGGAAGCTTCTAGAAAGTTCGGGAACGAAAGTCGTTCACAAGAATTGGACTCTGTCTCGGGGATTCATGTTGATCGACGGTTCTCGCGTCGTGAGCCAGCAAGAAGCCCGCCGAAGGCAGGCTTTGGAGCTGGTTTATTCATATTATATTTATAATTTGCTTTTTATAACATTTCTCAATCTAAAAAGTCAATCTTTCATAAAATTTTTCATTAAAAACTTAATTTCCACTTAGAACTTCGCTTTGCTGTGAAGTTTTAGCATCTGCAGTTGCAACTTGAATTTTTTTGTAAATTTTGACTAAAATGTTTATAATATTATGTATATATTTTTATTTTTTTATTACTACAATAAAGAAATCTATATATTTAATATATTAGTCAGTCTATATGAAGCCAGAAATATCAACGTGTCAAAACAAAATGATGAATAGCGGATGAATAAATAAAGATAAAATTTTATTTTACCTAAAATAGTTCTCCCCCAAAATGAATGCCAAAAGGCAATAATGAAATTGGGCTGAGTAGAAAGAAACTGTTCAAAGTATGATCAATGATTCACATAATCGAATTTACTGAGTGCCTTCTTGATTTTTTTTACTCTTTATAAACACGCCTTGACTTCACAAATGCAGTAACCAAATTGTTGCAGTTTTTAGTGTTTTTTCTAAATAAGAAAGAGCAGAAACGCTTCTTTGGTCTCTTATTTAAAGTATAAAAAAGGGAACATTTCATTATAGTACTCTTATCGAAGAAAATGACTAAAAAGGCCACGGATAGAAGCATCTCTCTTTCTTCGAGCTAAGACAAGTTTGCCAAATACAAGTTAAGACCTGTTTCAGACAATTATAGAGATTAATTATTAATTTCTATTATTCTAAGAATGGCCTTTTGCCTTTTGCACTTGCACCAAAAAGATAGTTGTTTTATAGAGAGAGAATAATCAATCAATTTCACTAAAATTTAGACATAAATAAATAAATAAAGGAATTACTTTTGCATAATTAATAGAGATTGTGGTGTTGGTGCAAGGTGAAACATCTTTAATAAAGATAAAAGTAAATAAATATTTCATATAATATTTATTTACTTTTATCTTTAATTACTTTTGCTTCGGCTCTTACTGCTTAGCGTGCCAAGTCCTGAATTTTGTTTTTCGATTTTATTGATTTATTTGTTTACCTATCCTTCTTAACCTTTGGAGGTCAGACTGACTAACTGAAAGCCTCTTTCAAGTTTCCCGAAAAAGATGCCGAACGCCTTCTATGAGATTTTAGAAAAAGAGTAGTATATTCAACTAAGTATTTATGAATCAAAAAGACGAATAAGTTTGCGATCTTACTTGAGAACGATCGCAGAATAAGTCGATTGAAACGTCGTAGTTTTATTGTATTATTTATTCTTGTTCAATAAATAATTATAATTAATTATGTGTGATTTTAATAAAATTTCAACTTCTATAATAATAAAATTAATAACAAAAATATAAGCTTCAACTAATTGGTATAGAATTTTTTTCACTTATTAAATAATTAACATAAATATACTAACTCTGCGAAGTAAGTTACCTCGGGAAATAGATAGGTGTGCGCGTTTATAGCAGACTGGTCATAATTTATACATTCCATTTAATTTATTAACAAAAATTCATGAAAGTAAATGAAAATGGCTTAATCTAGATATAGATAGAAAATGTTTTACGCATTGAAGAGGAACAGTGAGATCTTGTTACTTTTATGAATTAAACACTTTGTCAACAACAAACAAAAAAGAAGATGAGACTCAAAACGTCTCCTTTATAATTAATGAACGATCTTGTTAGAAAACCCATTTAAAAGATTCTTATCAAATGAACATCAAAATATGAAACCCCTTAAGAAGATTGTGATTTAACACCATATTTAAAGACGTCTTACTGAAATGGTTCATTCTGCAAGGGAGAACTTGGGGGTGAGACAAGTTGTTTTTTAAAATTCTTTTTAGTTTATTTTTGTATTTTCATAAACTTAACAGAGCCGGATTAAGCCATGTAAAGGTCCTTAAGGCCTAGGCTTTATGAATTTATAATTTAAACGATTAAATGAGACAGATGTTCGTTTAAATGGAAATTCGAAAAATTTTCTTCTGCACGATCGTCAGGGATTTTTACTTATTTCTAATTAATATTCAATGTAAATGTTAGTATATTGTTAGAGTTCGTGGCTGTGATGAAACTGTACTAGATGAAGGAGGAGGTATCAGCCAAAGATGGAATCACTGGGTTCACTAAAACACCCTTAATAAGACGTTTCGGCCTGAATTTTATTTGGGCATCTTCAGTCAATTAGGAGTTAAACACAAAATGCGGTACACATATGTGATCGAACCAAGGCTTGTCAAAAATAAAAAAATTTATTAGCTTCATGTGAATTTATAACTTGTCTGGACCCAAAATTTTCAGAATGAAATTGACTTTACATATGTGTACCGCATTTTGTGTATAACTCCTAATTGACTGAAGATGGCCAAATAAAATTCAGGCCGAAACGTCTTATTAAAGGTGTTTTATTGAACCCAGTAAAATTTAGTAAACATTCATTAGGTTAGTCCCACTATCATGCGTTAAAAATTTAATAACGCCCACTAAACTACCATAAGAAATTACATTTCGAAAAGTTTTCAATTGTTACTTAATTTTTTTTTTAATCTTTATGTGAAATACTAAGGTATTACATTAGTCTGAAGATACTGCCTAACAATGAAAATGTTTGGGGCTCAAACATAGCTGATTCTTATGTATTTCCACCTACTGAATTCAAAAATCACCATAAAAATGAACGATTAGACTTTGTTTTGGAGATCTTATCGGTCAAAACGACGAAAAAGACCATTTTTTCGAGGGCCGTTAGATATTAAACAACAATATTTGAAAACTAAAAAATTAAAACTACGTGATTATAATGGATAATAAACATATTTATAAAAACATATGGACTTAGTTTTTTAGTTATAACTCGAATTCTAATTGAGTTACAAACAAGTGATAATTTGAGAATTAAAGAGAAAACTGTTTTCTATTAAGTCACAAAATATTTTGATAAAGATAAGAGTAAATAAATATTATATTTAATATTGATTTACTATGAGTTAAGGATTCTAGGTCACTTATTTCAAATTAAAATTAAAAGATGTAAAAAAAATTTTCTTTTTCAATATACCTATATATTTCGGGCTATCAACCCATCTTCAGGAAGTACAGAAAGTAACTAATTTAACTTATTGTTAATAAGTTAAATTAGTTACTTTCTGTACTTCCTGAAGATGGGTTGATAGCCCGAAATATATATATTGAAAAAGAAAAAAAATTGCATCTTTTAATTTTTTAATTTTAATGTGAAATAAGTCACCTAGAATCTTTAACTCACTAGTAAATCAATATTAAATATAATATTTATTTACTCTTATCTTTATTAAAGATGTTTCACCTTGCACCAACACCACAATCTCTACTAATTAAAAATATTTTGATTTCAAATATTGCTGTTTCATATCTAATGCGACTCGAAAATAAGGTCAAAATGGCCTTTTTCGTCGTTTTAGAAGATAGAAACAAACTATAAATTCGTGTTGAAGCTTTTATTTTTCTGATCGATTTGATTTAAAGCTGAAATTTTGTTAAAATTACACATAATTAATTATAATTATTTATTGAACACGAATAAATAATTATATATAATTAATTAAGTGTGATTTTAACAAAATTTCAACTTTAAAACTATAAATTCTTAAATATAATTGATATAGTAAACAAAAAACACAAATTTTTAAAATAGAATTTGCCTATTAAACATCCCATTTGCTCGATACACTATCATCTAACAAACGAATTAAGAATAATGTAAATAGTTGTCCAAATGAAACAAATAATAAAACACTCCTTTTCACCACACCAACAAATAATGTTGCTGGCAAAAAGCAAGTGATTGTACTTTTGATTAAACAGAGCCCTGCATTCCTAAGAGTACAATTGCGCATACACGAGTCATATACGCTAAGATATGTCAATGACGGCCGCCAAGTACGGGCAATTTGGCTTCAAGAAAAATGACAATGTCTAAAGAGACGAGTCCTGAAAGAATTTTGCATTTTCTTGGCCCGCAGAAATTCACAACCATTATGCAATGAATGAGACTCCGAGGACCTTTGGCTCTAAGCCCAATAGCCAACCGAAATGATCTAAACAACCACAGAAAGAAATATTCACATTTTAATTTGTGCTTACGCTACAGAAGCGCTTAAGAATTTCAATCAAGAGTAAAAGAATTGTAAAATGTTTTGTAATAAAACCGAATCTAATTAAAATAAAGGGACGAAAAGATGCACGTTTTTGTATTTTTGCTATTGAATTGTAACTACTGAAATTTTTAATGATGGAAACATTTTTAATCACTATAATTTTAAGTCAATTTTTTTGTAGTTTATTAAGAAAAATCTTTTTGAAATAATTTTACAAATCCCCCCAACCCCTCCCCCCCAAAAAAATAAATAAAAATAAAAAAATATTTATTGATTGATTCCAATATTTACTACAGAACGTAACTTAGAGAAATTATTTTAATGTAGGTACTGTTAATGGTTGCTCATCATAATATTAAATAAGGTGAAGTGTTCTGATGTGGCCATCATACACCCTGGCCCCTAAAACTATTTATAATCATGTAAGGGGGGGGGTTAGTTTTTGCATTTTTATACTTCTGGTGTCCCACTGATTTTGTATACAAAATTTGGTTGGTTTGGTAAATGACCAAGATTTTCATTTTTTCAGCCCCCCCCTCCTTTTGGGCGGTTAGTTTTTGCATTTTTAGACTTCTTGGGTCCCACTGACTATATATACAAAATTTGGTTGAGTTTGGTAAATGACCAAGATTCTCATTTATTGACCACCCCCCCCCATTTTGGGCGGTTAGTTTTTTCATTTTTAGACTTCTGGGGTTCCACTGATTTTGTATACAAAATTTGGTTAAGTTTGCTCAAATGGCCTAGATTTTTAATTTTTAACCCCCCCCATCCCCTTAATTTTGGGTCGGTATGCACCAAAATCTAATCAGCTCTTAATCTCAATGGACAAAAACTACGTGTGAAATTTGGTTTTGATATTTACACTAGCTTTTGAGCTAGCTTGTCCACAAAAATTCGCTAACGCACAGACTACCTAACTGACAACCAGACTAACTAACAGCCATTTTAACAAAATAATTATTATCTCGAAAAATATAATTTTTTCGATGTTTACTTATTTGGGCTTTTTGTAGAGCGAAAAGCCATGGTTTCCCTCAATTTTTTTATTCAAAATAGTTTCAGACGTTTTTGAGATATTTCGAAAAAAAGAAGGAAAAACACTTATTTCATGCACGATTACAATAATTGACCATACCATGTATGGTAAAGTAATATAAAATTATTGTTATTTTTAAAATACTAATAAAATAACAGCCAATAATAATAGTACCTACCTGGAAGACCTAACATAGAGTTGCTGGGAAATATTTTTAGTTTGCTAAAAGAATTTCAGGAAAAAGGAATGATTTCTTTTTGGAGCCGGATTAAATAAAGTTAAAATTAAAGTTAAAAGTACTATTTGTAAGTACGGTGTTGCCTGCCTCCATCTGGTAGAAATTGAAACTAACGCAATCGGGTCGCTGTCACAAATGGCATATGCATAATCAAAGAATATTAATTTAAACCTTAATAGGGAGGTCGGGTATTATATGTAGTTATTTTTATATTTCTTTTTGTATACATGTCATTACAAAAAAATAATAATAATAAATTGGCTACCAACTGACCCCATTCATTCATTGAATCGATTGGAAAATCTATTTAATGTAGGTACATACGTATATATGTATATGTACGAGGAGAAGTTGAAAAATAAGTTTCCCCTGTCGACTGTGGTCAGAGTTGTGTATGAAAGTCAAAAAATAGAATGAGACATTAAAGATATGACATACCTTTATTTTATTATTCTCGTACGAGTACGTTGAGACATTTGTCATATCGCTTGATATGCTTCAAAAGTCCTCCAAGAAAAATTCAGGGCTTTGCATATGGAAGAAGCGTTGAACGGCTATGGGCGAAAGGCGACACAGCAGGAAAACGCGCAAGTCACCGATACACCATTGGGTAGAGGTCGCTGCAAATCAAGCAGATGGCGCTGTTGCAGTGCCTGCGCAAAGCGGAGACCAGCCTCTCATTTGAGCCCCGGTAGGTATAGAGAGAAGGTGCGTTTTGAATTCGTGGTCAAAGGAGGAAGTGAGAGCGGTTATCCGCTATGAATTGGCACGTGGAGTATCAGGAACAGAAATTCATAACCGCCTCGTGGAAGTCTATGGGCCAGGTGTGATGTCGAGGGCGGTTATGAATTTCTGTTCCTGATACTCCACGTGCCAATTCATAGCGGATAACCGCTCTCACTTCCTCCTTTGACCACGAATTCAAAACGCACCTTCTCTCCATACCTACCGGGGCTCAAATGAGAGGCTGGTCTCCGCTTTGCGCAGGCACTGCAACAGCGCCATCTGCTTGATTTGCAGCGACTCTACCCAATGGTGTATCGGTGACTTGCGCGTTTTCCTGCTGTGTTGCCTTTCGCCCATAGCCGTTCAACGCTTCTTCCATATGCAAAGCCCTGAATTTTTCTTGGAGTGACTCTTTTGAAGCATATCAAGCGATATGACAAATGTCTCAACGTACTCGTACGAGAATAATAAAATAAAGGTATGTCATATCTTTAATGTGTCATTCTATTTTTTGACTTTCATACACAACTCTGACCACAGTCGACTTAGGGGAAACTTATTTTTCAACTTCTCCTCGTATAACTAAATTAGACCATGGAACTAAAACTTAAAAATAAATAATAAAAATCTACTAAAACCCTTTAAAATAGAAAAGTACTTAAAAACAAAATAAAATCTAAATTAAATAGATAGAATATAAACAAACTTAGACTAGGGGCTGAATTTAAAAGCACAGATAAGCCTGGGCTCGTAAAAACAAAAGGTAATCTACTAAAAATGAATGAGGGTATTAATTACAAACTCTCTTGGCTCCCCTAAAAGAATAGCAATCGGTTCTGATTGGTCAGCGAACGAAGGGTCCTCGCCCTCATATTACCCCCAGGCCTCTCATTTAAAGCATCCGTATAATGTGGTTGGAGGATACAGAGTCTATACAAGCTTGGCAAAATAACACCCCCAGGAATGCTTGTGTTAGCAATATGTAATTTTCATGAATCTCGATTAATTAAGGTAAATGTTATTTGGTTTAATTATTATTGAATCAAGATCGAAAAATCGTTTTGTTGATTTATATTATAGTTCAAACAAATAAATAGATAAAACCTTTATTTTCCCTTCATTAGATATACTACATTACAATAAAATAATTATTATACCTAGAAGAATGCAAACCAAATTAATACGCTATTGCTTTTTCTCAAATGGGTATTTGATTCTTAGAAAAAATATCCCATGCTGCAACTCTAGAATCACTGTATTATTAATTGAATGTCCGTTGTACCAGTCCAGAAAGGGTAAATTAAATATTGAAAATATATCGATCTTTTAAGAAATTCAGAAAATTTTGACAATTTGTTCGGGTTCTTAGATCAAATAGATCTTGAAGGAGGCAATAAAAGAGTGTGTCTTTTGCTGGAATTATAAATTTTATTTATTTATAACGAGACTATAGTTTCGAGGGCTTTGCCTTCTTCATCAGTCTATTACAATCACACGAATTCCTGTGAATCAATTGTAATAGAGTGATGAAGAGGGCAAAGCCCTCGAAACTATAGTCTCGTTATAAATAAATAAAATTTATAATTCCAGCAAAAGACACACTCTTTTTGTCTCCTTCAATATATAAAAATTCTGCTACCCTCGACACAAAACCTTCAATCAAATAGATCTTCTTAATTTAATTTAATTGATTATAACGCTTGACAAAACCAAAAACAGGTTACGTTTAGCTCTGTGATATTATTAAGTTATTATCAAATTATTTATTATTTGTTTTTTTATTTTTTTATATACCTATACTCATACTAATTTGCCCACATTCGTTCATATTGATAAACATTATAAAAAATACATAAGAAAATAATAATAAATAAACTCCAACGGATCGTTACTAAACTTTATCCAAATTCATTTGAAATATTAATATGTTTGTTCCTTTATTATTAATCAGATATCACTTGCAATTTGTAGTTCATATTGAAATTAATTCAAAAATAATTCTCATTTAAGAGTCGAGGAATAACCATTCTACATTGGATTTTTGACGTTTCGGTTTTTATTGGTAACCATTGCTGAAGACATAGAGGAATCGACTTAAAATCAAAAATAGCCATCGATTCTCATCTAATACTTGAGGAATAACAATTCTACATTAGGTTTTTGACGTTTCGATTATTATTGGTAACCATTGCTGAAGACATGGAGGAAACGACTTAAAATCAAAAATAACGATCGATTCTTATCTAATACTAGAGGAATAACCTTATTGAATTCCATTTTTGATGTTTTGACTATTAATGGAAACCTCTACTGAAAATGTAGAAGAATCGACTTAAAATCAAAAAGACTAAATTCTTTTATGGCAAACAACTCAAGATGAGAATCAATCGCTATTTTTGATTTTAAGTCGATTCCTCTATGTCTTCAGCAATGGTTACTAATAAAAACCGAAACGTCAAAAATCCAATATAGAATGGATATTTCTCAAGTATTAGATGAGAATCAATCGCTATTTTTATTTTAAGTCGATTCCTCCATGTCTTCAGCAATGGTTACTAATAAAACCGAAACGTCAAAAATCCAATATAGAATGATTATTCCTCAAGAACTAGATGAGAATCAATCGCTATTTTTGGTTTAAAGTCGATTTCTCTATGTCTTCAGCAATGGTTACTAATAAAAACCGAAACGTCAAAAATCCAATATAGAATGATTATTCCTCAAGAACTAGATGAGAATCAATCGCTATTTTTGGTTTAAAATCGATTTCTCTATGTCTTCAGCAATGGTTACTAATAAAAACCGAAACGTCAAAAATCCAATATAGAATGATTATTCCTCAAGTACTAGATGAGAATCAATCGCTATTTTTGGTTTAAAATCGATTTCTCTGTCTTCAGCAAAGGTAACGGATAAGAAAACAACGCAGTTGCTATGGTTACTCATAAAAATTCCTCCCAAATTTTTAGCATTTCACAGAGAGAAGCCTATTCATTCTTACTTAAGCAAGGCTAAATGAGCTATATTAAAACTTTCAAATGAATAAATTTTAAAGAATTTAAAAAATTAAAAAATACTATCTTACTCTAGAGTAAAGTACTTTAAAATATAATTTTACTAAAAACTTTATTTAACCTTTTTTGTGGTCCCCAAGGTACTTAATTAGGATATTAAATTTCATCAAAATTGGTTAAGTCATTTTCAAGATATTTAGAAAAAAACTAAAAAAGTACTCAAATAAAGTACTAATGTTTGTGGGCCGATATGTACCAAAAACTAATCAGCGCTTCATTTTGTTAAACTAATGGTAGGTTTTCAATTTCATTTCAATCGGTGCAACGGTGTGGAAAAAATCGTGGGCCAAAAAAGCGATAACATCCATCCATCCATACATACATCCATCCATCCATACATACATCCATCCATCCGCACGCACTAAATGAAAAAATCGCACTTTTTGGCCTCTCGACGAGACCCCATGTAATTTTTGGCAAAACCGTCACGTGCTAATATTCAACCTAATTGAATACTACAATTTGTGACTTTAATTGAGTCCATGGGTTCCGTAGTCTTTACCTGAGGACCCTTTGAAGCCACGCTTGCCCCGAGAGCGATTACAATACTTTACCCATGCTTTGCATTGGATAAAGTAAAAATATAATCAAATAGAATCTGAAATAAAACCATAAAATTAAAAAATGTGTGCCTCTCGGGACCTGCGACAGAAGTGATAACTTTCACCAACCAAGTATTTTTAGGAAGACAATTGCAAGGATAATTGCCCGGAGAAAAAAGAATTGAATATTTAATTTTAATTAGAAGAGGGGGGGGGGCAAAGGAATAATTATTAATATATTTAATTTTTTTGGAATTAAAATTAATTGTTGTCTTTCTTTCAGCTTAAATCAATTATACATATTTCAAATTTGCCGCGCCGCAATATATCTAATAAATTATATTTATTAAATACATAGCTATATACAATATATTCAATTATTTCCACACTTATAATAAAGTCTAATTCAAAAATATTCATTTTAGTAAAAGTAAAAAGCATAGCTTTTTAAAATAGTTCTTTAGTCCAGTGGTAGAGTGTGTGCCTCTGATGCAAGAGGTCTCAAGTTCTAATCTGACATCCAGCGACTGATTTTTTTTATTGAGATTTTCATCTATCAATAATTACGTTAATTAAGAAAAAATCAATTAAGATGAATTTTGATGAGGTCCAGACCTAGCCAGATCGTTTTTTCATCCTCAAAACTTGTTAATAGATTTTGTTTCATCAAAATCGGTAGGGCCGTTTTCAAAATAGAACCAAGATACAAATAAAATATATATATAAATAAATAAATATACAATTTTTGCTCGTTTAATCAGAGTAGATATATTTATATCGAAGCGTCTTCATAGCTTACCTGTTTTCTTCCCTGTTTTCTTATATAGTTTTTTTCTTCGTTTCGGCCTGCTCTGGACCACGTTAATTCAACTGTCTTCTTGCCCAGTAATCTTTCATTTGCCTTCTGTGGGCCTCTTCCTTTTATAGTTTATTTATTTATTTTTTTACTTACTTATACACTATTTGTTGTGTTTATTTTTGTTATCATAGATTATATATTTTATATTGAATACTATTCGAACTTTTGGTGCAAAGAAACGGACAGATGGATAACAGGCGCGGATCCAGACCTCTGATATGGGGGAGGAGGGGGCGGTCGCCGGTATATAAGATCTACTTTTGATCTCGGAAGTGTGTCGCGGTCGAATTGTCCAAGCTGGGGGGAGGGGGTCAGAGACGCCTCCCCCCACATAGAACTTTATTTTCTTCAATTTTAAAATTTAATGTTATAAAACATAAAAAATGTTGATCTCCAATGCTTTTGGGGGGGGGGGGGCGCATCCCCCCCCTGGATCCGCGCATGATGGATAAGAACGGATGATGAAAAAACCCACAAATATAGAGACAGATGATCGAATGAATAAATAGTAGGGTGGGTCGAAAAAACTGAAATTTCAAAAAAAAATCACGTAATTTGTGAATATGAGTACCTTTTTAGGTTTTTTTATTTACTAGTATATGTTTGGTGGACCGGTGTTTAAGTCGGTTTAATCAAAGAAAAAGTAACACCTTTTGTTTATTTTAATGCACACCGTGCCTACCCACCCTGTTAAAATAATTGTAAATTTTCTATATGCTTACAATACAAATAGATAGGAAATTTACAATATTGCGTATAGTTAAAAAATACTTGTATATTATATTGGTAAAATCACATTAACTCATTGCAAAAATACAAAAATAAATAATTAGTAGAGATTGTGGTGTTGGTGTAAGGTGAGACATCTTTAATAAAGATAAGAGTAAATAAATATTATATGTAATATTCATTTACTATGAGTTAAGGATCACTTGATTCACATTAAAATTAAAAAAAATTTACATCTTTTAATTTTTTTAATTTTAATGTGAAACAAGTGACCAAGAATTCTTAACTCCTAGTAAATGAATATTACATATAATATTTATTTTCTTTTATCTTTACAAAAATAAATTGTAACTTTACTTTTTTTGTATTAATTAGATACGTATTACCGAGGGGTGATCCGCGATTGGAAGTAGGTGTACTCTTTGGAAGTATTTTGGAAGTACTTGGAAATATTTGGAAGTATTTGGAAATATTTGGAAGTACTTGTAAATATTTAGAAGTACTTGGAAATGTTGGGAAATACTTGGAAATATTTGGAATTACTTGGAAATATTTGGAAGTACTTGGAAATATATAATAGAAGTTCTTGGAAATATTTGGAAGTACAAGTGGAAGTAGGTATACAGCATATTAGGTAGCGGTTCACCTCTCGCGTATTACTAACAAATATGTTGTAAGATTACAATATTATTAAAAAGTTTTGAGGTCGCACTTCCCTTTTTTTTATGTAAAATTAAATAATAAACACTAATGAACACTACTGTGGAGAGAAGAAGGAAACATTTTATTTGTTTCATTCATTGACCCTTTGAAACCCTGAAGAAGGAGGGACAAATCCTCCGAAACTTCGGTTTGAAAGAAAAGGAGGAAGGATTCCAATAAATTACACCTTATTTGATATGTGTTAATTTTTTCTTTCCTCTCTACCCCTGGGCTGCCTTCCATTATATTCAATTATATAATAAATTTTTAACAGTTTAGGAAAAAGAAAAAAAATCGCTTAATTCAAATAATTTTGGTCAAATCAGTTTTTCCCCACCGGCCCCAAAAGTCTGGCTATGCCACTGGGCACGTAACTCTGATATAATAATAATTTCGTGATCTTTATTATTGAAAAATTAAATTAGACTTAAAGAATTACTTATATAAATTGACCTATCTGTTCCAATTCCACGTTGTACCATTTGACAACTGCCCTTTGTTTCAATTCTTTTTGCAACTCAATTCCAGCATGTTAGTTCACTCACTTTCCGCTCTGCAAATCGGGACGTCGAGTGGGGAGGCATCTGTCATCTGGGCCGACATGAATTCTCATTTGCATGCCCTTTGGCACCGGCTGTCTGGACACCAATGGCCATTCCCTTCAAGGGTCTATAGACCTCCGATTCAATTCTGTTTCCTTACTCAACCATGTCACATTTAAAGTACACTTTAGCCTAAATTGAAAGGCAAACCAGGAAGATCTTACCATCTTACTTGTGGCAGGAAAGGAGGAATTACTCGGCAAGCACCGCGGGCCACCGTTATATGTCAGAAACGTGGAGAAAAGTCTGTCTCAAGCATAATTTTGTCTGAATATTTGTCTGCAAAACAATAACGAAAATCTTACAAAACTATGATTATACCTGGTGTGATCAAAAATTTATTTTCCCAAAAATTTGGATTAATATAGGGTGATCCAAAAATTTTTTTACAAATAAAATTATGATTATACATGGTGTGATCAAAAATTGATTTCACCAAAAATTTGGATTAATACAGGATGGACCAAAAATTTATTTATAAATAAAATTATGATTATACAGGGTGGTCAAAAATTTATTTACTATAAAATTAGAATTACCTATACTTTTAGGATGCCGTGGCGGGCTGTGACTTTTCAACCAGGGGAAGCTGTCCAAAAAATGCCCTTAAATTTTTTTTAATTTTCTATTATTGTTCGCTTTTTTTACAAATTTCATCCAAATAATAACATTGTTCAGTCGGTGCCATGATCGCCAGAGGTCCACCTCTGTCCACCGCGCCAACGGCCCCCCTCCTACCACCCACTCGGGTGCGCGTCAAGCCAGACGTTGGTCGCCCAGTTAGTTGCGAGCCGACGCTCGACCTCACCAGTGCTAGGACCATGCGCTGAGTCCCCTTAACGTCCCCTCTCCTCCCTCCTACCTTCTCGAACCGCAACTCCCCGCTGGGCAACTACCCTTGCTTGTCCCCGTTCACAACCCTCTACGATGCCTCATCTTTTTATGTATCTTTATTCACGCTAATCAATGTGGTCATTATCTATTCTATTTAGTTCTTTTCTGACATTAAACGCCACGCACTTTCCTTTCTATCTATATGTATATATTCTGATAAATACAAGGTTTTGGTTCAGCATATCTCTCTTTTATTCTCCTAGCAATCAGTTGTTTCAGTCCGGCTGGTCTGCTCTTCCGCATCCCTGCTCTCCCCCGCAAATCAAACCCCTGAATCATCCCCCAGGGACGATTCAAACTTCATAATTTTTATGGTATATCCACAAATACAAATAAAATGCTACTAATATTAAAGATCAACATTTCTATTATCGAAATTTTTTTATGAAAAAATACTACGTATTTTCAGATCTTTATGTTTCAAGGGACACTAAGTCCAAAAATTATCATCTTCCACGGTCATTAATTATACGTAATAAATTGATTTTTTTCTAATTTTTAGTATGCCAATGTTTAAAATCTAATCAGTTTTAATTACATGGTTTTATTTAACTATATATCTATTTAACTATATATATCGGCCTGTTTCTCTAGGTAGAATCATGTAATCTAATTTTGACCCACTTGTATCTTGAAATTTTCCAGTCATACATATTTTCAATGAAAAAACAATATTTCAACAATTTCAGGATTTAATAATAATAGAATGAATGGCCTTTGATATGGTTTTAGTGGGAATTTTAAATACTAATTGATCATTCAAAGAGGGAAGTCAGACCCTACAGTGACACCCAACATTTAATTTTATTGTGAAACTCTAAAATAGTAAAGGGAAATAAATTTCAGATGTAAGCTAGGTGTATCCGGGAGTGGTCGTTAAGGTTTCCTTTTTTCAGCAGGGATAATCCAAAAAAGCATTAGATTCTTTCTTATATTTCAAAAGATTAGATATATGTATAGTATATATAGCAGTAGACATAAACTAAACACGAATTTCTTTAAATAAAGTATTTTAGAAATGTTTGTACCTATCTATGCAAAAATAAATTAAATTGGAGGAAAAGTGTAAGCTTTTTCAAGACTGAGTATCCTCTATGTACTTAATTTCAATTTAATAGAATTTTTCATTATTTTTCAAATTTAACATTATATTTTTTTATGACACACCGTAAAATATTCTAAATGTTTTGGAATTCTAGGGATGTGCCGCATTCGCACCATAGACATTGTTAGTGTGGTCCAAAAACTTATTAACAATAAAATTTTGATTATACAGGACGTTCAAAATTTATTTAATATTAAATTCTGATTATACAGGATGGTCCAAAAATGTATTTTCAATAAAAATTATCATTATAGACGTTGTCCTAAAATGTATCAATATTAAAAATTATCATAGTACCCTGTACCTACAGGATTTAGACACGGCTATTCCATGCGGTGCACGGGGGCCCTCGTCTGAAAGGGCCCTTTCCATTTATTAAATACAAAATTATACTGCTGTCCCATGCTAGATTTGCTTCAAAATTCCTAACCTACATTCTATATTCTAAATTTAATACTGCATTTAATTATAATACATATTTATGCTATATTGATAACGCCTGCTGCATTGGTAGCTCTCGGAGAATTCTCGCATGGGGTCTCAGAGTAGGTAATCCGGCACTTACTGTACCGGGTGTCCTCATTGAAATATTTTGATAGGCGATATCTTTCTTTATTATAAGACATAAAAAATTTGTTAATAATATAAATGATTGATAACGCGGTATTCTTCAATAATAATTTACAGACATAGCTTTATATGCATATGTATTTATTTATATATTTATTTATTGACACTAAGCAAAAACTTCTTTGATTTAATTTTTTTTTTAAATTTGAATTTTTATTTAAATCACTCATAATGAATTGTAATTATTTATTGAACACGAACAAATAATACAATATAACTACGACGTTTCGATCGACTTATTCTGCGATTGTTCTCTTTGATTTGGTCTTAAAAAAAGCTTTTTTGTATAATCTGAAATTTTTATTGAATTTCATCATTTGCTGTTCAATATTTAAAATCTATCATCTGACATTAATTTATGATGAGAATTAAAAAGCATTTTCTACTAATAAAGTTATAAACAAATCATGACAGACGTCTTTTTCAAATCAATAAAAAAAAAAGTAATGTGTACATTTATTAATATTAATATATTACAAAATATATCTTTAGCTAAGATTTCTTCCATGAATATGGATTCAAAAGACTGAATGACGTTTAACCCTTGACCTGTAAAACTTTTATCTGTGATCTCTGACCCAGCAGCCCTGCTGTTGGTCCTCTGTGATTTGAAGCCAATTGACCTTTGCCCTGGCTTCCGGATGCTGTCCCTGACCAGCTGGACCGGTTCCACCTTTCGCGACATGGAGGCGCGTGTCTCCCTCCTGAGGGGGATGCTGCTGCTACTGGGGATCAGCAGAAGTCCACTGACCGGTTATCTCAGAGTAGAGGTCATCTAGCACGTGGCACACATCCCATTACACGCATACTGGGCAATTATTTTTTCTATAATAATGTCTTAATATTTTTTCCCCTCACTTTAGCTAATGAATTCAGAAAAAAAAACAGGTTGCCCGTTTAGACTTAATAGCCGATAAAAATCAACTAAAAAATGGACATCCACTGACCAGCTCTATTTTCGTTTATTTGTTAATGCAAGTCAAGCGAAAGCCTTAGGGCCGTTTCCAACATGTGTCCTAATATTTTTAAATGCTACTATAAATGAGAATACCTTCAGACTTAAATGCCACTCTAATAATTAATTAGATTAAAAAATGGCCTCTCCAGATACTCTGTAGCAGTGATCCCAAAACTTTATCTGTTTCGCATTTTGGAAAAAGTAAAAAGGGTCCATGTTATTGTTTTATCATAAGAAAAGATCTGTAATTAATCAATTTGAATTTCATTTAATATATTACTTTCTTAAATAAGCTGACGAGTTCTGATGTGGCCATTCACTTGACTTTACCATACAACCTGGCCCCTCACTTATATTTAATATTTAATAAAATTATTTATAATCATTTAGGAGGAGGGGGGGGGGTTTGCATTTTTAGACTCCTGGGACCCACTGATTATGTATACAAAATTTAGTTGAGTTTGGTAAATGGCAAAGATTTTCATTTTTTGACCCTCCGCCCCCCCCCCCATTTCGGGCGGTTAGATTTTGCATTTTTAGACTTCTGGGAGTCCACTGATTATGTATACAAAATTTGGTTGAGTTTGCTAAAATGACCTAGTTTTTAATTTTTATCCCCCTCAACCCCCCCTTAATTTTGGGTCGATATGCACCAAAATCTAATCAGCTCCTAATCTCAATGGACCAAAATTACGTGTGAAATTTGGTTTCGATATTCACTCTAGTTTTTGAGCTAGCTCGTCCACAAATTTGGTAACGCACAGACTAACTAACTAACTAACTAACTAACAGACATTTCGACAAAACAATTATTATCTCGAAAAATATAATTTTCACTTATTATTATTATTATTATTAGAGCTTTTTTGTAGACCGAAATGCCATGGTTTCGCTCAATTTTTTTAATCGAAATAGTTTCAGCCGTTTTTTAGATATTTCGAAAAAAAGAAGGAAAAAAAACACTTTTTTCATGCACGATTACAATACTTGGCCATACCCTGTATGGTAAAGTAAAAATAATTCTTGACTTCGAGAAGTAGGGAAAAGGTCAATTAGGTCATTATTTTGGAAATTTTGAAAATATTGATATAGAAAATTCTTAATGATCAAAATTTTTAAAACATAATTCCTATAAAAATATTTTTTTCTCCAAAAGTATAGTAGGTACTTATGGTTTTATTTTGAATTCTGGTAAATAGCAGGATTATTCAGGATTTTGTAACAAAAATTTGAATAATAAAATATGTAAATTTGTAGCCACAGCATCTCATTGTTTAGGGCAGGGTAACAATTTTCACCATTTTCTAAAAAATGCCTATAACTCGAAAACTATGAGACTTTTATTAAATAAAATTTATAGGTTCTGGACCGCCATAAACTGGCCTATTATCCCCTGTTCACCGTTTATTGTTGAGATACGGGACACTCTGTATATATTTAACAAAGTTCTTTTATTTGTCATAATAAGAATTAATATTCTTTCTTTTCTTTTATTTAATAACATGTAACATACATAATTTGCAAGTTTTACTATTTAACTTAATTAATAAACTTGTCTTATATCTTTAAACAACATATATATATATTACAAAATGTAGAAAAAGAAAAAGTTTTATAAAAAGCACGTTTTGAAATGTTTTATAGCACTCGCTTTAGTAAAACTCCTTGCTTTTACAAAAGTTTAAGTATCAACAGCTTTATCATCCATGTAATTTTAAATATTCAATTCAATTTTATATAATAATTTTCTACAATTTTATATTCCAATATTCAATTAAATTTAGATTTAACAAAATTAGAACATTTTACAAAGTATTAAAATCATAATTTTTTCAAAAATTCTCAAATCACATACATATTTATTAAAAATTCACATTTATAGTACATGCCCGAACGGGGCTTCAGTACTTTCTTTTACTATGTTTCAAACAGATAATTTTTGATTTTATTTAATGGTTTTGTTCTTCTCCCTTCTTTCTTCTCTTTTCTATCCCGTCTTCTTCTTCCTTCATCCGTCCTATTACGTCATCTTCCATCCTTCCCTCCCTCAGTGGCTCCACCATGCTCTTCCACAGCTTCTCGGTCCTCTCCTCTTCTCCCTTCTGTACTGTTGCCTCTTCCTCTCTTGTTCCTTTGTTGTAAATATTTCCGCATCTGGCCCTTGTCCAGATGCGCCTCTTCCACTCGCTTATGTTTGGTCTCTCCAGATACTCCTCTTTTCCAACATTTATCTTTATTTCCTTATAGTAAGGGAAGTACTTGGATTTCTCTATTTTTTCCAGGTCCAATTGTATTTTTTGTTCTGCTCCCTTTATTATGCCGTCTTCTATTTTCTTTATTAATTCAGTTTCTTCTTCATTTAGCAATTCGTGAACTATTGTGGGCTCTCCCCAGCCATTCCACCTTTTTCTAAAACTGTTTCCCCATCTTGTTTCATTTTTATTTCCGATTCCTCTAATTATTTCCCTCAGACATATCTTCGGCCATCTGTCATCCTCCATTTCTTTGACCTTTAGCATATATTTCATCAATCTTTTAGCCTGGTAGACATATAGGTTTGATCTCCCCGTTTCTCCTCTCCATATATAATCCGGAGTGTTTCTGTCTATCCCCATTATTAGCTTGATATATTCCCCTTGTGTTTTTTCCACTTCTATTTTTTCTTCCCAACCCCATAGTTCCACTCCATACATTAAGATTGATTTTATTAGGGACTCGAAAAGGTAGAATTTCTTTGCGAATGAAGCCATTTTTGTTCTTTTTATTATACTCCATGTGGTGTATATAATTCTTTTTGCTTTTGCTTTTTGTTCTTTTATATGTTCATTGTGATTGTTTCTTGAATTTATTCTATATCCCAAGTATTTGATATTTTCGACTTCTTCGATTTTTTCTTTTTCCATTAACCAGTTTCTTTTCTTCCCCCTCCTCCCCCTCTTCCTAAAACAAATTATTTTTGACTTTTTACAATTGATTTCCAGATCGTTCTTTTTTGTGTATTTTACTAAATTTATTATCATCTCTCTCAATCCCTCTTCTGTATCGGATACTACTGCTACGTCGTCAGCATATTTCAGACAGTATATCTTTTTATTCCCGATTACCGTCCCTCCTAAGTTTCTTTCCGTCCATTCTTTCTCCATGTCATTTATATACATGTTGAATAGAACTGGACTCATCGGGCATCCCTGCCTCACCCCTCTCGATGTCCAGAATTTATTTCCTTCTTCATTTCCTTTTAATATTTCATTCGATGTTTCTTCATATACTGCTTTTATATACCTTAGCATTCTTCCTTGTACTCCGTATTTTTTTATTTTTTCTATTAGTTTCCTCCTGTTGACCTTATCAAATGCCGCTTTCAAGTCCAAAAACAGTACAAAAAGCCTTCCTTTTTTGTTTTTTAATTTGTTTTCAATTAGAGTGTTCAATACAAATAGGTTGTCCCTAGTTCCTCTTCCCTGTCTAAATCCAGATTGACTTTCCTTTATGATCTTTTTTTCTCTAGCCATACCTGCAATCTCCTTGTCATTATTGATGACATCAATTTGTAGGCACTATTAAGAAGTGAAATCCCTCTATAGTTGGCTGGATTTTCCTTGACGCCCGACTTATATATTGGGAAAATCCTTACTTTCCTCCACTTATCAGGTATTTTGCCCTCTTTCCAGACAGCGTTCAATACTCCTAGTAGTTCGTTTTTCATTTCTTCAGGTAACTCTTTGTAAAATTCATTTATGACTGTGTCAGATCCTGGTGCCTTCTTTTTTTAAGTCTTTTTAGTTCTCTTTCCAATTCTCCGCTTTCTATTTCTCTATTCATTTCCATTTCCTCTCCTTGTTCCTCGCTGTCTTTCATTTCTGCCTCCGTATCTTCAATTTCATCAAAATCTTGTTGTTGTTTTTCTCCGCTGCCTTCCAGTATTTCCATGAAGTGACTTCTTAACTCGTCCTCTTCACACTCCACTCTTTCTCTTTTCCTACTTCTTAGTTTATTCACTGTTTTCCAAAAATCTGTATTATTTTTGCTTTGTTTAACTTCTTTCCAAATTTTTTCTGCTTTTTCTTTCTGTATTTCTTTTTTTCTCTCTTTCAGTTTTTTTCCTTACACCATATTCCACTCTATCTTCTTCTCTATTTGTTTTTTCAAATTTTCTCAGTGTCTCTAGCATTTCTTTTTTTAGTTTTTCGTATTTTTGATCACCTTGCTCTCTTCTCTTTTCTGGTTCTGGACCGCCATAAACTGGCCTATTATCCCCTGTTCACCGTTTATTGTTGAGATACGGGACACTCTGTATATATTTAACAAAGTTCTTTTATTTGTCATAATAAGAATTAATATTTCATTTCTGGTTAGAATTCTTGGTGTGATTTGTCACTATTTGAGATCCATTATTAAACATTAAACTTAGCTTCTCTGAACTTTGAATTAATCTATGCTAAAATACTAAGTAGGTATGCTCTCTTCTCACAGAAACGGGTTATAATAACTATTTGATTCATGCTCAGGAATTCGAAAATGTTCTATTTGGAATGCACTTGATTGTAGATCGAGTTAAAGGGTGAAGCTACTTATGCAATGATTTAATTACAGATAAGAATCCCCTCGGTAGTCGAAGGCACAAGTGCATTGTGAATCGTCGAGAGGGCTCATACAAACACACAAAACTCTTAAGACATTTCATTAAATTTGGAAAGTCTACTCGGAATATCATCATAATATGAGCTTATTGAAAAACATCCATTGCGAGGATCCACTCTTGTCTATGGTTCCCTTGGAAACGTCAAGTATCCATCAGATTTTCCCCGTCTCGTTAAGTGAGGACCAACGAGTTTAATGTTGTAAAGAAATTGAATGAATCATTTTGATATACCTACGGATATTTCAAAATTTATTTTCCATAAAATATTGTATATTTCATCCTTTTTACTTTACCAAACAGGTCATGGTCAAGTATTGTAATCGGAAATGAAAAAAGTGTTTTTTCCTTCGTTTTTTCAAAATATCTCAATAACGACTTAAACTATTTTGATAAAAAAAAATGAGCAAAACTATGGCTTTTTGATCTACAAAAAACTCTTATGACTAAACATCGAAAAATTATATTTTACCTGATATTAATGATTTTGTCAAAATGTCTGATAATTATTACATTACCAAATTTTGAGTACGCTCTAACTTAAAAAACTAGTCTAAATATCAAAACGAAATTTCACAGGTAGATTCTTTATATTGAGATGAAGAGTTAATTAGATTTTGGTTGAAATCGAACAAAAAAAAAAAAAAAAATGGGTGGGGACTCTTAAAAAATTAAAATTATAAAATTTTCAAACTACAAAACCAAAAAAAATGTAATTTACTATAATTTACTATGATATATCTCAACTAAATTTGTATTTTTATAAATTTATTAAAATTTATTTTGTTTATTTATTATTTTGATATTTCAATGTAGTTTTTGTGCTAATTAGATTAATCTTGTCAAATATATAATATATTCTATATACATTGAATATATTTTTATAAATATTAAAAAGATTAATAAATAAAGTCTGAATTCTCTCACATTTTGGCTTGTCGTGATTGTGACTTGTCAGGATTTTGGGGTGTCGAAATTTTGACATTCGGGATTTTGGGTGCCACCCCTTTAAAACAAACAGCTCAATTATGATTATATTTGATTCAGAGATAATTTATTTTGTTCGTTCGTTATATCCTGTAGACAATACAACACGACTTTTGATTAAGGGGTTCGGGACTGTTTATCATTTTTATTAAGAAAATTCTCAAATTTTTACCATCAAATCATTGATGTATTAAATATTTATTCCCAAAATTTTAATTTGGTCGTCTGCCCCATTACCGATAAATAAATTATTGAAAATTGTCTTTTTAACATGGAAGTAAATGGACCGAGCTTTTAAAAGGGCTATAACTTCTAAATAAATTATACCATTTTCAACAAATTTATACAGATCAATAATTCAACTTTTATGAATCGAATGATACATTTTTCAATAGATTTGACAGTCTAGTTAATTAGTTATTCATAAATGTAAAAAATAAAAAGTTATTTGCAGCCAACAGAATATAACTCGTGTAGAATTCCAACTCTATTTCTTGAAATCGTTTTTTCTGTTAAATAAATGTTTTTACAATGAGAAAATATTTATCTCAATATTCTTTTTATTAATATTATCAAAACAAAGATTTTTATTCGAAATTACCCTCATTATTAACAATTTTTTTTATTAAAATATTTAGTTGGCAGAAGCTGTCACTCTGCAGAAATACAAACGGTTTTTTCGTAGATCAACCAGATAGTTAAGCTCTCTCGAAATCCCTTAAGACCTTTACACAAAACAAACCTTACCTTAATTTTAGATAAAAAAAAAATAGCTTTCGTTAAGTTTTAGATTTCATGAAAAGTTTTTGTTTTCATAAAAAATCAAGTTTGTTTGTAATTGGATGATTACAAAAATATACTAGAAATAGTGGTAGTTAGTATATTTTTGATAGGTAAAAACAAAATTAAGCACATTTAGAGATTGTTATATCGATACATACTGAACGTAATATTTTTGAAACATTCATATTTTTTCGATCCCTGAGATATATTTTGCTTAAAGTCAAGTCCAATTATTTTCTTCTCCTTTGATGAACATATCCACTTACTTGTTAGTCCAACTTGTTTGAGATACTTTTTTTCTAGTAAAGAGAACTTATATATCGAATCAATTTGAAATGTTTTTAATATCAAAGTTTGCTGATTAGCCCTGGAAAAAGCATAAGCCAGAAACATAACGAAAAGAGGATCGAAGAAAAAAAAATATTTTCTAAACTAATGTACCTTGGAGTTGAGTAAAAATCTTGACGTAGCGAGAAAACGACAAGGGTCGTAGTATAGCGAGCGTTGAACGTCGTCATTAGAGGAAGCAACAACAGCGAAGAGGGTTGGAGTCGCCCTTTCCGGTTGGGCGCACCGCCCTCGGCAAGGGCAGCCAACCAACCCCTGTGTACAGAGTGCAAGGTGGTAATGGGGAAACAACTCGGGGGTGTTAGCAAAAATGACTGCGAGATGGGTAGGTACATTTTCGAAATCCACGTGAATCTCGCTTACGTCCAAAAATGGATCCCAAGGGGAGGGGGTGCAGGGAAGCTGAAAAGTAGGAACCTCACCAAGCTAAGGGAGAACTAATTTCTTAAGTGGGAGAAAATTAAGAGAGCTTAACATCGTACCATTGTATTCATTATTCAGGTAATATTACAATTTACTGGATCTAGACTAAGAATAGGTAATAGGAAACAAATAGTTGCTTGTGCCTAAAAGAAGTGAAAACTTCTGTAGAGATCGCAATCGATTCTAAGTGATATACTAATGACTAGATTCCAATGCAATTGCATATTTTGTTTGCCGCGACATACGACGCAGTGGATCAATTATCTATCCGCATGCATCTATTGTGGGTTAAATTTTATACTGCATATTTTTGCATATTTGAGTAATATTGCGTAAGATTGCATATTTGAAGAATATTGCATAAAATTGCATATTTTAAGGATTTTTTGTCAAATATTGCCTATTTCGCGCCAAATACAGATTTTTTAAAAGTAAAAGTTCCTTTAAATTTGCTCCCATTATATCTGAGGATGTGGAGCGCTCCTGTTTATCGTATAAATCAATTTTAAGTGACCCTAGACATAATAACCTAAAGATGATTTAGAAAAATACCTGTAAACATAAATTATTCACAATTACAATCAAATTTAAATGATTTTTGAGATCCTTTGTTAATTACTTCTTTATTAATATTATTATTATTATTTTTATGTCCTTCCGTATCTATAGCCCATTTTGGCCATTGAATTGTTCGTGTGTGTGGGTAAATTAGTCTAGTGATCAGATTATAGAGGATCAAATATTTGCATTATTTTATTATTTATACGTCAATAGGAAAAGCTTGTTAATATAAAAAAATAAAAGCAATACAATACAATTGTGTCTGTTAAATAAATCTACCCCGTATTTTTCGATCACATTTTTTGAAACATTATTATATTTATTATGTTGATTTTATTCAAGAGCAACCCTCTAATATTTCTTTGAGATTAAAGATTTTTTAATATATTAAATATAATGAGAATTTTGCGAAATTTTTTACTCCAAAAAAAAGTACATATTTAACAATTGGTGTCTATAGCTTATTTTATCAATTTATTTCTTTCATAGCACTTCTTCAAATATATAGTCATTTTTTCTACAATTTTAATTTTTTAGTGCATAAAGAAATTTATTTTGCCAATTTTTTATCGATAAAAATCCGGTCTCTACTAATGACGAACACTTGAGAGCAAACGTTAAACAATTATGTAACATTTTCCATGTAAATTATGTAGATAATTTTTTCTCATCGTGTCATCTATATACCGGGTGAGTTTTTTATCTTGAGACAGTCTTATAACTCAAAAACATAGCATTATATGAAAAAAAGTTTCAAATAAAAGTTTATTAATATGGAGGGGAAACTAAACTATGGTATTGTTTGTCGATTTAGAACAAGCTTTCAAGGGTATTTTAAGGTCAGGTTCTGTTTTTTAAATGGAAACCTATATATTTCTTTTCATATTCATAATCTACAAGAAAAACTGAACAACTTTCATAAGAACTATTTTTTTTTATCCGACATCGAATAACCAAAATATTAAATCAATTATTAGATCTCAAAAAAAATTATAATAATTATTTTTAACAAATATTCAACTTAATTATCAAATAATAATTATTAAATAATTAATTATTAAATAAATAATTATTAAATCGAAAAGTGACAACAATGAAAATAAGTGTTTATCATGATTTTAAAACTTCATTATAACCAGGGGACCCGGGTTCGAATCCGACTTGAGGCATCCAGCTAAAATCTGACCCCGGGGGTAGAGACAAATTTAAAAAAATATATAACTAGTATCGTAATTAGGCTTATGGCTAGAAAGGCCGAAAAGCCAAAAAAAAAACTTCATTATACACAGATTTAAGAGATTATTTTCTACTTATTGAACTACTTAAACTTTTTGAGTTTAAAAAAGTTTATTTCTCGTGTCAATCATTCCAGTAGATAGTTATATTGTATTACCGTAATAAAAATGGAGCATTTTTTTTTTTGAAGACAGAATTGAAATGGTCTTAATTTATGGTGAATGTGGAAGAAGTGTTAGGGGGTGCCATTGAAATGAATGCCGAGCGTTTTCCTGATAGGAATACACCCTCACAAGCTTCATTTTATCGTGTTGCAAATCTGTTTAAAAAAAACAGGAAATGTAAAGGGTACAAAGAAACTCAAACAGGCCAAAATAAATTAATCCAGAAGACTTGCGATACACTCTGGAATGTCACAGAACAGTGACGAAAAATTATTAAATTATTAATTATTATTAAATTATTTATTCAATAATTAAATATTTGATCATTATTATTTGATAATTAAGTTGAATAATTGTTAAAAATAATTATTATAATTTTTTTGAGATCTAATAATTGATTTAATATTTTGTTTATTTGATGTCGGATAAAAAAATAGTTCTCATGAAAGTTGATCAGTTTTTCTTATAGATTATGAATACAAAAAGAAATATATAGGTTTCTATTTAAAAAACAGAACTTGACCTTAAAATACCCCTGAAAGGTTGTTCTAAATAGGCAAACAATAGCGTAGTTTAGTTTCCCCCTCCATATAAATAAACTTTTATTTGAAACTTTTTTATATGATGTACTGTTATCGAGTTATAAGACTATCTCAAGATAAAAAACTCACCCGGTATATATAAAATTAAGGTTTGGTCTGTACATTGGTTCAAACCGCCTCAAAGTTTGAATGCACACGTTTCAAGCAAAGTTATCAAAGAAAACACCTTCAAAAAATTCCTGTCTTTCTGTTATCTGTCTGTCCGTACAATTTTCCTACCACTTGGCATAAAAACGGCTGGACATATTCTTATGAAATCTTCTATTTGGATCAGATGTCTTCTAGCTTGATATATAGGCTAGAGAATATTTTGAACCCAAAAGGGGTTTTTGGGTGGTTTTGGAGGTCATTAATGGAAATTAAGATCTTTAAACAAATTTATTTATTATCATCAGAGATCAGGGGTCTTCAAACTTTTTCACGATCCCTGCATCAAATTTTCAGTAAGAATTCCGCGGTGCACATCTCTCAAAACGTAGAAAATAACAACTTCAGTATATTTACAATTTTAATAATACTTGTAATACCGCTTAATTATATAATCAGATAGATTCTAATGATTTTCTATTATATATCTTTTTTATTTGTTTATTTTGAAAATGAAACAACATTTTTTTTTAATAAAGTGACCACATCGTCGCTGGGCACTTGAAAGTTCTCCGAGGTGCACGCTGTGCACCGTGGTGCATAATTTGAAGACCCCTGTCTTAGATCAAGCTAAGAACATCCTATTCGATTTTCTTTTATAAAATCAACATCTTTGTTATCTCTCGACTGGAACAATTTTAAACTATTTTATAGGAAATTTGGAAAATTTGGAAAATTTGTTCGGGTTCTTTAAATCAAATAGGGCTTCTTGATTTAATCTAATTTATTATAACTCTTGACAATACCAATAACAGGTTACGTTTAGCTCTATGATATTATTAAATTAGGAAATTTTCGTGTGTGCCTTCGGCACGCCCTCGAAGCTCGGCCCTCAGGGTTGGTGCCCTGGCGGGCAGCGTCTCGGTCTAAAAATTGCATTCCTCTTAAAAAACCACATTCCAAATGTATACCTGTAAACTCCAGAAAATACATAAGTCTCTTAAAAGTTTCGCCTCATTTTCGTCCTGACATAGCTACAGAAATGAGGCTCTAGATATGAATCTGGAAGTATTTTTTTTTTTCTATAATCTACTGCATTGTGATATTTTTGTGTGGAAATAGATTTATTTAAATAAGTGGGATCTTGTGAGGAGGAGAATTATATTATATCATTTTTTTAAATTTGGGATCGATAGTCGATATTTAAGGATCCATATATTTAAAAGAGATTAGGTGTTGTTTGTATGACAGGCTGCTCCAGTATTGCCATGAGAAACTCGGGCATGCGTGTCTTAAGTCGTTCAATTTTGTAAAAATATAAAAAATAAAAATAACAAAATTTAGATTTTTAAAAAATTATAAAAAAGTGGCAAATTATTAAAAAATAAACAAATAATATATAAAATATAAATCAAATAAGATGTGATTAATTTCTTCTTCTGTGCGCAAAGAAAAACGAATTGAATATTTAATTTTTGAGTGGTGAGGGGGGGGGGAATAATTATCAATAGAATTAATGTTTCTTAATTTAAAATCAATTGGAGTCTTTCATTTAAAAATTCGAGTTCAAATTTCATTTATATTTCAAATTTGCCGCAAATATACCGACGGCTCAGCGCTCCCTGTCAGCAGCATTACGTTAGCGTTGCTGCAAATTAATCTGGGCTATTATATATATATAATTATCAATTTATTTATTAATTTAGTTGTTGTTTGTTATTTATTTTTTATATATTAATATCGAAGTCCCTTTACAGCTTCCGTGTTATTGGTTTCTTATATATTGTAGTTTATTTATTTCTTCTCTTCTTCTTCTTCTTCTTCTTTATTATAGACTTATCGCCTGTTCTTCTACAGACGCCTCACGTCTCAGTGGAAGAGGACGCCCAGCTTTCTTTCCACCTCTTCGGCGGTCTGCCCCTAGGTCTCCTGGTTGCTGGGCTTCCATCCCAGGCTATTTTGATTAGTCCTTCAGCGCTGGCTCTATCCACATGTTCGTTCCAGTACCGACGGCGATCTTTTGTCCATTTGACGATATCTTGGATCTCACACTCTTCTCTGATATCCGTGCTCCTTATTTTGTCCCATAGTGTAAGGCCCAGTATAGACCTTAGCGTCTTCATCTCCGTTGTTCTTAAGAGCTGCTTCGTTGTTGTTTGTTTCTTGTCTCTTTATTTATTTATTTTTTATTTACTTATAGATTTTATTGTTGTTTTTTATTGTTGTTATCATTAATTATATATTTTATTGAATACTATTCGAATTCTATAGTGTAAAGAAACGGACAGATGGATAAGGGACTAATGAAAAAAACCACAGAAAGAGAGAGAGACGGATAATTGAATGGATAAATAGATTTTCTGAGGCGCTAATGACCACAACAATCGATGCGCCATGGTTTCTAAAAAAAAATATTTTATAATGGAAAACCAAACCAATTTATCTTAAGAATTTATTTTATTCATTCTTAAATATAGTGATAGCTTCTACTTCGATCTACTCTCATCCCTCTAATATCTTTATTTCATTAAAATAGATTGGTTAGACGCATAAATTCAATAAATGAATAGAAGGGCAAGATATTCGGGAGTTAAAGGGCTATGTCTATTTCCAACATCCCTTAATTTTGTGAATTTTGCATCTTCCTTCCTATATTTAATTTCCCCCTTTTCCTATTCCATTAGATAATCGAGAAGGGAGATGGAACTCAAAGAGCAAATGTCATAGATAACTCCATAAAAACTATTAAAGTCAAAAAATCTAGAAAGTCGATTTTATCCTACTTCGAATTGTTGTATTGATTGAAACTTTGGATGTATATGTAATTCAGGTGAAAATACAATAATTTTAAACAATCGAGCTGAAAAAATTAACCAGAGGGGGATTTTTTTGGGGAATTTGGAAATTATAGCCCCCTTTAGTCCAAACTCAACCAAAATTTGTATACATCATCTGTGACCCACCACAAGGGTAAAAATGCAAAAATTATCCAGGGGAGGGGGAGGGAATTGGGAAATTATATTTCCATTTGCTCCAAATGCAACCGATATTTGAATACATATCTGTGAACCCCAGAAGGGTAAAAATACAAAAAATAATAAAAAAGGGATGAAATTCCTAAAAATATACTAGATTCTTGTCAAATTTAGTTTTAGTTTAGTGATGTATGCGTGCAATTGTACCCATTTAAGCCTAAAAAGTAAAAAAATAAATTATAGTTAAAAAATAAAAAAAAACACTCTTTTGTCAGTAATGCACTAAAAAGTATAAAATAATGTACCTAAAATATTTTTTATTTCCAGTAACTAAGTCAAAAAGCCTGGGGTACTTTGTCGAAATTAATTAAAATTACCTACGTACCTACATACGTTTCTCACAAAGAAGCGCCCCAAGCTTTTTGACTTTAGTTATTGGACATAAAAAAGTTTATTACATTATTTTGTACTTTTTATTGTCGAGGTTTCCAAACTTTGCCCCACGGGGTCTTCAGGTGCGCCGCGAAGCTTCAAAATTAAATGAAACCCAAAATTTGCCCTAACTAGTCAAAAAACAAAGTGAGAAGCTAAAAATCTATTTATTATTATTCATTTTTATCTCTTACCTACGATTAGACACCCTCGAAAAAATCTGAAATTAATACAAAGTACCTGAGGTCTGAATTTTTGTTTTCATAGAAAAATAAATTATTGATTTCCAAGATATTTTTATTGATTCTAATACGATAGTATTTAGAGAGTCCAAATACGGTATTTGTTTTGAAATATGTTCTTTTACTTTGGCTAAATTATACAATGAAAAAGTTTAATTGTAAAAAGGCGTCAGAAAATTTTGGGAACTCCTGTTTTAGCGCCTTACTGTCATAAGCATGTTTTTTAGTTTTATCAAATTATAGTTTTTTAAATATATTTATCTGATTTGCTTCGTTATTTAAAACAAAAATTCGAGAGTTATTTGTGACAAATCTTTCTGGATGATTTCGTCATTTTTTTCTATATGAATAAATTTAACATTTATTGAATAATAATATAACTTCCTCTCTCAGCTGAATAGGAAGAATATATTTTACCCTTAAAACACAAAGGAAATGAAAAATGAATTTCTTTTATTTGATAATAATTGTGCCTGAATTGCAATTTAATTCCTAATTCGATTCTTTCGATCGAATTTGTCAATTTTCCTTTTCATTTCCGAAGTCAATTTAATTCATATAATTCTATTAAGGCGGCTGAACTCGTTTCAATAATTAAGACGTATAGAGAGGGGGCCGTAAAGGAACAACACTTATTTTCCCTGGGCGCTCTCGCTCAATTGACTAATGTATTTCAATTGGCAACCTAGGTGGGAATCCGACCACCTGCGCGAAGTTAATTATTCAGCGAAATGTTCTCAGCCTCCAATGGCCTTGCATTATCTGCTATCATTTTCAGCACAAACGTCAGGATAGATGGGAAAGATTTTATCCAGCAAACAACGATTTTTCTCGAAAAACATTCTTGTAATATATAATAATAATAATAATAATAATAATAATAATAATAATAATAATATTTGCAATATTGTTGAAACCTCCCTATCTCTCTTCTTGGCGTAATATTATTACTTTCACTGGGTTCCCATATTCAATAAAAGTAAATATGCGAACTTTAAACATGGCTGCGTATCTTACATATTTCTTGTCATATTAAATCAGAAATATTGCAGATCAAAGACTCCTTATATAAATTCCAGACATTTTATATACCTACTAGAATCAGCCCCTTCGCTTGCTTGGATTGATAATAAAGTTGTACCATAGGATGCTTTCTTGATCATTTCCAAAGCGAAGGAAAAGAAATTTCTCTATCGTTTATATACCAACAGCATATATTCCTTTCAATCAAATTGTTATATATTAAAAAATAAATATTATATTGAAATAGTAATCCTGATACATTTCAAGACTTATATTGTCGAAATATTATACTTTTTATTAACCGACTTCAAAAAAGGAGGAGGTTCTCTATTCGACTGAATTTTTTTTATGTGTCTATGTTACCTGATATCTTCGGCGATTGTGAACCGATTTTGATGATTTTTTTGCATTGGGTTCAGTTTCCGATTGGTCCCGTTTTTTTTCATTGGTATTCGACATTTTTTGCTATGTTTGTTTAGGCATTACTTCTTTGTTTATAAACCGATTTCGATGATTCTTTTTAAATTGGAAAGAGGGTACCTTAGTGGTGGTCCCATATTAATTTGGTCAAGTTGTGATGATATGATCAATGACGAATTAATTATATCCAATTCTTATGAGCAAATAATCAAAATTATAATAAATAAAATCTTTTATAAAAAAATCAATCTTAAAACGTTCATTTAAAATGTGCAAACGTTTCTAGAGAATTTCTATATTTATTAATTTTATTTTATTATCATTTTCTGGGTGGATAGGATGGGGAGAGAGATGGGAGAAGGAAAACCAATCGACTTGATTGGGGAATAATGGAATTGAAATAATTATCGGAAAAGAGGTTTTTATCTAATTAGATTTCTCCTCTTATTAAAAACAAGGAATAAAGATGAATAAGGACACTCGATGGTGGAGAAGTTATCTCCGGAATCGAAGCAAAAAATACAATGTATACATTAATTAATGTAAAATAATTGGTTTAATAAAATTTATAAAAAAATTTGTTTAAAAAAAATATTATTTTCTGGGATAGAATGAATTGGTTTTGGGATGGATTGGGATGGAAAACCAATCGACTTGATTGGGGAATAATGAAATTGAAATAATTTTCGGAAAAGAGGGTTTTTTATCTAATTAGATTTTTCCTCTTATTAAAAACAAGGACTAAAAAGATGATCAAGGATACTCGATGGTGGAGAGGTAATCTCCGGAGTCGAAGCTAAAATACAATGTATACATTAATTCATGTAAAATAATTGGTTTAATAATAAAATTTATATCATTTTCTGGATTTTCCTCTTATTAAAAACAAGGACTACAAAGATGATCAAGGACAGTCGATGGTGGAGAAGTAATCTCCGGAGTCGAAGCTAAAATACAATGTATACATTAATTAATGTAAAAAAATTGGTTTAATAAAATTTATAAATTTAGAACTTTGTTTTTTTTTTATCATTTTCTGGAGAGGGGAAGATTTTGGGATAATATGGAATTGGAATAATTATCGGAAAAGAGGTTTTTTTCTTTAATTTGTTTTTCCTCTTATTAAAAACAAGGACTAAAAGATGATCAAGGACAGTCGATGGTGGAGAAGTAATCTCCGGAATCGAAGCTCAAAAACAATGTATGCATAAATTCATGTAAAATAATTGGTTTAATAATAAAATTTATCATTTTCTGATTCGTTCGCCCGACTCTTTTTCTTACCAGATGCATGCAAGGTATTATATTAAGTCACTAGTAATAACATCACTAAAAGAGAAAAATAAAAATAATTTTTATAAAAAAAATAAAACCGACTTCAAAAGGGTTGAATGCAACAAATAAAATAATAAAACTCAAAAATAAAATGAAATACACTAAAAGGTATAAAATATTAATCTAATTTAGTTATAACTAAACGACGAAATATTTACATGAAATCACTTTTTGAAGTCGGTGCTAAACAAACTATATAAGCGAGCGTACCCGCCAATCGTACTAAGTAAAATCCGTCGAGTTTGATTCATAAAATGTATATGTTTGGCACCGACTTCTAAAAGTGATTACATGTAAATATTTCGTCGTTTAGGTAGTTGTAACTAAATTAAATTATTATTTTATACCTTTTAGTGTATTTTATTTTATTTTTGAGTTTTATTATTTTATTTGTTGCATTTAATTTTTTTGAAGTCGGTTTTTTTTATAAATTTTTTTTTTTAGAATTTCAAATTGAAGAAAAAGTAAAAACTATTTAAAATCCATTTATTAGTAGGTAATTAAGCAGTTGAAACTTTTATTTGTGTGATTAATTTTATTAACGTATGAATATTTAGTTAAATCACATATAATTAATTATACTTATTTATTGAACACGAATAAATAATTATAATTAATTATGTGGAGTTTAACTAAAAATTCAAATTTTAACGAAATTTAATGGAATTTTAATTTTTTGAACCTCCCTCCTCAATTTTGGGTGGTTATTTTTTTCATTTCTATACTTTCTGGGGCCCACGAATTATGTATACAAATTTTGGTTGACTTTGGTTGAAGAGATAGAATTTTCATTTTTTACCCTCTCTTGAGTTTTTAGGGAATGTTTTTAAACACGAGTTGTCAGAAATCACATCCTCTACAACTTTGCTTCTGACACAATTTGCCATAGACTTAATAGTATAGGTGTTATTTTATCATTTCTATTATTGACCCCTCAAAACCCCTTTTTGGGGTCAAAATATTAGAATATTCTATAGCTTAGATTTTTAAGATAGAAGATATCTATCTGATCTAAATACAAAATTTCATAAGAATATCTCGAGCCGTTTTTATGCCAAGTAATAATGAAATTACGCGGACAGACAGAAAACAGACAGGAATTTTCTGAGGGTCTTTTCTTTGATAACTTTACTTAAATCGTGTGTATCCCAAATTTGAGGCGATTTGAATCAATGTACAGACAAAACCTTAATTTTATAAATACCAATATAGACTGTACACTTTTTCCGCAATGCCTAAGTACATAATGGCAATTTTCGAATTCAACTTCTTAAGCCGGGGTAGTTAAAGTTAGAATTAAATCTAAAATTCCAAATACATAGAAGATTGGTGTATGTTCAAAGAGTGATCAAAAGAAAAATGATTCAAAAGGGTGCGGATAAAAGGAATGAATAATAATCTGTTGCTTGTCGTCTCTTGCAAGTATGCCAAAGACAAGTCCAGACTAGTTTTTGATGAATAAAAATTATTTAAAGAAATTAATAAATAAAGACAATTGGGAATCTTTCTAATAATCTACATGTATTTTTACGTCTTCCTAGAAGCGAGGAATTATAATCACTGCGTCATTTTAAACATTTCGTTCATAGGGAAATTTGAGCTTTCTAACTTGGATATCGGAATCCAAACAGAATCAGAATTCAAATCTATATATATATATAAAATTAAGGTTTTGTTGTACATTGCTCCAAATTACGCCAAATTTTGGTTGCACACGTTTCAAGCAAAGTTATGAACGAAAACACCCTCAACAAAATTCCTGTCGGTTTCCGTCGTTTCCGAAAAGTTGCTCACGATTCACGTAAAAACGGCTGAAGGGTTTATTATGAAATTTCATATTAACATCAGATGTCTTCTAACTTACGTTTTTAGCGATATAACGTTTTGATATTTTGACCCCAAAAGGGGTTTAGGGGGATGGTGGGTGTTGGGTGGTGCAGGGTGGAGTGGGGGGTTCAGGTGAGGGTCCAGAGGCGTAGTGAGGTGGTGGTGGGGTGGGGTCGGTGGTTGTGCACGGGTGCGGGGGTGGGAGGTGCTGGGTGGGGTTCGGGGGTGGGGGTCTTGGCTAGCAAGAGGGCCGCCGAAGGCGGCGCTTGCAGCTAGTACATAATAAAAACATTCACGCGATTTATAATAAACAAAGTCAACAATTTATGGGCAACCCCCGGCCCCCGGGCCGGATCCGCTCCTCCACCAGCTTCAATCCGGCCCGCGAGAGATACAGAAATTTCAAATAACGTGGAAAAAAAAATTAATCAAGGGCAATTGCTATATCAGCTGTACAGTCATCTTAAAGCTTTTCAAAACAAAATTCGCTTGTGGGAAACACAAATGAAAAGTAAAAGTTTTTTCATTTTTTTAACATTATCCACTCACGAAAACATCTTACTTAGAAAATCTATTTGTCGTCGGTCGCTCCACCAGGAAGACAACGCTAGTGCAGGTGCACTGTAAAACTAAACACTTCTTTCATTCCTTCAAATTGGCGGGTGCAAGGCTTTGGAATGAACTTCCATCCAAATTTCATGCAAACCCGACTCTTGGTGCTCTCAGGTCTTCGTTCTTTATGGATCCCAATAACTGATACTCCTTACTCTTATTTCCATTATGTCTTCTAATCTTTCTCTACTTTTTTTTCTTCTTCCCCTCCAAAATTTGTGTATCTGTGAAATCTTTTGCCAACATTGTAAAATATTATTGCTAAATTATGTATAAACACTAGGTGGGACCTAAGGTCCTATGTTTGTATACTTTGTGAAATAAATAAATAAATAAATAAAATAAATAAATAAACATTGAATACGGTTGCTATGCTGAAAAACTGAAACTACTGTCAGAGCAATTCCCTGATCGGTTTTCCGATTTTAAGAATATGGATAGCACTTTCAATATTTTTGCAAATCCTTGTAAGTGTAATGTTGAAGATGCTCAGCTTCACCTACAAATGGATTTAATCGAGCTTCAAGAAGACTCATATTTGAAGTCTAAATTTGATGATGTGGAACTATAGGAATTTTACAGAACATACCTTTCCGAAGAAAAGTATCCACAGCTGAGGGTTTTCTGACGAAAAATAATTTGCACATTCGAAAGTACGTATAAATGTGAGCAGCTTTTTCAATCATGAAAATTAATAAAAATAAGCATCGCACTCGGCTTACAGATGTTAATTTAGAAAACACTTTGCGCCTATGTACTAGTGATATTGACCCCAATATTGATCATCTTGTTTCTCAGCTTCAAACTCAATTTTCATTTGATTTTTCCATCTTTTATTGGTTAATTTGCTTTTTATGTTTGATTATGCTAAGTATTATAATTAATAAATAAAAAAATGTGTGAATTTTTATTGCTATTTTGGTTCACGACTACTTATTTTTTACCTACGGCCCGCGGTCTGATTAAGTACCGAAATTACGCCCTCAGCTGAGCAAAGGTTGCCCATACCTGATCTATACTATAATATATTGCTCCTATCTCAGGTATATGTAGCAGTTAGACTATTTTAAAGGGGTTCGGGATTGTTTATAATTTTTATAAGAAAATTCTCCAATTTTTTCCATCGAATTATTGATGTATTAAATATTTATTCCCGAAATTTGAAGTTGATCGTCTGTCCCAATAATACATTTTTGAAAATTGTCCTTTTAACATTGAAGTAAATGGACCGAGCTTTTAAAAGTGCTATAACTTCTATAAAAATTATACCATTTTCAACAAATTTTTACAGATCAATAATTCAACTTTTATGAATCGAATGATACATTTTTCAAAAAATCTGACATTTTAGTTAATTAGTTATTCATAAATGTAAAAAATAAAAAGTTATTTGCAGCCAACAGAATATAACAAAATCACTGGTGTAGAATTCCAACTCTATTTCTTGTGTTAAATAAATGTTTTTATAATGAGAAAAATTTGTCTCAATATTCTTTTAATTAATATTATCCAAACAAAGATTTTTAATCAGAAATTAGTCTCATTATTAACGATTTTTTTTATTAAAAAATCTAGTAGGCAGACGTTGTCATCTGAAGAAATACAAAAGATTTTTTCGAAGATCAACCAGATAGATAAGCAGTCCCGAACTCCCTTAATAATGTTTAAATAAAGTAAAATCGACCGATTTTTATTCTGTACATTTCCATTCGACATTTTGCTATTTTTACTGCACAAAACTCGAACTCTTCTTAAATAACAAACAACCCAATTTCTTTTATAATTCCTTTCAAATTAATTATTTACGAATTTTGAATAATCTTGATTCAAATGGCTTAGCTGGTCTATTTCCTCAATTCCTCTATGCTTTGCCAACAGTTCATCTATTACATATTTAATGACATCAACACCATCAGAATGAGCCGGCTGTACGTTTGCCCGTGTAGAGGGGGACAGTTTGACCCTTTGGTCACTGGGGTTGTCCTAGGGTCCCCATATGACCGGTTTTATGCTTACCTGAATGGCCTGGAGGGATTGTTGTTTACTATGCAGAAGGTAGGGACTTACAATACAATTACAAATTAAAAAGCACCCCTAGGGCAAAGGAGGGCCGTCCGATTTCCGGTGGGTTACAATATTTAAATGAATATTGCACAACAGATTATGAATTTAGTAGCGTAGGATGCGTTCATGGCTTCGGACCTAATGCAACCTTTAGATGTTTTGCTTCTTCATTTCAAATTAGGGAATTTGATAATAATGGAATACCAAAGTCATCATATTAGCAAGCGAGGAATTATAATCATGTAAGTAGATATATTATATACATATGTGGTTTTCTACAAACTTATAGGGTTTATTGTATCTTTTAGTCATCAAAACAAGGCACTTAAAACAAGCTTGTTTGTTTGAATTTAACCTATAGTTTAAAATGTCCCCGTTAACTGAGTTATAACTGAGTGGATATTGATGAGGTAGTCCAAAATTAAAAAAAGAAGAAGATTATTTAAACTATCTTTTTATTCATAAACCGACGTTTCGGAGGCTTATTCCTTCCTTCTTCAGGGTTTTGAAATATTAGTGAAAATCCTGAAGAAGGAGGGAATAAGCCTCCGAAACGTCGGTTTATGAATAAAAAGATAGTTTAAATTATCTTCTTTTTTGAATTTTGGACTCCCGATTCAATATCCACTCAATTCACTTATCAGTCCGTCTCCAAAAATTACTTCAATTTGGTTAACTATAACATTTGTAAATCGACCAGTGCGTTTAAATTTAAAATTTTATAATTCAAAATATAGAAATGGGATTTTTTATTTGTAATCCTTGAATGTAATATTTTGAACTTTACCATAACGTTGCTACGTACAATCTACATAGATTGGATGGTATTCTAGGGACAGTTACAATTATTTCAGGATTTTCTCGATATTGCAGCGACTCTTAATGAATTCGGGGATAAGTATATGAACTGATGGTTTATATTATTGGTCATTATGTTTGTGGTCTCAATTGTTCTTTTAATCACTAGCCCCAACTTAGTGAAAGAATAATTTTGAAATAACCCCTGGAAACTTAATTCATATTTGTAACAGAAATAGCAGGAAATTGGACAGAAATTAGAAACACAGAGTTTTTACTAAATGGTCCAGACCTTTATTATTAATTTATTTTGACTTCCTCAGTGTCACTATTCGACAAAACACTTTTTTGATAAAGAGTGATTAAATGGGCCACTGAGGAAGTCAAAATAATAATAATAAACGTCTGGACCATAATAGAAACTGTGTTTCAATTTCTGTCAATTTCCTGCTATTTCTGTTACAAAATTATTATGGACGCGAATGATACAACATTAATTCATAATCATTAGAGAATTGAGAAAAAACATCTTTTCTATATTTGTGTTCTTGTAAAGAGGTAATTCAAAAAATATTTTAAATAACCACCAAAACTCGGACCACACATTCAAAATCTGGAGGAATTTTCTATGTAGTACATAATTGGATTAGGATTTTATAGTTTTTCTTTGACATTTAAAGTGAAATAACTAGAAAGGATCCCAATAGCCAGGATGGCTGATTCTGTAGAGTCGGAATAGAAGACCCTGGTTTAAGGGGTTCGGGATTGTTTATCATTTTTTATAAGAAAATTCTCAAATTTTTACCATCTAATCATTGATGTATTAAATATTTATACCAGAAATTTGAAGTTGATCGTCTGTCTCATTACCGAGAAATAAATTATTGAAAATTGTCCTTTTAAGGTGGAAGTAAATGGACCGAGTTTTTAAAAGGGCTATAACTTCTCTACAAATTATACCATTTTCAACAAATTTATACAGATCAGGGGAATCGGATTAGCCGAGAGCTTAAAGACACTAGCCTTCTAAGCAGGAGTCCCGGGTTCGAGTCCGAGTCCCTGCATTGATATTTGACCGGCTATAATCTGATTCCTAGTCACCAATCCGTCTGGCAAGCGTGGTGACTTAATGCTAACCCCTTCCATTTGATGGAAGAGGCCTATATTCAGCAGTGGATTGTCGCTATCGACAGGCTGATGATGATGATGATGATACAGATCAATAATTCAAATTTTATAAATCGAATGATACATTTTTTAATAGATTTGACAGTATAGTTAATTAGTTATTCATAAATGTAAAAATAAAAAGTTATTTGCAGCCAACAGAATATAACAAAAAGCTCTAGTGTAGAATTCCAACTCTATTTCTTGAAATCGTTTTTGATTTCAATAAATGTTTTTATAATGAGAAAAAAATTATCTCAATTCTTTTTATTAATATTATCAAAACAAAGATTTTTATTCGAAATTAATCTCATTATTAACAATTTTTTTAATTAAAAAAATTAGTAGGCAGAAGTTGTCACCCTGCAGAAATACAACAGATTTGTTCGAAGATCAACCAGATAGACAAGCTGTCCCGAATAATCACTTAAGCCCGTTTCACTGCAAACATTTGACTAGCTAAAATCTGACATTCCGAGCTCTACGTCAATTTATATATACTCAATTACACATACTCTCATATACATATAAAATTAAAATATTTCCTTAAAATTTGACCAAGGGTGCTTGTTTTGTTCTCAAAGTGATAAAATAAATAAATTAAAAAAAAATATTTTCATTTTTGTAATTTGGGTGAATTTGGTACGCAGGTACTATTTTAATTATAAAGGCTAAATAATAATTTTTAATTTTGATTCTAAATTACCATATTATTTTCCACAAGCAAACTTAAATAATAATTAACATTTAAAATTTTATATTATTAACATAATTATAGAACTGGGGCTCGGAAGAGGGGAGAATGAAATTGGAAATGAATTAAATCGGAAAAGAGGTTTTTTTATTTAATTAGTTTTTTCCTCTTATTAAAAACAAGGACTAAAAAGATGATCAAGGACAGTCGATGGTGGAGAAGTAATCTCCGAAGTCGAAGCTCAAATACAATGTATACATAATTCATGTAAAATAATTGGTTCAATAACATAATTATATTAAAATTAATTGAAGAAAATAATTGATTTTTTGAAAATTTATCTCTTTGATGATCTTGATTTAATTGAGAGTATGAGCGCAATAGTGGACTAACCCACAAAATTATAATTTTGGTTTATCTGCGGAAATTAATTACTAATATTGTTAACGTCCAAACCAGCTTGCAAATGTTCGTTTGGTCCACTTTTGCAGTTGGTCGGTAACAATATTAGTAATTAATATAGTTGTTGTAAAGGAATAAGGACAGTATCTTATGCAAATAATTTTAATTTTTGCCAGCTTTTCGTCAACTTTGTTGATTTCCTCAGGGCTCAAATAATTAACTTTTTTGCATATTTGTCATTTTATAAATGTTCCTTATTATAACACACCTACATATTACAAGTTAATTATTTGAGCCCTGAAGAAATCAACAAAGTTGACGAAACGTTAGCAAAAAATAAAAATTATTTGTATAAGATATTGTCCTTATTTCCATACAACAACTTTATTAATTTAACCGATGGACATAAATAATCAAAATAATTAATCATTAATTTCAGCAGTTAAACCAAAATTATGATGTTGTGGGTTAGTCTATTATTGCACTCATAGCCTCAATTATAGGCAAAAATAAGCTGACGTGTTCTGATCTGGACATCCACTTGACTTTACCATACAACCTGGAACCTCACTTATATTTAATATTTAATAAAATTATTTATAATCATGTAGGGGGGGGTTAGTTTTTGCATTTTTAAATTACTGTAGGGCAGTGGTTCCCAACCCTTTTTTGTCTGCGGGCCGGATTCAACATGACATATAGGATCTCGCGGGCAAGGGCGGATCCAGGAATTTTTTATAGGGGGGGGGGGGGAGAATGTATATAAGGTGTCCGATGTATATAAGATCTACTTTTTTATCTCAAAAGTGTGTCGCGATCGAATTGTCCAAGCGGGGAGGGGGGGGGGGTCAGAGACGCCCTTCCCCCACACACACACATAGAACTTTATTTTCAATTTTAAAATTTAAAAAAAAAATGTTTTTTTTTAATTTACAAATTTCATATCTCATATTTTAAGTTCATTAAAATAAAAAAAATAAAAAAAATTGTTATAAATTCCCTGTCGATTTGGCCGCCGTTTTTTGGCCTCTGCGTGCGACGCACGTGTTGCACTCCCGCCAGACACGGGCTTGTATGGGGGGGCGGTCGCTCCCTCCGCCCCCCCTGGATCCGCCCTTGCTCGCGGGCCGGATTCTTTATAATTGTATATCTTAGCGGCACCTTTAATTAAAAAAAACGGAACATTTTCAATGAATTCATGAATATTTTTGTGCGGATTCATTTTTTTTTCAAAATATTTGTAAATTTAATGAAAATATTACGTTTTTAAATTAATGGTGTGCCTAAAATATACAATCCTTTTTATTAAGATATTATTAAGATATCTAGTTGTCTTTTTAATCAACTTGTAATATGAATACAATTAAAAGATTGCTGATACCTGAATTAAACGAAATCATAAATTTGGATTAAGATTAAAAAAAGACAAAATCTGTAGTCACGATTTATTAATGTGAAGTCTGATGTTGCTTTTCAGAAAATAATTTTTGAATATTTGGTTCAAGTTGGGTAACGTTTCTCCTTAATATGGAATGAAAGTGATCATCCGAAAGCCGAACGCGAGACGCTGGTTTAGATCTTTTTAAAGTAGAAAATGTTTGTTCACAAATATATGTACTTGCAAACGCCGCCGTCATTTTCATTTCAAATTTCCTCAAATTAGGATAAGAGTCTAACACTACATAAAATTCTGGTAAAGATTTCTCGCGAAAAAGATCTTGTAATGGCGTTTGGCATTGTAATTTTATTAATTCTAGTTGTAAACCATCTGGCGCCGTAAAAACGTTCAATGAAAAAGGATTTTAAAACAAGCGTATTTCATTTTTAATCCGGTGAAAATATCTAAATCTATCTTCGAAATTTTTGCTGAGTAATTGCATCATCTTGCTAATTTTTTCTTTTGGAAAACGATAATATGATTTATAATTTTATTAGATATTTTACAGAAAATACATATTTAGTGTCAACACTCTCGGGGTCGGATTGAGCCTCTTCTCGGGCCGGATCCTCTTCGTGGGCGCCGCTGCAGAAGGCCATCTGATTATGTATACAAAATTTGGTTGAGTTTGGTAAATGGCCAAGATTTTCATTTTTTGACTCCCCCTCCCTCCATTTTGGGAGGTTAATTTTGCATTTTTAGACTTCTGGGAGTCCCACTGATCATGTATACAAAATTTGGTTGAGTTTGCTCAAATGGCCTAGATTTTCATTTTTTTGACGCCCCCAATTTTGGGCGGTTATTTTTTGCATTTTTAGACTTCTGAGGTCTCACTGATTTGAGTATGTATACAAAATTTGGTTGAGTTTGCTCAAATGGCCTAGATTTTTAATTTTTAACCCCCCTCCGCCCCTCTTAATTTTGGGTCGATATGCACCAAAATCTAATCAGCTCTTAATCTAAATGGACCAAAACTACGTGTGAAATTTGGTTTTGATATTCACACTAGTTTTTAAGCTAGCTCGTCCACAAAAATTTGGTAACGCACAGACACAGTTCAACCAACCAGACAACCAGACAGACTACCAGACATTTTGACAAAACAATTATTATCTCGAAAAATATAATTTTTTCAATGTTCACTTATTAGGGCTTTTTTGTAGACCGAAATGCCGTGGTTTCGTTCAATCTTTTTAATCAAAATAGTTTCACTTTTTTCATGCATGATTACAAAACAATATTTGACCACACCCTGTATGGTAAAGTAATACAATAATCATAGCAATAAATGAAATCAGCTATAAAAAGTTACCTACACCAATCTTTGCTCTTATGTCCTTAAATATAAAATTCATAGCCGGTCTTGTTTTATGAAGCGACAAGCCATAATGTGATCTATTTTTCATCACATTTCAGGGAGGTCTTTTTCGGGGGTAAACCAGCCACCTGGACACGCGTGCGGTCATGTCATCACGCCCTTCAGCCCTTCAGAGACTAGCCAAAACTTGACCAGTCAAACTTGATATTTTGACAAGGGCTGGTTTTCCCTGTTTGCCATATTATATATATATTCTCGTTCGATGTAGAACGACCTTGTCAACACATTGTAACTCGACACTAGGACATGCCTAGTCACGCGCGGGTGTTAAATATTAATGCATATAGATATTTAAAGTATTCTAAAGCAGGGCTTCTTAAACTTTTTTATATAGCGACCCCCTTCAAGCTTAGGAAATTTTAAACGACCCCCTCCTCCATATAATGAAATATATATTAACCGTAGATGTAGATGTAATATCGCACTATTTTACAATGTAAATAAAATAAGGATTAAAGAATACGTACCCATTCATTTCACATATATATAATTGGAAACGTTGACGGGATATCGGTCGTAATAAAACACAATAAATAGAATGACATAAAACTATATATATATTTATTCAATAGAAAAAATAAACTTTTGTAACAATTTTTTTATAAGAAAACATAAAACTATATCTATATATTCAATAGAAAAAATAAACTTTTGTAACAATTTTTTTAATAAAAACATATTATTAACATCAAACAATATTAATGTGACTGATGTGATTGTTTATTTTTACACAAATAATTAAATCTAGGCTCAATTTGAGTTAGTGCAGATCGTAATAAATTTTCAACGTTTATTAAAGTTGAACGGTATTTTGATTTTATGTAAGTTAATGTGGAAAAGGCTGATTCACATAAATATGTTGTACAAAATGGCAGTAATTTGTTCATTGCCATTTCCGATAGTAGGGGATATTCTGATTTGATTTCTATCCAAAATTCATGCACAGGCACTTGAGAAAATCTGAGTCGCAAGGTAGTATCACTTGTTAATTCGGCAAATTCTTCTTGTGCTTTTAAGTTTAAAAAATTAATTTCTTCCATTTCAATTGAAAATGGATTGCAAATCCATTGTTGTGTATCGATATCATTGGGAAAATACCTATGCATGTAAACTTCCATATCCTTCAAATGATTAACTATAATTTTTGTTATAGGAGTATCTTTTTTTGAAATATTGTTACTAATTATATACTCGTCAGTAAATGGAAACATTTCGAGCGATCCACTTTCCACTCTGTTCTTCCATATAAAAAGTATCAGATCTTTGCGACCACCTTTCAGATAGTCTACGCGACCCCCCTGGGGGTCGCGACCCACAGTTTAAGAAGCCCTGCTATATAGTATACGAGCTGCTCCAGGCGTGCCTTCGAAATGAAATATTGTTACTAATTATATACTCGTCAGTAAATGGAAACATTTCGAGCGATCCACTTTCCACTCTGTTCTTCCATATAAAAAGTATCAGATCTTTGCGACCACCTTCAGTAGTCCCGCGACCCCCCTGGGGGTCGCGACCCACAGTTTAAGAAACCCTGTTCTAAAGGATCATGTCGACATGTTGACCTCCATGTAAACATCGAAATATTACAGGATATATAAATATAAACGTTAAATAAAAATTTTTTAAAAGAAATACTCTATTATAAAAAGGAATTTGTACATCTTCTAATACTACTAGAAATCTATACTCCTCTAACCCCTTAACTAACCTCCACCTAAAAATATTACTACCTATGGCCTTGGATCATGGTAAAAAGAAAAAATATATAAATAAACAATATAAATGGTCTATAAAATACATATCTGTCAGTGGCGTTCGGTCGAGGGGCCGAGGGGTGAACCGGGACATTATATCGTGTACACCTACTTCCACGTCCACTTTCATTTCCAAGTAGAAGACAATAGATGAAGGGGTAGTATCTAATGAATTCCAAAATAATTCCACATAATTCCAAAGAAGTGTACACCTAATTCCAATCGCGGTTCACCCCTCGGGTCCATGGATGCTGTGGATCCCTAACATTTGGAAACGTCAAGAGTATTTTCATGCTGATTTTCAATTTGAATCTTGTGTAGTTTTATTTCGCTTTGCTTTAATTTTTAAATTTATGGAACTTTTTAACGTTAGCAAATTTAAAGAATATTAAGAGAATTTTACAGATTTTCTATTTGAATTTCACTTCAGCTGGAAAATTCATACTTTGATTTTATGAGGGTGAAAAGTGAATTAATTTACATGTACCTACTCGAAGCCTGACTTCGATTTAAAATCTATTGCATAAATAAATAAACTGATTTGGCCATCCACATGACTTTACCATACGCCTGGCCCCTCCCTTATATTTAATATTTAATAAAATCATGTATAATTATTTAGGGGGGGGGGGGGGGTCAAAAAAATGAAAATCTAGGCTCTTGGACCAAACTCAACCAAATTTTGTATACATAATCAGTGGGCTCCCAGAAGAGTAAAAATGCAAAAACCAACTACCCAAAATTGGGGAGGGGGGTCAAAAAATAAAAATCTAGGCCCTTGGACCAAAATCGCCAAAAATAATGTATACCTACATAATCAGTGGGCCCCCAGAAATCTATACCTAAGTCCAAAAACTAAACGCTCATATGTATGGCCAGGGGGCAGGCTGGTCCTTGCCCCTATCCTAGACCTACTTAAAAATTATAAATACTTACTGCAAATTAACTAATGTAAAGTAAAGTGATCTTATTAATACACTTTCTTATAGTTAATATTTCTAAATTTCTTATAGTTAATTTATGTATAATTCGCAGATTCCTCTTCCTCCTGGACCCTCCCCCTCACCAAAAAAGCTAAATACGTCTTTGCTAGTAGCTTTAATGTGTGTTAGGGAGATACTTAGAACTAGTTATCAAGATTCTTTTCATACAAAAATTATTTACTTAAAATAAATGATTTTAATATTTATCTATAATTACAAATTATTAATTCACTCCCTAATTATAAAACTAAATAAATTTTTTTTTAAACGTACAAGATCGAACATTTATTGGTAGGTGTAGGTATAAAATATCATTTAACATGGTTATAATGTTTTTCAGGAATTACAGGTCCTACATTGGAGAAAAATTAAAATAATATCATTAAATAAACAGTACTTTTTCTATAATTATTTTATTTAATTATTTATAATATTTTTTACAAAAAATGTTGTTGTTTTTTAGTAAATTATTAATAAATGAATATAAAAATCTACTCTTTATTTTAATCATTTCAAATAGAATTTTTAATTTTATCCTTTTTGTCCTCAGGTAGTAAAAGTGCGTGTGAACCCTTTGCGACGGGCTGGGCGCGGCGTCGATCAGCTCCGCCTGGCGGCTTTTGACCTCCCTTCGACCGGCAGAAACCTCTTTGGGGCCCTTCTTTCTACCTGCCTTCGTGAACATCGGCAACCATCCAGCTGTGGAAATATATAGAAATACATAATCAGTAACGAGGTAATTATTAAGCAAAAAAAAATAATAAATAATAATAAAAATAAACTGATCAGACCATCCACATGACATTACCATACACCTGTCCCCTCTCTTATATTTAATATAAAAAAAAAAAATTTATAATTATTTGTGAAAGAACCTTTTTTCCCCATCCCCACCCCCCTCAAATTGGTCACTATCAATTTCACATAGTGAGTCATTTTAATGAGTATGTTTCCTACATTTGATTCAATCTCGAATCAAATGTAGGTGATTTTTGTTAAATATTGAGTTAAAATAATATCTGAACTTATATATTTCTAACTTGAAATAATTATGTTAAATAATATTCTCATTATAATTATTATTATTGTTTGCGTTTGGACTCTTGGGATCACGCAAAGCTTGATGTCTCTTTCTGGTTGGACCTTCCACGCCTCTATCTTTTCCCGGAACGTGTTATCGAGTTCCATGGTCAGGCTATGTATATTCCTGGCCGGATGAGTGTGTTGATCTTAAAGGTGCCCAGGTATGTATGGATTTTGGCGTTATTCTTCTATTGTTTCTTCCTTGATTTCATGATGGTCCGGGTCCCCCAGAATCTGAATGCCCGGTTGCCACTCGAGGGTGGGTGGATTGATTACCACCTGGGGTAATCTTGTTTTGTCTCTCACGATTCATGGTTGCTTGTTACGAAATTTTGTCCTGCGCATGCGCGAGGTTTTGTAGAACCAGAGATTGTCAGTTTCTTTATCAAAGAATAATTGGCATTTTAACGAGAATTGCTTTGACCGCGCTTTTTTGAAAAGATATAAATCGCATGACTACTGCGGTTGAAGCTATTGGAGTCTGCAGGGTCTTAAGTCTGGACCAAGAGAGAAACAGATATGATCCATTTAACTACAACCCAACGTCATTTTGCGTATAGCCCGCATGACACTCGGATGGATCACCAAATGAATTTGAAATCTAAGATGTTATATATTCAATCTCATAGTGTAGAGCGCCCGATCTATTAGCATGTATGTTAGATGCTTGCCATTAATTAATCGTATGTTTCCTACATTTGATTCAATCGCGAATCAAATTTAGGTGATTTTTGTCAAATATCAAGTGAAAATAATATCTGAACTTATATATTTCTAACTTGAAATGATGTTAAATAAATTTATAATTTTTCTCATTAATATATCAGAGAATAATTGACATATTAACGAGAATTGAGTCATTTTAGTAAGGTTGTCTAGAGTGCATATGCGAAATTTCATACAAATCGATCTGAGGTCTAGGATTTATATTTGATTTTTCTTTTTTTTGAACCCCCTCCTACAATTTTGGTCCCCCCCCCCCCAAAAAATACTCTTTTTTATTATAAAAGTCTCTTTTATAGTAAATTTCATTTTTACTTGATTTTTTTACTTTGAAAATTTTATAATTTTAATAAGATTGGAGCTAATTTTACGGAGACGGGCTGATAAGTGAATTAATTGGATATCGATGAGGCAGTCAAAAAAAGAAGAATAATTTACACTATCTTTTATTCATAAACGAACGTTTCGGAGGCTATTCCTCCTTCTTCAGGGTCTGTAATTAATTAAAATGGGATTTGGCCATCATTACAAACAAGATTATCACTAAATTTTTTTTATAAATTCGAATTAATATATAATTATATACATTTTTTTTAATCAAAAATATTCTGCTACTTTGAAAAATCAGAAGGGAATAACCTCAGAAATGTCGGTTTTATGAATAAATAAGATGAGTGTAAATTTTCTTCTTATTTTTTTGGACTGCCTCACATCGATATGCACTTTTTTAGTTCTAATATTTTTAAGAGCCCCCTCTCTTAATTTTTGGTTCGAGTTTAAATCAAAATCTAATCAGATCTAATCTCAATATAAAGAATCTATATGTGAAATTTCGTTTTGATATTCACACTAGTTTTGAGTTAGAGCGTACACAAAATTTGGTAACGTACTAACAGACATTTTTGATAAAATCATTAATATCTCGTAAAATATAATTTTTTCAATGTTCAGTCATTAAGGCATTTTTTGTAGAGCAAACACTATTGTTTCGCTCAGATTTTTTTATCAAAATAGTTTTTAGCCTTTTTGAGATATTTCCGAAAAAAAATTCGATGGGAAAAAAACTTTTTTTCATGCACTTTGGAGGTAAAGTAAAAATTGTTTGAAAAATGTTGTTTTTTCACTTAATGTAGAATACATGAATTAAAAAAGATGTTTTGCCATTGGTAAATAAATATTAAAACAAAAAATACTAGTATTTTTTGTTCATTTTGAAATTTCCTATCTACATTTTTATATTGAACAAGTAGCCATCTGATCTCTAGCCATTGTTTTTGGATATTTAAAGGTGTTTCAAAACAAAAATACCTATTCACTATTTCTAATTAAAATCTTTATAATTAAATTTAAATTTTTATTCACACTCTCTAATATTACCCCCAATCTAAGCTTTGAAAATATTTCTTAGAAATAATATTTTCACAATTAATGTTATTCTACACTTTGCATTGAAAAACTTTTCTCTTTTAATTTGAACTGCTTATTGTTCGCATCTTCCTTAATAAATTCCTTTTTTATTTTTAGCATTTTTTTGTGATTACTCTAAATTCAATGCGGTTTATAATTTATTTTAAAATTAAAATCAAGTTCGTTTTGCATTTTTTAAAAAAAAGATGATGTTTTTTTTAAAAATATCTAACTGTCACTAGAAACTATATTTTATGCCATGTTATTTGGGGCGAAATTTAATAAAATTAAATGTTCAAAAAGCATACTTAGAAGCAGATCATGTGTGGTTGCCCAGTTTGAGTTAAGTCACGCATTATTATTTATTTGTTTATTCATTCATTTCATAGGCGCCGACTTTTGGATATTCGTGTGTATGAACGGATCATAACCAGTAAACCAGTTAAGAATTTTGTTCTAAATTAAAACCTCCTGCTCGGGTACCAAAAACAGTCTGGAGCCAACTCAGTTTCTGTTAGTTATTGTTGAAGCTTTCCATGGTTAGTAATTTGGAACAAAAAAGTTCCCGGATAAACCAAAATAAAAATTACACGGCAAATAATGGCCATTGGGGTCTCCTTCAAAATTGAATAAATTAAAACCCCAGGTAATAGAATCCAGATAGCTAGGTATTTTTGAAAATGTGATTTCATGAAACATTTGGCTCAACTATAGTTTCTTCAAAGACGCCGCCATTTTTATTTGAACGTTTGGCTTTGGAGTCTCCCTCGTCGGGGGTGTCAATGTTGTAATGGACCTCGGCGGAGGAAGTTCAAACACCAAGTAAAACTTGCGTGAATTGAAATCAAGGATGTTGGAGGAGAGAGAACGAACGCTTGTACTCTATTGATTAGCGAAAAGTTAAGTCCCTGTCTGGTCAAAGGCCCCACCCTCAGAATGGGGGGGGCTGCAAGGTTGTGCGGGGGCGCCCCGACCCACAAGCTGGACAAGATGGAGTCGCATTCCGGAATGCCTTCCCTTTTCCGTTCTCCCATCATTTATTCAAAGCACTTCACCTTAGATCGACTTTGGTAAGCGAAGAGCTAGCCGACTAAAATCACATTATTCGATTTGGAAGTAGAGCACTTGCATAAAAATTATCTTTAACGAAAAAAACAAAAGGCAAACAAAATAAAAACAATTAGAAAATATAATAAAATTGATTTCAATTTATTTTTCAGCTTTTGGAAACACAGGATGTTCTGCAAGTCGATAACTATATATATATTTATTCTTCCCAGTGTATTTATTTATTTATTTTTTATTGTTTGGACGCCATGCGGTATTCCCTTTTTTTTGTTATTAATTATTTTATTCTTGGTCGCAGCATACTAAGGTTTCTCACCGTTCTGCTGTGGCCACACCCTGAGCCACTCAACCGGATTCTGAGTGGGAGGATCGGAGAACTATAAGAGGAGATGTGGAGGCCCTTTCAAAAAAAAAAAAAAAAAATTATTAAGGTTTTTCAAGTGATACAAACATATCACTTATTTTTAATTGAAAAGTTTTTTATTTTGCCGAGAGTAGCAGAGTTGTTGAATCATAAAGGGAAACAAAGAGGTTGTTCTATGCTTGATGCAAATAAACATACAAATATAGATACATATAATTATTATTATTTTCGTCCATAATGTGTATTAATGAGAGTTTATAATGGGAATTAAGGACACGTTTTTGTGTAATTTTTATTTTTTATTTTTCCACCAATTTTTCGACTTCGCATTCATTGTTCAGCGTTTCAAATAGTTAGGTACATCACACATTCGTCTAAAATACATGATTTTTCTTTAACTCTGTTACCAATGACCATCAGAAATTCAAAAATTTGGCACATTCACATAAACAATAATTAGATAAACAGTTTTAGAAAGTATACAAACAGAGAATCAGATAACACAGTTTATGAACAATAGAACGAAATCATTTTACTTATCAATTTTTACACATAGAAATATCTAATTCAATTATTCAATTATTGAATTTGATATTTCTAAGTAAAATGATTCCGTTCTATTTTTCTAAAACTGAGTTGTCTGATTATGTTTGTAGATATTTTGTTTGTGAGACTGTTTATAGTTATAGTTATAGTTTATGTGAATGTACCGAATGTTTTGAATTTCTGATGGTCCATTGGTTATAGAGATAAAGAAAATAATGTATTTAGACGTGATATAACTATTTGAAGCCCTGAAGAAATCGGCAAAGTCGACGAAACGTTGGTGGAAATATAAAAAAATCACACAAAATACTTGTCCTTATTTCCCATTAAAAACTTTCAAAAAATATAGTTTCAAAACAAATAAATAAGATACAGTATATACATATTTAAATTTAATATATCAGTGACGTGCGGTCCACTGGATGCTGTAAATGCGGCGCATCCTATAAAATTTCAAAATATGCACAGTATTTTAAAAGTCATAAAAAATTTACTGTTAGATTTGAAAAATATCATAAAATTATATGATCGATGGAATTTGCAAAAAGAAGCGAAGATTAAAATAAAATTAAAAAAAAATGAAAGTTTTTTGGGCAGCATCCCCTTGGTTAAAAAGTCACCTCCCGCCACTGGTGTGTATGTTTTTTGCATCAAGCAGAGAACAACCTCATTGTTTCTCTTTTATGACACCACTTTTGTTACACAGTTTGGATATTTTAATTTACTGCAACTTACATAGAAAAGATATTTAATTAAATATTCAAATGAATTTTATATAAATTGAAAGTTTTTTTGCCGAGAGTAGCAGAATTTTTATATATTGAAGGAGACAACAAAAGAGTGTGTCTTCTGCTAGAATTATAAATTTTATTTATTTATAACGAGACTCATAGTCTCGAGGGCTTTGCCCTCATCATCAGTCTATTACAATGGATTCACAGGAATTAATTTATGAATGAAAGGTGAAAATATTTCATGTGGTTAGGTTAAGAAATTTTACATTGTGGGCAAGTTAAGAATTGAAATTTATACTTGTTTTATTATTTTGGCTGTAGGTGGCGTTAATGAAGTTTTTATTTTAGCGGCTATTTTTAAAATAAAGCTTTCGGGAATTTCTATTTTCCGATTTAAGAATTTTTTTGGTGAATTATTGTATGATTTTAAAATTTCTAACTATTCGAAAATGCTAATTTTTAAAGGATCTAATTCTGATCTAATTAATTTAATATTTGATTCATCTGGAAAACAATGTTCTTGGAGATTAAATGTTCTGCAAATGCACTATGACCCGAACCCCCTTTAAAAACTCTTTTGTGTTCAGAAATGCGTGTGTTTAAATTTCGCTTCTGTTTTTCCCATACTGGTCGAATCACATTCTCCACATGTTATGGAATAGACACCTTTTTTGTCCATTTTTGAATTTTATATTGTGATGGAAAGCTTAATGAGTGTGGTAGAAAGTTTTCACTTTTTCTTCTAATTCTATACATTTCTATTAATAATAATTATAATCTCTTTCTTACATTTGTAAAGTCTTTTACTCTTTTTTTCATTCGTTTACGTTTAGATTTCTTGTGTTTGTTGTTCGAACCCAGCCAGCCATCCAGCCCGCCACTTCATCTTTGTTCCAATAGATAAATAATCTTCTATTTGAACACGGAGATTAATTTCTAAAGCGAGCGACTCCGCCTCCATTACCGAGACTGGTGTGAAAAACAGAGAAGCCAGCGATTCTCCCTTATCGTCGTGGACTTTGTATTAATCAAAAGTTCTATGTCGTTGTCAACTTGTGTTAATATCTTAATACTCATTAATCATCCGGTATCACAAGTGAGTGGAGTTGCTTGGCATCTCTCTTAACTCAACTACCCTGATAGAAACGCGGAGGCCTCCTCTCCATCCATGCTGCGGGGTCCGTGTCAAACTAGAACAACTTTTCTTATTAGCTGCCCGAGGATCGTTCATCATCGACGCGTCTATTATAGAGATACGTTTTATAGCCAAATGGTTAATCGGAATTAGTATGAGGAGAAGAGATCAAAATCTCATAGCGCACAAGAAGCAAGCTTTCATTTCTATTATATGTTACAAACATTATTTACTGTTTAGAATTGAATTATTTGATATCCAGCCGCGAAGCTCGCCTTTGGTGAGCATCTTGCTGGGATCGGCAGTGGTTTTGAAAAATAATAAGTTAAATTTCCTATTTTTAATAAATTTTATTTGTTATGAACTATTAGTGGGTTTTAAAATATTAATTTAAATTTTCTAATTTTAACAAATTTTAAAACAAAGATGTGAGTTAGTACAAGATCCCGACTTAGGTCGACCTTCACCTATCGAGTTTCCTAAGGAAATTAATATTTCGATAATATCTTATCTTATCTTATCTTTCTTTCTTATTACATTAAACGAGCAAAAATTGTATATATATATATATTACAATCGGTTTCTCAAAAACTGCTCTAACGATATGGATGAAATTCACGGGTTAGGAGGGTTTTGTGTTGGACATTCGATCTGTCACGGTCTCATCTTCGGCTAAGTTGTTTTTGATGGGTTTTTTTGTTAATTGAAACAATTATTCACAGGTGGTTGTCTCGATAAAAATGTTTATTTACGTGTGGGGTTGCAGGAGGTGGGATGCAGTAGGGGAGTCGGGGGGAGGTACGGGTTTCGGGGGCGGAGTAGGGGGGTCTAGGTGTCGGGGGGCAAGAGTTGGGGTGAAGTGGTGGGGAACTCAGGGCGAGGGCGGTTTCGGGGATTAATATATAGCTATTAACTGAAGCAAAAATTTGCCGAGATACATAATCTGTGGGCTTACTAGAAGGCTAGAAGGCACTGGAATGCAAAAACTGGGTGCGTGCGAAGGGTGGGTGCGGGGGTGGAATGGGGTGGAGAAGGGTTAGGGTGTGGGGTGCGCGGGGTGGAATGGGGTAGGGTGAGGGAGTGAGGCGGAGTAGGGTGCGGTGCAGGGGTGGTGCGGTGTGGAGTCCAGGGGGCGTAGCGGGAGTGTGGTGCGCGGCAGTGGAGTCCAGGGTGGATGGGCTGCGGGGGTGGTGGTGTAGGGTTGGTGGAGTGGGGTGTTCAGGTGAGGGTCCAGAGGCGTAGTGGGCTTGTACGGGGGTGGGGTGCGGGATGGAGTGTTGGGGTGGTGGTGTGGGGGCGGGGATTGGGCACGGGTGCATGGTGTGGGGGTGGATTTCGGGGGGTGTTGTGGGTGGGAGTGGGGTGTGAGGGTACGGCTCGTGGGTTGGGGATTCAGGGGGCGTGCCCTGGCTGTAAGAGGGCCGCCGAAGGCGGGCCTTGCAGCTAGTACATTATATCATCAAAATATTAATTTCATTAGATCCCCTCAAAATAGCCCATTTTACTTCGGGATAAATCAATCGTGATCTTTTAGTTGATAAACCCTGACACAAAAGGTACGAAATAATTATTTCTTCTTTTTAAATTAATTTTTCTAATTTCCTTTACAGTACTAATTCTCTATCACTACTCTTTCCACGTTCACATTACTAATGAAAATTTTAAGACCCTTCGCTTACACTTTCTGTAACCCATTGATTTTACAAAACCCCAACAGGGTAAATGTCACGCTCTTCTAGCTCCAACTAAACATTCTAGAAGCACCTTCCGGTACTTCTACTTTGTTACGACTTATCTCAATTTTTGTATGATTTCTCTCTCTTTTGTATGAATTTTGTATGAATTATATATATTTCCCTTCCCATTTTCTCAAAACCAAAACGTCAAAAATCCAATATAAAATGGTTATTCCACGACTATTAAATGAGCATCGATCATTATTTTTGAATTAAAGTCAACATGAACTGTAAATTGCAAGTGATATCTGATTAATAATAAAGGAATAAACTTATTAATATTTCAAATGAATTTGGATAAAGTTTAGCAACGATCCGTTGCAGATTTATTTCTTTTTACTTTACCATAAAGGGTCTTAGAACTGTTATAGTGTAATTAATAATAAACTTAAATATAAATTGAGTGGACTATTGATGAGGCAGTCCAAAAAAGAAGATAATTTATATTATCTTTTTATTCATAAACCGACGTTTCGGAGATTATTCCCTCCTTCTTCAGGGTTTTGAAAAGTCAGTGAAGGAAATCCAATGCGACATTTCCCTCTGTCTCCTCTTTCAGTGGCAGTAACAATAACTGACTTTTAAAAATCCTGAAGAAGGAGGAAATAGCCTCCGAAACATCGGTTTATGAATAAAAAGATAGTATAAATTACCTTCTTTTTGTGACTGCTCTCATCAATATCCACTCATTTTCAACTTATCAGTCCGTCTTCAAAAATTACTCCAACCTTATTAAATATAAATTGTTCTTGTAATCGCATTAAATTCTCAATAAAATTCTTCAAAAAATTATATTTTTTATTTTCTGCATTTTTGAATTGGAATTTCTAAAGCTAGAGAGCTCAAAATCTAATCAGTTCTCTGGATTGAAAATAAATCATTTTGACAGAGAACAAACTTTCTACATCTTTCTTTTTTTTTATTTATCGTGGATATCGTAATCCAGCTTCACTGAAAGAAAAAACATCAAGATTAAAAATGATTTTTCTCCACGTTTCATACAGATTTACGCATAATAAATCGAAACATCCATTTCAAAGAAAAAAACTGACTAAAAGCCTACATATTTTATAGTTTTATATACTCGAGTGGTGGTAAAATAATTAACTAATGAACTTAGTTGAAATTTTATATCATAGATAAAATCGAAAATACAAGAAACGATGACTAAAATATGTTTTTGAAGCATCCTGTCCTTATAGAAGATGACGAGTCACTCTGTCCCCTGTAGTAAATAAGAGAATTCATAGAAAAATTGATGAGCTAACTTTTAATGTTTAGTTTTAATAAGGAAGAGCTAACGGGGATTTATTCATATTTTTCTTTTTCAGTTGACGCTCTCATTCACTTGAGGGAGGATGTGTATTAGAGACCAAAGGGCGCTGCAGCAGAGATTTTCTGCATCTCGGTAAGATATTTGTTCATTTTTTTGTTTTTTTATTTAATTCAGTTTACATTTGATAGGGACTTCTAGTTAACACTAAATATAAAACTTTTTGTGATTTGGCAATTTTTTGTCATCGAATGGTTTGAGATAATACAGAGGTAGTACGTCACAAAATCCTTGTTTTTAACCGACTTCAAAAAAGGAGGAGGTTCTCTATTCGACTGATTTTTTTTTTTTTTTTTTTTGTGCCTATGTTACCTCATATCTCCGCCAATTGTGAACCGATTTTGAAAAAAAATTTGCATTGGGTTCAGTCTACCTTCCGATTGGTCCCATTTTTTTAGGTATTAGACCTTTTTTGTTAGGTTTGCTCATGCCTAACTTCTTTGTTTATGAACCGATTTCGATGATTCGTTTTTTTATTGGAAAGGGGGTATCTTAGGGATGGTGCCATATTAATTTGGTCAAGTTCTGATGATATGATCACTATTAATAACATCAATAAAAAGAGAAAAATAAAAATAATTTTATAAAACCGACTTTAAAAATTAAATGCAACAAATAAAATACACTAAAAGGTATAAAATAATTATTAACTTATTTAGTTACAACTAAACGACGAAATATTAACATGAAATTACTTTTTTAAGTCGGTGCCAAACATATACTTTTTATGAATCGCATTGGCACCGAGTACAAAAAGAAATTTCATGTTAATATTTCGTCGTTTAGTTGTAATTAAATAAGTTAATAATTATTTTATACCTTTTAGTGTATTTTATTTGTTGCATTTAATTTTTTTAAGTCGGTTTTATTTTTTCTTAAAAAATTATTGTGTAATTGCTCTTCAAAGACTACATACATACTAGTATATCAATCTAAGAAAATCACAAGAGTTCACGAGGGGGTGGGGGGTTATTAAGGGGCAAGGGGGGGCAATGCAACTTATGTACTAGGGAAATTGGGCTTTATTTTATTACGTTATTGTTAAATTAATCTGCTTCGCTATTTATTAATGGGGTGGGTGTGTCCCTCAGTGACTGATCCAAGTGGCACGTCCCTAAAATGGAGAATGAAATTTGAGGTGATGAGTGAAGGATGTAGGGAAATGGGCTTCCTGGTACTAATGCTATAAATAATGTTATACAGACCAGCGGTTATGATAAACAATGATATAGTTTTATTCCTTAGCAGTACAATTAGTTGAGGTGAGGTAGAGAGTGTCGTACACGGCAAACTCGTTTGGGTCCAGCGGGATTATTGATAGACTCGTCGCTGCTGAAGAACGGCCGGTGAGAATAATATATATATAATGGGTTTGAGCGCCGACTTCGAAGGTGTGCTTCTCGGGTCTCAATGCAGATAATTATATATATATCAGCGGTATGCGCCTTGTATGCCGGAAGTCCTGGTATTAGCGACGAACGTGTACCATTAATACTGGGCCTTAGATGACGAAGGTTGCTCGATGAAGAAAGGAATATAGAACATATATATATATATATATATCAGGAGAAGTTGCAGCTTTTGGCTCTCTCGCTGTGGTAATAATAATAGAATGTGTATTGTCAATTCGCCTCACTCATGTCATGTCAATGACTTGCGGAACTTGAATATAACAGTATTTGTGTAGATATATTCTGAGCACTTGATAGCAGTAGATGCTCACTCTCTCTCCTGACAATGACCGACTGCGGAACTTGAGTATTACAGTATTTGTGTAGATATATTCTGAGCACTTGATAGCAGTAGATGCTCACTCTCTCTCATGACAATGACAGACTGCCGAACTTGCTCATGTCAATGGTCTTCTATGTTGTTAATCACCGGTCATTGCTACGCCTTCCCAGAACTCATAAGTCTCCCTTGTTTGATGATCAATTGATTGCCTCAATTAGACTTAATGATGAATAAAAATAAGAATTTAATTAATTATTAAAAATAAATTATGGTTCAATCCACAGGACCATTGCAAGTTTGTTATCTACTAGATCTGTGATGGAATGGATAATTAGGTATATGTCAGAAGGGTTGTTTTCATCCCCTCGGGAATCGAAACCGATTGCCAAAATTAGCAATCCAGGCCCTTTTGGCTACCCTGTGAGGTGAATCTCTCCCTCTCTGATATATGCATCGCTCTAAATATTTCACCCAAAGAATTAAATCTTCATATGTAAAATTTCACATTTAATCTTTCTTAAAATAAGGGTGAGGAGTATATTTTTTTAAACAAACTCTTTTAACAAAAATAAAAATTATATGATTTCGAAAGTTTAAGAAAAGAGATAAATTTGAATGCGGTAACTGCGCTACCTGACTACTAAATCTCGTACCCTATAATATGAGTAATACAGATTTCCTGAGAATAAGTGCAATTTGATATACGTCCTGTTTGGACACATAAAATTTTCTTTGGTATTGGGAAACTGAGAATTCCGATAGTCTATCTGGTGGTTTAAATTGAAACTAGCCACTGTGGGCTAAAAATAAGCCACACCTCTACCAAGGTTCCCAAAACTATCTTTGTTTAAAATTCGACTTGCGTGCTTTTTTTAATGATATTGATTTGAGAACCAAAAATGTGCATCCCCTAAATGCCTGGGTTGGCCCCTCCATCGTGAAAAGGAGAAGAAGAGGGGATTTTATGGGCTGGGTAGGAGTTAAAGGTATCTGTGGATGTGGGTCTTAAACAGCTGAAGGTTATAAGTTGCGGGGAAGACGGTGGCTGGAAGTAAGTTCCAGTCTCTGGAGGTCATATGGATAAAGGAGTTGGCGATGTTGCTTCCTCGATTGAGTGAAAAATCAAGGAAACTTTTGCAAAACGGAAGAAAACCACCCCAATAAAGCCCAAGCAAGCCGTAATAGTATTGTCTGGAATTACCAAACAATGTCACATTTTTTTAAACATTCTGAAGGGAAGGCAAAAAGCAATTTTTAGTAAAGGTCAAACTGATAATCCTCAACTTGCTAGTTAGTCTTTTATATGATCATTTAGAATCTTTAGATGGTAAATTCTAATTAATAAACAACAATATTTCATTTTTACCTGATAATCAAAAAGTGGGTCATTATATTATTAACCCTCTATGAAGATCTAGATCTAAGAAGATTAGAATCAAATTTGTCTTCATATACAAGATACAGATGTAGTCAACTAAGAGACTATATACTTTTTTACAACTTTTTGTTTGATATTTTCTACTTTATTTCAAAATAATGTATTTCAGTAAAATTAATCATTTTTATTTTTATGCACGTCTTAAACAAACCTCTTTCGTTGTATTTCTATTTGATATAATGGAACTATCCCCACAGATCATAAACTCAAAAATAGCTAAAAGTAAGTTGTTATTAGACAAAATTTTATTACGAAAACTATAAACATTCTTTGTAAGCTATAAAATATTTTAACTCTCTCCTGTCTTCATTTAATTGTATTACTTCAAAAGCATTATTAAAAGAACATATAAGAAAATAACTTCATTTATGATTCTCATTTCAAACTTTTAAACTCAGGTGGAGAAATAAATTCCATTATACATATTATTATGATCCTTAAAATACCTAGCTGAAGAACATATATGTAGAAAATAGGTAGATATAGAAATTTCAAATAATAATAAATAAATAAATAAATAAATATCCTATAATTTTTCCCCAAGAAAAACTGAAATTTTTAGAAAAATATTTGAGATAGGTATTTGCATTATAATAAAAGTGTGTCAAATAATAACTAAACATTTTTACTCCTACTCTTGAATTTGTTTTCTATAATATTTTGTTAGTTAAAAGTAATTTATTCCCTAGGGAAATTTAAGCGTCAAGTTATTTTGTAATATTTGAGATTAATATTTGTATCTCAAACAAAAATATAAAATCATAATCAAAAGTTGAATTTTTAGTGAAATCACACATAATTAATTATAATTATTTATTGAACACGAATAAATAATAATAATTAGTTTTATTGTATTATTTATTCGTGTTCAATAAATAATTATATTTAGTTATATGTGATTTCACTAAAAATTCAAATTTAAATCAAATTAATCATAAAAATAAAAGCTTCAACAGTTTCTTAACTAATAATTTTTTTTATATTTATTTTAATTTTCTACTTATCCCTAAATAATTAAAATTATAAAAATTTAATAACAGGATCAATTCCACTTTCTTGGAATATTTTAAAACTAGGATATCATTTTTATTAATAGTTACGAATTAAGCCCCAACTTTTCACTAAATTTAAAATTAAAGGTTATGTAATTATAATAAAAATTAAATTGAAAGTTTTTTGCCGAGAGTAGCAGAATTTTTATATATTTTATATAACGAGTCGTTATAAATAAAATTTATAATTCTTTTATTGTTTCCTTCAATAATAGAAATCTAGGGCTTTGCCCTCTTCATCAGTCTATTACAATGTATTCACAGGAATTAATTTATGAATGAAACTATAGTCTCGTTATAAATAAATAATAGAAATTGTTATTATACTAAAAAATATAATTTATATTATTTTTATTTGTTGGCCAATGTTAGCTAACAAACAATGAATCTATATTAATTTATTCAAATTAAAAATCTTAAAAAAGGGTACAATGAATTTAAAAATATACTTCCAAAACTTAAGTGACTTGTGTAGAATTTAATCTTATAAATTAAAGGGTTATTTAGTCACATAAAATAAACTTAAATAGAAGAATTTTAGTCAATTAGCATTATTTATTTTATAAATTTACTAAAAAGTTTCGGCCACCCTGGTAGACCGTCTTCAGTAGTACTGGAAATTGAAACTTTTTATAAGATTTTTTTAATAAAAACCATATAATTTCACATTTATATATAGAATTTCGTTCAAGATTTGGAATTTGTCACTCATTCTTAATTCATTTACATGGATATTTCAATAAATTTCAAAAAAATAAATAATTTATAAACACTTGTCATTGATTTTAGAATCGAATTTGGACTGATTATCTATCAAATAAATCATCTTATACGACTAAAATCACACTATTTATTTATTTAATGTGACTAAATAAAAACTTTTAATTTATAAAATTTAAAAGTATATTATTCATGACCCGATGGCTGCTAATGCAATTTTTCGAAACCCTAAATAAAATTTTTTCTCAGGGTCAATCATATTAGCTTAAATTTTAAAATTATTATAAATTTAAAGTTCTTGTAACTATTTATAGAACAATTATTTTCTAAAATATGAAAAATAAAATAAATGATTGATTATTAATTAAAAAGATGTAAAAAATTAAAATGGGGTTGCTTGCCTAAAAGTATGTCGAATATCCGAGTCCATATTCAATAGTTGTATCTTCAAGCTGTAGGGTCCATTCTTTTGGCTTCTTCTGGAAGCGTGTGGTGAGTAGATTGATTATCTTATAAGATATTGGGAGCGGTCACTGAAAACTAATTGACACCATGTGCAAAAATAAATCAAGTATATGAAAGCACTGAGGGTTGCACCTCGTTCGCACGCAATTCTTTAAAAGAAACCCAGTTATCTTAAAAAGAGGCAGCCAAGGGAAATATTTTAAGAGGGAGGAACTTAAAAATCTCTCGCCGAGGCGGGTGGGACGTTTTTTTTTCTCTCAAGAAGAAGGGGCTTCCCCTCTCTGCTTTTAACTAATATCTCTTTCTTTCAAGGGAATAAGAACGGGGGGGTCTGATTCGCGCAGGAGCTAACGCGCACGCTTTAATTTCTACTATACAATTCGATCCTCCTCTCTTCTTGTCTCGCCTATAGTTGAACATGTTTATCTTAGACTCCGTAAACCAAGATAAATGACCGAACAGGAGAAAATGCATATTAAAGATTGATCACGTATACTGATATGCTTAAAAGATTGCCTATAAGAGAGATCAATGTTCCATTTATTTGTGCTTGTTCAGGGTGAAAGAGCGAGACGAGCCGATCGGCTGATTAGGGACCCATGGGCGCTGGGAGCAAAGGGTTCTGACGTGTAGCGTCTTCATTGGCGAGAATTGCACGGAGGGGTCGCGCAATCGCGAACCGTTCCACAAAAGACAAAAGATGATCCCAATGCCCAGAAGAGGAGAGCCCTTTCCTAACAATTAATTGGACAGTGATTATCTTAAATCCAAATAGTCACAAGTCGAAAATTTATACATACACTTGCCGAGTGTGAACGAGGGTAGAGATGTGATATCTAGGGGTTATAATGGTCTTATTGGCTTTTCGGCCCTTCTAGCCATCAGCCAATTTACGATACTATTCTTAAATTATGACTTCTATGTAGGGATCAGATTTTTATCCGGTTGCCTCGAGTCGGATTCAAACCCCAGTACCACTTGATTAGCAGGCTTGTACACCAACCGCATACGACTAACCGCGACCCTTGTAATAAATTTCGATATAATAAAATATTAAAAATGATTATTTAATTTAATTACTCTGACATTATCATATACCTGGCCCGGCACCCAAGGGTCTAATTTACTCTAAATTTTCAAGATTTGGTCCAAATCGAACAAATGATTGATCTTTTGAACCCCTCCTTAATTTTTCGCCCGATTTCAACCAAAATCTAATTAGCTTTTAACCGCAATATAAAATATATATTTCAATATAAAATTTGTTTTTGATACGCTTTATTGATTTTTGAATAACCTAAAATCAAAAATTATATAACTACACTAACCATTTTGACAAAGGAATTAATATCTCTTAAGATATAAATTTTTCTGATATTTAGAAGGTTGTATTATAGTCCGCAACACCATGAATTTTTTCAATTTTTTTTTTTTTATCAAAATAATTTTAGCCATATTTGAGAAACAAAAAAAAACATACTTTTTTCAATCACAATTACAATACTTTATCATACCCTCGTATGGCAAAATAGAAATACGTAGTATAAAAACGTTTAATTAAAAAAGCTGAACTCTTTTATTTTTTGTGATTAATTTGATTTAAATTTGAATTTTTAGTGAAATCACACATGTAGGTATCATATATATATATATAATTAAGATTTTGCTTCTGTAAATTGGTCCAAATCACGCAAAATTTTGGTTTCACACGTTTCAAGCAAAGTTATGAACGAAAACACGTGACAATGACGTAGGGGATCCTTATCCATTATTGTATCACAAGAGTGGTGTCTTTAACCTAACGAAATATAGATTCCGCATTCGGTACCCCGCGCCAATCTCCTTAACATATATGTAGTGAAGCTCCAGGCCCATCGACTAGTTAAATTTATTAAAAAAAATTGAATTAAAATAATTGTAGGATCTTCATTGTACATATTGATATAATATGCATATATGGTATACTAGCTGCAAGGCCCACCTTCGGCGGCCTTCTTGCTAGCCAGAGGGCCTAACCCCCCTGGACCCCCACCCCAATCCCACCCAACACCTCTGTTCCCGCACCATGCACTGAGCCCCACATCACCACCCCAGAATTTATATTTTTTAACCTCCCCCCTTTTTGGGGAGAATTTCTTTAAACAAAAGTTGTCAGAAATCACATCCTCTACAACTTTGCTCAGAAGAAAAATTTGCTGTAGAGTTAAAACTTTGGGAGTTATTTGATCATTTCCATTCATGTGCCCCCCAAACCCCCTCTTAGTGTCAAAATATAAAAACGTTATAAACAGTAAGTTAGAAGACATCTGATGCAAATATGAAATTTCATAATAATCCCTTCAGCCGTTTTTACGTGAATCGTGAGCAACTTCTCGCGGAAACCACGGAAACATACATATATACAGACAGACAGACGGGAATTTTGTTGAGGGTGTTTTCGTTCATAACTTTGCTTGAAACGTGTGAAACCAAATTTTGGCGTGATTTGGACCAATGTACAGACAAAACCTTAATTTTATATATATATGTACATATCTTAGCAGTGATAATATTTTCGCAAACATTCCATGACATCTTAAGAGATGAGAGAAGGATTGAATTATATAGAGTAGAGCAACAACTTTCAGAACTAGCCATTACAAAGTTATCGTATAATAAATTCATCTCCAAGGTGAAAAATGGTTTCTGCCTGGCCATCAGCTCAGTTGTCTTCCCCTCCTCGCAACAGCCGCTATTTTTCTTCTTCTCATCTTTTGCTATTTTCGTTTTATTCACAATTTATCCAGCCATTCCGAAAGCGAACCTAGACTTTGACAGTGGGAAGGTTTAAAGTGCTTCTATGCATCAACACCCTTCAGCAGAATCCGCTCTGCTCTTCTATAATCTTCGCTTGGGTAATTGATCCCACAAAAGAGCAAAGGGGGACAGCAAACTGGATGCTGATCAAACTCAGGGCTGCCTGGCTATTTCAGTAATGCGGGCAATCGCTCATTCCATGTCAGAACTCACTTAAAAAAAGCTCACACACAAATTCCCGGAGGATGGAAATGTATTCGATAGCGCCTGTGGAAAAGGAATATGCAAAAAGCATTAGCTTCCAATAAAAATAGAAAAGGATGACGATGCATCAATATGGTCTATCTTGCACGATCATTTTTCTTTGAATCAGGGGTTATTTATTTGCGTACTTAACTTGCATGAAAATTTATTTGTATATACTAGTATACAATAAAAAGGATTTTTATTTTCATAGCTAAAGAAAAAATATTCGGAAATGGGGTTACTTGTGCAGACCACTTTATTTTCCCTTAACCAACTTAAAAAAGAACATTAAATAAACTGATATGGACATCCTCATGACTTTACCATACACCGGGGTCCTCTCTTATAGTTAATATTGAATTAAAATCATTTATAATTATTTAGGAAAGAACCCCCCCCTTCTCTCTCTCTCTCTCTCTTAATTTTGGGCCCATTGGCAATTAATAATATCTCCTTTTATTTATGAGACTATTTTATTAGAAAGATCAGCTTTCTTCGATTTTTGTCTGAAAATATTTTTGATCCCACCCACCCTCAATTTCACATAGTCAATCATTTTCATAAGGTCTTATAGGGTTCATGTGCAAAATTTAATCTTCCATTGAAGGCTTTAAGACTTATATTTATAGTTCTAATTTTTGAACCCCCCCCCCCAATTTTAACCCTCTAAAAAATAACACCTAACTCTTTTTTATTATATGTTCATTTTATGGTATAATATTTCATTTTTCTCGGTTTTATTAGGTTGAAAATCTTTTAATTTTTACCCCCTACCCTTGAATTTTTAATTCGATTTCAACCAAAATCTAATCAGTTCTTAATCTCAATGCAGCAAAACTTAGTGTCAAATTTCGTTTTGATGTTCACACTAGTTTTTGAGCTAGTGCGTCCACAAAAATTTAGTAACGCACCTAAGGTACTAACAGACAGTTTGACAAAACATATTTAATATCTTGAAAAATATAATTTTTTCGATGTTCACTTATTAGGGCTTTTTTGTAGACCGAAACGTTTCGCCCAATTTTTTTAATCAAAATATTTTCAGCAGTTTTTGAGATATTCCGAAAAAATAAGCAAAAAACACTTTTTTCATGGACGATTACAATACTTGACCATACCCTGTATGGTAAAGTAAAAGAAAACTTGTTTATGTGAATGTGCCAAATCGTCGCCTTAGATTGTATACCTGCTAACTCACAACAAAGAAATTTTACAGGGGAGAGAAAAACAAACAAAATTTAATATTGTTGTTATGGAAAAAACTATTTTTCACATTTTTTTTCTAAAACTTACAATCGTAATTTTAAGAAGCAATTTTACTTATTTCTTTTTCTTTCGAATGGTATTAATATGTCATCAGTGCTGGATTTCCGCCTAGGCCCACAAGACCCGGGCCTAGGGGCCCAGCCGGCCTGGGGGCCCAGGTTGCGGAATCTTTTTTTTTTCAACCTAAAAAGATCACAAGGGATCTACAACAGGCATTACAAATATCATACAAGAATGCAATCACAATCTCTGGCTAAACAAATATCGCTTAACATTCTCATTAAAATTACTAAGAGTTTTTACGTTGGATTGCTGCTCCATTTACATAAGCACATTTATCCAAACGTAGGAATTGCGTTCCGAATGCTGTTGTGTACACCAGGGTCAAACGGCTCAGCAGAACGGTCGTTTTCAGCGCTAAAGAGAGTAAAGAATTACTTAAGATCTAACATAGGAGAGAACAGGCTCAATTCACTCTCTGTAATGTACATAGAGTCAGAAATAATGCAGTCAATTGACTATGAAGACGTCATTTGTTCTTTTGCACAGAAGAATTTTCGCCGTAAGATTGTATAATTTTTTTAAGAATAACGTAACTATATAGTAACATAGACTGTATTATTCTGATGTTTATTAAACTCATTAAAGTCGATTAAAAATTTCATATATATATATATATATATATATATATATATATATATATACAAAACAGTGACAGTGAACGTATCGATAGTGGCTAACATTTTCAAAACAGTAACAGCCGAGACGTCAGCCACCATAATGTAAGTAATACACCTTCAACCACAAAACACCCAAAACTTCCTAAATATCCAAATCTACCCAACCTTCCGACTGAAGAAATTCACTCGGAAGACACCCTCCAAAACGAACCTTGGACTACAAGGTTAAGACCACGTAGACCACCCATCCCCTCTCTTGAAAATGGCTCCAAAAGGAGAGCCGAAACGTCGAGTAAAACTCTCTAACCCACGCGGAGAAACCTGAAAAACCTCTAATGACATAGAGCCTATCCGCGGAAGCCTCACTGAACATATATATATATATATATTGTCAATTTTTAGTTTTATTCTTTTCTCTATATTCAGTATATTTATTGTTTTTGTTCCATATAATTGTTGTTTCCCTTTTTAAATTTTTTTCTCTTACTTGATCTGTTTGTATCATATTGTTTATTTTCTTTGTAATTAAATTGGCCTAATATTGTAAATTAAAAAGGCTAGATGCCACAACAAATACAATGTTCTTGAATAAAAAAAAAAAAAAAATGTTCTGTTCTAGTGCATTTAATTGGTTGAGTTTGGTTCAAGGTTCTAGTTTTTTAATTTTTTGATCCCCACCCCCCATTTTGGGCGGTTAGTTTTTGCATTTTTACTCTCCACAGATTATGTAATACTTGACCATATCCTCCCTGTATGATAAAGTAAATACTTGACCATACCCTGTATGGTAAAGTAAAAATGAATAACCATATATTTAAAATGTCATCATTGGGATTCAGTTCCATAACTTATTAATGTAATTTTTGTTTTTCAGAGGATGAGGAACAAAACAAGTGTTTATTTACGACTTACCAATTGCAACGTTTCGCCACCCTATTGCAGCTTCTTCATGCTCTACAAAGGAGCAAATACATACATTCAAAAACATTTCTCATTCATTCAATTCAGAATCAATTTCATATAAATACATTGATAAATAAAGAAGCCTGAAGAAGCTGCAATAGGGTGGCGAAACTTTGCAACTGATAAGTCGTAAATAAACACTTATTTTGTTCCTCATCCTCTGAAAAACAAAAATTACATATATATAAAGTAATTATAAAATGAGATATTAATTCTCAATTAGTTCGAATAAAGAGGCGAGACTACATTATGCTAAACAAAATATTTTACTTAATATCTTGGCAACTTAGAATGAACAATACACCTCCTCTTCTTCAAGACATTATTATTATTATAGAGAATGATGGTAGAGCCAATAAAGGGAAAAGTTTCCCCATCGTTGCAATAGATCGTAAGCACGTGCCGGGGGCGACTAATTTTATTAGCATGTCGTTCGTTCTTCCCTGGGCCAGGCAGGTTAGAAGGTACCAAGCAAGGTAGGGAGAGCAAATGTGCCCTCGTAGGGAATGTTTAAAATTATTATTTTCAAATTAATATCGACTGGGATCAGAACACAAGGGGGAGGTGTTGGAAAAATACCCTAGCCTTCTGGAATATTCGCTTTAATTAACTGTATAAAGTATATAGCCTGTTATTGGAAATACAAGTAAACATGTGTAATGAGAATGTTAACTTCCATACATCGCGTTATACGATATTGAACATATGTCGTTGCCAATTATGCACACACGAACACTCATGAAAACGATAGCAAAACAAGTTTTATATAAAAATAATTTTTAGAAAAAAAAACGATAAATGCAACGAATAAAACAATAAGAACCGCAAAATAAAATAATACTCACTACAAACTATAAAATAATTATCTAATTTAGTTACAACTAAACGAGGAATTTTTTTATCTTCACTTTTTAAACCCTGTACCAAACAAACTATACAAGCGAGCTTACGCGATGTTGTCTCCTTTATTCGTAAAATGTAGTAAGTTCCGTCGAGTACTATTCATAAAAGGTATGTGTTTGACACCTATAATTATTTTATACTTTGTAGTGAATTTTATTTCAGCTCTTATTGTTTTATTTGTTTTGCATTTAATTTTTTTGAAGTCTACTAAAAATTAGTTTTATTTTTCTCTTTTTAGTGATGTTAACAATAAAATATACAACATTGCTTCTAACGGAATTTACCCTAGAGTTAATAGTTTAGCTATTTGATAATTTCCAAAAGTTCCCCCACCCCACCCCAAGTCCCCTTTTCCAGTCAAAATATCAAAATGCGCCCCGATTGCGACCACGGGGTTATCCGAGCTAAGTCTGACATTGCTTCCACTTACTTGTGTCAGGCTTCTCTTTTTCTCTCTCCTATACGGCATCCCTTGGCCAACTCTTGTTTTTTTTTTTTTTTTTTTCTTTTTTTACCGACTCCGACGCTATTAGGTTTTCGAGGGCTAGGAGTTGATTTCCTTTTTCATTTTTCTTCTCTTCAACATGTGGAAGGCAACGGGAAACCACCACATTACAAATCCCGAGAATATGCAACATGACGATTTCTCTTCGAGTAAAGA